>OY723248.1:329710-929710 GCA_963210315.1 Rhynchopus euleeides | reverse complement strand
TGCGCACCAGGCGCCTGCTGCTTCCCCGCGCGGCGCATCCGGCCACCCTGGGACACGCGACCTGTTCCTCCAGCTGCGCAGGCGTGACCCCTCCGTCTCGCTGGGACTCCTCCTGCGCGAGCCTGGGCTGACTGTCGAGCGTGTCGACCCCAACACCCCTGCTGAGGCAGCAGGGCTCCACCGCCTGATTGGACACCAGCTCACCCACGTTGCAGGCCGCCAGGTCGTCACCGTGTCGCACGTCTCCGACGCATCGCAGGGCCTGCGCGACATCGAACTCCGCCTCAAGCCCAAGATCTGCGGCGTGCGCCTCCGCCGTGCGCTGGGCGAGACATGGGGGTTTGGCGTTGACTCGTCAACCCTTGTGGTGGCAGACGTGATGCCTGACGGCCCTGGCAGCCGGGCAGGCCTGGGCGACTGGACAGGGCACCGCATCACACACGTTGACGGGAAGTACAGCGCGACAGGTGAGCAGCTCATGGCTACCCTGCGCCGCAAGGAGGCCCGCGAGCTGGAGCTGCGCTTCTGCCCCTGGTCTGTGCAGGAGGTCAGCAGCCTGCCCAACACGCAGCCCAAGGTGGAGGAGGCTGATGTGTATATGGGGGAGTCTGCCATGCTGGGGATCGGGCTCACGCCTGCCATGGTGGTGAACGATGTGGAGCCCGGCACGTCGGGTGGGGATGCACAGCTCGATGACTATGTCGGGTGGCGGCTGACCCATGTCAACGGGAATGTTGTCCTCAAACCCTCGGAGATCGGGACGTATGTGAAAGGGGTGCGTGTGGTGACGTTGCGCTTCCAGGAGTTGATCAAAGACTCGGTGCAGTCGCCTGACGAGCTGGCTGCCGAGAACCTCAACATCCAGAAGTATCGGGAGTGGCTGGAGCGGCGCTCGGCGCACCGCGACTACGCAAAGCAGCCATCCGATAACTCCGAGTTTGCGGATCACCGTTCGCAGCGTTACTCCAGGTTGCGGGGGCCGTATCTTTCTACCATACCCGCCACCTTCCTGACGTCGCATGGGAAGATCTTCTAACTCCCGGGGGGTTGTCTGCAGCTCTGCCGCACACCCTCTTTACTCTGACTGCCCTACCCCAGTAGCGCTAGCCTGCCTCGAATGCAGCAAAATGCGACACGGACATTAATGCTGCAAGGAGGCCTTGCTGTGTCTATCTCCAACGGGTTCTGTGTTTGTGGTTCATTTGATTTGGTGGTTCGCCTCAGCCAAGCTGTGTGAATGTTTCTCCGTGTATTTTTCTTTTGCTGGATCCTGCGACCCCCGTTCGCACCACTTTGTCGTATTGGGGAAGTGGTGTGAACAAAGAGTGGGGTCTGTCGCGTTCCAACAAAATGACCTTCGGCAGGTATTTGGTTTGTTGTCTCATTGTGCTGTCACTTCACGATCCAGCAGGGGGCACATGTGCCCCCTTTGGTATCCCAGCGGCTCTTCTCGTCTTGCGGAACGGTTGTCATGTCTTAGCCGCCTGGCTGTCTTGTGTTCTCTTCTGCCATCTGTATCGCCTCTGGGGATCCAGACACAGCGATCACCTTTTCCACTGTGCGCGTGTAAGGTCCATACTTTGAGGACAGCTGTCAATATAGTTGGTTGGTGTGAAATGCACTGCCCGTAGCCTACGTCTTGCAGTAGGCCAACCGGTGAACCGACACACATATATCCTTTGCGATCATCTTGAGCTATTTGCGTTTTGATGAGAACGTCGTCGATGGCAACGAAAAGAGAACTTCAATTCGGCAGAAAGGCGGCGAATAATGACGCTGCCTGCCCGTAAAGCCCACCTCCCCCTATTTGCTCTCTCTCTCCAATCCACTCAGGTCAACTGCCCTCTGCCATCAGCTGTATAGACCGCCAAAAGGCGTGACACTGCCTGAGCACAGAATTTGGGTGCGTCTGTTTTGGCAGGCCCTGTTGCCAGCCTCTGCTGTTGTGCGCACATAGAGCGTCGTGTCGGCTGTGCCTCGAGAAGGATGGCACACCCCAACCGGGCCTGGCGCCTAGTATACCGACACGGAATGCTTCGCGCCACCACCGCGCCTTTTTTGCTTGCCGCTATTTATCTGACATGGCAAGGCTCTTTCCTACAGACCTTTTCACTACCACTCCGAACGCCGGGCGTCGTTGTTAACAACCAACGCCCCGACGTGTGTCGATTACCTTGTGTGCCTTTCCGTACACTGTGGGTTCAATGCGTTCTGTAAGGCAGCAATGCACTGAAGGGTGCGGAAGGCGCACCCCCAACCCCTACCCCCCACTTGTACGCTCTACTCGCACGAGAGTGGTTTTTATCGCAGTGCATACACAAAGCTGCAGTTCTGGCCGTGGTGTTGCCCTGACGAGATTGATTTGGGCGACCATAGTTGTGGACGGGTCGTCAGGTCAGGCGACGGCACCTTTTCCACTTCGCATCGGCATACGCCTTGCTTCCCTTTGTAACACGTCTCTTACGGGCAGGCGTTGCTGAGGAGTGCCAAGGCTGTGGTGTGCATATCATCTGTTTTTGTGTATTTAGTATCCGGTTTGCGTTTCTTGTGCCTCGTGTTTGTCTCAGGGAGAGGAACACTAAAGGTCCCCTTTCGGCCAAGCCTCGTGTGCGAGGGGTCTGCCCTGTGAGCGCTGCCGCCAAAGTAGCATTTACAGAGCTCCCTCCAGGCAAGGCTGAGTGCCTCCCTTTGTTAGTTGTTCAACGCCTGAGTTCTGCCTTGCCTTTCCTGGCGAGCCGATTTCCAACGAAGAGAACGTTTCCCAGGGGTCTCAAAGCCCACGGGCTTCTTTTTGGGATGGGATATCCGGTTCTGGTCATGCTGTTGTTTGTAAGGGTTTGTAGCCGTATCTGTTTCGTCGTGTCTCATCTGAAGTTTAGCTGCGATTCATGAAAGTGGTTGTGTCTGGGAATGGAAAATCCGTTGACCCCATTACAAGGGTACTAACACCGAAGCGAGAAATGCTGTTGATGTTCAGACCAACGCAATCGCGGTGGAATTTTGCCATCATACTGCCAACACGACTCACTTCCTAGTCTTAGTGTGCGGGTGCAAGCAGCCTGAGTTGCAGAACTACTTTCAACACCGACATATCCATGCCCCCCAGCTTGCAGCCGTGGCACACCTCACCCACCTTTGATATGCACAACATGCAGCGTCCTGTGTACACCACCTTCCCTCTGGAAGGGATCTGACATACCTCCACGGCCAGCATGCACACTCAAACGACCTGGCCACTTCACCCCTGCTTAAGAGGGGTGGTGTGGTGATGTGGTGTGCCATTTGTTCTGGAGGGTTCCGCCGTTGCCCTGCCCGCCTTTGCTGTTCTCCCATCTGCCTCGTGTCGTGTGGAGCGCTGCAATGTGTCACCGGGGCAGAGAACCCTCAAGCAGCAGCAGCAGCAGGGTGTCTCCCCAGAGCCCGTTCGGTCTGGGCGTATAATGTTCCCCTTCGGCAGGGGGTTTGTCCCGTCTCTCTCAAGGTTGATGCGGCCCATGTTGTGGTTGGGCAGCAAGTTATGGAAAGTTAGGAGGAATGTGAAAGAAGGAATGCCGGATCACACAACATTGCAACGGCTTCAGGAAAAAACACGAGTGGTGCCGTGCCCAGAACCAGTCGGGCGGGTTCGCATTGCCCTCGGTATCGCTGCGCCACCTATCATTTCTTTGCTCCGTCGATCCATGGGAAAGAAGGGAAAACTGGCCAACACAACAAAAAGCATGTGACGCACGAAAGAAAGGCAGCGGATGAGCCCCCCCTCCCCCTCTCCCTCACCACCCCTGCGAGAACTGTTTATCTAGATGCCTGGCCTCACACAGCCAGGCGAAAGCCTGGGCCTACCTCAGCCCACAAACCCCACCCCCCCTGACAGGACACAGGACGGGCGGTTCCTGAGGGCGCCCCAGGTGGGATCACCACCTCCCCTGTGTGCCTCCTGCACCGCACGCCTGTTATTTGCCACACAGCGAGCACACGCTCGATCGTTCTGTGTGGCTTAACACCTCACCCCACCACCCCACACCGTGCAGACCTCTACAGCACACGCCAGCTGTGTGTGCAGGTGGGGGTTGGGAGTAACATGCCTCCCAAAAAGGCTGGTGCGCCTGGGGAGGAATGCAGCGTGAAGGTGTTCCTCCGGGTCCGCCCGTTTAACCGGAAGGAGCTGGCGGAAATGGGTGTGAAAGGTGACGGCGTTGGCGACGCCAGCGACTGCGTCGTCGACGGGGCAATCAAAGGCAACAGCGCTGTCCTCGTCAAAGGCCCTACCGCATGCAGCATGCAGAAGCAGGAGAAGGGCGTCCCGAAGGGCACCGGCAAGACAGAGGGGTTGTACCACTTCGACCGGATTTTCAACAGCACTGTCCCCGGCGAGGCCTCGCAGGAGAATGTGTTCGAAACGATGGGCCCCGACATGCTGGACGCCACATCCAAAGGGTACAACGTCTGCCTGATGGCCTACGGGCAGACCTCCTCTGGGAAGACCTACACCATGACGGGTGGGGATGACTTTAAGAACCCTGCGAAGCGTGGTGTCATCCCGCGTTTCCTCGATGGACTCTTTGCGAGGATGCAGGGGAAGGAGGCAACGCAGGGCAACGTGCACTTCAAGCTTGAGGCAAGCTATATGGAGATCTACAACGAGCAGGTGAAGGACCTGCTCAACCCTGGGAGGGGGAAACGCCTGCAGGTGCGCGAACATCCGGAGAAGGGGCCATTCGCGGATGGGGTGAAGACGAAGCAGATCCTGAGCCCGCAGGCAATCCTGCAGGTGCTGGAGTCGGGGAACAAGATGCGGCACACGCGGTCCACAAAGATGAACGACACCAGCAGCAGGTCGCACGCCATCCTGCAGCTCCACCTGACGCAGTATGTGACGGAGGAGGCTGTCAACGAGGAGGAGGGCCCCATGACCTCCACCATCGTCTCCAAGATCAACCTGGTGGACCTCGCGGGCAGCGAGCGGCAGAAGTCCACCGGGGCCGAGGGGGGCGGGCTGAAGGAGGCGATCCACATCAACACCGCGCTGCACTGCCTCCGGAAGGTGATCGACGCGCTGACCTCTAAGGTGGAGAAGGGCAAGCCGCGCAACCCCGGCGCGCTGCGGTCGCTGCAGAGGGAGTCCATCCTCACGTGGCTTCTTGCAGACTCTCTGGGGGGGAACTCACGCACAGTGCTGGTTGCTACCGTCTCGCCTGCTGCGTCGAACTACAGCGAAACCCTCTCCACCCTGCGCTACGCCAGCGCTGCGCGTGAGATTGAGAACACAGTGAAGGTGAACAGCGACGGGCAGACCGCCGTCATCACTGCCCTCGAGGATGAGATCGACAGGCTGAAGCGCGAGCTGCGCGAGGCGCAGACCCGTGCGGTGGACTCGCATGAGATTGACGCGGCGGTGCAGGAGCAGGAGCGCCTCCGTGTGATGCTAGAGAGCACCCACATCGAGCGCCTGGGGGAGCGGGAGGAGCTGGAGATGAAGCTGGAGGACCTGGAGGAGGAGAACCGCGGCCTCCACGGGAAGAACAAGGAGCTGCTGGGCAAGGTGCAGGAGGTGGCGCAGCAGGTGCAGCAGAGCACCGCGGATGAGGATGCCCTCACGGCGCAGATCGACCACATGCAGGTGCAGCTGCGCGCAGCCCGGGAGGACCAGTCGCAGCAGGTGCAGCACCAAAACGAGCTGTCCACCGAGATTGCAAAGGCGCGGCACGAGGTGGAGGGCAAGGCGCAGCAGGTGCTGGGGATGCAGCGTGACTTCACCCGCCATGTGGAGCGCCTCGTGAAGGGGCAGCCGCAGTGGGAGAAGCTGATGAAAGACGCCACCAAGCCCAGCAAGGGCAAGGGCGGTGGGGCGGGTGACCCCCTGGTTGTGGAGATGGCCTTCACACGCCTGCAGAACCTTGCCCTGACGGAGACGTTGGATACCATGAATGAGGCGCTCACCGCTGCGTACACCGAGAATGCGAGGATGGCGAGCATGCTGCAGGGCACAATGCAGCAGATCGCAGACTATGAGAATGCAAACTTCCAAGACAAGGAGAAGGATGCCACGATACGCCGCCTGCAGAAGGACCTGGTGCAGGCGAATGCAAAGGAGGAGAAGTACCTCGGGCAGCTGAAGGACCTCAGCCTGGAGCACCTGATGCTGCAGCACCGGCTGGAGGGGGGCAACCACGGCGGTGTCGCCCCCATGGTGCAGACCCGCACAGAGCTTCCCGAAGACCTCAAACAGGCCTGCGAGTTCTTCGGGTTCAACGACCCGATTGTCTTCTCCAAGTGGGTTGTCAAGACCTTGGGCTACACCCCCGACGGACAGTATGCTACCCTTTGCAGCATGTCTGCCTCCTGAGGCAGAGCAGGGGGCTGTGTTATAATATTATAAAACCTGAACGGCGTTCTCAAGATATGCAACGGGACCTTCACTCTGTGTCAATGCAGCAATGTGCAGCACTGTGTCCCCCGTTTGGTGTCTATTCAGCTCGGCCTGGGTGAGCTTAGTTCATCTGTTTAGGGTCGACCCCCGCCACATTATACAAGGTAGCAAATCGGTGGGCATCCATCCTGAATAACTCTCGGGCTACACTGTATTGGGTATTGCGTGCATCGTGCGAGGGGTATTCCGCACACCAGCACCACCTCGGGAGGTGGGGGGTGGGCGAGGTCATGCGGGGGACTAACACAACTGCACACCGCCGTGCTCCGGGGCCTGTTGTTCGCACACGGCAACAACACAACCTACTCCCACCCAGTGGTGTGGTGGGGCACCACACCACCTGGTGTTCGGGACGCTGAAAGATTAATGCTCAGCACTGGGGTCGGGGAACCTCACCATCCACGCACGGGGTCGGCTTCGCCGACCCGCCTGCTGCGTGTGCCTCCTGGGTGGCGGGGACTGGGCGGGTGGGAGCTGTCAGAAGAACGCCGCAGACGCCGAAGCCGAGGGTCGGAGGGGTTTGGTGGGGTTGGGGTCTGGTTCGGAGCGGCAGCGGGGCTGGTGGTGGTGTTCAGCTCCCCCTGATCACACACGCACCCCCCCCCCCTCTCCCTCCCCCAGGATGGGTAGGCCTATTCCTCGCGGATGCAATTCCGGACCACTCGCACGTGAGGGGGCCGATGAGCGAGATGGGGCATTCGAAGCAGCAGCAGCAGGGGCGGGGCGGGGCATTCTGTGCACAGGATCCTCTCGAGGATGCTAGTTGCCAGAGGGGGGTACGCTGGCGCTCTTGTCGCATATGGGCTGACGGGTGCCAGGGCAACGCGGGGGGGTCCACCCCCCCTGTGCCCCACCCGGAGGTGACTGTGACAATGAGCCCATGCATTGGGGCGGCCTGTGGGTGGGGGGTGGTTGGCCTGGGGGGAAATCTGCTGCCGTGCAGACGCAGAGTGGCGATGTGATGTCTGGAAGGGGGGGCAGCTGCTCGTTTGGTTTGGTTTGGCTTGGTTGTGGTGTGAGGCTGCCTCTGGGAGGGTCCCTCCTGTGGAAGGATAGGATGCCAGGGTATCAGGTGGTGCATCACGGGGTGGTGTGGGTGTCCGGTGTGTCCCCGTGCAGGGGCAGACACCTGTGTATAGGTAGATGAAGAAGGCCAATAGCCCCCTAGTTGGCTGGCCGAGGGTTTATCTGTGTGTGTCTGCCCCGAGACTGAGTGCTCGCAGGCACTTGCCTGGTGTCCCGGTCTTTCTGGGTGGGTGCGTTTCTCGTCTTCCTTCCCATGTTGTCGGACACTCAGTGCGTTCGTTCTCCCAAGTCCTGCAGCAACAGTGCTACAGCCGACCCCCTCTTCCATTCTGTCCCGGCAGCCGCCGACGCAGTCCTGTCAGCGCAGAGGTGCCTTAGATGGGGTGGCATATCGTTGTCCATTGTTCTCAGTGACACGGCATGTGCTCGCTTCTTCTGGGAAGCACCTACAGGCCTAGCACCTGGGGTGGTTCGTGCAGGGAGCTGTTGAGAACGTTCGATCAGTGCCGCTGCGGCTTCTTCTGGCTCTTCTCGTCCAGCTGCATGGGCAGCATGAAAGCAGCTGGTGTTGGCATACATGCTACACAGCAGCATGTGCCCGTTCGGCTTGCTCATGTGCAGGCGGAGCCCATCGGCAGCACCCGCATACCTGACGAGGCACATAGGCCGGGCTTGCGGAAGGTCCGCCTGGTGTCCTCCGCTCTTAGGCACTGCCACCGCATTAGGGTGTGCGTCCTGTGTGCCCCAGTGATCGTATGTGCTCGATATGTCCTTCGCCTTGTGCTGATGTTGATCAGCAAGGCGCACCTGCGCCATGTTGCATGGTGCCCGCTGCTCCGTCTCGTGCTCCACTGGTTGACAGGTTTAGTGTCAACCCCAATTGGTGTCGCGGCTCTCGTGCTCAAGTGCACCCAATGCCTCTGCCACACCCACTGATGCAGGTTGTGTTTCACTACGTCTCTAGTGCCCTTCGCCATGTCGAGCGTCCCCGGTGTCTCGCCCCGGCCTACCGCAGGCACGATCCCGCCGTTCCACTGCAGGTTCTTCAGCGTCGCAACCACCAGTCGCCGGGCCAACTGACCTACCCCCTGTCGCTGGGGTCCTGTTGGCGAGGTGTGGTTCTGTGACCGTCCCCACTCTCTTCCTGAGTGCGAGAGAGAAGCCCTGCCATATCCGTCCTGTGCATGGTGGACATCATCCTCAGAGTGCAGTCTGCCCACCCCCAACGCGTGCATCATCCCCTTGCTGGGACCGCGCAGTGGCAGGGTAGCCGCTACCTTATTGCCATGTCCGCGTCGCGGACGGCGATACCTGGTTTCCTGTGCTAGCACGAGGCCCTGAGGGTCGCTTGTCTCCCTCCCCACAGCACTGCAGGGTCGCCTCTGCAGCTCACTGTCGAAGAGTACCCACCCCGGCCTTCTGGCGCTGTGCCGCTTGGCCCTTCGGAGTGCTGTTGGTTGTCTTCGGTTCGCTTCCCGGTGCTGCACAGGTGAGCTGCATGCAGGCCTGAGCCCATTCCTTACCCCTGGGAAGAGGATGCAGCAGTTCTGCCAGCCAGAGGGCGTAGCCTGCTCTTCTTCTTCTCTGCATCGCCCCACTCGCTGTGCCACGGATGCGGGAGGCAGGGCCCTCGAGGCAGCGCCACTGAGAGCCCTGCGCTGAGCTGAGCATGGCTTGAGCAAAGCCCGGTTTGTAAAGACAAGAACTGCTCCGGATTTGAGACCTGGAATCTGTGGATCATGTGAGTGTGTTGGCAAGAGATGGCAGTGTATCAGACTACCGGTTCGGTCATGCCTTGTTCCTCTTGCGATGCACTTCTCTTCCCCTTTGAGAGACAGTGCAACTCGACCAAGGGGGAGGCAATACTGTCCTGGTAGGCCGTTCAAGCCCTGCTCCCTACAGCCCTGCTTGGCTCACTCCTCTTCTGCTGGGCTAGTCTCTCCTTCGGTTGTGGCTCTCTGACGGGCCAGGTTGTCCTGGCCCGTGTTAAGTGATTAGACAAAGGAAACTCAACGTCAGGGTTGTCAGGCCCGCAAGAAATAGTGGATCATTGTTGGAGAAGACACTGAAGCCGCTCTGGTCGGGAGACTTGGTGCCAAGTGGAAGACATCCGTCCTGTCCATCTACCCTGTTGTCGGGCAGCTCCTGATGCAGCGCAACGGGTCCGTCCAGGTCGGCAGGTTGACTGGGATCTTCTGTCGGGCTTCCCTTCTGCCTCATTGTCTTCCTGCCCGACATCCCCACGAGCCAAAGACGGTTGCCATTTCGCATACCCCCGGACGGTGCTGAGTCACTCGTGTGTGTTGCCCCTCGGCCTGCGTGATGATCCTCCTAAGCCCCTCTGCGGTTCTGCTGCCCTGCATCTGGGAAGCACTGCCTTGATGGCACCTGTGAGGCCGTGTCGACCAACTCTCTATGATCCGGCTTTGGAGGTGCCTGACGACCTGCTTCAGGCGCCCTTCGCCCCGTGCAGCGATCCCCTCCGTGTTGTCGATTAGTCCCTGCCCTCCTGCACCCCTCGAACCACAACAGGGCACACAGCATCGTCCGCGGTCATGCAGGTGCACTGATTTGGGAGGCTTTGCTTGCCACAGGTAGGAGCAGGAACACTGGCCATGGTCGCCCGAGTTGGGCACCTGCGGCAAGGCCTCGCATCAACTGGGCGCGGTGGCTCCTTCCCCGGGAACGAGCCTTGCCTCTCGTGCATGCATCGAATCACCTGCCGCAAGGCTTGGCGGGGTGAGTGGGCGCCCGGCCCATCACAGAGACCGCGGCAGTTTGTGAAGAGGCAAACAGTGTTGATTCCTGATGTTCATCGTACTGCCTTCGTTGGGACCTCAACACTGCCAATATTCAACGCCATCAGCCCCTCCGGTCGGAAGGCCCTCCATAGTCGGATCACCTCACTCGGCACAATTTTTCGATTCGCCCACCGGAACATCCAATTGCGGGTCGAATCAAGATATTAGGCGCCTGAGCCACACCAGGTGAAATACATACACCCTGCACGGTGGACTCCAGCGGCCCTAGCGGGAGTCTGGGAGCGGGAGTCTGAGAGGGTGTCAAAGACTCCCGCTAGCGGGAGTCTATACTCCCGCTAGGGGGAGTCTGACTCCCCCTAGCGGGAGTCTTTTCACCTATTTTCATCCATTTTTTCCATGATATAGTTACAGTCTACTGGCGTGGGGGGTAAAATCATGCGGGGGGAAGGTGGAAGAGGGATGGGGAGGGGCTTGTTTTGCTTCTGTCAGTTTCCCCGGACTCTGGACTACCTACCTATCCTCCTGGTAGCGGCTGCACCTGCGGAGGTGAGCGGTTAGAATTTGAGGTGTCAAAGTGCGGCCGTCGCCTGTCGTAGTTGTGTTACACCTTGGGCAAGACAAACCATCCTGCAGGCTTTCCTCATCTTCTTCGTCAGAACTGTCATCCCCCTCCTGCTGTGCGCGTTGGTCAAGCGTGCTCAAAGTCGCCTCGGATGACACGAATGGTGTGAAAGTCGCCCCCAGCGGGATTGGCATTTTGCACAAGCAGAGCGATAATTTGCGGTGTCCTTCGGGGAACCGGAACAGGAAGTAGGGCGCGCTGCTGGGTTCAACGAAGTCCTGTGTGTTGCAGTGCACAAACCCCTTCTGCAGCTGTGTCAACTGTGTGCAAAGAACATACACAGCCAATCTATGAGCGTGTCGGGTGTGCAGACACGGACACAGAATGACTTCTCTATACCCGAGGATCCCGTCCTGCGATAGGTGCGCAACCTTCCAAGGCATGCCCGATTCGCGCCGCTTCTCTTCTGCCATTGCAAGATCTCTCTCGTAAGTTGCGGAGCTGGCGATTGTAACGGCATCTTTCTTGCGATGTCCGTTCTCTGCTTCTTCAAATTCGTCGTTGTTCTGCAGAGGCACTGCATCTTCTGGAGCCCACCAATGATGGAGACTGTGTACGTAGGCATTGCGCGTTGATCCCTTTTCGGCATGCTCCATCAACCAGTGAAATATATGCCCTGAGATCCGAGCACGCAAGAAGGGAATCCGGGCTGACTCATCCTTGCATCCCCAGAAGCGCCAGGGGATGTCTGCATACCGGAAATGCATGAGGTCTGCAAGGGAGACAAAGAGGTAGCGGAACAAGCCCTTGTAGGTGGTGTCCTGTGACATGGCAAGCACGACCTTCCGGAACTGAGCACCTGTCCCATTCTGCGACACATTCAGTGCAAGGTTTGTACAGGTCTTGTCGAATATTTTTTTTGTTGTCTCATCCAGTACCCTGATCAGCCGCATGGCGAGCCCCTTGCAGTCATGGAGTGCTGGGGTGACGTAGCGGGCATTGGGAAGCACACCTGCCAAGAGGGAGGGGTAGCCAGCCTCTTTCATCTCAGAGAGAGTCAGGTGCGGGTATCGATGCACCTGTTGATACCAGCGTTCTTCTGGGATGTCGCACAGTGAGCATCGGTGCCCTCGCCCCCCGCATCGCCTCATTGTTGCCCACTGCTCAGCATGGTCGGCGGTTATTCTTGCTATGGACACACTCGCGACATGCACCCCTCGGAAGATTTTCGCTTTGTGCAGCCTCATGATCTGTTGCAGCAACGCGTGATTTTGGAACAGCTTGTGATCACCTTTCGGAAGGTCTGAGAAAGTAATACCCGGCGCAGTCATCGTGTTTTCGGGATTGATGACCCCGAGAGACAGACGGACACGTGCGTTATCGGAACGTAATGAATTACGTGGCGTGTATCCGTCCGTGTACATGACGCCGAGAAGTGGCACGCTACACTGCATTGTCGATGATTCTCCCGCCTCTTCTTCGAGGAACTCAAATGCCCCGAGCAAACCACGGGAAAGGCGCCATTCAACACGTTCGCAGGCAGGCTTCTCCATTTCGCGGAGTCGCTTTCGTGACACACCCAGGTTCTCACCAACACGCTCCTTATGAAGCTGGTTGACCTTGGCGAGTGTCCGTTGAGACATCCGAAGGGCATGCCGGTTGGCAGCAAGAGTCTCCCCGACACTCTTCGCTTCATTTGCATTCGACATGGTTCGATGGCATGGGTCTTGAAAATACCCCCTGTGACACCTGTGAGAGCGAGTGTGAGTGGAGCCGAATAAGGTTGCAACACACACACCACGTCAGATGTAGCCAAGCGAAAAAACTGTCGATGTTTTGGAGTGTGGGGTTTGTGGCTTCCATGACAGTCTGATCATTCAACTTCCGCAGGCTGATGCACAGCCAGCTTCCCTCAGAGGGTGTCCATGTCGTCCTCCTCCACTGTGATGGCCTGCGGGATGCTCGGAGGGGCTTCTTCCTCTGTGTCGGGGACCTCAGGCTGTGCGAGGTCGATTCCCAGCAGGTCCTTGTACCTCCCCACGGTGGAGGTGTTGGCCTGGCCTGAGCCGGTCACCGTGGCGCGGGGCTGTTCCAAAGGAACGGTGACCTTCCGCAGGGCCAACTGCCCCTCCACCTGCTCGCAGGTGATGGGCTTGCCATCGGCAGGGCTCCTGGGGAGGAAATAGGTGGCGGTGTATGTGCCGCTGGGGATTGTCGAACCCTCGTGGACCACGCGAAGACACGTCAGCGACACCTGCAGGCCTGTCACTGAAAACTCAACCCGGGTCAACAGCCCCTCGAGCATCACCACATGCACGTTGGCTGCCCCAGGCAACGGGGTGACCACCGGGAAGTGCTGCATCACATTCTTCGTCGTAGTATCCTCCTCCTGCTGCACGGCAGTGTACACGTTGTTCATCTCGACCTCCTTGTAGGCCGGGGCAAGCGCAGCAAGGACCCGCTGGTACAGCGGATTCTTCTTGTGGCCCTCCTCCGCCCAAGCCAAGGGCATCTTTGGCTTGAGGGTGACACCCACCAACTTGGTGTCTTGCACCTTCCCGCGCTTCACCTCAACCCTGTAGGTGGCGGGGAGGGTGCCGTCCTTCTGCATCATCTCGACCTCCCTCACAGCGAGCTTGTCCATGTCAGGGAATACGGCGGTGATGGCGTTGGCCACCTGGGGGCTGTGCTTGTTGATCTCCTTGCCGGTCAACACCGTTGCTAGGAGCCTTCTAATGGATCCCAGTGTCAGCACACTTCCCCCTTTTTTAACGAGGAAGGCCGTGCAAAAATCAGCCACAATGTTCGTCGCCTCCGCAGCCTCGGGACTCTCTGCGCTCTTCTTCTTCTTACTCGACTTCGCCGCCGGCTTCGCTGCCACCTTCACTGCCGGCTTCGTTGTCGTCTTCCCCATTTTTGTGAATCAGGTCTGCGAGCTGGGATGGGTGGAAACGTCCGTTTGGTGTGTGTGTGTGTGGCTGTACTTCAGTGACGAGTGCCACATTGCATAGGTATCATGGGAAAAATGAGTGAAAATAGGTGAAAAGACTCCCGCTAGGGGGAGTCAGACTCCCGCTAGCGGGAGTTGGACTCCCCCTAGTTGAGACTCCCGAAAAGGGTTACCCTACCCCCGCTGGAGTCCACCGTGTGGGAGCCAGAGGGTGGTGGAGGGCCTCCGGAGGGGCTGATAGCCTTACAATGTTGTCCCACAATCGATTCGGGTTTGCGATTCGCAGTCACACGTTGCACAGGTTGGTTGTTGCCCACACGATGAGCTCAGTCAACCTCTGCTGACATTGACGGACTGCCTGCCTGCATCTGATGACGTCCTAGATAGCAGCATCGTCTGCAGTCAAAACCCGGTTCTGCTGGCTTTCAGATGGATCACGACGAAGCTCATACCGCAAATCAGTAGGAGTGGCTGCTCGTCACTGGCACCGCCTTTGTTGAAATTGCTGCGTTGGTGCAAAGTGTGCAGAGCTCCTACTCAGCACGTAGTAGTGCCGCCTCGAAGATCGCCGGAAGGCAAGCCTTCTCCCTGCCTGTGTTCACGGTTGAGACGTACCTCCAGGCTTGGCGTGTTATCATCTCTCCAGTCCGCTTGCTTCTCGCATTGCAACGGGTTGTCCCTTCTGGGTGCACCTTCTTCGGTTGGAGTGCGCATCACTTGCACTGCTGTGCAGATCATGCCGTTCGAGCTCTGTATCGAGCTACTGGGTGCGGCAGCTGGTTCACTCCTGTACTCCCTCATCTCATCCCGCACATGCCTCATCTGTCAAGCCTGTGTGTGCATTGTGTGTGTTGCCCAGGCCGTAGAGTATCCGGCAAATTTGCAGCCCGCGTGTCAGCAACAGGGGGTGGTGGATGAAGCACATCGACAGAAGCGTAGTAAACACCGGGGTTATCCAGTTCCTCTGCATCAGCCATACTCGGACCTGAGGACAGCTTCTGCGCGACTGGTATTTTCTGTAGCAGGTCCATGTTCCCCGTGCAAGCAACGCTGTCATGACAACACAGCTGACCCGTGTGCCCCTCCACGTCGTCGTGGATTAACCGCCCTCCCGCATTAAGAGGAGTCTTCTTTCTGCGCTTCGGAAGCAGTTGTGTGCTTGAAGCAACTCTGCATCCTGTGACACCAGTCACTGGGGAATTGAGTCTTTTATGCAGTTATTTGCAACGTCTTCATCTTCTCGTGTGCATTCCCTCTGGGGTTATGCTGGTGCTGCAGGGGTCGCTGAGTCTGCCGTGACCTGACAAGGCGAGCCTGTAACGTCAAGAGGCCCCACTCGAGCGGAGGGGTGGGCAGGTAGGTCTGGGAAAGGCTGGATGCCCAGGGATTAAAGCACAGGCGGTGTCTACTTCCCGAAGGGAGCCCATGGGTTGATCAAATAGGTGGGTTACACCAGGTTCCATCGGGGTGCATCAGGTTAGGTCAGGCTATACGGGTCATATCGGTTATCAGGTTACATAAGGTTTCATAACGTGGCGCGATGTAGCTGAACGGTGGGGTCTCTAGGGAGAATAGGCTAGTGTGGGATTGCACTAGGTGTCAAAGCTGTGGTCACTCCAGTGGTAACGCGGCGGTGTGTCCTCTCTCGAAGGCCAACCTTCTGGATGTGAGTCGTCAAATTTCCGGGCTCGGGCGATTGTCCGGCTTCACAATTTCCCACCAGGCCGCTTCGCCTCCGCTGGTGATGCTTCGATGTTGGGTGCGACTTGGATGTCGATGGTTCGCATGTTAAATGATCTTCTTGCGCACTGCATGTCCTATTCACCACCATTACTCGTGGTGCAGGTCGAACCGTCTGTATCCCTGTCACCTCACGCACGCCGTCCCAGTTCCGTCAGTGTCCTCTTGAGGGTGGTGACTCTGCCTGCCATACCGACGCGTCCAACGCGGAGTTGCCCTTCGTGAGGTTTACCTTCACTGTGGTTTCCTCCTGGGGGGGCAGAACACGCACCGAGGTGCACCGCAGAAGGAAGGAAGGTCAGCCACACTACTGTGGTGGCTGTGGGGCGTGGCGGTGGTCCGTGTGGGTGCCTTCCCCACCTCCCGAGGTTGCCAACCGTGAGGCAGAAGCAGCCGACAGCGAGATTTGATTTGGTTCCCAAGACGGCTCACGCTTTCGGCAGGGGTGCTAGGGGTGACCACATTCACCGATACCACATACTTGTTGCTTGACGTCGAGGAACTGCAGCCCTTGGCCGCAGGGGTGGATTGGCCCTTTGAGCCCCCCGTCCACAGCACCTTCGGGGATGCCCGCCGCAGGACAGCCCTGCTCCTTCGCAGCTTTCTCCAGTGTCCACGCCTCCTTCGTCGCCGACTCCAGCAGTCGCCGCACAACAGCGCTGCTGACCACCCCCTCGAGAGGTCCATGCACCCCTCCATGCCATACCGGCACTGCACCAGCTGCGCCTTCTCCCAGCTGACCACGTCGCCCGGGCCAACCGTGCCAACACCCAGATCAGCACCGTATACGCAGAACACGGGCTGGTGGCCTCCACATTCTCCTCCGAGAGGAAGCCGAGAAGGGTTCTTCAGCCCCAGCGCCGTACTGCTACAATGCACACACCTCAGCAGAGAGGAAACGTTCGCCTTCTTGGCGCTGCTGGGGTGAGGGTGTTGCTCTTCGCCCAACACCCCTCGCCACAACGCTGTTCTCCGGAAAACCCTCAACCCCTCCTCAGCCCTGAGGTGCTACGGGTGGCGTATTATGACAGAATATAAAACCCCCCCCCCCCGGGTTAATGTACCCGGTGGCAGGAAGGCCAACTTCCCAGTCTTTTGCTCCGGGTTAATATACCCGGGGTATATTAACCCGGAGAGTTGAGAATTGCCACCAGCAAAAAGCGCTACTGCGGGCGATGACCGCCCCGCAACGGCAATGCAGCGCCGGACGTGAGGGGTGGCGGTGCGGGAGGCAACTCGGCACCTCTCGTTCCTTCGCGAAGGACCGGAACCGTGGTCACTTTGGGCTAAGCAGGTTTGCGAGAGGCCTCTCGCCCATGGTGGATGCCACCCGGTTCGGAGGTGGTGCTTCTCTGCGTGACTGGGCCCCAAAAAGTGATATCGTCCAGACATCACGTTCCAGCCGTCGGAAGGTTCCGATCCCTCGTAGCTGCTCGTCAAGGTCGTGTCCATGGAAATCGCTATTCCCACCTCGTCTCAGGCCGGGCCCCCAGCGGGGGTGCCTCAACACGGGGGGGTCCCCGGTACCTGCTATTCCCACCGGGTTAATATACCTCCCGGATTAATATACCCCCCGGGTTAATATACCCGTTTTGATCGGGGGAAAAACTGGGTTTTGGTCAACCTGTTAATATACCCGGTTTAGTTGTACGCGCAACAATTAGCAGTCCGCATCTGTTCTCCCACACGGTGCTGGACAGGGTGTCTAACACACGACTTATAACGGCAAGCTATACGGTGGCGGTGGTGCTCCTCCTCTAAGGTACATGCAAAGTGATGCTGCTCTAACAACATAGGTGCCGCACTGGCACAGTCGCCACCCAATATCAATGGTCCTTCTAATTTAGTAAGGGTGTCTGGGTTACATCATCTGCTAGGGCATATGTATCGGTATAGGGCTCTACAATATCCGGGGTGATTGTTTATTGGCATGCCTGTTGCGGTTTTCATCCTGCCAGCTACCCCCCAGACCTGTCCACGCATGCATTGCCCGCCCCATCAGGAATGGCGAGGGCGCCCCTCCAGCGGAAGAACTCAACTCCGACGACGAATACGACATGCCACCCCCGGAGGCTGCGGCCCCCCAAGAAAAGGCCAAAAAGACCTCGAAACTCAGCTTCAAGATTGGGCGGAAATCAAAGCCGAAGGAAGATCCAGGCTCCAGCATCGGTGTGACGAAGTCGGATTTGGTATGGCATGCAATCGGTTGTGGGGTGGCGCCGCCCACAGCGGTTGTTTTGTTCGGGATCGGTGTGGCAGGGGGGGAGGGCAGAGGGGGCGGGGGTATACGAACAGCAACACCTTTGTGTCGGTGCGAACTATCCAACGCGCTTCAATGGTCTGACACTCAGGCCACAAGGCCAACACCAATGATGCACCAACCACAACAGGCGCTCAAATCGGACGGGGCGTTCTCTCTACGTAGTACTGCCTACGTTCCCCCACAGGTATGTGCTGCAGGATGTAACACACGAGGGTGTGTGGTGTGTTCTACTAGGGTGCCCACAAGGACGTACTCTGTGTTGAGTCTTCTCTGTAACCTGAGTGTTCAGTTGATATGTCTTGAGAGCCGAACAGCACAGCCGCGGAGCACAAGCGTGCACTCGGCGAACAGCAGTTCGGAACTGCTCCCTACCGTTGCTGGATAGGGCGATTCTACCCTCAGGCGAAAGGGCGCAATAGTTGCAACACACACAGAACACCCTGCTTGATACGCTCTCCACTGCAACGGCACATACACCCACACCCCTCACAGCGCGCGCAAGACATGGAGTAGCGAGCACCTCTGGTGCAGGACTGCCTAAACTGCGCACTGCTCAGTCGCCCTTGGTGCCTCTCGCATGCCGACTGGCCTGAAGGCTCTTCGGTTTTGCAAGACGCCTCCCCGTGCCGGAAGTGCTCGCACCGGCAGCATCTCGGAGCCCACGGGCTGGCGGGAGTAGGCTTCGGGGTTGTGACCTTCATAGAGAACGAACCTCACCCCTGGCCACCACTCAACGTGCGGAAAAACATAGCAAGAAACCACACAGCCTTGTGGCTGGTGCAGATAGAACGGCGGAGGGCAACCTGGTAGCCAGGCTATTGTCTGGTGCAGCGGCCTGTCTCGTTGCTCTTCTGAAGGTGACGAGGCTTCCCAGAGTCGGTCCGATATTGCACAGCTAGTAGGGCTGAAGTGTTGGGTCCAGAGGCATGCAGCTCTTTGCGACCCGACATCATGTGATGAATGTGTGTGTCTGTGGGTGATTGTCGTCGCCCGTCTCCCCATCAGCGCAACAGCTTCTGAAGCAGGTTCCACCCACGGAGGGCAGAGGGCAGTGCGCCGCTGCGCCGCGCGCTGCCGGCAGAAACACGGCAACGTCGCGCCGCGCCACATCTGCCGCCTTCTTCAAACTGATATTTGGCTGTGCAACAAGCCCTCCCTTCACCTTTCTCTAAGTCTTTTGTTGCGTCTTTGCCTCTAGCATCCCACCCCACCCCCACACGTGGGTGGTACGATCTGTTAGGCTCCTGCCACTACCTACCCCACCCCAAAGGGGGTGGTGCCGGTGGGTCTGGTTTAACGTGAACGAAACAGCCAGCCTGCAGGCCCTGCCTTGCTGGTTTGGAGTGTGTATCCCCGCAGCGGGGAAAAGAAGATCGCGATGAAGGCGCTGCGCCACACGCGGTGTTGCTGGGGGGGGGGGGGGCAAAACGCAATGGGCAGACCTGAAAGAACCTTTGCGTCCATCAGGGTGTGGCATGGCGGTTTTGCCACTGCGCGTGCGTGTGGCGTGCTTCATTCGCACCCTTATTGATAGTCGAGCCTGAGCAGGCTTCGGGATCGTTTCTCAGTGTCAGTGTATCGAGCTTCAAAGCAAATGTAGCCAGCAACAGTCTTTGGGTGAGACTAGATGATAATGGATAACCGCCCTGTGCCACACCCGCTGGGACACAGCATGTCGGGATGCAGCCTTCGTGTGTGTGGAGATCGCATCAAGAGCAAGGTGTTCGGCGGTTCGGTGTGCTCTATAAAAAGATTCGCGTGTGTGTGTTGTCTGTGTGTGTGTGGGGGGGGAGTGTGTGTGTGTGTGGTAGTGTCGGTCGAGGTTGTATGAGAGTCGGGTTGGTGTGCCCGACACTGAGCAGGAAGATTGCTGTATGTTCCAACATCAGAAACAACGTGCTTTGATTTGTAGGGCTGCCCTGGGCTGTCTCCGGAGAGAGACGTGGCTCAGGATTGGGAAAACGTGTGCGCGATGCCCCGTATTGCAGAGTTGTGCCCTGTGCAAAGAAGCACATGTGAGCAACAATTCAAACCAGAGATAAAGTACCACCTGCCCCAGGGCAGACATTAACAGATGGGGGGTTCTTGGGCGCTTATCGGATCGGGTGGACAGTCTCAGCAGTGGACATTCTTTCTTGTGTATGTGTAACAGTGAGGACACATCAATAGTAGGCGCTCGGTGTGTTCAACACAATGACAATATGATTCAGTACATGTGTGCGGGTGGTGCAGTGATCACTTCTCTCGTGGGCATACCCTGCCCCGTTGTGTGGTGTATTCTGCGCCCTGTTCGAGAGTGCTGCGTCTATTGATCTCACAGCTGCTGCCGGGTGGGGTTATAATATTGTTGGCTGCATATCTTACGGTGAACTGAACTGACGTGAATGTTCACCGCTCGCAGCTTCACCTTTTTCCGCCACGTCCCGGCCACACAGGCTGTGCTTGGCCAGGGTGAACACCACCTTCACATGAGCGCCAGATGACGGCCTTCACACTTTTATAAATGGGTTTCCGACCAAATCTGGCAATTTATCTTACGAGTCGGGGGCCGGGGACGTTAGGCACCCCTCCGCCCCCCGTCACCCACCCGCTGTGACTCCCTGACCCCAGCACAGCCCACTCTTGCTGCTCTGCCAGAGCAACCCCTGCTCTGCAACCTGCGTGTGATGTGTCGGGAATGCCAATTTGCTGCTCCATGTCCAGCTCTCGCAACAAAACCCCCCCACACCCCGCCCCGCCTGTGGGCGGGGAAGGTGTGTATGCGCATTCCCTTCTTTGTGGCGAGCGATGCGTTGCACAGGATGTCTTTGAAGGGAGCAGAATTCTACCCCCAAAAAGACCCAAACGGAAGACGGGGATCTCGCTCTTCGCAAATGAAAGTTTGCTGCTGTTCTTTCGAATGAAATTCCCCCCCCTCTCTCTCTAGAGGACTGCGAGAGGCAACGGCCCCAACCAAATGTTCAAATCGTTCAAATCTGGCGGAAAGGGTCTGCGTTACGACCAAACAAAGTTCCCCCCCCCCCCCCTCCCTGCCTTCCTCTTTCCCTGTTTTCTCTTTTCGGGCTGCGCTGCCCTGCTGACGTCGGGTTTGCCGATCTGGAGTTACCACCACCACCACCGCCCCTCCTCTGTGCTCTGAGCCTGTATAACGAGTGAAGGGAGGCCAACTCTGTGCTTCTATTTTTCTACTATTTCGCTACCACCACCCCACCCACCCCTTCCTATGTGCTATACAGTGATTGCAGGCCAAAAAGAGACAAAGTTGTGCCGCCACCGAAGGCACCACGTAGAGTGAGGAAGATGTTCCGTACCCTCCTGTAGTACACACACAGTTTCCCCGTGCAACATGCCTGTGCAGTAGCTTCAAAGGACAAGCATTGCAAAAGGGTGCCGGGAGGCTTGCGTTGCCTTCACTTTCGACAAGCATACCCCCGTCGATGCCTGGTGTGCAGGTCGTGTGGAGAAGAACATCACTCCATGCTTGATGCACCACACGGTGAAGAACTCACACCGGTTTTCTTTTTGTTAGTTCGGCGTAGCCAACTGGGGAAACTCTCTGTGCCTTTAGCTGGATCGTGCGTCCCCACTCACACCACTTCATCAGACCGGGGAGTGGTGTACACAAAGAGTGGGGTCTGCGTTCCAACAAAACAGCTTTCGGCAGTAATTGGTTTGTTGTCTCTTTTTGCTGTCACTTTACGATCCAGCGGGGGCACAGATAGTTTTTGGAGGGGAGAAGAGGGGCGGGTGGTGGGGTCTGGAGTGGAGGACTGGCGTGGGTATCTGCACTGCACTATATCCCATGCTAAGGATTGCACAGGATTACAGCAGAGGGCAGGTTCGATGAAGATTGTACAAGAGGGAATCACGGCTGCTGTCGCTTTGTTGAGCTGATGTGCCTAATTACTGGTTTTGTTTCAATGCTGATGACGGGGATGAGTGCCTGCTCCCAATTCTCGCTCCCCCCCCCCCCCCCCGCAGCGTGTCTCTGGCACCACTCCCCATCCCCTGCCCTGCACGGTGGACTCCAGCGGGGGTAGGGTAACCCTTTTCGGGAGTCTCGACTCCTGCTCGCTTGACTGGCGCTAGCAGGAGCCTATTTTCCACCTAAAATAGGCTAAAGACCCCCTCTCAGACTCCCGCTAGGGTGGCTGGAGCCCGCAGTGTGCCCTCTCGTCTGGGAGTATGCATGATGCTTCGTTCACGCCAGACAGGACTTGGTGCCCCTGAAAACGAAATCGCAACTACGTAAGAACTACGTAAATCGGGGGTGGACCTTCTTTTTTTTTTGAAAATGGGATTTCCCCTTCACAGGTTAGTGGTGAAATTTTTCGGAAAAAAATGAGTTCCACCACACCCCCAACCCCAGCGTGCCCAAATAAGTCCAAAGAAACCGGTTTTGGTCAGATTGCTGACTCGGAACCCACCTGCACCCCCGACGGGGTGGGTGGCGTTTTTCGGGGTTTTTGGGGGTTTGGCCTGAATGGCTTTCAAGCAGAAATACGGTGGAAGAGCTTCATGTGCGAAGAGTAATATTTTTTGGGAAAATATGACATCCGTCGCACCCCCAACCCCAGCGAGCCCCGATAAATCAAAAGGAGCCGGTTATGGTCAGATTGTCGCCGCTGGAGCCACCTGCACACCCTGCAGGGTAGGTGAGATTTTGTAGGTTTTTTGGGGTGTTCGGGTTTTTTGTGGCTTTTCCTTTTTGCAAGTTTGGCGGACCCAACTCAGGAAACTTTTCACCGTGCGGGTCCGCACGATCCGCACAGATCCCAAATATCCCAAAGAACGGGATTTTGGAAAATCCGAGGGGGGAACCTATCCGTGAGGGGGGTCCCGCTGGGTGGGTCGGTGGGGTGGTGTGGGCGTGCTGGCTGCCTCCCAGCACCTTCACCCACGACCAGTCCCTGAACCAGACCCACGTTTCATGGGTGAAACTTGGCTTGTACACCACCAAAATGACCCCACCGTGATCCGCAAAAATTCCAAACGTTCAAATGAAAGGGGTTTTGGAACACCCGAGGAGGGGGTCCCGCTGGGTGGAGGTGGGTGTGGGCTGACTGCCTCCCAGCCACCTTCACCCACGACCAGCCCCTGAACCAGACCCGTGTTTCATGGGTGATACTTGGCCCGCACACCACCAAAGTGACCCCACTGTGATCTGAACAAATTCCAAACGTTCAAAAGAACGGGGGTTTGGAACACCCGTGGAGGGGGTCCCGATGGGTGGGTAGGTGGGGGTGTGGCTGCCTCCCAGTCACATTCTCTTAGGACCAGCCCCTGAACCAGAGTCACGTTCCATGGACGATGTTTGGCTCCTAGACCCACAAAATGACCCCACTACGATCCGCAAAAGTTCCACACGTTCAACAGAACGGGGTTTTGGAATACCCGTGGAGTCCCGCTGGGAGGGTGGGGTGTGGGTGTGCTGTGGGCTGGCTGACACCCAGTCACCTTCTCCCGTGACCAGTCCCTGAACCAGACCCAGGTTTGATAGGAGAAGTTTGGCACCTCGACCACTAAAATGGCCCCACTACGAGCTGCACAAATTCCAAACGTTCAACAGAGCTGGGTTTAGGAGCACCCGAAGAGGGGGTCCCACTGGGTGGGACCCCCGCTGGGTTTTGACTCCCGCTGGGTGGGACCAGCCCCTGAGCCAGACCCACATTTCGAGATGAAACCGGTTGACACCTCGACCTCCAAAATGCCCCCACTACGAGGCCGCACAGATCCGGTGACTCGGAGGCACACTGCTGCGACGCTGTTGTGGCAAGAGCCCGTAGAAGCAAAGGAGAACCTGCTGCGCTCGCCCCACAAAGCAGCCACAGGACGACAGGGCCGGGCCCCCCCCCTCTACAAAGGGTGGTTCCATCCTTGTGGCCTCTGTGGACAGAAAATGCGACAACGGGGGTGGGGCAGTGGGGCGCGGGGTGCAGTTGGGCCGCGTCAGCAGTGCGCAGGTCGTGCTGGGGCTTGGAAATGGGGAACCCGGGAAAGGGAAAATAGGTGAAAAAAAAAAGAGGGTCCTCCCCACTAAAGAACTACGTAAGAACTACGTAAGAACTACGTAAAAACTACGTAAATCGGCCCTTTCAGGGGCACCAAGGACTCCATTTTTTCGTTCAATTTGGCTTCTACGTCACTCCCCTAACCCCCACCACCGTCACCCCCTGACGGGGCGGGGGGAGGGGGGGCGATGGAATACCCCTTCATCTGCCACCCTGCCCTGCCCTGCCCTGCCCCCCACCCCACCGCCCCCTTCTAACTCGCTCAAAAATATGCAGCCCGAATTTACCTTGACATGATACCGTATTCGGAAAAATACTGGAACGGAATAATGTTCCAAGTTCCAGCCGAGACCCCATTTGTTCCAGTTATTTTCCGTTCCAGAATTGTTCTGGGGGGTCTGCGCGGACTTGGCCGTTTTCTGGGAGTCGGGTACTTTCCCAAGGGTATGCTGGCCCACCATCCTCCACCATGGCATGGGGTGGGGTGAGGTGGGATTTCAAACATGTGCCCGAAAAACTGACAAGTACCCGCCAATTTCCCCCATATTCTAATTCTGGAACGGAAAAATACTGGAACGGAATAATGTTCCAAGTTTCGAAAACTCGGGTTTGTTCCAGTTATTTTCCGTTCCAGAAAAAATCCGTTCCAGCATTTTTCCGTTCCAGTATTTTTCCGAATACGGTACGTTATTGTTCTCCTTTTTGGCCGGGTTTGGCGGTGCCCTCTGCATGTGCATCTCAAACCCCAATGCCACCCCCTCCCCACCGCCACCGCCATGCCCCCAGGCCCCCCTGCAACACTCTGCCTGCCCGCAGGGGTTTGGGGAGGTGGGGTGGGGTTGGTGAAATAGTCTGTGCGTTTCCTGATTCTGTCACACGGCATCTCCACGACATATTATATTATACTTCGTTTTGCTGCAATGTTCCAAAGAAACCGCCCTGGCTCGTGCATGCTGCCTGGCAGGCCTGCAGTGCCCTAGGGCGGGAAGCCAGCCCTGTGCATGCTGCCCTATTTTTTTGGACTTCGATGCCGAAGGAAACACAGTGGATGGGTAGAACTAGGAAAGGGGCAGGCCGTGCGCTGGAGGTCACCCACCCCCCCTCTGCTGCCCCGAAAAATCACTGGATTTCAGACACAACCTGCATAACGAGTGAAGGGTGATCATTCTTGTGATCCCTTCTACTTCTATTTCACTCCCCTCCCTGCTGCCCCTCGCTGTGGGAGCGAACTGAACCCTCTGATGCTACATTCGCCCCGCTGCCTCGAGGGGAGGGGGGTGATTTTGCATGCGCGCGCTCTCTGCGCACACCCTCTTTTGCCTTGGGATTCCCACCTTCATGTCACTTTCACGGTGCCTTAGCACAGCCGAGACAGCAAGTGTGCCCGGATCTATCCTCCCACAGTTGCTAGATTGAGTGTCCACCACAAAGCGAACCGAGGTACGATTTTCACAAAAAGATATTCTTGACGCACGGCAGTGGCAATGCCCTCCCCCCTAATAGACATCACAGGCATGCCACACACCACACACCCCCACCCAGCCCCAGCCAGTCTTCATTCCCCGCTGTGAAGGGGGTGTGGAGGGGGGAGACAAGACGATGCTGGTGTACACCCGCCGCCACGATGTAGTGGAATGCCACGAGCTCACCGGAGACGAGACTGTGGACGCGCTGAAGGCCTACATCTCCGACAGGGTGATGTTCGACGGCGTCGAGCTGCAGGGCGACACCCCGCTCCGCGACACACCTCTGGACAGCGGCGCCACGGTCGACCTGCAGCCCTACACACCCCCCGACCACAGCAGCAGGTCGCTTTGGTGGCAGGCCCCTGTGCCCTACACCCTGGTGGGTGCCACGCCCAGCGGCAGCCTCGTCACTGTCTCCCCCGACAGCGAGTCGCTGGCTGTGCTCCACCCCGACGCGCCGCAGACGCTGCTGCCGTTCCCCGCAGAGCTGAGAGGGGAGCAGCAGATCCTCGCCCTGCATGTATCTCAGAAGGGCGACACGGTGCACCTGCTGACACCCACCCTTGTCGCGAAGCTGTCGCTTGACTCCGGGGAGCTGCTGCCGTCGGGGCAGGGCAATCTCAGGGCTGTGAGTGCGCGCGTGCACCCCATCACTCTGGTGTCCTGTGCAGGGGTGCGGAGTCATGGGGAGGGTGGGGCTGAGCACAGCGTCTACTTCGTGTCGTCTTCGCGGCTGGACCTGCTGTGTGAGGATTTGGCGGAGGGGGGCGGAGACACCATCGTCATGAACCCGACGTTTTCCCTGACACGCGCAACGGCGTTCTGCGGCGTGGCGCCCTCACGCATTGCCGTGGCATACGATGAAGGCGTGCATGTCTACTGCCTGCTGTCGCACAGCAAGGTGTTTGCTGTCGGGCTGAGCCACCCACCCGTGGGTCTGGCTGCCCCCGACGCCTTCCACCTCCTGGTGTGCAGCAGGCAGGGCTTGGCGGTGGTGCGCCTGGACAGCGAAGCCGCCAAGGTGATTAGCCTCCCCTACCCCGCAACGCTTGTGACGGGGACAGGGGCGCCTGCTGTGCCTCTTGGGATCAGCGTCTCCGGAAGTATTCTTGTTCTTCTCTCGCGCTACACCGCGTATGTCCTGCGGTAGGGCTGCCCAGTCGATGTGTGAGGTGGTTGTGTGAGGGGTGTGTGTGTGTGACAGTCGGCTGTTGACTGTGTGATATTGAGCGGCTTTGTCGGGAAGGGGGAAAAAAGCAGCGCCTGCGGAGTTTTTTTCCCTGTAAGCCCCTGCAAAAACCCTTGATTTACCCAGGGGTTGCCCCGAGAGATGAAGGAAAGGGAGGACCTCCTAGCAAGCCTCTAGCACATCCTTTTGGCGGAGACAGGGTGGAAACAGGACAATAGTCTGGATTGTGTGTGTTTGTGCTGCACGAGCAGCAATGTATCGTGGTGGTGTGGATAGAGGTTATGTGGGGGCTGCTGCCTCAAAAAAAAACCCGCTCTCGCTGGCTCTTTTCGATGGTGGCAAGCAAGCTGTGTTTTGTTTCTTCACCAGAATATGCCGAGCAGAAGACGATTGCCAACTCACAGCGTCAGAACAGCCGCCGCTGCCCCCTCCCCACACGCCCCCCCCCCCCCCCCCCCCACCCCGGCCCCACCTCAGCCTCGCTGTGCCCCTCTTTGGAGACTGTGGCCACGCATCGCTCATACGTCCAGAGTGGCCCGTGGGTGATTTCCCTTCCTGCATACACACACCCCACGCCCCCCTTTTGTTGTGTGTCTGCCGTCTGCTCTGCAATATGAGCGTCTCTGTCAAAGATCTCGCGAAGAAGTTCGACGAGCAGGAGATCCAGAGCTTTCAGAAGGGGTATGCCTATGTGTTGTGGCGCCTTCGTCGGGAGGGGGTGTGGGAGGGTGGAGGCGGGGCTGCTAGGGGGTCAGATTGGCCCAAGCCAGACATGGTTCAGTGCCGCGGTGGGGGGTGCAGGGCGGTTTTATATTCAACAAACGAACATCAAACAAAATGGTTTTTTGCCGTGAAGTGGCGTGGGGTGTTCTCACGGGAGAGCCTTCTCTCCGAGAACTGCAGGGAATAGTGTCAAAAGGGCCGTGCTACATACCTCAGCCCCCCTGTGAAGTGACACACGGTGGCAGCAACCTCACGTCTCCACCACCACCACCACCACCACCCCCCTCGCAGGACCGGGCGCCTTGCTGCTGAGGAGAGCATGGAGGCAGAGCCCACACTGCCGCAGCTGGCACAGCCCCTGCTGGACGGCCCCGAGACAGGGCCGAGTTCCGGAGGCTGCGAGCGTGCGGAGGAGGAGGCAGCGCCGCCCACATTCGCCGACCCCTCTGTGAAGGTGCTGTGTGTGTGCATCGCGCTGGCGCTGTTCCAAGAAGGCTCCGCCTCTGTCCGGCAGGCCGTCGTCTTGGGTGGGTTTCTCCTGACGACAGAGGCACTCTGCCTCCAACGCTGCTGTGCGCGGCGCCCCTCGTCATGACGTGCAGGCCCTTCGGCATGCACTGCAAACTGAAGCACCACCACGCCTAACACCTCTTGCGTGTGGCACAGTGGTGCCTGTACAACAGGAGCAGGATTGCTCGAATTTGTGCTGTGCCCTTCTGCATCAAGACGCGCCCGTTATTACGGTGCTGAGAAGCCACACCCGCAACGCTGTTGCACTGTTGCACCCAACGGAGACGGGTGTTGCACAGCCTCTAGAGGTGGCATCTGTGTCTAATGCACTTCTCACCCCTGGTTAAACCCAGCAGGGTTTGCCGGTGTATGTGTGTGTGTGCTCAGAATAAACGACTGGCCTACCCAGCAGCCTGAGTCTGGCGAGTCTGTGGGCTCTCCTGGTGGTGCTGCGAACCAGGGGTGGATGCATGGGGGGGTGTCAGTTGCACAGGGGTGGGTGGGTGGGTGGTGGTAGCGGGGTGGGGCGGGGGGCAGGCGGGAGGGGCATTCGGAAGGGTTTTAATCACACTACATTTGCATGGAAAAGGTAACGTTCTGCCATCCCCCTCGAAACGTCCTGCGGCATCTGCCAGACATATGGCACACACCCCGGCATGTGTGTTCTGTGCGTGGCAGCGCCAAACAGGCGAGTGGGAGCAGCAGCAGCAGACGAAGGAGCCGAGACTGCTGACTCTGTAAAGATTCTAGGTTCCGAACTGATTGTGGGAGAGGGCCGCATCTCACTCAAACCCCACCCCACCCCACCCCATTGTGATGATCGCTGGCGCTGCCGCAGCAACACTTCATCATCCCTTGCCTCTCCCAGCCTGCACATTTCCATTTCAGCCGCACTGGGCTTCACCCCCTTCGGCACAACCTGCTGGGGATTGTGGCCCCGCCACACCCTGACGCTTTCACACCCCTCTCCTCCGTGTCGCCTGGAGCACCCACATGCCCACACATCCACACGCCTCCCACACGCAGGAGCTGTGCATTTCACCCCATCCCGCAGCATCCTTTCTGGGCTTTCGCAAAGCCTCCTGCTGATACACCAGCTCGCGCTTTGACCCCCTCAGCCCTCAGCCCGTCAATCTCAGAGGTCGTATCGCGCCTGTTGTGTGTGTTGCGTGTGTGCCAGCCCTACCGCCCGACCACCCCCCGCGCTAGATGTCCCCCCCGATGGACGCCAAGCTGCCTGCGGGCCCTGCCCTGGAGAAGCTGCCGGTGGCACCGCCCACCAAGATGCTGCTGACGCGCCTGGGTGACCTGCTGAAGAACATCGAGGCGAGGGACAAGATCCTGAAGCTGTCGGGGTACACCACGCGCCTGCTGCACTACCACAAGGCTCTGGTGGTGCTGAATGGGGGCGATGAGGCGGTGCAGTCGAAGCTGACAACGCTCGACAGGTCGATTGTCGATGCGCGCCAGATGATCAACCTGTTTAAATACGTCGACAGCTCTCTGCTCTTCATCAAGACCGCAGCACGGACCGACCTGCCGGCGTGGCAGAAGGCTGCCCAGCTCCTCCGTATCTTCTTCTGGACCATCGAGGTGGTTTCGTCCGACCTGACCTTCATCGCAAAGTACTTTGTTCACGGCTGGGACAAGACCCGCATCGGGTACTACTACAAGATGGGGAAGAGCATCGCCCTCACTATCGTTGCCGCTCTCGAGTCCATCGCCATCGCGAAGATGCTGAAGGCAGCCTCCAAGCGCAGCGCGTCCCGCCAGCCCCAGAAGCCCGCCTCCGAAGCAGATGACTCTGCTTTGTCCGCTCCCTCTGCAGCGCTGGCGAAGGCGCTCCCCCTGACGGTGGCAGAGCGTGCCGCCCTGAAGGAGAAGCTCATGGTGATCCTGCGCTGCTTCTGCGACTGCGTATGTCATGCATTGCACATCTGTTTGAAGTATTTCACACATAATATGGGCGAGAGTTGCGCGAAGGAATATGCGCCTCCGCCCCTGGTCTTTTTCAAACGCGCAGAAAATTGCCCAAAAAAAACAACTAACGCTACGATATCTTGCGAAGAGGGGCGGTGGGAGGGGTGATGCTGCATCGTTGAAACCAGTTTCAGGCCTTTCTAAAAGAGCCCCAACACACTCCCACATGCCCCCCACCCTCACAGTTCATCTACTACGTCTGGATCCCCTCGTACAACCCTGACAAGGGGCTGTGCTACATCGCTGGTTTCCTGTCGGCCTCCGTGGGCCTCTACCAGCAGGCGTCGCGCTACTGAGCGATGTGCAGGCAGGCGGTGCGACCGCCGCTCTTATCTTCAGTGCCACCAACACCCGTCCACCCCCACCCATCTGTTCAGAATCTGTTGCGTGGTTCTGTGCATGCCGCCCTTGCTCCGTCGGGTGCGTATACTTTTTGATAGTTCGGCGTAGCCAACTGTTGCAACTGGGAGCCTTCTGTACCTTCCTCCCCCACCCCACTCGATCCAGCAGGGGGGCACACATAGGACGACCCCCCCACCCCTTGTTTTGTTAGAACAAAAGGCTCGAAGTTACGTCCGGAGGTTATTTAACTCAGCCCGTCCCCCCCCCCCCCCATCCCATTGCATAACGAGTGAAGGGTGATCATTCTTGTGCTCCCTTCAATTTCGATTTCACTACCCCCCCCCCCATCCCACTCGTGCACTGCCTCCGCGTCGTGTTGAGTGGAGATTGATGATTGATTATTTCACGTTGTGGGGAGGGAGGGGGGGGGGGTGTGGGAGTTTGAAGAGGTTCTTTTCATCCCGTGGAAGCGTTGTGCATTCCCTGCACACATGCCCGCACCGTTTGCACAAACAAATGTATGCAGCCCCAAGGTAATTCCCCCCCTCCCCAGGCAGCCGAGCCTCACGGAAGGTGAAACGAGGGGGTTGTGTGGCTATGGCGGACCTGTGTGTCATCAGCGCAACCTATGTCCACGCTGCATTGTTCTTCTGGACAGTGTGGCAGAACCGATGGGGCACACAGAGGCCATGCCGTCATGCAGGCGGCGTCTCGTCTCTTCATGTGTGGGGGGAAGCAACGGGTGCGAAGGGGCACATTGCGTATCCCCGTTTGGCACATTTTATTTCCGTTCTTCTTCTGATTCTGGTCATTTTTTTTGTCGTGACATGAGGAAACAAAGGGCGCGTGTGTGTGGTGCCAACAAACAAGGAAAAAATGAGATGCGTTGCTGTCTGTTCATCTCCGCGTATGTTCCGATCGGCGCCCCAAACAAAACACGAAACAGGGGAGAAAGTTGATTTGCCCACATCACAGGCAGCGAGTTGGTTGTGGCCCTTTTGGTCGTCCATCACCCACCTCCAACAAGAGGTTCAGGGTGGTGGTGGGGGAAAGTGATGGAGGTGTTTATGTTACTGTGATGTTACTGTGGAAAATCCCCCCTTCCCTCTTCCGCCCCGCTGCCCCGACATGCTTCGTATATATTGTGCGTCTGTGTCGGGGCGGCGGGGACGCGAGGCGCGGTGTTTTCGTCCACTATCTACCCCTCCACCGCCAGCCACTCTCCACACGCCCCATGTCTGTGTGATGTGTGATGTTGCCTGTTCGTTACCCCCCTGTTTCCGCTTCTGGGTCATCCCGGGTCAGAATAGTTTGCACTTTTCGTCACCTCAGTGAGATCCCCCACACGCCCCCACCACACGCACACCCCTCCCCTTTTCTTGGAGGTTTTCCTGCCACAGCGTGGAAAATGAGAGAGGCAGGAGCCCCATGTCAGAGAGGACACCACGAAAAACCAACAACTATAGCTGTAGGTGTGACCAATGTCAAAGAGGTGTGAGGGAACCACCACCTCCCCGCCCCCCAAAAAAAATATTCCCACAACCCGCTTTCTATACCAGGGAAGTCCAGTGCCTTCTCGCAACCTTGTGCACGCTCGTCATTGTGGGATCCATCGTGGAGTGGGTTTGGCTGTCTTTGTCTGGGGTAATTTTTTTTCCAGAACAGGACTCCCTGTCAGATTCAGTGCCAGAAAGAGATAGCGGGACGCGCTTTTTTGGGCAGCAGAGGCAAACGCTCCACAGTAGAGGCTGTGGGTTGTTTCCTTTGTTTTTCCCGGCTTTGGCACACGCTCTCAACAGCGCCCCCCCCCCCCCTAGGGGCGGGTATACCCCTGTGAGAAAATGGGTATTTTCAGGACACGCTCTAAACACCTCTCAGCCCCTACCTGACACACGCACCGACCCCAAAGGGTGCCAGAATGATATCCTGAGGCCACCAACACCATTTGTGGGGCCTTATGGGGTGTTTTTTGGGGTTCCGGAAAATTTGCCCACCGGTGGTTCCTGGTGGTACCGTAGGCCCACCTCTGTTTGCTGGACACGCCCTTTTGCTGGCACAATACGGGGTAGGCGTGGTGAAGGGGGTGTCGGAAATTGCCCGGACACGAGTTTCGACGATTGTGCCCCTGTCCCACTGATTTTTGCGCGAATTACATGCACGTATAGGCGTGCCTTGGCCTGTACAGGCCTGGATAGGCACAGATTGCCTGTATGGATTGATCTCGATGTGCATATCCCGACAGGTATGGGCCTGTATGGTCTTGTTATCCTGCGTGGAGCCCTGCTGAAAAATCAGATGGCTGTCGGTATTCACAGCCAGTATATTTCTTTCACAGAGCACCCGAAGCTCGTCAATACGATTGCGCTTCAGGGCGCGCCTGTGCCTCGCCTGATGGGCAATTCGTCTATCACGCCCCTCAACAGAGCCAGGTGTCACAGGAATGACTTCCATCGATTCGGGTGGTTTGCAAAAGCCTCCTCGTCATTTGCTTCGAATTCAGCAAATTTGTGCATAGTAACTCAGTTCACCTGCTGCGTGTCTGTGCATTCCTTCTGTTGACAGTGCTGCAGTGTGCGCAGCCAGGCATTGGTTCCCATGCTGGCAGGCAGGTGTTTGGACTTTGAATTTCGTGAGGGTTTGGAGGCGTGCCTTGAGCCTATCGAAATGATTGCGCCTCAGCTGCTAATATCTCACCAGGAGCGCCCAGTTCTTCGCGAAGATGAGTTTTCAGAAGTGACTGAGTTCAACTGTGGCACAGTGCGGCGCTCAACACAGGCAGCATGTCGTCATGGAGAAGAGTGTCGATTGCGAGAGAATCTGGCATGCGGGAGTAGCCTCGTTCTACAGTCTGCGCGAGCTGGTTCCCGAGGGTGATATTTTCTTGGTAACAGGCTTGTGGGGTGGCACTAGCCATGTGAAGGGGTGTGAGTGAGTGTGCAGTGCCTATCCGGGGGGCACCGTAGGAACCACCGATGGGCAAATTTTTTAGAATGCCAAAATATCAGCACTGAGGTTGATCTGGTGGTGAAATCTCCACCACAAAACACTTTTGGGACGATCTGGGCACATTGGCACCCTTTACATGGCTTTCTGAGGTACTTTTTGGTGTTCCCGAAAAATGTTATTTTCTCACGCGTATAGGGGGGGGTATACCCACCCCTACCCCCCCCCCCCCCCCCTGTCTTTTGTTTCTGTGGATTATATGTGTTGTGTCCGGAGAGGGCGAACGAAATCACGGAACTGAAACAAAAAACAAAACAAAACAACCCCCCCCCCCCAGTTAACGCGCGGTGTCACGGAGTGACCTTTCCTCCCTTATTCGACAAAAAATGGCATCACCCCCCCCCCCCCTCCCCAACAGACCGGAAGACAATGCGCAGATGGCTCGCCATCTTTGCACCCTTCATCTCGGGGAGCAAGTGAGGCAATGTTACCTCAACTCAGTGGATTACGTCATACATCTTCTCTCTGGCGCGGGACTGTTCGGTGTGAACAACTCACGCGGCAATCATTTGGGACGGGAGCCTGTGTGCGTTGCATACGGTTCTCCTCGAATGATGGGCCGCAGGTGTGCTGTCCTTCTCACCGCAAGGACCCCTTCAGAGTGTCGCGAGGAGGCTCGGCTCCTTTGAGCCTGCGCCTTCTTGTCTGGGCGTTGGCTTGATCCCGCCCCACCAAACCCAAGTGATGCCCATAGATACTATACACCCCTCCCTAACTCCCCTGGCCATGCCCCAGACCCGGTTGTCCCCCTCCATCGGTGCCCCAGAAACAAGCCTGAGCCCGAAATCACGTTGCATCAGCCGACCAATCCGAGGCTTGGGTGGCATTGCAACGCTGCGATTGGTTGGGAAGGCTTCAGAATATCTCAGAAAAAAATGCGGTTGTTTATTCAGGAGGAGGGCGGGGCTGTGTCCAGGTATCCAGTTCGATCACCCCGAGCAGTTCGGGAGTGTTACGTTTTTCATACCACAGCAGGGCATCTGTCAATGGGTAGCAGGGCAGCAAACGCAATCTCCGAAGCAAACGCTGCGGGGAGTTGCCCTTGTATTTCCCTTTGGATTTTTTTGGGTGGCATACACAGCAACTGATATACTGTTTTTTGCGCGACGTCCAGTGTCCCTCGGGGCCTTATCCCTCCCCCGAAGCTGCCGGTGTACAGCCGCCACCCCTCTGACCCTCTTCCGCAGACCGACTGTGGTGCAGCACAGGATATTTGCAGGACATAGCACAGTAGCTTAGACACCCCATGCTCGTGCAGATACAATGTCGAGGAGGTGGTCGCCGTGAGTGCAAAACCAGTGTGAAATGCAATTGTTGAAATTCTCAACCGACAGAACCCTGCTTATGAACTCGACTGTATTGTGGCCCGGCGCTGATCTGTATTGCTATCTCATTTTAGTTCCTCTGCAGACGCTGCATGCTGGGGTAGAGGCAGATGCAGTAGGCGCGGATAAAACGTATCCCAGGCTTCGATCGTGTCTCAAACTGTGGCTGGGCGCGCAAAGTGCCACCAGGGCCCACTCTGCAGAGCGATGTCGGGGGGCTGTGCAGATGGTGCGATCCCCACTCGCAGACGCTTCATCAGGGGGATTTGCCTTCGAAGAACAAAACGTCAGTAGTGCATTCATCCATTTTGGCGTTGGCCCTGTTGGTGGTCACTTACCATGATGACCTGTGAGGTTCTCGTCACTGCGAGATTCACAAAGAGTTTCGCCTTCTGTGCGAGTACCACCGTGTGATGTGCATCTGAACCTCGATTTCATGGTAGACCTGGTGACCGCAACATCTGCTGTGCCAAAACGTCTGCGGCTCTATTTATCTCACTCACCTCACGGCGCTGCATTTCGTGGCGTGCCTTGTTTAGTGTCAAAACGAAAGCAACCCCCTGGCTGCCTTCATTCACTTGGGGGTCGAGGCGGGAGGGGCAGTGTTGTGTTTTTTTGAACCCTGAGATACCCACCGCGAGCTACTATCAAACCCCCTTGTTTCCCTGGGCTACTCATATTCTTCAGGCAGATTTCAATCCGTGCGGCCAGAACCCGCAGCCGGTGGCCCTCCCTCTTTCGAGAGGGCTGCCGGCAAGCCGATAAATCCTCAAATCCTTCCAACCCCGCGTGCTTCTGAATAAAAGATGAACTGCGTTGTTCGAGACAGGTTTTGCTTTCTCTGATCCCATCTGTACCCTTGTTGCATGTGTCTGAAATATGTGCCCCGTGGGCAACAGCCAAAAGAGGCGAACGTTGCGGTAATCACCTGGCTGCTGTGTCTTTGCCTAATAGTGCGAATCATGCTTGCTGATTATTTCACTATTTATTCACTTCAGGCTTGCTAGTGTGCTGTGTTCTGTTCTGTGGGTTTCATGCGATTGCACCGCCCCCTCCCCTCACTCGCTACAATCTTTATATCCCAGTGTTGCGCTGTGTGCCCAGAAAAAAAATCGTCCGAACCGTGCACAGGGGTTCAGAGCCGCGTGCTGCCTCTGTCCCCGTCACCAGCGTGTTTTTTTTCTTCAGGACAAGCGGGCGGATGGATGGGGTGTGCGCCTCTCACACAAAAGCTTGCCGCCACACCCTCCCCTCTCGCCACCCCGTTTGGCCGTGGATAGAGGTGGGGCGGGGACCGACCTTACGGCCCGTTACTTCTCTACATACTTCGCCCATTCACCCCAACCCCCCCGGCTTGTCACATACACTCCACATGCAGTGTTGTGTAACGATGCACAGCTGCGACGGCGCCACTCGACCCCCCATGACATAGAGGCATGCAAACCTACAGTTGTCAGGTCAAGCTATCATCTCCTACAAACACTTCGACCGTCACTGCCTGGTAATGTTGGCGCTCTCGTGGGGATGGGCGTTCATCTGCTGCGGGGTTTGCGGGTCCCCTTGAGTAATGACGAATAGGTGGGGGGGGGGGGGTAGGGGGGGGTTAAGCTGTCCCAGGAGGTCAAATTTTCACATACCGCCTCTGAGCCCCGTAGGGGCTGGTAATGGCTGGAAATCGGTCCAATATGGCCCAAAATCGGTGGAAACCAGCTGAACTGGGGGTTTTGAGGCCAAGAAACGGTTTTTGAACGATTTTGAACGATTTTTGGCCGTGCTCGTCGCGTCCCCCGGTGAGGGGGGACGCTGTTTCGTGTTCTCCTTGCCGCACGGAGGCATTGCCTTACGTCGCCTCTTCCTCTTTTCCTTTATGGGCGGGTTAGTCTGGCTCAGAGGGCGGGACCGTGCTGATATGCACAGTGACGACTCTCCCTTTTTTTGTTGTGCCCGCCTCCTGCCGAGTCGTGGCTGCTGCCTCTCAGACTGGGGGCGGGCGGTCGCCGACGCTGACGCGCCTGGCGGCCCGTGGAAAGTGACGTGGGTCTGGGGGTGGGGGGGGGGGGGGTGCTGGGGTGTCAGGCCGAAGCCCTTGACCGCTGTTGATTTTTGCAGGTTTCACGAGATCAGGTAGTCCTTCTCGCTGTGCTCCGTCACCCCTGCCTCAGCCAGGTAGCGTAGGGCCCCCTTGCAGTTGTGCAGCAGCAGGTTGTGCACGTTTGTGGCTGTGAGGTGGTGTCGGGCTGACGCTGTCGCGGGACAGCCGAAGAATAGGTGCTTCAGCGAGACCCCAGGCGGGGGGCTGTCCGGCGCAAGCTTCAGGCAGGGTTTGCACGGTGGTTGTGCGCTGCCCGGGACGTCGTGGTCGTACACCAGGCGGTGGTGGTCGGCCCGGAGGCGGCGGATGGTGGTTTCCCCTAAGCGGGTAAGGCCCTCCATGCGGAGGTCAGGGCGCTGCAGTCGCGTCTCCCCGATTCCTGACCGATACGCGTACACGCTCTCTGTGCGGGGCAACGTGGTCCCGCTGTATATGTGTCGGCGGAGGGTGACACGGGCCGACGCGAGGCTGATCGGCTCCATCTGGGGCTTGAACGCACCGATCTGCGCCTGCTTGTCAGCAAGTTCGTTCCCTACCACCCCAACATGCGACGGGATGTAGCGGAGGTGGGTGGTGACATCGTATGTTTGGGCGAGCTTGCGCAGCCTCTGCCAGATGTCCCATTCGGTGGACCCCCTCGCTCGCTGGGGGCCGCTCAGCAGTGCATTCAGTGCGCTCTGCGAGTCGGTGAGGATGGCGACCGTTTCGCCTTGGGTTACCACGGTGCATAGGTGGGCGAGGGATTCTCTGATGGCCACCAGCTCTGCCTGGTAGCTGATGCAACGGAGTCCTGCCGGCCAGGCGAGCTTTTTCTTGAGGCGGCCCTCCGGCATGCTGTACACCGCTGCGCCCGCGCCGCCCTGTTGCTGCCGCGATGTGGAGTTGGAGACTGACCCGTCGGTGTAGACATGCCAGGCGCACGTCGGGAGGGCCTGGATGGTCTGCTCTGCCAGGTCCCGGAGGGTGTCTTTCGGGGTGGCGGCCTTCGGGGCGGTGAGCCCCGGCAGCGTCGCCAGGATGTGCACTCGTGGCAGCACCAGGTTCCATTCCCAGGGGGGGATGGGGTGTGCTGCATGCAGGGGGGCCAGCAGGGGGGTGCGCCCGTCGACCTTCGAGGATTTCACCAGACTCCGTGCCTGATGTAGCCAGCTGCCTCCCGTGTTCCCGGTATTTAGTTGCGCCCGGTATCCTGGGGAGTGGGGCACGCGGCGGAAGCGTTCGTGGTCTGTGCACACCGCAACCTTGAAGTCGAGGTCGAGGTCTCGTAGGTGTGATTCCCAGAGGAGCTTCGCCGTGCTGGTGTTCTTCATGCAGCCTGTGATAATCAGGGCTGCGGTGCGGTGGACATCTTGCAGGCGTTTGAGGTTCCTCGCGGTCAGGCCAGGGGTGTAAACGCTTGCGGCGTACATCAGGATGGGGTAGACATACGTCAGGTAGGCCTGGCGCAGCGTGTCTCCACTTGAGCCCCAGTCGGTGCCTGCCAACATACGCAGTATGCTCAGGCGTCGCATACAGGTGGTCACGACGTGGTCGACGTGGTCCGACATCGTGTAGCAGGCATCGATGTAAACCCCGAGGTATTTTGCTGTGGAGTCGTGCTGGAGGGGGGTGCCGTCTGGGAGCTCCATGCGCTTGTGCTCGCCCAGTGCTTCAGGCGTCGTTCCCATCAGCGTGTAGCAGCACTTGCTGGGGGAGAGCTGCAGCCCGTGGAGTGGGACTTCGGCGGCGAGTGCTGATATGACGCCCTGTGCGGTGCTTAGGGCGTCGGTGTAGGTGTCCCCGACGACGAGTACTGCAATGTCATCTGCGAACACCGCAGGGTGGACGTCCGGGGAGGCGGTGATGGCTCGAGATACGTCATCCATCACGCAGTTGAAGAGCAGGGGCGAGAGCACTGTTCCTTGTGGGACACCGTTGTTGAAGTCGTAGTAGTCGCTTCTCACCCCGTGCACCTGTGCGGCGGCCCGGCGGTTGCTGAGGTAGTTGTGCAGCCATCGGGTGAACTTCGGGGGGAAGCCCTTTCGTCTGACGCTGTTGATGACTGCGAGCTTGCTGACCTTGTCGAAGGCTTTCTCGAGGTCGAAGTACAGGGTGACAGCTGCCTTCCCGGAGGAGAGGGCGTCCGTCGCTGTTTGGGTGATGTAGGCTAGCTGGTCGGTTGTCGATCTCAGTCGCTGGAATCCCGCTTGGTTCGGGCAGTGCCCCTCGACTTGCGGGTATGCGTCGTCAAGCATGAGCTGCTCCATGCGCCTCTTCACCATTTTTTCCAGTACCTTGCATGCTGTGCTGGTGAGCGCAATTGGTCGGTACGAGGATGCTGCCGTCGCTGGCTTCCCCGGTTTCAGGATCGGGACGATGACTGCTCGCGTCCATGCGTCGGGGAGGATGCCGCTGTTCCACGACAGGTTGAGCACGTGCAGGAGTCCCTGCCGCGCTTGGGGGCCGAGGTGCATCAGCAGTTCGTTGTTGAGGTCGTCAGGCCCTGGGGATTTTCGCTCCTGCAGTTCGGACAGGGCTGCGCTCAGCTCCTCTTTGGAGAAGTCGTCTTCGGCAGCTGAGAGCTCGGGGGGTGTCTGGCCATTCGCATGTTGCGGGGTGGGTACCGATTGTGACTGTTGGTCGTTCCCTTCACTGATCTTGGCGTAGTGGCTGCAGAGGAGGTCCGCCTTAGCTTTGGGGTCGGTCACCGGGACCCCTCCGTCGACAAGCGGGAAGGCGGCCTGTTGAAGTTTGCGGCCGTCGAGTTCTCGCACAAGCCGGAAGGTGGCGCCGAGGTCGCTGCTGGTGCTCGCAGCCTGGCACCTGGTTTCCCAAGTTGTGCGTTTTGCTTCGAGGACGGCGTTGGTGGCGTCGGTGGTCAGCTTGTCCAGTTTGTCGTAGTCGTCCTGGGACAGGTGTGTAGTCTGGGCGTGTCTGCGTGATTCTTCGTTCCGCGCCCGTACCGCGCGTTTCACCTTGCTCGTGAACCACCTCTTGCGGGGGCGTGAGCTACGCTTTTTTTTTTTTCCCTCTTGTGTCCCATGCCTTGTTTGCAGTGATCGCATTGTTGGCCATCCTTGCTGTAGTTCGGCATGCCGCCCTTCCCACCTTCCCCCACCCCCTCCCCGGCGGTTTTGCTCTCCGTGTGGTTTGGTGGTACTGGTGAGCCATCTGGGGAAAGAACCTTGACAATCCCGGGCCGGCAGTACGTTCGTCACCCCCACGGGCTCGGCCGGTTTCTAAACCTTTAGGCAATCTACGTCCGCAGGCCAAGAACCCGGTGTGCAGATGCACGTTGGGAGCCCCCTGAAGTCCGCACACGCCCTCTCTGAGTAGTCCCCGACCAAGCGCTGGCCTCTCTGACCGACTACCATGCCGCCGCAGGCCAAGAACCCGGTGTGCCGAAGCACGTTGGGAGCCCCCTGAAGTCAACACAGCACCCCGCCAGTGGCTCCAGCTGTCCCTCCCCATGTCAGAGTTGACGGAAAAAGGCGGACCCTCTTTTGTCCCAGTGCTCCGTGCTATGCACTGGGACCCCGTTGCCCAGGCGGACCAGCCTGGGGGAGCCCTCGGGGTGTGGGGTTGAGTTTTACGACTTCCCTAGGTCTTAGGTAGTTTAAGGTCGTGCCCAGGACCTTTTTTTTTTCGCCTATGTTTTTTTGTGGCAAGGGGTTTGTACCTCAGGCAGGGCCAGTACGACATGCCCGACCGCTCGGCATGTCCTGTGCCAGCCGATCGCTGACAATCGTCTCTTTCAGGTCAGTTCTCAGTATATTGCCGTAGGGAAGGCCAATTTCCTCACTGATGGTCACCAATTCAGCTTTTTTGGGCTTCAGAAAAGTGCGTAGATACACCCCCTTTGTGGTGATGTGCAGTACACAGCCAGCACACCTCATGAGCCTGATCGCGTTCTTCTGCCTGCTCTCGAGCGATGCGAAGCTCTTGGTCAGTAGGAGTGTCACACCAATATTTTTCCGGTGATGTTTGGCCCTCGTCAGCTCACCGAGGCGTCCAGTATTGCTGTACCCAAAGCGCAGTAATACTGTACTGGGGAGTCTATGAGGCCCTCTGAATGTCATGATTCTGAGCCAGTCGCTGATACGGTTCCTCCGCAGCAGCGCATGGCAGCTGTCAGCCGCCAGGATCCTTTGCGTCCTCTTCTGTTCTGGAGGGCTCCTCACCCGCCCACGCAAACGTGACTGCAGAATCCGAGCCGCACCCCCCAACGCAAGCCGGGTCAGCCTTAGGGCGCCGCAGACAGCTTGACCTAACGCGGACAACCTGACTGACACCGTCAACGAGCTGGACATCATCGCCTGGACACAGCCTCCGCCGAAGCACACTGGCTTCTCTTGGGCAGCCGAGCGTCAGAGGAACCACATGGGCATCCGAGGGCACCCGATCCACAGGAAGACCCTTCCCGCAGTGCTGTCCGGGCACCTGCGGAGGGTGTGCTTCCAGGAGGGTCTGGGGTGGATCTGGGCAGGGCAGCAGAGGCGGCGCCACATCCGGATGGAGTACGGGTTGAATCGGGACATCTCCGGCGAGGCCTCGTGCCTCTGTATCACCGCACTTCAGGTAGTTTCAATTTTTTTTGGTGCAACCCCTTGCCTACAAAAGCCTCAGGTACAAACCCCTTGCCACCCCTATAGCCATACCCGAGAAATGCCTCGGATAGGGCTATATTGGTGGTCTGATGTGGTATTTTGCGCCTCAGACCTACCTAGGGTGCGAGAAACCCCATGACGAGGTGTTGTGCTCGATTTTTGGAAAAGTTGCCCTGGGACGCAAAAAAATGGACTTAACCCCCCCCCCCCTAGGGGGGGGGGACAAACCGACACACAGCTGGAGTGCATTTGCATGCCGTTGACAAAGCGTGTATGCTGATGCAAACCGCACCCCCTAATAATGACAAAACGTTTGGGCCAAAAAATCCCCCCCCCCCCCTACCCCACGCCCCGGAATTATTTGGCGAAAAAGAAAATCAGCCTGTTTTTTCCCTTCCTCATACACAAGGCACTTGCCAGGGGGGGAATGCCAGTCATTTTGCTTTGTTGTCACCTCTTATCCCCCCCCCCCCCATTGTTGTTAGCCCCCATTTAAAACTTTACGTTTTAAACGTTTTAAATGTTTTAAATGTTTTAAATTAAAACGCGTTTTAAATTAATTTAAAACGGAGTTTAAAACGGGGGTTAAAACAGGGCGTTTCTGTGGTGTTTTCACACCAAAAAAAAATTTTTTTCGGCCAAAAAAAATTTTTCCATGCCCCCTGAGGCCCCCCAGCTCATATTCTGGGTGATTATTCCTGCATTCCTGTCACAGCGGACACATTATTGGTGGAAAATAGGTGGCACTGACGTTGTGGTGAGGGTTGCATCAATCGCACCGGCATCAGTTGGCACACCCCCTCCGTTGTTCTCAGGAATAATGCAGTTTGACATCAGCATATTTCTGGAGTGTCGAATCTTCATCTTGCATCACTCGATGTGCACCCTTTTGAGCTGAATCCATGATACAAAGTCGCAGGTTGAAGGCCGGATCACCATGATGGGGATGGCAATGGACCCAGCGAACTCCACCAGCTCCTTCGACAGTCCTGGAAGCACCTTCTGGAAAAGTTGCACAGTTCCAGTTGCCACCTGGAGCCTACCTTTGGCCTGCCCCTCTTTGAGAGGAGCATATCTGTATTCCCTTTACTCTCCTATGGACGCCCGACTTCTCTGATCGAGAGAAGCCTACAAAAGGCGTAACCATCCTCGTCATCTATTCTTTGCCTCCAACTTTCACTTTTGCAGAACGGATCCCGACGAACTCCAAACAGGAAGTGCAGCCAGCTTCATCACGGCTGTGTTCAACAAGACAGCCAGGTGATGTTGTTGCTGTCAGAACGATGGTTGCAGCACTCGGCTGCGCCCCACCTGGGGTTGCTCTGGCTGTTGCCAAGCTAGTGTTTGGGACAATTATTGATCACCTAGCCATTCTCTCGGCACCCTAATGATCGTGGGTAGGCAGCAGGAACCTGCACTCTGGGGGGACATCATCGATGAGTTTCTTTGAAGAAACCGGCGGCTACCGCTGGAGTTAAGGTCCGAAGGGGTCAGTACCACGGGCGCCACACCGCTCGTGTTGGGGCATCGGGTTTCGGTGAAGGCGGGGGCGCTGAGAAAGCGAAATGTACGGAACAAGCAATGATCAACCATACACCAGCAAGTCAAACAGGCACCACCGTTAGATCGTTCGTGCACCCGAGTCTGTACTGTACCATCCTGAATCTTTTCTGGGTGATTGTCAACGATGAGGGCATGAGCTTGCGTCAGGGTGAGCAGAGGAACGGGTTGAGGCCAGGGTGAATGGAGAGTGAAAAGTAGCCCACTTCACCAGGAGGCGAATTTTCGCAGAAAGCCCTGCCACACAGCTGTGTTTGCCTGATCATGCTCAAAAGGCCTGCAATAGGCTATTTCACACAGGGAATTTGTTCACCCATTTGGGACCCCCAGGGAGCCTCAAAATTGGATTTTTTTGCCGAAGATGGCCTCAGATGGCCCAAAACGACCAATTTTGGGTTCCAGAAAAAAAAATCGAAAAGTCTCCCCCTATATTTTGCAGGGTTTTTTGCCGTTTTAAACCCCGTTTTAAACCCCATTTTAAATAATTTAAAACGGCGTTTTAAACTTTAAAACGTTTAAAATGTTTAAAACTCGGTTTCTAACAACACTGCCCCCCCCCCCCCCGCATATATTGCTGACGACTCACAGGCATGTCGCTAAGCGTCGACCGTCGACCCAGTGATTTTGGGTTTCCCCCCCCATAAAAAAGCGTCGACCCAGTGGACTGGGTTGACGCTTGGTCGAGGCTTGGAGCGTCGACCTAGTGGAACTGGGTTGCCATTCAAGCCTGGACCAAGCGTCAACCCATTTATTACACTGGGTCGACGCTAACCTAGCGTTGGCCCGGTTACACTGGGTCGACGCTCACCAAGCGTCGACCAAGCGTCAACCCACTTTCACTGGGTCGACGTCGAAGAGAGTATGGTTTTGCAGGAACAGATGCTCACTACCGTGGCCTCCGGCGGCTGGGGGGCCCTGCCCCCCAGACCCCCCATCTCGCGTGCCCGTCTAGTAACCAAGTCCTTGCGCTTTGACGGCCGTGACATATCAGGGGGCAGCGTCGAAATCATGGTCCCGAAAGCCATTTTTTGGTTTCCTCCGGCACCCGACGGCGCGAGCGGGAGAGGAACCACGGAAGGAACCCAGCGCCTCACACCGTGCCCACCTAGTGGTCCACCGATGGGAAAATTTGGCAACAACACGAGCGCGCGCGAAGCGCGCGCGAGAAAAATTGACCCCTAGTGTTTTCCCCCCTGATCCCCCCCCAAAACAGGAGCGTCAACCCACCAAATCTCCAAAATCGAAAAGTTAGCGACAGGCCTGGACGACTCACGATCCAGCAGGGGAGGTGGGTGGGGAGGGACATGGATGTATTTTTCTGTGTGCTTTCATGCGATGGAAGGAACTCCTTGCACACCCCCCGCCCCTCCTCCTCTCCGCCTCTCACCTCCTATACTTTGCCGGTTTACCCTTTGGGGGTAACACCGACACCGCCCTGATACTCTGGACAATATGACGCAAAAAATCCGCCGTAACAACCCCCCCCCCCTTTTTCCTGGTTTCTTCAAAACTGATGCCTGCAACCCCTTTCCGTTGTTGTGGTTTCGCCGACAAGCTTGGCAAACCGTGTTCTGGGAAAGCCAACATCCCCTCCCCCATTGACACCCACACCCAGAACCCCGCCCCCTTCCCTTTCTCATACCCCTCTCTCTCTTCGTCACTGAACAAGAAATCAGAAAAAAAGCAGAACCCCCCCCTGGGGAGGCCACCCCTGCCTAGACACACCTGCAGCCCCAGTCAGAGGTTTCGTTCTGAGGTGCAGCAGAAGTTGAGTTGTATGCCTCACGAAGTATAAATGAAGGTTCCGGACTGCCACCACAGTTTGGCAGGTAGCGAAGGCCGTCACCCCCCCCCTGAATCACTCCGATGATAGTGGCCAATATATTTTTTTACGCACACAACATTCCCGCGGAATGTGTCATTCAGGTCTGCCGGCCATGCACTCTACACGCCACCCCCTTCATCAGACAAAGAGGGTTATTTGCAAAGTGTGTGTGGAAGCGTCAACGCATCAAACGAAGTCCAGTAGGAGGAAGAGCGGCAGAGCTAAAGTAACACTTGTTTTTTTTGGCACACCTAGGGTACCCCGAGAGAATGTCACCCCCCTCGAGGGCCCAGGGCCGAGGGGGGGTGACATTCTTCCCAGCCGCTACACAGGGCAACCGTTGAAGCATGTCACCCCCCTCTGTACAGGGTGACTGTTGGAGAATGTCACCCCCCAAGCGGAGGCCGAGGGGGGGTGACATTCTCTCGGGGTACCCTAGGTAGTTTTTTTTTGGGGCGTTCACAGCGTTCGAAGCAACAGCAAAACTGTCGTTCGCTCTTCCCTCCTCCTCCTCTCTCTCTCTCTCTCTCTCCCCACGGGTTGGGGTTCGTTTTCAAATATTACCCCCACTCCGGCACCCCCACCTCCCGACTTCCCGCCAGGAACGAACAGTCAGTCCGATAGGGGCCGCCCTACTCTTGTGTGGGTGTAGGCGACAGATCCCCTTTCGTGTTGGGGGTTGCCCGGTGGCGCCTCCACTGTGGGCCAGGCAATTGCAATTGCGATGGACATCCTTCCGACAGCATCCCGTCCCCCCACAGCGCTCATGAGGACATAGTTTTTTCTTGATATTTCAGCGGAGTCCCAACGGGAGGCAAGCTTCTTTTTTTCTGTGCCTTTTTTTTTATCTTCTTTCTTCTCCCTTCTTTTTGCTGCATGGATGTCGCGACCCACCCCACCCCCCCACACCCACTTCGTCAGCACCTTTTCTATTCTGTACCACTTCGCGAGGGCCCCCCACCCCCACCCCCCCTCAGTGTAACACTCAGGACACGCATGCAGAGCATGTGCCGGAATCCCCTCCCTGCACCCTTCCGTTCCACATCCGCCTGCCTGTTCCCCAGGTCTTGACGAGTGCGTGAAAGAAAAGGTGGTGTCCATCAATATGGTTTGGCTGCCTTCTGTGCCGGAGGTGGGAGTGAGGGGGTGTGGGGGTTTTTTTCGGTAATCCCCGCAAGGTGTGAGCCACATGTCACACCAGGCTGGGGTGTTGTGTCTGGGTAGCGCTCGACGGAGGGGGTCGACCCAGAGGGGGGCAACATCAGAGAAGGTTCGAATTTTTGTTGGGGCGGGTGAGGGGCCTTTGAGTGGTGTCAAGGCATTCTTTTTGAGGTGGGGGTTTTCGTAGCGTGCGCCAGCCCTGTGCATCGAGGCCTGCATCTGCCTGCGGTTCGTCAGAGGGTTCCATTCTCCCCTCCTGGCAGTCGGGCGATGTGTGCCGCCTGTTGGCACAGGCGATGCGCAGCAACGAGCCACCCTGCCCGCCCACCCCCACGGGCTGCATCATGCCCTTCTAACAACGGTGTTCGGAGGTCACTTCATTGGGAACTGCTCGCAACGTGCCTCAAGCTGCGCTTGTGAGAACTGTTGTTTGTTTGCAGCAGTTCACGTTACTGGGTTGCATTTGTTGCCAAAAGCGCTGCCTACTCTCTTCGTGTCACTGACAGGAGCCCTGTTGCTGTAAACACAACCGGAGGCAAGGCGAGAGACGCCTTGTCTCGCCACACGCCTCTGCTTGCGATCAACTGCTGACGCTGGCAGAAATATTCCACCTTTTGGAGTCAGTTGCCTGACTCGGTGTGTTCTCCCAGGTGCAGTGTCGCCAGACATGGAAAAGGGGGGGGGGGGGGTTGCTTGAGAGGCGGTTGCCTGTCACGGAGGAGATCATCAGAGCTGGATTTTGTGTACGGTTCCGAACATCGTGTTCTTCGATGAACAACAGGGGACAATGCTGCGGTTCCTGGGGGGGGGGGTGTGGGTGGGTGGGAGCATCAATGGCGGTGAGGGGGATTCGGAGTGGGGCGTGTCTTTTTTTTGGTTCCACCACGGTGCTGCCGCAAGTCAGTCGTCGGGTCACCTTGGTTGTGCAAACAAAAAAACAGGCGACAAGGGGGCAGCAGGGCGCAGGCCTTCGGCACCCCAGTCCCCGACACCCCAGTTGCCAGACTTTGCTGTTGGTGGTGTTGCTGTTGATGTTGCTGCTTTCCCTGACTGTGCACCACACCCCGTATCCAGGTTGCACGAAGCACCCCCTCTACCCCCGTGGATACACGATGCGTGCAGGGGCATCCTGGTGGCATGGGGTCACAGCCATAGCGCTCTGTGCTGGGGTAGCGGCTGCTGGGGGCCCTGGGACGAACACCGGGCACGATGTGGTGGGTGCAGGCATGGAGGCGGAGCTGTTGCGCGAGGCGGAGGCGCTCGGGTCGACGTCGCTCACAGGCAGGTCGCAGATGTTCCCCATCGGGAAGGAGGTGAACTACGTGGTGGCGTCGTCTCTCCGCCAGGATGACGCGCGTATCTCCGGGGCGGTGCGCGAGTGGGAGCAGAAGACCTGCTTCCGCTTCAACAGGTGCCGCTCAGAGTCATCGTGCCCGCGCCCGTACATGGCGTTCTACAACGGTGGCGGGTGCAGCTCCCCGATCGGGAAGAGGAGCTCTGGGGTGAACTGGGTGTCGATCGGGCGCTCGTGCTCGACTGGCAATGCCGCCCACGAAATAGGCCACTCGCTTGGATTGAGGGGGTTAAAGCCGCCTGACGCCTGCACGTGGCGCCCCTGCTAATCCCCTCGCATTGCACTGCGCGGGGGGTGAACAGAGTCAGCGGTGGGGTGGCTACCTCGGTGCTGAAATGTCTTTTACATGGAGCCGAAATAGCCGGGGTGGTGACCTGGCCTATGAAGGGGGAACCCTGAGCCCAAAGAACCGAGATCCCAAGACCTCCACTGGGGGCCGGGCGCGCCCTCGTCCTGTCATCCGCAGCGACTGCCCTCCACGGAGCCGTGACGAAGATCCATCCGAGCTCGATGAGCTGGGTTTGACCCCCGCCGATGCGTGTCTGAGTCCGACTTTACAGGACAACCAGTGTAATCCAACCGTACTGGGGGGATTGGTCCAGTAAGTCACGGTGCGTGATGAGGACTCGCAATTGTGGGGGACAGGACGAAGTCCGAAAGGGATGGAAAAACGTAGGAGTGCACTACCCAAAGTGTCTTCCCAAAGGGTAAAAACTAGCCAATTGCCCTCACTCCGCGTGGGACTTCCGGATACTCACCATGAGCCACCGGGTCTCCCCACACTTAGGGGGATGGCACCCCAGGTTGCTAACCAGCGGCAGGTTTTTCCAGAGACGCTACGGCGTCTCTTTTCCTCACCGCAGACAACCGTGTGTGGGAATCGTGACAGGCACTGCTTGGGTTCAGTGTTTGTTCACGCGTGGCGCAGGGACCGGTGGTCGTCACCACCGCCGCTGACCACGTAACAACCGACTCAGGCCACTCGCTTGGATTGACCCATGAGCAGACGCGCAAGGACCGCGACAACTTCGTGCGCGTCGTCTTCTCGCAGATCTGGCGGGGGATGGAGCACAACTTCAAGCGGAACGGGGCGCGGGCACGTGACCTGGGGAAGTATGACTACGGGTCGATCATGCACTACGGGACGAACTTCTTCACCAGGGGGCGTGGGCCCACGATCATTTCCCCAGAGAAAATTGGGCAGCGCGAGGGTCTGACCCAGGGGATGTAGCCGCCATCCAGTTCATGTACAACGACTGTTCAGCGACGTTCTCGAACCCGCGGTGCCTGGCATCGGTCGACACGGACACGGTGCACGTGGTGGAGCTGTCGGAGACATTCGCGGTGGACTTCAACGCGCTGTACGAGACGGCGCGGACGATGCGTGTGTCGTACGGCGGCACGGCTCCCGCGGAGGGGGTGCGGCACATGCTGCGTGAGGGTGCCACAATCCGCGACACGGGATTCGCCGAGGTGCGGTTCACCCCGACGCGCGTGATGTCCGGGGGGACGTACACGCTGAGCGCCACCTTCACAGGGTCGGATGGGCCTGCAGCAACGTGCTCCGTGCGTGTGCGTGTGCCAGCGCAGCCGCCGCCGACGAGCGCCCCGCCGACGCCGCAGCCGCCGCCTCCGACGGGGAACTGCGTCGTGTCGAAGGAGTTCGGATTCGACTCGGAGGAGGAGCTCCGCTCTGCAGGTGGGCACGTGGCGCTGAGCACACAGACGAAGCACTCGGGTGCAGGGTCGATGATGATGAAGGTGAAGGATCGGTCATCCTTCTTCAGGTTCGAGACCTTGCAGCCGGCACGCTTCAGCGTGTACGGGCGCGTAGACCTTAAGGACACAGAGCTGACATTCACCCTCAGCGCACCGGGGCAGGGTGTCGTGAACATTGCGATCGCTGGGGACGGGCGCCTGCACCACAACAGGCTCGGGAGGGGCTGGTCGCGCTGGGTGACGCCAGACAGCGATGTGGTGCGTCTCGGGGTGTTCCACCACATTGTGGTGGCGTTCGACTGGGACAGCCGCACGTCCAGCGTCAGCATCGACGGGAAGCAGGTCGGTGGCGTTGAGCCGATGCCCGCAACCTTCAACGGGATCGACAGCGTGGAGGTCAACATCGGGCGATGGGGGTCGGCGCCTGCCTATGTGGATGAGATGGAGCTGCTGTGCAGCTGATGGGCGCACGGGCTGCACTGCGGCCTGGGAGGGCACGGGGCTTATAGAAAACGCTGCAGCGGCGGCACGCGCCTCTGCCCTCCCAAGTTTGTGATGTCTCGTGACGATGGTCCCCTTCCTTTTGCGCCTTGCCGGTTGTGCGTTGTTAGTGAGGAGGCTGCATCTGGCAGTCCCCGTGATGTGCTGCACCGCTGTGGCATGATCTGCCGCACTTTGTGTGAGTGACTTTCCTTGTTCTTGGGATGCCCATTAGGATCCTGCGTTGGGCGTGCATATACACGTATTCTTTGCCGTACTCTGTCGATTACCCCTTCTCCAGGATCGGTTGCTTCTGTGCCGAGGGTGTCGTGCAGACCCCACTGTTTGCTGTGCCTCAACACATCACATGCACCTACCCGCTTGGCGTTGTTCTGCAGGATCGTGTCCGGTCACTCCGCACTGTCGCGACCAAAAATGGAAGAAGGGAAAGATGAAGCCGAGTCGAGAGAGCGTGTGCGTGCCGTCGTGCAGATGTTTCACATGAAGTGGGATCTTCGCGTGAGGAAGGCTGATGTGAAAGATGCTACTGAGGGGCTTGAGAAGGCAGAGGCGACAGAGTCGGCTGCGGCGCAGAAGGCGTATACGGCGGCCAAGAAGGCAAAGGCACGTGGGAGCAATAGCAGCAAGGGTGCGACGCAAATGGCGGATGCGGCTGAGGCGGATGAGGCGGCTTTGAAGGCTCAGGCTGAGGCAGCTCGGGCGGTTCAGGAGACTGAGAAGGCTAAGAAGCTTTTGGAGAAGGCGGATAAGGCGCTTCAGGCGGTTAAAACGGCTGCGAAGGAAGGGGTTAAAAAGGCTGAGGCGGTTCGGATGGAAAAGATGACGCGGGCGTCGGAGGCGGCTGGGACACTTGAGGCGGCTCTGGCGTCTCTGAAGGAGAATGAGACTGAGAGGTCGAAGGCGGGGAAGACGCCTCAGATGTGTCATGATGTTATGAAGAAGGTGAATCTTGGGAAGTCTGAGGTTCAGGCGGCTCGGGTGTCTCTGCTGACGAAGGCGTATGAGGCGGTGAAGGCGGTGAAGGCGGCGAAGACGAGCCAAGCGGAGGGTTGTCGGAAGGACGATGTGCCGGAAATAGCTGATGAAGAAGAGAAGGCGTTCAAGGAATACTATGGAGATTTGTGCACAGTCTTTGAGTGGTACCAGAAGACAAAGGAACTCTGCCTCGACTGGGATAATGAAAAATACGAGGATCACGTGAAACGCGCACAGTGCATCGCGGACGATCTGAACCAGGTGAAGGGGCAGCGGGACACGTACAATGTGATGCTGCTGGACGGGAAAGGCCGCATTGTGTGGTGCATCATCAACTCGCTGATCAATCGCTGGAAACCCACTGACATCAACAAGCTCAACTTCATTCTTCCTGATCTCAATGCGGAGATGCACCGCTACCACAAACTGGGGCTCCCGAAGGGGGCAGCGAGGTTCAGAAACATTTGTGCCAAGGGGGTGACAGACGGAAAACTCGATGTGCTCTACTTTAACTTCTCGAAGCTGGAGCGTCCTTCACTTCCACGGAGCACTGCCGACTGGGAGTCTGTGTATCAGATGGTTTGTGGTTCCGAAGCAACGGGTTCTCAGCAGGAGAACTGGAAAACGAAACTCACGATTGACGAGGGAGCCCTGGGCAACCCGGCGGATTCGGCTAGGAAGCAGTTGCCGGAGGCATATATTGTGTTGCACAGGGCGCGTGAGGCAGCGCAGTGCCACCTCGACAAGAACCGGGACCTCCGCGTCTACCTGTCTGTGTCGGGAGAGAGCCAGGCAGCCGTGTCCAATCCCGCAAAAATTCTGCGCTACTTCGACCTGGCTCCCAACGTTTCTTATGGAGATGCGCTGGCTCAAGTGGCCAACGCGCGGAAAAAAGACAATGGCGACAGCCTGAATGCGCTGCTGTCTTCCAACTTCGACGATAAAGATGTGGTCAATCTGCGGCGCAACATTCTCAAAAACTTCACGGTCACCGAGCGGCCGAACTTTCTCACCTTACGTGTGCGCCCGAGGGGGGCTGCTGAAGCCCTCATGACGGCAGAGAAAGAACTAGACGTGGTGGGGGATTGGATTCTGAAACCTTACAACAAAAGTCAATCTGAGGACAGCTGTGAGGACCAACCCGTAACAAAGCATGAGCCGAGTGAGAGTGAAAATTGGGGTATGTACATGACCCTGAGGGCACTGCTGATGATTGCGTACGAACCAACGGAGAACCGCTTCCCGGATGAAATCCTCGCCTTTCGGACTTACCTTGAAGAACGCAAAAAAAATTGAAGGACCCCCAATCATTCCACGCATGAGGAGTGATGCAATCGGATCTTCCCACCCCACCCCCCCTTTTTGGTAGAACGCGCAAATCACCCCGCTCGGGCGAGAAGTGTGTTAAGCCGAAAAAGGAGCTGTGGCAGCAATGTGGGCGTGTAGTCATTTGCTTCTCTGCCTTATCAGTACATTCACCTTCCTTCTGCAGATTAACACCCCGGTTGCACAAACAAACATGGTGTGGCCGGCAGGCCTGGGCGGGGAACGAGCCCTTTTTCCAGGTTTTTTGGGTCGGGGAACCAGGTTTTTTCTAAACCCTGTGCCTGGAATTTTGTCCAAAAAATATCACGTTTTCGCACAAGGCAAAAAATGGTCAAAAAACCCGAAAATCGGGTTTGTAGGGTGTAGGTCCCCTGTCTGAAAATGCAAAATATGGCCCCGCAGGTGCCCCCAGAGTGATTTAAAATTGGAAAATCGACATTTTCCACCTACGGGAAATCCCCCAAAATAGGGGGTCCCCAGCCACGATCCCCAAAAAAATGTCCCGCGCGCCTCTAAGGCACTCTGGATTTTTATTATGTCATCCAGATGTCACATCTGGGTCCAGGAACACCGGTTTTTGGCCTCAGGAAGTCGAAAAATATGTGTGGAAATTTTTATTCCTGACCAGGATCACCTAAAAGGCCGATTTCCCCTGTTTACACATGGGGGATTTCATGCAACGCCCGCTCGTGTGCTGAGTGTGCTAGCCGCGACGTGGACGCGGTGGCCCTCTTCCTCCCAGAAGCCACCGATCTTCCTCATCCAACTTCACCTCCGGATGTACGCGGCACGTGCTTGGGTTGTCCTGTCGCAGTGCAGCAGAAGTTCCTGTGCACTGCTGCCCAAGCCATTTCGGCTGCAAGGAATATGCCACGCAGAGTAACCTGGTATCGCGTGACCAGCTCGTGAGGCTTGGTGCCCCGAATCGAATCGATAGGCTGCGAGGTGCATTGCCTCGGTCAGTTGATGTCCTTGCGTGTGCATTTTTGTGCACAACAGTCCCTTGGGTATCTGCAGCGCAGGTGCCTGCACTGGACCAGGACTCCTGATTTACCTCTGGCACTTGTTGATCGGGACGGATGCGGCGACATGCCACGGTGCCCATGGATAGCCATGCCGGCACGAAAGTACGTTCACGACGGTTGATTACCATTGCTGCACTCTGTCAGAACCCGAAGGGTCTCAGCACACCTGAACGCCCACCAGGCCCCCCAGCAGGGGGTGAAACCAAAGGGTCCCCCCTGGGGTTTTTTGACCCAAAATTTTCGAATTCGACATGTCCCCGGGATTTCCACTATGTCGCAGATTTCGACCATTGGGTCAAGAAAACCTAAAAATCTAGGGGGGAGGTGCTGAAGGATTGCACTGAAAATTTTATCTAACTCGGTCAAAATTCCAGGCACAGGGTTCTAAGAATTTTGACAAGGGATTTTTTGCTCGCCCCCCCACAGTTTCCAGGCGCGTGCCCGTCAGGCGGGACTTTTTCTATGATTTCTCTCCGCGTCATCATGTGACAGCTCTAGAGTGATGCCCAGTTCTTGAGAGATGCATGCGGCAGAGAGTGCCCCTCATGCGCGTTACAGCTGAAAATGAATGAGGAACACCTGGCGCTCGTTCTCATCGGGGGTTGTGCCCCGCAGGGACTCAATACACCTTGGCACTCTCGCAGGACTGGACATGCCAGCAGCTGGAGGACAGTTACAAAGCTGCCACTCACCACCCACCTGCTGGCCCTTCAGGTCTGAAAGCCCAAAAGCACCCGGGGATTTTTGCTGTGGTGCAGACCGTATTCAGCGCAGTAGGGTGACCTCTCCGATTTTCCAAAACTGCTGGTTTACTGGTTTGGGGAACGGTCGCCGGCAGACCGTTGAAATGCCCGTGTTAGCAAGGCACACTCACGTTTCAGGTAGCGTGTCGCGTGTCACGCATGTCGCGAACGCGGCAAGTGTACCTCCCAGGTGGGGAAGCCCGACCTCCTGTCCGATGTCAGTCAGGCTTCGAAGAAGCGCTTCATGGATGCGGCGCTGACCTCCTACGCTGCACTGTACCCGGGGAAGTGAGATAGATGGACGGGCACACGCTACATCGGGGGTCTGGGGGGCGGTGCCCCCTAGCCGCCGGAGGCCACGGTAGCGAACATCTGTTCGTGTGGGCGTACAGATTCTGTGCGAGTTGGCTGCGTCCTCAGAGGCGACTGGAGTGGTTGGACCCCGACTTGCTGGGATTCGAAGGACTTGAGTACGAGACGTACGCCACAGGGGGGTCTGGGGGGCGGAGCCCCCCAGCCGCCGGAGGCCACGGTAGTGAACGTCTGGCTCTCCAGTTGGCCAGCAAGGCGAACGGTACGTGGGACAGACTTCCCTTCCATCCTTGTGCGCGCCCTGTCGACTGGGGAAAACTTAGAAAAAGTTTTTTCCTCTGCGAAACAACCTTAGAAAAAAATTCCCCTAACAAAATTCTTAGAAAAAAACTTTTTTTCCCCTTACAAAAATTCTTAGAAAAAAAGTTCAGAATCCTGAAAGTGGGGAACAAGCCCCCCAGTTAGGAACAGCCCTGGTTTCCCGGATTTATACTTTTTTTTTTCCCAGACCAGCAACATAGGCAACTGCTGGTCTCGAGACCAGCTGGACCCCCCAAGCTACATGCCTGAATGAAGGAGGAAATGGAACACAGAGAACGCAGGTCCGATTTGAGTTTACGGCACGCGGGAGTGCCGTAATTGCAGAGCCACATCTCACCTCATCACAGGTCGAGGTGTGTGCGTTTCACCACAACCTCTCCCCTCCCCATTCCCCCGTGTTGAGTGACATGTGTCGATAGTGTTCCATTTCCTTTTTTAGCATGCTTTCTTTACGTGCGGAGCGAGCAGGAACGCGGGGCGCACATCTTCCTGAAGGAGGAAGCGTCAACGCAAAAAAGAAACCAAAGAAAAAAGTGCCGAACAAAGCGCAGTGACACTTTTTGAGGGGTGGGGGTTTTCGTAGTGTGCGCCAGCCCTGTGCATCGAGGCCTGCATCTGCCTGCGGTTCGTCAGAGGGTTCCATTCTCCCCTCCTGACAGTCGGGCGATGTGCCGCCTGTTGGCACAGGCGCGGCGATGCGCAGCAACGAGCCACCCTGCCCGCCCACCCCCACGGGCTGCTGCCCTTCTGATATCGGTGTTCGGAGGTCACTTCATTGGGAACTGCTCGCAACATGCCTCAAGCTGCGCTTGTTAGAACTGCTGTTTGTTTGCAGCAGTTCACGTTGCTGGGTTGCATTTGTTACCCAAAAGCGCTGCCTACTCTCTTCGTGACACTGACAGGAGCCCTGTTGCTGTAAACACAACCGGAGGCAAGGCGAGAGACGCCTTGTCTCGCCACACGCCTCTGCTTGCGATCAACTGCTGTGCCTGGAGAGAAAAGGCCCAGCAGGGCTAGTGGGAACCGACCGGAGGTACCAAGGTGACGCTGGCAGAAAGATTCCACCTTGGAGTCAGTTGCCTGACTCGGTGTGTTCTCCCAGGTGCAGTGTCGCCAGACATGGAAAAAGGGGGGGTTGCTTGAGAGGCGGTTGCCTGTCACGGAGGAGATCATCAGAGCTGGATTTTGTGTACGGTTCCGAACATCGTGTTCTTCGATGAACAACAGGGGACAATGATGCGGTTCCTGGGGGGGGGGGGGGGGTGTGGGTGGGTGGGAGCATCAATGGCGGTGAGGGGGATTCGGAGTGGGGCGTGTCTTTTTTTGGTTCCACCACGGTGCTGCCGCAAGTCAGTCGTCGGGTCACCTTGGTTGTGCAAACAAAAAAACAGGCGACAAGGGGGCAGCAGGGCGCAGGCCTTCGGCACCCCAGTCCCCGACACCCCAGTTGCCAGACTTTGCTGTTGGTGGTGTTGCTGTTGATGTTGCTGCTTTCCCTGACTGTGCACCACACCCCGTATCCAGGTTGCACGAAGCACCCCCTCTACCCCCGTGGATACACGATGCGTGCAGGGGCATCCTGGTGGCATGGGGTCACAGCCATAGCGCTCTGTGGTGGGTGCAGGCATGGAGGCGGAGCTGTTGCGTGAGGCGGAGGCGCTCGGGTCGACGTCGCTCACAGGCAGGTCGCAGATGTTCCCCATCGGGAAGGCGGTGAACTACGTGGTGGCGTCGTCTCTCCGCCAGGATGACGCGCGTATCTCCGGGGCGGTGCGCGAGTGGGAGCAGAAGACCTGCTTCCGCTTCAACAGGTGCCGCTCAGAGTCATCGTGCCCGCGCCCGTATATAGCGTTCTACAACGGTGTCGGAGACATTTGCGGTGGACTTCAACGCGCTGTACGACACGGCGCGGACGATGCGTGTGTCGTACGGCACGGCTCCCGCGGAGGGGGTGCGACACATGCTGCGTGAGGGTGCCACAATCCGCGACACGGGATTCGCCGAGGTGCGGTTCACCCCGACGCGCGTGATGTCCGGGGGGACGTACACGCTGAGCGCCACCTTCACAGGGTCGGATGGGCCTGCAACAACGTGCTCCGTGCGTGTGCGTGTGCCAGCGCAGCCGCCGCCGACGAGCGCCCCGCCGACGCCGCAGCCGCCGCCTCCGACGGGGAACCCGAACTGCGTCGTGTCGAATGAGTTCGGATTCGACTCGGAGGAGGAGCTCCGCTCTGCAGTGGGGACCGCCGCTTGCCTACGTGGACGAGATGGAGCTGCTGTGTCTCGCAAGCGGCCAGACGGCTGCCCCGGAGCCTGCGCCTGCTACGCTGGCACCGGCGACGATGACGCCGACTGCCACACCTACACAGGTACTGACGCAGGCACCGACACAGCCGCCGACAGAGGCACCAACACAAGCACCGAAATCACCCGCCCCGCGTCCGACAGCCACACTGCAGCCGCCGCCGGCACCGACGAGGAGCCCGAATTGCAGCGCGTCGAAGGAGTTCGGATTCGACTCGGAGGAGGAGCTCCGCTCTGCAGGTGGGCACGTGGCACTGAGCACACAGACGAAGCACTCGGGTGCAGGGTCGATGCTGATCAAGGAGAAGGAGCGGCCGTCCTTCTTCAAGTTTGACACCTTGCAGCCGGTCCGCTTCAGCGTGTCTGCGCGCTCAGAGTCGACAAACACACAGCTGACGTTCCGTCTCCACGCACCGGAGCAGGGTCTGGTGAAGGTTGTGTATGCTGGGGACGGGCGCCTGCACCACAACAGGTTTGGGGGGAGCTGGTGGTCGCCCTGGGTGTCGTCGGACAGTGATGCGGTGCGTCTCGGGGTGTTCCAGCAGCTTGCTGTGGCGTTCGACTGGGTCAGCTGCACGTACAGCGTCAGCATCGACGGGAAGCAGGTCGGTGGCGTTGAGCCGATGCCCGCAACCTTCGACGGGATCGACAGCGTGGAGGTCAACATCGGGCGGTGGGGGTCGGCGCCTACCTATGTGGATGAGATGGAGCTGATGGGCGCACGGGCTGCACTGCGGCCTGGGAGGGCACGGGGCTTATAGAATCGCTGCAGCGGCGGCACGCGCCTCTGCCCTCCCAAGTTTGTGATGTCTCGTGATGATGGTTCCCTTCCTTTTGCGCCTTGCTGGTTGTGCGTTGTTAGTGAGGTTCGTTCACCCGGGTTTGGCGCACAAACAACGCCTTACCTTTTTTGCGATTCTGGGATGGATGCAGCTAGCAGCAGCTACTCACGACGCCCCTCTTTTCCACACAACCCCTGCCATTCTTGAGCGATGTACGACACACGCAAGGTCGCCGCTCATGCCTCTTGCCCCCCATACCCCCCTTACGGGCTTCCTCTCCCACCTCGCGCCCCTTCATGCTCCCAGCCTCGTGCTGGGGTAGGGGCTGAGGGCGGAGGAGGGTGAGATTGAGGGTGAGGCAGGAGTGTCGCTGGGTGAAGCCACCCACCCCTCCTGTCTCGCTTGCCCCTCGATTTTTCGCGCCCTTCTCCTCCCCAGCGCGCCCAGCACGTATGATTCTCCCAAATGCACACCGTCCATTCCTCCCTCCCCACCCCTCTCCTTTGGCACCTCCCCACGTTTGCCCTTCTCAGCCCCCGCAAGCAAGTTGGTTCCTCCGCATTTTGCCTTTTCTCCACCCGTTTTCCCCCTGCAGTACACTAAGGGCCTGAGGCCCTGGGTCAATTGTGTTCTTCTTTACATCATGCCTGCTCGGAAGAAGGCTGTGAAGAGGAAGGCGGATGCTGGCGGTGCGCCCGAGCCCGAGCCGACTCCCACACCCGCCGTCGCTGCCCCTGCAGCTGATCCCGATGCTGGCCTCTCCAAAAGCCAGAGGAAGAAGCGGAGGAAGATGGAGCAGAAGGCTACCGACGCTGCTGCCGCTGCTGCACAGCCTGTGGAGGAGGGGGCTTCCGAGTCTAAAGCTGCTGCGGCGGAGGATGTGGGTGACATCTTTGCATCCCTCAAGGGTGCCAAGAAGCGTGCCCCTGCAGCCAAGGCTGAAGAGACTGCCCCGAAGGAGCGTGAAGGCGGCCCGACAAAGCCTTATGTGACTGGGCCTCACAAAGGGTATATTCCTGCAGGCGGCAACCTTGCCCAGGGGAGGATGACGATTGTGGAGGCCAAGGCCCGTGCGCTGAAGAACCCCGGTTGCATGGGGTTCACCTATGAGGGGAAGATTGGGAAGGACAACAAGGTGCTTATCTGGCTGAAGAACAAGTGCCCGCTGAAGCTGGAGGAGCCTGGGGGTAGCTGGGTGACGTACAAAGTCAGCAACAGGGTATGTCGGTGTGGAGGGTGGGGGTGGGCCTGTGTGGGCTGCACCTCGTTGCAACAGAAAGAGTAGGGTTTCTTTTCCGCGTCAGGCTCGGTAGGGCGCCGTGTGACACTCTCTCCCTTCGGGGACCTCGGACACAGACCGAGTGAAGGGATTGTAACTCTCAGTCACTGTGATTTGCCTTTCTTCAACTTCACTAACCCGGACCCACCCGGCCCCTGACGCGGGTCTTGGCGTCGGCGGGTTTACTACAATGTCTGGTTTCAAACACATGCAAGGTGGTGTTTCAGAACACACACCACATGCACACAACAAACACGAGTGGCAGCGCCCTGATTTGATCACGGGGCTAGCGCGGTCAGGACTAGTGCGCTACGCAAACTCTGGTTTCAAACACACCCACAAAACAGGAGAAGCTTGGAGACGGTGCTTTCATGGATCTGCGTGGAGAAGGCTCGAGCGCAGGCGGGCGGACCACAAAGGACGGGCTCAAGGTCGTCGCTGCGGATGAACTCGTGATGGACAACGGGGGCTTCACAAAGGACTGCCCCTTTGACTGCCAGTGCTGCTTCTAACCATGCCTCCGCCCCCCCCCAGCCGGGCTACACGCGTTTGCCTGATGTGATTTCCACCAGCCTAGGCCCCCCCATCCCCCTTTCTGCGAGATTCTGGCAGTGCCCCACACACCCCATCCAGCATCCCTCCCTCCTTATCCTCAGACTGCCACGTTTCGGGCGGAAGATGTGTGATGGGGGGGGGGGGGGGGCGATGGGTGAGGATGTGATAGTCAGGCAAGGGGGGCGGGGGGGGGGGGGGGGCTTCCATTCTGTACCTTACACGGATGACGTACGAATCGTAATGGTGAAATACGAATCGTGCATATCGTATTTTATATCGCATTATATCGTATACGATTACGATATAAAATACGATATTATGCGATATTACGAATCGTTTAGGATGATGCATGGCCACACGGGGTGGGCACCGGGGAAAAAGGCACCCAGCACATCAACGAGGGGCGGCGAGACTACCACCACCACCCCAGATGAGTCACCCACTCCGAAGCCAAAGGCTCTCAAAGAGCAGCTGGCGAAGCAGAAAGCAGGGGCGCGAGTGAGCTACGTGACAGCGAAAACACGTCATGATAAGCTGCAAGGCGATGCCAAAGACGTGTACGCCGTCAAGGATGTCGCGTCTCTGCAAACCCGCAAACCCCAGTGTTCTCCCGATGGCGAGTTTGGGGGCGAAATTCTCCATTTGTATTTTTTCCCCCGAAAACCCGACGGCGAGTTTCGGCATTTTTTTGGGAGTGGAATTTTTCACAGGTTTCAGACAGTTTCCCACTCATCGACCTGCACAACTTCCCAACAACGAGCGTCCCTGGGTTCGTGCCCCACTACGAACCGCAATTGATCCAAAGAGTCCCAGAACGCGAAGGAGAAGGCCAGATGTTCGCTACCGTGGCCTCCGGCGGCTGGGGGGCTCCGCCCCCTAAACCCCTGTGCTGTGCACCTGTCGAGTGTGCATGTACCATTTGGTGTACCATGGCAAGTGGGAAACGGCACAACACCAGGAGTGCGACATGGTCGTGAGTGAAGACGGAGTACGTGCAGACTACCATCCCTGCACAACGAAGTCTGTACGACTTCCTCGTTGTCCACTCACACCGCACATTGCAAAGCGTATCGATCAGAACGAATGTTGTTGCGGATATACGCGTGCATTGCATGAGGTGCTCGCGCGCGAAGCGCGCGAGCAATTTTTTTTAGCACCCCTTTTTCCGGATCAAAACTCGCCATCACCCGCCCGTGCGGTCGAGCACCAGAAGAAGAAGCAGTCGGGCGGTGAAGACAAGAACGGCGACAGGCAAGGGGGGCAGCAGAAGGCGCACGGAGCCAATCCAGCACCGGAATTCGTGAGTGACCTGTCGTATTCACTTTGCGTCGGCAATACCACGGCCAGCCAGGCGGAGCTTGTGGTGTTGGCGATTCGGAAACACCTGTACCCGAACATGCCCAGCGGACGCGCCCTCTTGCAGAAACACAGCAGCCACACGGATGCACTTCTGAAGGCGCTGAAAGATGCTCTCAAAGGTCGCACCGTGCCTATTGGCATCGACGGAACTACAGCAGCATCGATCCACACCTCGTACCTCGCTCTGACTGCATATGTTGAGCAACAACCGCTGCTGGTGTGCGTTGAGGTGTTCAGGCTGGGGTGAGCCCTGACGCAGTGATGCTTGAAGATGTGCTGCAGCGGCTCGAATGCGACTACTCGTTTACGATCGCGTCTGTCAACATGGACAGATGCGCGACAAACCAGCGCCTCATCAAGCTGACAGGGCGTCTGTCGGTGTGGTGTTTGGGGCATCACGCCAACAAATGTTGCAAAGACTTCTACACGAAGCGCTTCCCCCTCGCCATCCAGTTCGTGACCTTCTTCTCACAGGCGCCGCGCACCACCTCAGAAACGAGGTGGTCAGCGCTGTTTCACGTCGTTGAGAATGTGGCACCCCGGACCGACCTGCTTGCAAGCTTCTTGCACGAAGAGCTTGAGCGCGCCTACAAACCGCAAAGTGTCCGAGAGTTAGCACATTTGATCGGAGGGGATGGGTGGGGGGACATGCTCTCGGAGATCCAGACGATGCACAGAGCCTCCTACAGTTCTTCCTCTGGATGAGCAACCCCCCCAGCGATCAGAAGTCCTGCTTTGTCGTGGGGGAAGTATGGAAGAGCATCCAACACGTCACCAACGAGGAACAACAACTTCTCAAAGAGCTGTGGGACACGTTTTCCTCAAGAGAGTTCTTTAAACTCATGGAGGTGATGGACCCGGAAGCAGTTGCCCAGGAGGTGATTGCTGATGAAGTGCTGGAGGCGTCGGAAGAGAGGTGGCGGGACGTCTTGGGGCGTAACACCACTTAGCCGGATCCCATCCTTGTGGTGTTGTCTCATGTGGCCACCTAGCCATCCCATTGCCTCCCTCAGAAGCCTGTAGTAATAGTGCGATATGGGCATATTGCATACGATATCAAAGCTGACTAAACACGATATAAATACGATATATTGCGATATATTGCGATATCGCCTTAAAAAATACGATACATATCGTATTTACGATATGATACGATATTACGATTCGTACGTCATCCGTGGACCTTACCTATTTCTTTGGGCTTTTTGAGCCATCCATCTCTCTGCTATCCATCACTAGCCACACCCCGCCATGGTCCAGCCCTGCTTCTGTCTACCCCCCAGCCTCTTCTCCAAGGGGTGTGTGTCGATTGGGTCAGCCTTGCCTCTCCGACCTGGGGGGGGGGGGGGTGTGTGAGGAGACTGGGGCTGGGTGGTGGGGTTCAATACGCACGAATTGTTATCACGGGAAGGGGAAGGAGGGTGGGTGGGTAGGGGGGGGGGGGTGGGACCGGGATCACGCAAACTGGTGGGTTGGGGCTTGGGGGGGGGTGTTTTCAGACTAACCCCGCACACCCTCCTTCCCTTTTCCCCCATTCCCTGAAATGCGCCCCGGAAGTGCAGCGTGCAGCGTGCGTACTCACGTGCGCGGTTTCCAGAAATCAAGGGGTTAGAGACCCCCATCTCAAGTGCCTCACGTCGGGTCCCTCCCCTCCCAGTGACCCGCCGACGGGGTAGTGCTCAGCAATCCGGTGTGCATCCCATACGAAGCTATCATTGCCCTAACTTCACAGGCTAAGGGGGTGTAGTGGTGATGACGGGTAGAAAGTCCGGCTTGCCCACCCACCCTCCCCCCCCCCCCCCCCCCCTTACCCCTCTCCCGACCACAGCCTCTTCCTCAACTCCCCCATGCTTGTTGTGTCGGGTTCGTAACTGACTCCGAAGTGCGGCAGCTCAACTCATGCGACAGCGACACCATGCCTCCGACAGAACAGGGCGGGTGAGGGAGGGGAGGGGGGTGGGTCTCGTGTGCCGGGGCGCAGCGGCTGTGGGGTCCCCGCTTGCTATAAACGTATACCGAAATGCGGGAGGTCAACGAGGTGAACTTCAAGGATGTCTACCACCACCACTGCAAGCTGCTGGATGTGAAGCCGAACAGCCAACTCTCGAAGCTGCTCGCGGGGGAGACGGGGAAGGACCTGGCGTCGATCGACATCAGCCGAAACTACTTGGGCGAGAGGGGGTTCCAGGCATTTCTGGAGGTCATCCGCCAGGCCGACGATTTGACGAGCCTCCGGTTTGTCGGCAACGGGCTGACGAATGACGCTGTCACCTCCCTGGCACGCGTCCTCAGCGAGCACAGCAGCGTGCGCGCTGTGGACCTCCGGAACAACCCCTTGACGCTGCCTGCCGCCATGGCGCTTGTCCAGATGATCCGCAAAAACCAGAACATAACCTCTGTCTGCGTGGAGGAGACTTTCATCGAGGACAGGGCAAAAATGAAGATTTCACGCGCCATCGATAGAAACGTGAGACTGCAGAGCAAAGCCAAGGCGACATCCGCGCCTGGGGAGCCGGAAGCCACGCCGACCCCACCCGGTGGGCACGGCACGCATGAGGAGACCCCTTTCCAGAGGGTCAAGCGGGAGCACGACGAGCGGAGGAGCCGCAAGATTTTGGAGAAGAATACTGTCGAGAATGAAAGCGAGAAGGAGTCCATCGCGATGTACCTCCGCCGGCGTGCCCCGCGTATCCCTCGGAGGGACGAGTCGGGGTGGGTGATCCTCAACGTGTGGATCAGCAGCACGGCGAGCGATTTCCGTTCGGAGCTGCACGCGATACACAACACCATCATTCCGAAGCTGAACAACGAATTCAAGAAGCGGAAGGTGTACATCCTCCCCTTCTCTGCATACCACGAAGAGCTGCCGCCGCCGCAGAATGCTGGTACGGCAGCCGAGGAGGGCGGGGCGAGGTTTGATTCGGAAGGCGCCCTCATCGAGTCGAAGAATTCACAGCTGTACACCGATGACCGCACCATCCTGTCTGAGAGGCTTCATCTTATCGAGCAGTGCACCCCGGTGTTCCTGATGCTTGTTGGGGATAAGCATGGGCCGGTGCCCCGCTTTGTCGACCCGAGCCACGCGCAGAACAGTGCCTTCTCGCAGGACCTGAATGTCACAGGGGGGCAGAACCGCCACCCCATGGCTGTGGTGGAGAGCGTCTACGGCGGGCGGACCCTTTCGTTCGACGCTGCGCCGGACCAGCTGCCCAACCCCGGCCAAGTGCTGGGGGGTGCTGCCGCACCAGGCATCTGGAAGTTTGGGACAGAGCAGAAGGCGTCGCTTTACTTCGTGCGGGAGCCGTGGCGGTGCCTCAAGATCCCCGAGGGTATCACAGAGGCCATCACCGACGACTGTGCCTATCTGATGTCAGACCCCGAGGGGAAGATGCGCCCCGGCATGATGCAGCAGATGCCTGCGGAGAAGTACCGCGAGCGGAAGACGCTCTGGGAGAACTGGTGCCTGCATAAGCAGGTCATCAGCTCGCTCCCGGATGCTGTAGCGCTGAAGAGGTACAGCTCGAAGTACGACGAGGTGTCGGCAACCGGGGAGCTGCTGCTGAAGGGGCAGGACGGGTTTGTCAGCGACTTCACCTCGCGCCTGCGCGACATCGTGGACTATATGTACCCCGACAAGGAGACGCTCGACAGGCTGGGTGCCACGCGGCTCAGCCGCTCCTCTGCAGGCAACCTCAACATGTGCGACGCTGAGAGGCAGGCCTCGAGCTCTGCCCAGGAGATCCCGTGGAACGAGACGTTCCGGAAGCCGCGTGCATTTGCCGAGCTGGTGCACGACTCTGCCTCGTACATCGGGAGGAATAATGCTGTGTCGAAGCTGGAGCTCTACCTGATCACACCGTCGTCGCGGAATATCTTGCTGGTGCACGGAGGCAAGGAGAGCGGGGTGTCCTCTGTGATGGCACTCTTCATCCAGAGAGTGCTGCCGAAGCTGACGTACGTCGTGGCGTCCTGTGTTGTCGGGCACAGCGCAGTGGCGAACGAGTCGCACTCGCTCCGCACGGTGCTGCTCGGGCTGTGTTCGCAGATGCTGGAGGCGAAGCGGCAGGTCAGCGCTGCGGCACAGCGCAAGCCTGCTGCGAGCTCAAGCTTCTCGCCCTTCACGCAGCTCCCGAAGCACATCGTGCATGAGGTGCGCATCCAGGTCCTCAAAGACTACTTCAAAAACCTCATCACCGACGTGTCTGCCGCCCTGCCCGACGGGAAGGTGCTGGTGATCATCATCAGCGGGCTGGAGAGGGTGCAGCACCCCAGGACCCCGCTCACCTCACTCACCTTCACCGACACCGGGAAGAGCATCCTCGAGTGCACACTCAACGAGACAGTCAAGGTCTCTACGAAGGCTGGGGCAGCCAACGTGTCTGTTTCGAATGACCAGCCGCCAGAGCGCCAGGGTGGCATGGGGTTTGCGAGGGGCGGCGGGGGCGGCAGCGGCGCCACAGCAGCTGCGGCGGAGGATACACTCGACTGGATCCCGAAGTGCCTCCCGAAGAACGTCAGGCTGGTGGCATCGTGCGACTGCACCGCGCCGCAGATCATCACGCAGATGCTGCACCGCGGGCAGGACTGCTGCGAGGCTGTCGAGGTGATGCGCCCCGGCGTGCAGGAGTCGGGGCAGGTCATGAAACACCGCCTCACCGAGTCCGGAATCACCCTGTCGGAGCACCTCTTCTACGACCACATCCTCAAGAAGGCCTGCATCACCGACGTGCGCTACGTCGAGCTCCTCACCTCACGCATCACACAGCGGTACGAGCGGTACCCCGAGAGCACACCGAAGTCATTCTTCGACTCCATCCCCGACGACTTCGACGAGCTTCTTGACGCCATGCTGGACGCTGCAGAGGCAACCAGCTCCAATGCTCTCGTTTCCAAATGCCTGTCAGCCCTCGCTGTGCTTGATGATGGTCTCCTCCTCCTCCAGCTTCGGAAGTACCTCGCACCCAAGTCGGCTGGCACCGCCCTGCTCAGCGGGCACGACGTCGAGAACCTGCTGCACGGCATCAGGCCCCTGCTCTACAGGTTTGTCGTTGGATACCACGACTTCGGGAAGTGCACCCCTGCGGGGAACGAAGGCAAGGACTCCGGCAGCGGGGACCCGGAACAACCCGACCCGGAGAAGGTCAGCGTGGACGCCCTCAACAGGGGCGTGCCTATCAACGGGGTGGCGCACCGGCTGCAGCTGAAGCACTCCGTGAAGCGGCACATCGCAAGGAGGTATATGCCTGATGAGGCGAGCCGGGTGTCGACGTGCGCCTCCCTCGCGAAGTTCCTCGCCTCCCAGTCGGAGGTCGACAACGACCCGACGACGGTCGACTCGCTGGTGGCCTACCCCAGGATGATGGTGGCGGCAGGGATGTGGAGTGCCGTGATGCGCAACTTCTTCAACATCTCGACGGTGCGCCGCTTTTTCCAGCATGCCGCGGGGCACAGGCTGTTTGTCGAGATGGTGGAGGCCCACACGGCACTAACGCACCACATGGAGGCAGAGAAGCGACAGAGGGCCGCCCAGGCAAAGTCGGGCAGCGGCGACGCCACTCCCAAAGGGAGGCCACGGGACGGTCGCCCTGTGGAGGAGCTGGAGGCGTGGCTCTTCAAGATCCGTGAGTACGCCCACTTCCTGGTGGTGAACAACACGTCGCTCAACACAAAACCCTCCCTCACGGTGCAGCAGGGCCTGCTCGCGAGCAACGGGAGCAACGTCTACCGGGAGGCGAAGCGCTACTTCGACGACCACCCGCAGGAGCCGCACTTCACCTGCGTCAACAAGTCGTCGCTCCGGATGGGGCGTGGCTGCGTCGCCAGCGTCGTCTTCTCCAACAACGGGCTGCGCCTTCTGGCTGCGAGCGAGAAGAGCTTCTCCCTCAGCACCGTGACAGGCAGCATCCTCCACCATGTCACCGCTCCCTTCACAGTGCTGCTGGGCCTGGTCAGCCCCACTTCGCGCTACGCAGCTCTGGTGTTGGTCGACAAGAGTGTGATGGTGTACGACGCGGTGACAGGCACCTGCGTGACGAAGCTCTCCGGGCACACAGGGCGCATCCGGAGCTGCTCCATGACGGCGCGGTCGGGCTGCGTTCTGACAGGGTCAGACGATGCCACCCTCTGCATCTGGGACACGGAGTCGGGGCGTAACATCGCCACCCTGCAGCACAACACCTTCCTTTCCATCACCTCCGCCTTTGCCTCCGTGTCGTGCTGCGCGGGGCACCCCACAGACGAGCGCGTTTTCCTCTCCAGCATCGACCGCACCGTCCTGCTGTGGAAACGCGAGACACTGGAGTACACCCTGGCCTCCAAGATCCTCGCCCACTCCGCCTTCCCTGTGAAGCAGCTCGTCTGGCTGGACACGGGAGACTACTTCGTGGTGGTGTGCAAGCGCCCCGTCACAGGAGAGGCTGCCGTCGGGCAGTGCCACGAGGCCTGCATGCGTGTCTTCGACGGCAGGTCGGGTGACCTCCGCCTCCGCCTCGGAGGGGCTGAGTCCTCCGGTGTGAACCACGTGGCGCTGTGCCCTGCCAACGCGCTGCTGGGGGCAGCCCTGGAGGACGGGACCCTGCTGTTCTGGGACATCAAGGGGGCCCTTGCGTCGGGGGCGGAGGAGGCCTACCCGCTGCACAGCTGCAAGGCGTTTGTCTACAGCGCGTCGCATGTGTGTTTCTACATCCATGCGCCTGCGGATGCCGTCCCGTCGACGGTAGGCATCGAGGGGGGTGATTTCGACGCCGCATCCAGGGCCCCTTCCGCATCAAAGACAGTGCTGCTGTGCGCCGCAGCTGGGGACGGCAACATGCTGCGCACCTACCGCTGCGACACATTCTCCCTCACCTTCGAGCACGTCTGCCAGGCGAAGATTATCGACGTCAATGCGACGAGCACCCCCACCAGCGACGGTGCCCACCTTGCAGTCGGGGATGCCACAGGCAGGGTGTACCTGCTCAGAGAGAGCCCTTTGGATGTCTGAGGGGCCGAGAGGGCGGTGGTGGTGGTGGTGGTGGTGGTGTGGGGGCTTGGCCCGGAAGATCAGCGAAGAAGTGCCTGCCTGCAGAAGGCAACTGGGGGGGGGGGGTGGTGGGGGGGGTGGGGGGTGAAGGGCTTCCCTCCTGCAAGACTCTGTGGAGGGGTGGGTGGTGATGTGCGTCTGGATATCTCTGCCAGATGCCCTTCGGGCATCGGGAGGTTCAGGCAGGGAATTGGTTTGTCGCCAAACAGGCACTCAACGAACGGGGGGTGCCACGCCACACTGCAGTTCCTTGCAGCTGGTCTGTGTTTTCATTTTGTGCGTGTCGGATGGTATTGCCTCTTTTGTTTTTGGCATTCACCCAGTTTCAACCAAGCCAGCCCTCCCCACATGTTGCCAGCAAGGCCTCTACGCAGTTAGATAGCCTCAGTGTGCGCATGCCTTATGTGCGGAGCCCCTGCCCCAGCCCCAGCCCCTAGTGTTGCTGCAGCAAGCTCTCACCTGACTGAAAGCGAAGGCTTGCTCACTCGGGGTGGGCAGCCCCTTCGTGCCGAATGCAACTTCCGTGCGCCTTCGGTCTGAGTTTCCTCTGCCATCCTGCCGTCCTGCCTGTTGTACCCTGCAGTTACACGCTTCAGAGTGGGTGCGGTGGTGTCAGAGTTGTGTGTGTGGCGTTTGATGTTGTTCAGTGTCGGTGTTGCGTCAAAGGATTGCAGGCTGCATGATATGCTCGGTGCTTGTGGAGTGGAGTCAAGTTTCTTCTAGAATCCGCTCGGTGAATCCTGCACTCCACAAAGGCATTATATATCACCGTGTGTCCAGGCAATGCAGATATCATCAGACTGTTTAGACTGACAGAGCTCGCTTGATGTGCCAGAGTGACGGGAAAACATCTACTGCTTAACGCGTGTGCGTGTGTGTCTACTTGTGCGCATGACACTGCTATGTGTGTGCCGTTTCTTTCCTTCCAGGCCCTGCCTCCCTTCTCCCAAGGCACATCCGTCTATCCCGTAACATCTTAAGCCCTCAGTATCTCCACCAGCAAGCAGCGCCAGCCCCCAACCACCCCCTACCGCACCACCTCCTGAGCCTCCTATCTGTCCACACCTCCCACTCTCGGCAAGCATATCCACCCCACCGCCACCACCTTAGGCTACACACACACGACCCCCCTCCCCATCCCCTCTTTTTCGCCCGAACTCGCCGCTGGTTTCAGGAGACCGCCGCCGGCGGGTCGCCCCGCTGCGTTTCCCCCCTCCCCCACCCCCCTCCGCAATGGAGCTCCTGGTTGCCGCCGACCTCTACGGCATGAAGCAGAACATCAAGTTTGTGTTCCAGACCCGCCCGACCCTGAAGGAGTTTGTGGCGCAGATCGAGCTGGCATTCCAGAAGGAGGCTGTCAGCCGGCAACCCCCTGGGGGGGAGCTGCACCACTTCGAGGTCAGCAACGTACAGGTCTACAGCGAGGACACGGGGGGATGGGCAGACGTCATCCGCCAGGGCCAGCTCTCCTCCGGCATGCAGTACTACGCCTTCCAGCTGCGCGGCACAAACAAAGACAAGGTGGCGCTGTTCACCCGGGCACGCTCCGCATCGCCTGGCTGCCGCAGCCTCTCGCGCGGCCGCTCCGCCTCCTCCGGAGGCAACGACCCCCTCGCCCTCCTGGGGCGTGCCTCCCCCTCCAGCAGCCACCGCCGCTCCACCAGCATCACGGAGCGCCAGTCGCATTACATCGACGGACGAGCCAGAACGTCGCGCGAAGGGCAGGCCCTCCGCACCCTAAGCAACGACAGACGGTACACCACCTTCCATGGGCTGGCCCCGACAGGGCGCCTGGATCTGACAACGCTGCGCAGCACCCTGCTCGCAAGGGGTGCTGCGCTGGATGAGGCGCTCCACCTCGAGTATGCCATGGCAGGCATGGAGGCGGGGCAGGACGGGTGTGCCTCCTACGCGCAGTTCTCACGCTTCTTCCGCCGCAACCCCGGCCTCTCTGTGCTGCTGCGGAGGTGCATCGGGGGCGGGGTGGGGCCTGTGCCGGACCTCCCGCCTGAGCCACACCGGGCGAAGCCACGCGCCGTTTGCCCCTCGGGGTCGGAGCCGGTGCCGCTGGCGGGGCCGCAGTATATCCGCCCTCCGGAGGGTGGCGTGTCGCGGCGTGGCGGTGGGGAGGCGCCGGAGGTGTCGGTGGCGCTGGATGCGGCGGAGGAGGGCATCCGGAGGAGGCAGCACCAGCAGCGGCAGGAGCGGCACCGGCAGCAGCAGCTGGCGGAGATCGAGGCGGAGAGGGAGGAGCTGCAGCGGGAGGAGAGCGTGCTGGAGCAGACGCGGCTGCAGCGGAGGCGGGAGGGGGTCGCGTGGGAGCAGCAGCAGGAGCAGAGGCACCGGATGCTGGTGCAGCAGCAGGAGCAGCAGCAACAGCAGCTGCAGCTGCAGCAGCAGCACAACCCTGTCGAAGTGACGCCGCCGCCGGAGCCTGATGTGTCCATGCGGTCGTGGCTGGAAACCGAGCTGAGCAGGTTGGATGTCGAGCATCAGGAGAAGGTCCGGCGTGTGCGTGAGCAGTTCGACCGTATGCAGGCGTATGAAAACTCTGTCTGCAGTGGTGGGCAGCCTGCCCCCAGCAGTGGGCCCCACTGCCAGCAGCAGCAGCAGCAGTATCAGCAGCATCAGCCTCAGCATCAGCACTCTGCAGTGCGGGGTGTGTCGCCCCTGCTAGCCGACTGCCTTACTCCCCCAAGGGGTGTCTCGCGATCCCCAGGGCAGTCGGTGGAGAATGTCTACAGGCAGCTCGCCGACAACTTGGCGCTGGCGGATGTGGCACGGACAGAGTCTTCCAGGCGCATGTGAGTGCAGCCCGGGGAAGGGGGTGAGCGTGATGTGCCTTGGTGGCAGTGGTATATCATCAGAGTTCGATCGTGGCGCGGGCTGCGCTGAATAGAAAGAGTTTGGTGTATGGGAGGGCTGCAGGTGGGGGTGGGGGTGGGGGAGACAGGGTGTCTGTGACAGCCATGCTTTTGAGTGGGGGAGGGACCCCTGCGTGTAGTATGGCGCGCTGACTCCATAACACTCGCGTGGCAGCAGATGGTGTGATTCCCCCCTTCCCCCCACCTCAGCAGTTAGAGCGAGGGGGGGTGGGGTGGGGTGGGGGGTTGTTTGTTCCTCCTGGGGTAGGTGGCATGGGGTGTGAACCAGCAGCAGGCACCGCATGCTCCAGCCACAAATCCCTCTCGACTCCATGTGACGTAGCTGTCAGCGCCTTTGTCTTGTAGGGGAGTCTCCTCAGACAACATGCAAAGTGTGGGGTAAATGACCTAATCCGCCTCGCCTCCACTAATTCGCCCAGGGTCGCCCACCACTCGCCCACACTCGGCCACACTCGCCCACACTCGCCCACGTTCGCCCACATTCGCCCACACTCGGCCACACTCGCCCACAACTCGCCCACACTCGCCCACACTCGCCCACATTACTAAGCACTTTAGTGAAGGGGCTTTGCCCCGCTTAGGGGGATTCCAAAGAAGACGTGCAGTTTCCTTTGGTGTTCTGAGCGTTTTTTGTGTTCCAGGCAGATACCCCACTGGCTGAATTGGCCAGGTTGGCGAGGCTGTCACGGCGTGTTTGGGCACTACACACGGACCTCCTTCATCAGGTTTTTGGTTCCCCACACGGCCGCGACACCCTCTTCGTCTAGAGTGAGTCCGCGACTTGTAGTACAGAGCCGGCTCCCCCCCCACTTCCCAAGTTTGGCGTTCGCTGTTAATTGAGGCCCCATTTCGGTGGCTTCCTCTTCTTGCCTGCAGTCTTCTGATTAGGAATCCCCTGCATTCGCCCACATTCGCCCACACTCGCCCACATTCGCCCACACTCGACCACCACTCGCCCACATTCGCCCACACTCGCCCACACTCGGCCACACTCGCCCACACTCGGCCACACTCGCCCACGTTCGCCCACATTCGCCCACACTCGCCCACACATGCATTCGCCCACATTCGCCCACATTCGCCCACACTCGACCACCACTCGCCCACACTCGACCACACTCGACCACCCTCGCCCACCCTCTTCCGCACTCTTGCACTTTCGCCCACGTTCGCCCACACTCGACCACCTTCGACCACCCTCGCCCGGAGGCGAGGTGGATTAGGTCAGTAAAAAAAACCCCACCCGTTTATACTCTGTGCATGCTCTGAATCATGAAGTCTCCTCCGGCAGTTGGTCTTATTCCAACACGTGGCGTGGATGCTGCTGATAACATTGTTTCTCTTGCTGTATCTTAAAACCGCATTGGTCTGCCCGCTATCCTCCAGGTCTGCACACAGGGGTGATGTGCCTTGCTATGTCCTGATGCCATGCTGTATCAGAAGAAGATAAAGTAGTCGTAGATGACGCGATATCTATCTTGATTTGCAACATGTTGCATAAGGCCACCACCGTGCAGGGCAAGTGACCCCCCCCCCTCTAGCTTGTGATAAGGCACGTATTGGCTGCAGATGCGTCCGCAGCCATCACTGATGTCAGCCCCTCATTCCCCACCCCCCCCCCCCTTCCTGCAACACAAGTCCCCCCCTGCCCCCTGCCCCCCATTCCCACCCCTCGATCTCTTTCACGGGGCATGGAGCTCTCCTGACCCTTTCTTTTGTAATGCCTAGAAAACGCGAAGTCGCAGTAGATTCCAAGGATGCCGGATTGAGTGGGTGAGGGGGTGAGTGCAGCCTTCCAGGGGCACGCATACTCACACACGGCGATCTATAATCTCAGAGTTTCCACCCCCCCCTTTACCCCCCTATGCCACAGAGGCCGAGTGTAGCACTGGATCTCGGACGCATCCTGCATGACGAGTGAAGGGGGCTCAACCTTGTGCCTCCTCCTACTTCTACTTCACTGCCCCCGATGTGGAGTGGGCCCTGTGCAGGCTGAACGGTGCCCTCATTTTTCCAACCGAAGCCGGCATACCCCACACACCCTCCACCCCGTCGCCCGTGGGATGGCCTGCCCCCCCACGCCAGCCCCTCTTTCGTCTCAAATCTCGTCTCCCTTTCCAAAGTGTGTGTGTGTGTTGTAACCTGTTGTGATGTACGGTATGGGGTGGGGTGGGTGTGGGGTGGTATGGTATGGTATGGTTTTTGTGTGTGTGTGTGTGTGTGTTTGACATCGGGGCAGACCTTCCCGTCTCCAAAGCGACATGCATCGCCCTGGGGTGTAGCTGAGGGGAGGCGGTTTGTGTATTTTGTCCCGAGATGCGGATTCAGCCCCACCCAAGGCACAAGGTTTGCGGCAGGGTAGCCGAGGCTGGGCAGGCACCTCCTCAGAGGCGGGGTGGAGCCATGCAACCGCGTGTAACCACCCCAGGGTAGGTTGGAACGGTTGCAGGTGTGAGTCACTCCTCCCAAGGCAGTGTCTGGAGATTAAAACCTCAGCAAGGTGTTGTCACAGTGGGAAAACATGGGCGGGGGGGAGCGAAGCTGCGAGCGCGAAGTAACGAAGAAAATTGTACAACTTGGTCTTTAGGATTCGCACCTTGTCGCCACTTCACAGGGCCTCATCACACAGCCGAGATGCGAGTGCGCGGCGCCGTTTATTAGTTGCTGGACAGGGTGTGTGGCTTTGCCATGAAGCGAAATGAGTACAATTATCATCTCGTGTCCCCCCATTGCAGCTCAGGGAAATACGCAAGGGCATATTTTACTGGAGAGCGGAGGGAGGGCTAGCCATAGCCTTCTTCTTCAGCCAGAATCCCACAGACAGAGCCCGGAAACGTTCAAAATCTGGCCAGACCCGGTTTTCTTTTTACGCACCCTACTTTCGCGCAGAAAGTGTCACGTTCAGAGCTGTGGGTCTCCCGGTTCTGCTTGTGATGACCTCCATTGTTTTGAACGAACGAACAACAGAAAAGCCTCAGGTTCGAGACAAAATGTCTCGTATGGGACAACACAGCAGCCGTGTGTGCCAAGAGACAGGCCGCATTTCAAAGAATAGGGCAGATCTGTTGAAACTTTTCCTTTTTTTTTGCACCCACATGTCATTCATATGATAGGGATTCGATCTTTCCAGCATTGCGGGTGCCGAACGATTTCATTTGCCCCCGGGGGGGGGGCCTCCGACGACACTGCTTCCTTTCTGAAGGAGGGAACGAGACATCATGGAGCTGCGCATGGCAAACAGCCGATCGCTGCAGTCTTTCCAGCATACGCCGTCGAAGCAACCAATTGCCGGCCCTAACGACTTATTCTGCAAGAAATTCAGGGATTGATACGGCGGTAACGTCGTGAATGAAGCAAATCACTCGGAACAGCAGACCCTCTCGAGGCAGGAAGAGATGCAGCCAAAAAAAACCGTTCAAATCGTTTAATCAGACACACAATGCTAGGTTGGCACCGCCTTTCGCTGGCCGTCTCGCAAGCCAGACACCTGTTGATTGGCTCAACGGAGGGGGAGGGGGTGGTGGTGGTTAAGGAACAACCCAACGCCCAACGCTGCCTTCGGTGTTGCAACGACAATGCACCAGCCTTTCTTTTGGATCTCCTTCCGCGCTATTTCACCCGCCCCGCCTTTCACGCTTTCCTCCGGAGAACCACCTCCGTCCCCACACACAACCAAAGAGTTGGCGCCGAAGCCGGCATTCCCTCCCACCATCTCGGCCCCTCCGCGTCTCTCCCCCCGCAGCCTTAGATTGGCGGGCGGTGCTTGGGGGGGCAGGGGGGGGGGGGGGGGGGCGCCCAAAGCGACTGCCCCAATGCAGAGAAGAAGAGTGATTTGATAAATCTCAGAGGGGGGCCCCGCCCCCATTCCCTGCCACACACCCCCTTACAATGTCAACTTTGCGGATCGCAGCAGCGAGGTGCTGCCGAGTGCGCAGGCATTTGACCCTTGAGGTCACATCGGCACAACTCCCCTCAACCCTTGTCTGCCAACAGGCTGTGTTTGCGGGTGTCTTGCCACACCGCATGCACATGCTGCGTCTGTGTCACATGCTGTGACCCGGTTCCCCGACCCTCATCCTGTCGTGGTGGCAGAACCGAGCGTTTTTGCGGTCGCGATGAGTGGCAACGGGGACTCTGCGCTGGAGACAAGCGTCTACGATGCACAGCGCGACGTGGAAGACCTGAAGGCGGAGAAGTCAGAGGCGGAATGGAGCATCGACAAGACAAAGGAAGATCTCCGAACATACCTGAAGCAGCGCAAACACCACGAGCCCCTGTCGGAGGAGGATCTGGCACTCCACGTGCGCTATGGGCTGTACGAACATGACAAGGTCACACGCGCCATCAACAACCTGCTGATCCAGCAGACCGCCTCCCTGTTGCGTGTTACCGAGCGCCTTGCTGAGGCAGAGAGGCGCCGCAACGCTGTCGAGGCGGCAGCCCTCGATTCTGGCATGGTATGCATGCGTCTCGGTTTGCAGCTTAGGCCTGGATCAGAAAATTCTGTGTCCGTCTGAGGGGTTCGTCTTGCCCTTTGTTGGGTCCCGAGTGTAGGGCATGGGGGGTGCGGCACAGACTTCACACACTAACCCTTCCCGACAGTCGCATGAGAAGGCGCTGCAGCAGCTGGCGAAGGAGCTGCGCATCGAGGCGTTCAACGAGGACCGCACCTCCAGCACCAAGGCAAGCGCCCTGTGGAACGGCGTGAACCTCGAGGAGGAGGTCTGCCATGTCTGCGGCAAGTCGGGGAATCTGTCCCGCGCGCACATCGTGCGGACACGCGAGGACTGCGAGGCGATGGGGCTGAGCTATGAGGCGACGTCGAATATGATAATCCTCTGCGGCGTGAAGCACCCGCCGCACGGACAGCTGCCGGAGGACTTCCAGTGCCACGCGCTCTTCGACCTCTACCTGATGGGCTTCCTGCACGTAGGGGAGGAGCGCGACAGGCACCGCCGCCTCTGGCATGTTGTGGGCGGCGGGCCGAAGCGCCACGGCAAGGAGGTCGTGCTGCCCACCATGCCACACCGCCGCGCCCTGCACGCACACCTGGTGCGCGCTGTCAACCAACGCAGCCTGCTGCTGCCTGAGGACTACCACACGGAGGAGCTGCATGCATGGATGCGCAGTGCTGCGCCACGCAGGCGCAAGCAGAAGAAGGTCCGCAAATGCGAAAACTGCGGATTTGTCGGGCACACCGCAGCGGAGTGCGCGCAGTCCGAGGCTGTTGACATGCCAGACGCTGATGCACAGCCAGCCACCGACCAGTCGGGTGATGAAGAGACTCTCAGTGCGATTGTTGCCCTCGCACACACACGTGTCTCTGTCCCGTCCAGCCGGCACACATCGTCGCACTCAAGCCGGGGCAGGGGGCGCAAATCTGCGCACACACATTCACATGCCAAGCCAGACTCGCGCCACACAGGCCGTGGTGGCACCCACCGCGGCCGGGGATCCCGAGTTTGCCGGCGAGGAAGAGGTGGGGGCGCCGTGACAAACGAGTGCTGGACCATCACCCTCACCAGCGAGTGACACACATCCTCCGGCGAAGGGCGAGCGGTGGGGGTGTGGGGGGGTGGGCTGGAGCCCTCGCGAGAGAGGTGTGGGTGCTGTGTGGCCACACAGCGGGGATCGCATCAAAAAAAATGGCAGTGTGCTACACTGCCTGCAAAAAGAACGAAAATAAGATTCGCGCATGGGGGGGGCTTGGGTGGGTGGGGTCGGGGTGGGGACAGGGACAAGGTGCACGACAAGGGCGCCCCGCCCCTCCCTCTTCTCCTCGCCCCTCCCCCAGCTAACCGCCACCTCCACCTCCCTTCTGCCCCCCCGTCCCCTCTAAAATCACCTCCCGCTAGGTCGGGCATTGCCATTGCTGCCTTCCGAATTGAAGGGAGGGGAATACAGGTCGGTTCTGAACCTGTCAATGCTATCTTACAGCTCCGTTGAGCTGTGGCTGAGCTATTTCCAAATCCAACAAGAATTCGAACCTTGGGGGAGGGGGGGGGGAGAGAGAGAGGGGGGTGATGTCTTTCCTATTCCTGTTAAACAGTGCTGAAAACGGTATGATTCGGGTGAATTCTCCGGGAAAAATAATGCCGGAAAAAAAAGCTCCGAATAGCGAAGATGTCTCACCTCTCTCCCCCCCCCCCCCCACCCACCCCCCTCCCTGCTGTTTTACCTCCAATCCTACTTCACTGTGTCTCCACGTCTAACCCTGAAAGTTGATGTGCCCCCCAGGCCTGGGCGGGGAACGAGCCCTTTTTCCAGGTTTTTTGGGTCGGGGAACCAGGTTTTTTCTAAGAATTTTTACAAGGGATTTTTTGCTCGCCCCCCCACAGTTTCCAGGCGCGGCCCGTCAGGCGGGACTTTTTCTATGATTTCTCTCCGCGTCATCATGTGACAGCTCTCGAGTGATGCCCAGAGATGCTTGCGGCAGAGAGTGCCCCTCATGCGCGTTACAGCTGAAAATGAATGAGGATCACCTGGCGCTCGTTCTCATCGGGGGTTGTGCTCCGCAGGGACTCAATACACCTTGGCACTCGCGCAGGGCTGGACATGCCAGCAGCTGGAGGACAGTTACAAAGCTGCCACTCCCCGACGCCACCCACCTGCTGGCCCCTTCAGGTCTGAAAGCCCAAAAGCTCCCGGGGATTTTTGCAGTGGTGCGCACCATATTCAGCGCAGTAGGGTGATCTCTCCGATTTTTCATAACTGCTGGTTTACTGGTTTGGGGAACGGTCGCCGGCAGACCGTTGAAATGCCCGTGTTAGCAAGGCACACTCACGTTTCAGGTAGCGTGTCGCGTGTCACGCATGTCGCGAACGCGGCAAGTGTACCTCCCAGGTGGGGAAGCCCGACCTCCTGTCCGATGTCAGTCAGGCTTCGAAGAAGCGCTTCATGGATGCGGCGCTGACCTCCTACGCTGCACTGTACCCGGGGAAGTGAGATAGATGGACGGGCACACGCTACATCGGGGGTCTGGGGGGCGGTGCCCCCCAGCCGCCGGAGGCCACGGTAGCGAACATCTGTTCGTCTGGGCGTACAGATTCTGTGCGAGTTGGCTGCGTCCTCAGAGGCGACTGGAGTGGTTGGACCCCGACTTGATGGGATTCGAAGGACTTGAGTACGAGACGTACGCCACAGGGGGTCTGGGGGGCGTGAGCCCCCCAGCCGCCGGAGGCCACGGTAGTGAACGTCTGGCTCTCCAGTTGGCCAGCAAGGCGAACGGTACGTGGGACAGACTTCCCTTCCATCCTTGTGCGCGCCCTGTCGACTGGGGAAAATTTAGAAAAAGTTTTTTCCTCTGCGAAACAACCTTAGAAAAAATTCCCCTAACAAAATTCTTAGAAAAAAACTTTTTTCCCCTTACAAAAATTCTTAGAAAAAAGTTCAGAATCCTGAAAGTGGGGAACAAGCCCCCCAGTTAGGAACAGCCCTGGTGCCCCCCCCGTATTTTTCTTCTTCTGCTTCGGTTTGGGGTCATATTGCTTTCGCTCGCCGAGAAGAAGGGGCTGGTGGGGGGTGGGTGGGGAAAGGGGAAGGGGAAGCGGATACGGGGGGGGGGGGGCAGAAGGCACCATCCCTGCCCTCCCCTCCCCTCCCCTCCCACAAACCCCTCCCTCCCCTGCATTTTTTTTGCAACACGCGTAGATGTGCGCAATGCTGGGGGCCAGCCCCCCCCTCCCCCCCATCCTTCCCCCCTTCTTCTGCCCTTCTCGTCTATTCTTGTGAACGGTCGAGATTCGACGCTGATTCGACAGATGCCCGAGGCCACCCCCACCCACCCACATCCTTCTCTCGCTCAGGCCTTTGGATACTGCTTCGGAAGGGAGAGAGTGTCAGATTTTTAGGCACCCACACCCCTCATCCCTGTGGGTTCTCAGGGTGTCCCCCCGGGTTTTTGTAAATCTGTGCTATGTGGAAGGGCCACCCCAACGCAAAGCCTGCAGTTCTGCGGACAAAAAAAATATAGGCAGCAAAATAGGGAGCCGCACCCCACACACCCCAACCCCACCACTCGCAGGGGCGACCCCCGGGCAGGGCACCACCATGTCCACCGGCGACGGGGAGTGGATCGCCGCATGCGACGAATCGGCCCTCGCTGGAAACCGGGCCCTGGTGCAGGTCCCCCCTAAGACGGGGAGGTACATCGCTGTGATCCGGCACAAGGGCAGCCTGACGGCCATCGACGCCACCTGCTACCATATGGGGGGCCCGCTGCTGACGGCGGATATCGAGGAGGTCCCAGGGTTTGGGTCATGTGTGGTGTGCCCGTGGCACCGCTATGAGATATGCCTCGACAACGGGCAGAAGGTATACCAGGACATGACAGGCGTCCGGAAGACGAACGGCGAGATGAAGCAGCGGGTGCACGGCGTCAGGATCCACGACGGGAAGGTCCTCATCCAGCTCAGCACCGAGGGGAAGTGCGCCTCCGATGAATACGCATTCAAACGGCCCGCACCTTCGCAGGTTTCTGGAGGCCTGCGCAGCGGCCACATCATGGGGGGCGGACCGCAGGGTCTCAACCGCATGATATCCAACTCGATGCATGGGGGTGACGGCGCTGCGCCTTGGGGGGTGCCTGCGGGGCCGCCTGCGGTCCCCCTGCCGCCGGGCACCACCTCAAACAGCCTCTTTAACGCTGCGCCGCGTGGTGGCGGTGTCGGTGGGTCGGGGCTGCTCGCCAAGGAGATGTTCAGCAGCTACCTGGTGGAGTCGCTGCGGCCCATCAGCCCGTCGCACTTCCTGATGTCGGTGCGGATCATGGGTGCCAGCTACTCGCTGGCTGGGCTGGGGCGGCACCTCGAGCTGCGGCACCAGGGGGTGACCCGCTTCTACACACCGTATATGCCGAACCCTGTGGACCGGTCGTCCGTCGAGTTTCTCATCAAGGTGTATCCCAACGGGGAGCTGACGCCGCACCTTGCAGGCCTGAAGCAGGGTGTCTCGCGCCTCGAGCTGCGCGGCCCAGTGGGTGGCCTCCCCGCCGATACGTTTGCCCCGCAGCAGGCGTCGTCGCCGGTGCGCCTCAACCTGTTGGCAGGCGGGACAGGCGTGACGCCCTTCCTCCAGATGCTCTACCACCTGTCGGAGAGGGAGGCGAAGGTGCACAGCGTGCGGGAGGCGCACCTGCTGTGGTGTGTGCGGAGCCACGCGGAGGCGGTTGTGCCTGACCAGCTCAGGACGCTGCAGAAGCGGCTCGCGGGGAAAGGGGTATCCTTCACACACCGATACGCTGTGGCTTCGGAGGAGGAACCGCCGGTGGGGTTCGAAGGCATTCGGGGCAAGGTCACGGCAGAGATGCTCCGTGATCACCTGCAACCTGCGTCAGCATCTGTTGGGGACAGTGGTGGTGGTGATGCAAGTACGAGCAACCCACCCCGCACGGTGCTCTATGTGTGTGGCCCCACCGCCTTCAACGACTGTGCAATGGATCTTGCGAAGAGCATCGGGTACTCCCCTGAGGATGTGCGTGAGTTTGCATAGTGGGGAAAAGAGGTTCTTTCGTGAAATAGCAGCATGAAGCGTGTGAGACAACAGACCCAGGGCTGCGTTGTGGTTGTGGTTTTGCCCGGAGGGCCCATTTTTGGCTGCATTTTTTTCACAGCCGTGCTCTGAATCCGCTAGGAGGAGCGATGCTTCTGAAGGTTCATCACCACCCCCCACCCTTGTGTGTCCGACGCCAGCACAGCCGCCATTGCCTCGGCGGCCAGCCTAACACCCACCTAGTCTCCCCCCGCCCCCCTCCCTGCCCGCAGACTGCCCGGCGTGTTCCTATCCTCCGTGACGTGGCGTGAGACAAGACACCCTTCGGCCCAAAACCCCAACCCCGAAACAACCGCTACCCTCTCCGCATTGCCCGACAATACGCACCCATACGCCCAGTTGTTGCTGTTATTTTTGCGGGGTTCTTCCGGAGCACTTTCTGCTGCAGGCTGGGGCCATCGCCCCACCCCCCCACCGGCTTACTCTCTCTCTCTCTGTCTCGGTCGCATGGACCGTGTCCGGGAGGAGTGCCTCGATGAAGCACTGCGCGGATTCAAGTCATACGAAAAGAAGCGATGCGGATATGTCGTGGCGGAGGACTTCCTCCGTCTCGTTCAGAGCAAGGGCATGGACAAAATCCTCGGCTCCGGCGTCGACGGCAAGGCGATGCTTGCAGACGCAGACCCCCAGAGCACCGGCAGGGTGTGGCTTGCTGACTACATCATGCTTGTATCGCGCAAGCTGCTCTCCGATGCAGATGAGGAGCTGCAGGCAGCCTTCGCCGCATTCACAACCAAAGCAGTGAAGGAGCCGCATGCTGTGGACTCCGCGACCCTAATCCACGTTGTCACAGCGACAGGGTCTCAGCTGGACCGTGTGACGGCGCAGCAGGCGGCTGCCATCTGCGAGTGCCCCGTTGATGCCCCTGCTGCAGTGCGCTACAAGCATATCCTTGATACCGAGGCAGGGCGGCGGGATACGCGCCCCCTGAAGGAGCAGGTGTTTGCCAATGCGTTTGCTGAGGAGGAGGCAGCTCATTAGTGTCGTATTCCTCTGGCGCAGCCGTATCGATAGAGTGTGTGCTAGATTGCGGTGTCTGGGGGTGATGTGTTGCGTCGTGGGTTTGAATTAGTTTCAGGGGTTCTCCTGGATGTGAAAGTCATTCGCAGCCCCCTCACTCCCGTTGTCCCCCCACCCCCTTGTTGCGTTGTTATGTGTGGGTTTCAGCGGCTTGGCGTTTTGAGGCGTGTCTTTTTGTGGCGTAGTGGTTTCAACACTGCGTATGCTCTCAGCCTGCCCCGGTGGGGCTCTGTTTGTGGGGGGGAGGGGTATCAAAAGCGCATGCACTGCACCACACCACACCACCCATGACAGCTTCCCTCCCCGCACCCTCTTCATACACTAACTCTCTCGGTGCGAAGGAGCCCGTACTACACACCAGCACAGTACATTTCCCTCTTCCAGCTGTACCTTACTCGCAGTTCTTCAGCCAGCACGCCGCAGCACAGCCCGTTCGGGACGTTCGCCCCAGCAGGTAAGATTTCCTCCGCAGCTGTTCCGAGCCACACGCCGTACACCATGAGCGCTGAGATGATGTGGTGCCCTGAGCGCCAGATGTACGTCCCTGAGCAGCCTGTGCAGCAGCAGCCCCAGCAGCAGCAGCAGCAGCCCCTGCCCCTGCCGCAGCCCCAGCAGCAGCCCCAGCAGCTGAGCGTGAACGACCCCTACCTGTCTGCCCCCCTGCCGCACGGCAGCTTCTCCATCTCGGAATCCTTCTCGTCCTGCGAAGGGATCCCGAGCGTGCCGCCGTCGCCGCCGCCGATGGCGAGCTTCAGCGGCGCGTCGTCGCCTGCCCCGCACCTGCTGGACCCCATGCCCCTGGTGCGTGTGGGTGGCAGCTTCCGCTACGACCCCTATGGCAACGACCAGGCCTTCCAGGCGCACTCGCAGCCTCCGTCGCAGGCGCCGACACCGCCGCCCCAGACGCAGCTGCTGCAGCTGCAGCCGCCGTCTCCGTCGCCGCAGCCGCCGCTGCCGTACCAGTGCATCAACGACGCCTGCTTCCAGGACCTCAGTGCGGTGCACAGCAATGACTTCCCCACACGCACCAGCATGGAGAGCACTGCAAGCAGCCTGAGCAACAGCGGCAACTCTGCGATGCCGATGCTGGTGGAGACGCACAGCGTCCCCACCGCAACCATCCAGCCGGTGCAGCCCATGCAGCCGGCACCGCTCAGCATCGACGGGCTCAGCAACGGCGCCATGACCCCGCCCCCCGGGTGCCCCTCCCCTTCGGCATCGAGCCACGGGGGCCACAGCAACGGGCTGTCCGCCAGCTCGTCCTGCACGCCGAACACCACCCCCACCACGAAGTCCCTGCAGGTGCCTGTGGGGCACTCGCCGGCAAAGCGCCACCACCAGTCGCACGCAAAGAAGGACAAGCGCAACGTCCTGGTGGAGTACAAGCACGGCCGCAAGGGCGTGTGCACGCTGCCCCACGGGGCCATCAGCCGCGAGTGCGAGACAGACCCTGAGGGGTACATCGTGGTGGAGGGCGACCGCGGCATCGACATCTGCCGCATCATCAGCCTGACGGTGCGCAAGAGCGCTGATGCCCCGGGGCTGAAGCACCCTATGGTGCTGCGCGAGGCCAAGCCTGAGGAGGTGGAGTACTGGGCACACACGCTCGCCGACCAGGAGAGCACTGCTGTCAAGGTTGTCAACGATCTCATCACTCGCGCGAAGCTTCCGCTGGCAGTGACGCACGCAGCCTACCAGCTGGACAAGAAGAAGCTGACTTTCATCTACGAGTCCCCCCAGCACCAGCCGGACTTCCGCTGCCTGCTGTCCGAGTGCTACGCCGTGTGGAAGTGCCGCATCTGGTTCACGTGCCTCCCCAAGAAGGTGGCGAAGCCTAACACCATCACCGCCTGAAACCCCCACCCCAATCTCATCCCACTCCCTGCTCCCTCTGTGATCAGTGTGTGGCGCGCACCACTGCCCGGGTGCCTTTCAGTCTTCACCCCACACGCCGTTCGTGGTGACATACAGGCTCTCCGGGTGGCTTAAGCAACGCGCCGCATTATCATCGCACAACACTGCCCCCATATTCGCTTCCCCCATTTGATATCCTAGCGAGTCTCCACGGCGTCTGGGAGGCGGCTTCTTAGCTAGGGGCACAGCAACACAATCAAAGTGTGCTGGTAAAAAAAATACTTCAAAATAGTGGAATGATTCTTGTTTTGTATGCCGCACATGGTTTGACAAGCCGCTTAAGAATCTTGTTGGATTCTTATGGATTCTTACGCTTATTGGCTCCGAACACTTACGAAAAAAAGCCAAGAATTCTTACGATAAGCCGTCAAATCTTATAAGACTTGTAAGAATCTGAGAAAGTCTTATAAGATTTTGGGAAAATCTCATAAGATTCTTGTAAGATTCCGGAAAATTCTTGCCAGAAATCCGATAAGTCTTATAAGACTTGCGGAAAATCTTATAAGACTTATAAGATTTCCCGTAAGTCTTATAAGACTTACGGATTTTTCCGATAAGATTTGTAAGTCTTATAAGATTTTTGGTAAGATAAAAAAATCTTATAAGATTTTCCGTAAGCCTGATAAGAATCCGTAAGATTCTTATAAGACTTATAAGAATCCGTAAGATTCTTATAAGTCTTATAAGATTTCCGTAAGTCTTATAAGACTTACAAATCTTACGGAATAAGCGTAAAAATAAGTAAGTCTTATGTCAAACCATGGCCGCATGGGTGCGTGTTTGTGTGTGTGTTGCCGTGTGTGTGTAGGTGCCACTTTCATCCCTCATCTCTCTCTTTGTTAAAAAAAAGGCTTTTCCCCGCATTTTTTTCTTAGAGCCCTTCCCGATGGCTGGATTCAAAAGAAAAAGACGGGTGGGAAAAAAAATGCCAAAAAAGGCAAAACACACACGCGCACAGACACACGCACGCATGCAGACCATTCTCATCCCCCCCCCCCCCATGCCCTGCCATCCCCTCTCTTTTATTGGGGATTGCATTGCCCCTCCCCCCCTCCCCCCTCCCCCCCCAAAAAAACACTGAACACACCCAGATATTCTTCGTATTCTCCTCCATTCCCTCCCCACCCTCCCCCGAAAACAAAATCTTGTCACACCCCTCTCCCCCCCCCCCCCCTGGATCCTATTTTTTCCGACATTATGTCGCCCTATCTGTCTGGCCTCCCTTACGTCCTTTTCTTCTTCTGCTTCGTTGACTGCCAATTGGCTCTTTTTTGTCCAACGGGCACGTTGCACGTCCGATGTTCAGTGCAAAAAGGCTGATCCTGTGTCTGAGGGTGGGGTGGGTGGTGTGGAGGGAGGGCTGAACGGCCTTCCAACGAGTCTCACATGAGAGAGGCATGGTGACATGAAAATTAATCAGATCAACACGCCTGCAAGCTCTTCTCGTGGCTTCTGGTTGTCAGAGCGAAGAGGAGGGTGTGTCTAAGACTCTTTGTGTCACCGGATGATGATGCACGCCGCTGATCACCCACCCACAAGCGCTGCTTCGCATTGGATTGTTGGCCCGATCCCCCTCCACCACAACCACCTCTCCCCCCCACAGCACACTCCACGTCCCGCCTGAGTTTTCTTCCGACACTTCTCGCCCCTGCCCGTCCCCCCCCCCTTTTTCTCTCTCATTGCCTGTTGCTCGCAACACAAAAAATGTGCATGCAAAATCCCCCCGTCACCCCACACACCGCCCTCATCCGCACTCTGATTTCCCGTATCTTGCACGCAGGTAGTGTAATTTGGGAACCGGAGTGGTGGCCCCGACCCCCCCCCCCCCACACACACACACACATAACTTCATTTCTTCCTTTTCTCCCTCTCCAACCCCACCCGTGACACCACCAGGGTTTAGCTAGCCCTGGTCCGATTATCCCCGGTTCTTCGCTGAAGAGACGCGGCCGGGGGGAGGGGTACGAAGAGTACGCGTCGAAACCGGTGTCACGTCGTGTTGGGGAATCCTTCGGGAGTGCGATACTGAAGGGGAGGTGCTACTGCCCGTGCAGGGCGACACCGCCTTAAAACTTTATAACCACACACAAACCCTCTATTCCCCCAGGCCTGATGAGCAATCCCCCCTGCCTCATGTTGTGACTTCCTTTCTACCTTGCACAAAACATCCCATTTGCCCCTTTTCTTCCTTCGAAAGTGTTGTGACTACCCCCCCTTCCCCACCCCTCGGGAGTGCCACTCCTCTGGTGGTTAAAAGTGACCCGCCGTTGTGCCTTCGGCATCTGTTGCGTGTGCCGTCGTATGCTTCCTATGCACTAGTTATAGCTATCCGGGGGCGGTCTGCTGTCGCACCAGTGGGCTGCCCCACCTCTGCACCCTCGGTTTTTAAGATGTTCACCACAGCGGAGAATGATCCCCTTCTCTGTGGCGATCGAGCCAAGCTGGACGAGGTTCGCCTTCGGGCGAAGGTCATGTGGGCGGACAAAAGGTGCCTGCTCCTGAGACTCATCAGCAACCTGTTTCTCCCTTCAAGCCCTCAAGACTCTTGGAGCGGCCTGACTATTTAGTGTCTTTGTCGCAGCAAGGGGGCGATATATACCGCTTTTTTATTGATTTCACGTGTCAGTGTTTGACTTTTTCGCAACTTCATTTCTTCCTTTTCTCCCTCTCCAACCCCACCCGTGACACCACCAGGGTTTAGCTAGCCCTGGTCCGATTATCCCCGGTTCTTCGCTGAAGAGACGCGGCCGGGGGGAGGGGTACGAAGAGTACGCGTCGAAACCGGTGTCACGTCGTGTTGGGGAATCCTTCGGGAGTGCGATACTGAAGGGGAGGTGCTACTGCCCGTGCAGGGCGACACCGCCTTAAAACTTTGTAACCACACACACACACACACCCATGCACCCCCTGCGACTCATTTGCCCTTTATTCCCCTTTTGTGTTCGTCTCATTTGCAGCACCACCCCAGCGCGCGCCTCTCGCGCGCGGCTACCGGGTGTGTGTTGGGGGGGGGGTGGAAAGAGCGTTCCATAAAGAGAGGCTGCATCCCAGCCAGGCCTGGGCGGGGAACCAGCCCTTTTTCCGGGTTTTTTGGGTCGGGGAACCAGGTTTTTTCTAAGAATTTTTACAAGGGATTTTTTGCTCACCCCCCCACAGGTTTCAGGCGCGTGCCCGTCAGGCGGGACTTTTTCTATGATTTCTACGATGAAAACCACCCCCCCGCCCCCACCCCCCCCCCCTTCTAAGAACGATGATGGCTCACTCGGAAGTTTCGGCGTCCGAAACGTACGCCCACTCTCCCCAATCCTCCTCCATGTCGACATCGATGTCGACATGGACGCGGGCCCTTTTCTCCTGGGGCTCCTCGGGGTGCGGCCCAACCTCCCTCCTGCGCTCTGCCGGTGCCGCCTGTGTGGGAGGCAGCTGCGGCGGTTCTTCCGGCTGAGGTGTGGGGAGTGTCGATGGGGTGCCCGGGGTCGATGAAGCGGGGAGCTGGAAGGTGACATGTTGCAGGGTGGCTGGAGGCACGACGGGGGGTGCGGCATCTGCAAGCAACGAAGTGAGGAAGGGATCCTCAGGGACTTCCTCCACGAGGCTGACAATCGACAATGCATCGGCGTTGTCATCTTCCCAGCTGCCGTCCGATTCCTCATCACAATCCTCCACGCCAGCAAATAGAGAACCCATGGCTGCATCGAGGTCAACGAGCTCCACGGTTGTCAGAGTTGGAAGAGGCGTCAGGGAACGCGCAGTGAAGCGGCGCTTCTTGTTGGCGAGGAACGTGTTGACTGTTTCTTCAACGATGATCTTGCGCGCCGCGTCATCATGTGACAGCTCTAGAGTGATGCCCAGTTCTTGAGAGATGCTTGCGGCAGAGAGTGCCTTCCGGAACGATCCCCTCATGCGCGTTACAACTGAAAAAGCAGCCTCCACAAACACAGTCGAGGGTGACAGTGCCACCATGGCCTCAAGCACTATCGCAAACGTCGAACTCTCGGATTCCAGCAAGAAGTCGACGACAAACTCTTTCAGAAGGTTCCCCCTGAGATCTGTGCATTCCAACCGCAGCTTCACCCACTCCATGCCGATGCTGAGAATCTCTGCCTGGTCGTAACCCAAGCGAGAAGCGAGCGCCATGAGGCACTCGCACGTGCTGTCCTTCCCACTTGTCGCGAAGAAAGAGCTGAATGAGCGGCAGGGATACTCCTCCCACCTCTTGGCCAGGTCCTTGTAGATGGTGTGGCAGAGCTTTGAGCGCCAGGAAGTCATCTCGGCAACTACCCCCGGAGGCAACGATGTGGTTCCCTGGTTCTCATAGAACTTGGCTTCGTGCTTGCCAGGCTGGCGCGCCAGCACCTTATGCACTGTCAGTGCATTCTGCAGGATGCTCTCCATCGACGAGAGCGACAGGTCTCGCTTCTGCAACGCCTCGCTCACCCCTTTATTGATGTCGAAGACGTCAGCCAAGATGCAAGTCGAGAGGGAATACTCGGGGGTGAGCTTGTGGAAGAAGAACGGCGGCGGCTGGATCTCCCCGAGCATAGCGACAGTGAAGTCAAAGTTCACCACAGCCGCGTTCAGGCGACGGAACGTTGCAGCTGCCCAACGCACGGAGTGCTCCTTCGGGAAGGAGAGACATTTCCCACCGGAAATGATCTGCAGAGACTTCTGCCTGGCGGTTGATCTGAAGAAGGCAAACCAGTGTCGGAGGAGGCGGCTATGTTCAACAACCTTTCGTGTCTTCTTGATGAGGCCGACGGACAGCTGGTGCATGTGGGCAGCATCATGCACATCGATGAGAGTGCATCCCCACGCGATCTCGAGCTTCCCCCTGAGACTCTTCATCGTTGATGCCCCGTCTGCCGCGAATCCCTTCAGCGAACGCCGCGCCCACTGCGACAGCTGGAGGCTGTCGAACAACTTGACCAGCTCGTCCTTCTGCGACTCTGCGTCAGCTTTCTTCAAGTCGACTGTGCCCACACACCAATCTTTCATAGCACAATCCGTCCTGCTGATCCCCGAAACGATGACGATCATCAAGTCGATGCGGGCGAACGTGGTACCGTCCACCTTCAGGGTTGCCGCCCGACACGCACGCACCGCACCCACCACTCCCCTCAGGAGCACCTCCCAGAGTATCGTCTGGAACTCCTTCGCGACTTTTCGAGAGTAGTGGGTGTCCAGGACATGCAGCCCCTTCCGCTTGTCGTCCTGCAACCTCGCACCCACACTGCTCAGCCCCTCCGCCCGTTGCGTCGCCGTTGCCACGTTGTACACCAGGTTGACCAGACTTGTGTACTGCTCGCTGGTCACCTTCACCTTCGCGCACAGCGTCTGCTTGGGGATATCTGTAGCTGTCACATTGGTGTTTTCACTCCCAGGCGTGGACAACTGCACTGCTCTCTTGTGCGCCGCACCACCCATGTGGCGGCGGATATTGCTTTGCTGGCGCCCAACTGTCGTGGCAGACATAGACGCTTCGCCGCGTGCATACCGGAGCAAGTGGGGTTGCTCCGAGAACTCCCCCTCCAGCTGCACCAAGAACGGTGCACACGTGGTGCACCTCCACCTCCCATCAGGGAGACGCACCACACCGGAGGCTGCAGCGTGGATCTTCCGCTGCTGCTTCTCCTGTATGGCGAGCTGTGCCTGCCGCTGCTGAATCCGAAGGAGACCGTTCACCATTGAGCCCTCTGGCACGTACTTCTTGTTTGCTGCCATCAAAAGAAGGAAGTGCGCCTTTGCTGTGTCGAAGACAAGCCGCAAGGGGTACTGGGCCATCAACGACGGAAGAAGCAAGCCGAAGGTGCGAGGCTGTGTGGTGTCGACGATAGAAAAGTGAACATTTAAACCGCGGGATGTGCGGAAAGTCTGCAGGGCCACTGACGCGGTGTTGGTGTCCAACTCTTCGTCCACGAGGAATCTCGTATCCATCAATCGCGGACGCCTGAGCTTCACCGTGAGGGCCTCCGCTTCGGGGGAGTCAACGCCCTCCAGAAGCGCCGCAGCACTGGTACGCGTCGGCTCCGTAATGGGAATTGACCTTGCTAGGCAGTCAAGCACTCGGAGGCAGTAGTGTCCAGAACTGTATAGATCCCGTTGAACCCACCCTGGTACAAGCCCAATGTTGACGCCTCCGGTTGATTGGGCGAGCTTCATGGCGGTCAGCCATGGGGACAGTCGCCCGGCGCTGTCGAACGCGGCGACGTGGCACGCCCCTTCCCCGGTGTAGAAGGCGGCGTGGGGTGCAGGGGCGACAGGGGCGGCGGTGGTAGCTGCAGGAGAGGCGGCCAGGGGATCCGGAGGAGGAGGCGGCGGCGCATCATGCGAAGCATCGACGTCGTGCCCGTCACCGTCCGATGCCTCACGTGCGTACAGCACGAGTGCTGGCTTCGCGTTCGCACGATTGAACGGCGCCACAGAGCAATCCGTCACACGATCAGTCGTGATCGACTTCCACTTCAGAGTGGTGGCGGGGCCACGAGCGCACAGCGTCTCCCAGGCGATCCCCTTCGCGAGGGTCAGCCCGGACTTTGTGCACGATGCACCGACAAACCGGTACCGGTGATTCACCGGCTGCACCGTGCCCACCTGCACCACCCCGTTGCCGTCAACGCCAAGCTCACGAAGGGCGGAGAGGTCTCTTAATTCCTTGACGTTGACGGTTTCCGCAAGCTCCGTCAGGTGCTTCTGCTTCTCGCCGGATGCAGAAAACCGCTGCGTCGAGAGGAACAGGAGGTGCGGGGCCTTCTCGACGCAGAACTGCGCAGCCCGGACAGCACCACATGTGCACGGACCTTGCTTCTCCATAAATTGAGAAGCAACGCGCTGCACCTCGTCCTTCACGACGCCCAACATCACAACCATGCTGTCTGTAATAGCTGTGCGGAACTCACCACAAGATGGGCAGCTGTAGACGGTGGCGCTTTTGGTGGTGCAGAGGTGCTTCAGGTGCGGGTGTTTGTGTCCGAGGGCGGAGAGACTGACGTCAGGGTTGGGTCGCTGCGGGTCCTGCGAGGTGATCATCTGGGGCTCGTTCTCATCGGGGGTTGTGCTCCGCAGGGACTGGAGGAGGTTGCTCAATACACCTTGGCACTCCCGCAGTACTGTACATGCCAGCAGCTGGAGGATAGTTACAAAGCTGCCACTCCCCGACGCCACCCCCCTACTGGCCCCTTCAGGCCTGAAAGCCCAAAAGCTCCCGGAGATTTTTGCAGTGGTGCGCACCATATTCGCGGAGTACGTGAGGTTGGGTGAGTGTGAGGTCAGGGTCCTGTCGAAGGGTAGTCGAGTGGGAATAAATAGGGAGGTCCTCAGGAGTGCAATACAACAGCAATACACAGGCAACACACCAGCAACACGCAAACCGAGGCAAGAGGAGGTGGGCGGGGTCATCCTGCGGAGTCTCCAGTTGGCCAGCAAGGCGAACTGTACGGGGGAGAGACTTCCCTTCCATCCTTGTGTGCGCCCTGTCGACTGGGAAAATCTTAGAAAAAAAAATTTCCTCTGCGAAAAACCCTTAGAAAAAAAATTTCCCTTACAAAATTCTTAGAAAAAAACTTTTTTTCCCCGTACAAAAGTTCTTAGAAAAAAAGTTCAGAATCCTGAAAGTGGGGAACCAGCCCCCCAGTTAGGAACAGCCCTGATCCCAGCCGTAGTATCTTTTTTTTCCCCGCAGGGAGTTTGCCAGGGTGGTGTAGTTATCTCAGTAAAGGAATTTCTAACGTGGCATGAAGAGAAGAAAAAAAACGTTGCTCCGTTTTGCCCCTCCCCCCCTCCCCGGTGGAGGGGATGCGGACAGAAGGTCTTGCCACCGGATCTTGTTTCTACTTGGAAGGGTGCGTGGCAGTGCAGCAGAGTCTCTGCATCAGAGCAGTTCCTCAGGGCACTCTGCGTGACAAGAAACAAAAAAAATGAACATTTTCACTTGTGTGACACGACAAAAACATCGGTGGGTTAAGGGGGTCTTCGCTGGTCGACAAACTTCGACAAACTTCGTCGTTCGTCACATAATTAGGAAAACGGCTGTTTCAGGGGGTTTTTCACCGAAGACGGCAGTGTTCTGACGACGACGACAGGGGTCTTCGACAAAAACTTCGTCAGCGAAGACCCCCCCCCAAAAATGAATTAAAAACCGGTTTTTCGGGGATTCTCGCTGTTCGTCACCTGTCGTCAAATTTCGACAAAATTCGACAATTTTCACCTAAACTGTGTTTGGCAGGCCCACATTGGACAGCCCTCTGTGGGATTGACTGTGTTCCCTCCACTTTAACACGTGCGTGTCACGACAGGTATGGGGGTTGAGGGCGCCGATGCTTGCATCTATCTGGTTCTCATGCCTTCTCAAGGGAGCGGGCACGTCAATTCTGCCTCTGTGTGTGGGGGGTATTTCCTTCCCCCCGCCCCTTCGCCGTACTTCATTTATCTCTCAATATTTGTGCGAAAAAGATCTGGAGCGTTGTTTACTGGGGGGGGGGGCAATTAATCGTAAGTAGTCGAATAATCGTAAGGGGGCGATTAATTGTACAACATTTTCTGGGCCATTTATACGTAAATTTGTTTTGAATTATCGTAGGGGTTACGATTATTCACTTTTGGTCAAATTTCTGACTTTTCCTCAGAAGATCAAGCAACAGGAACAGCAGGGATCCCACTCAGGCTGTACAAAGTGGAGAATCGGTCGTCATAGACCAGTGATTGAGTCACCCCACATGTCGGAGCACACATGCCCCGAGTTTAATGGGTGGAAGAGAGTATGGTTTGAGGCCCCCCCGCCCCCAGGTTCCCTGCCAGTGGGGTGAGCCTGGGGGGGGGGGGGGGGGGGGGCACCAAAATTCTGGGGTGGCCCATACGCAACCTCAGGAAGATGGACACAGTCCAGAAACTGTACCCCACAAGGAACAGATGTCCACGACCGTGGCCTCCGGCGGCTGGGGGGCTCCGCCCCCCAGACCCCCCTGTGGACTCTCTTTGCATTCTCTGTACCACCTCGAAGGGTGCACCCGAGCCAAGCACCCAAGCATGGGAACTAGGCTGGAAACTGATACAGCCATTGAAATAGATCGGGACAGCCAGGGCTCCCAGTCACCGTCATACGAAGGGACTATGCGAACTGGAGACGGCGCAAGAGCAGGTGCAGCTGTGCTGTATTCTTGAGGGCTCCCGCTACGTCAAAAACCACGCCCTCATCCAAACGTAAGGACTGAGCCAAGGCGTCAATCCCTTCGGACCTCGTCAGCGCCCCAGGAACACAGGCCCCGTCATCGGTATTCGACGCGTGCCCCGCGCACGCCAGCCAACGACGCTCTGGTGCTGGGGATGGGGTCGAGGGGGTGGTTGGCAGGCAGGGAAGTGCACGGGACCAGAAAAACCATTCGACGGTCGAGCGCGCACTGGGTGTGGAGGGTACCTAAAAAACGGGTCACCCACAGGGTCCGACATCGGGTGTCGGACCCCACCGTGTGCCCATCTGGATGACTCAAGCGCCTCACACCGGGTCCCTCCCCTCCTGGTGGCCCACCGGGGTGCTATGGCCAGTTTCCACCGGTGCTGTTGCTGTGTGCACGGAATGCCGGTGAGACAGGCCGAGAATGCGACCCACACCCACCCCCACCCCACCAATTGACATTCTGAACAGCAAAACGGGTAAATTTTTGCCAAAAGTGAATAATCGTAACCCCTACGATTATTCACCACCGTTGAAAATTTGTAAATTTTGGGACACCCGATTTATACAGACCGCGTCGCTAAATAATCGTAGGGGTTACAATTATTTGACCCCCCCCAGTAAAAAAACAGTAACCAGCCCTGCCACACACAACGGCAACAAAAAAGAACTTCTTCCACCTTCTGGTGAACCACCACAGTCAGACCCTGGCTGACCAGGGTTCCTCCATATCTCGTGTTCGGAGCGTGCACTGCACCCACTCAAGGAAACCTCTCTCTCCACCTTCAGAGGGGCAGAGGGCACAACACAGCACTCATCGGAATCCACCAAAGGTCTAAAAAAATTCCAGGCGTGACGTCCAATTTTTTTTGTGTGATAAAAATAGCCCTCTCCCCCCCGCCCCCCATTCTACATGAAACCGCCCTATTTTTTTTTTGGCAGCTGAGATTAGTGTTTCTATTGCTGGCGGCTGACCGCCCCCGCTGTCTTTTGGCAGTGGCTCTGCTTCCTGTCCCACCCCCCCCCCCACCATCCGGAAGTGGCAACCCCAGGGCTGGGAGGGGTCAATGTGACACTCGTCACCCCTCTGCCCCACGCCACTCCGCCATATGCCCTGCACACCAGTGGACTTGACGGTCCAGGCCACCCCCATCGATCCTCCTGTTTGGCGAGAACGCTTCGAGTTATACAGAGGGCCGATACATGCACTTGAGTAGGTTCAGATAGACGCGGACTCGCAACTTGGCTGGCAGGTGGTGTATTTCTCTACATTGCCTGCCGTCAAAAAAAATAACCTGGAGGTGAAGCGGCGAAGCGTGAACTTTACAACACCGTGTGTTGGGGTCGGTCCGGTGGCAGGTTGATGGAGAGAGAGAAGTTCATGCTCGTGCCCCCCCCCCCCACCACCCCCTTCTTCGAGACACCACTGCTCTCTAAAGCCTTCAAGGAATTGTGGCTCGAGTAAAAAAAATATGGGTGTTTTCTTCTCCGCGGTCTGACCTGGTGAGTGCCCGTAACGGTCTCATTTTGTCTGCCCGACTGGATTGACTGTGCGTCTTACTGTGATTTGTATCGACATAGCCCCCCCACCTCTACACGGTGGACTCCCACACGTCAGGGTGCACCTTTTTGGGATATCGGAATATCGGGGGTCCAGACCCCCGCTCGCGGGGGTCGGGACCCCCGCGAGTGGGGGTCTGGACCCCCGCTGTCGGGGGTCTGGACCCCCGCGAGCGGGGGTATGGACCCCGCTCGCGGGGGTCGTCTGGGCACCAAAAATAGCAGGGCAGACTCCCGCTAGCGGGGGTCCATACCCCCGCTCGCGGGGGTCCAGACCCCCACTCGCCCAGACCCCCGCCCCAGACCCCCGCTCCAGGGGGTGGGAGTCCACCGTGTACCTCCACCTCCACCCCCCCCCCCCCCCAGCCACTGTTGGAGGGTTTTATTTTATTTGCTGTGTGAATTGGGTGGAGATCCCACGCCAGCAACGGAGAAAAAGTGGACCCACCGCGACCACCGCACCCCCTCCCTTCTTCCTCTTCCTCTTCATCCCCCCCACCCCCCCCACCCCCACCCCCTCTTCCCGACTCACAACACACACACACCTCGCATGGTCCTGAACCTGAATGCAAACGTATTTGTGGTTTATGGATACCCCCCCTACCTACAATATCCCCTGGTCGATGCCAAAAAAATGGCAAAAAAATAACAGGATCTCACGCTTGCACTGCCATTGTGTCACATATTCCCGGGACCCTTTGTGGCCCATCAGCTCTGAGAGTGGTGTGTATTGTACAGCTTCGCACTGTTGTGTGCGTTTAGCTGCAACTTACTCTATTTGCCCCTCTCTGGTGGCGACTGATATCTTCTGGAGTGTTCGCCCCCTTTCTGTGCGGCAAAAGTGGTTCTGTCTGAAAACTGCTCAACCCGCCCAGAGCAAACCGAACCGCGGTTTTGCAGCGAACCCACCTCCGAACCCTGTCTCCGTCACCACGCCCCCCCCCCCCCCCTCCCCCGGAGGCATTGATCAATTTGGACCGAAAATGCACCCCCCCCCCACACACACACCCTTCCTCCCCAGCCCCTCCCCACAACAGTAACGAAAGTTGAATTCAGAAGAAATGTGGGGATTACATGGAAGGGTCTGAAAATTGCAGTGCCACTCCAAAAAAAATCTGTGGCACCGGTGAAACCCAAACACAAATCGAAAAGGGAGGGAGGGGAAGGTCTGCGATAGTTGGTGATGTTTGAGGCTCCTCACATTCTGATTAGTGTGGATGGGCTTTGGATGTGCTGAATAAAAAGACACGATTCTCACGATGACATCGAGGCGAGCGTGGGGAATGCCGGAAGAGAGTAGGGGTGGAGAGAGAGAGAGAGAGACAAGGCATCCCAAGACACTCCTCCATCCAAACCAACCGATCATCTGCTCCCCTCTCTCTCTCTCTCTCGGTCACGTTACATTGCATCCTGCTGTGCTTTATCTTGCCAAATAAACCCCATTCCTTCCCCCTCAGATCACTGTTCCTCCAATATCATGCGCCTCTTCAGCTCCACTTGTGTCAAACAACGATGGGGCGCGTGAATTCTGTCTGAGCGTGGGTTTCAGTTTTAAAGTGACCAAGCCTTCTGTTTTTCTCTCTCTCTGCCAACCCGGGTGTGAGCTGCAGTCTCGCTTACACAAAAGACACGCATGTGAGTATGATAGTTTTTGATCAGGCTTTGAATCGGCAGGTTGTGTCGCACCTTGTCCACACATCTTGCCGAGCATCGCCCATTGTCACAAAATGCTCACACCTTTTGTTGCGCCTGCGTGTCTCGCTCTCGCTTCTCCGAAGAAATTTCTGTCTTCGGATCCCTGCGCACACCACCCACCCGCCCTTGGGGTTTTTCCATACAGTGCAGCTCAGACCCTCTAACTCCTGGCCTGCATTGCGTGTTACAACCCCTGTGGGAGGGAGTGTGGATGTGGGGCAATGTGACATCACCCATCGATGATTGCACTCTACCGGTTTAGTGTTTTTTTATTCCACGACAAGAAAAAGGGCACATGTTAGTGGCAAAGGAAGTATGGCGTAGCCAGCGCTTCTGGGAAATGCTATGCAACGCTCAACAAGCAAACAAGGCTGTGAGAGTTGCTTTTTGTTTTCTGGAATGTTTTTTTTTGGCGCACAAAGAAAAGACAACAGCCGCTATATTTTTTTTCCCGTTCTGTCAGGGCTTTGCGCACCGTGAAGCTGTAACCCACACACCGGCAATACATGCGCTGCAATGGAGCGAAAAGCAAAGGCGCGCAAACAATTATCTCTCTTCCCCAACCGTCTGACGTGCCGAGCCATTGCTGGAACACAACCATATCGGCAGGGTTCAGGAGAGGGTCGCACATTGCACCCACGCCTCCACCCCTCCCCCAGACCCCGTGCGTCACGTGGGCGAGGGGGTGTGTGGAAGCGGAGGCGACGCAAAAGCAGCAACAAAGAAAGCAAAACAAAATCCGGGAAAAAAATCAAAGGGAAAGTTTCATTTCATTTTATTTTCCCCCCAAACCCTCATGGCATCGTTGCAACACAAACACACACACACCCCCCCCCCCCACACCCCTTACTTTTCCATTCCCTCTCGACGATCAAACCCCCCCCACACCCCTCCAACACTCACCCTACACCCCACCACCCATATGCGCATGCACAAACCCTCCTCAACCTTTTATACCTTTTCTCTCTCTCTCTCTCTTCCCACCTATCTGTTACCGCTGTTAGTTTCCCCCCACATCAAAGGCCTAGCTATTTATTGGGCTCAAGCCAGAACACATTATGTAGTAGTACATATGGATCATCTCACTCCGGGTATCCATCTTTGCAGTAGCGTGCGGTAGGGGGGTGAGGGTGAGGGTGCTGGGTCACTTGCTCTGAGAAGACTGCGAATGCAACAACGGATGAGGTTTTTATTTGCCGCGACTGGGGAGGGATTGGGGGGGGGGGGAAGAAGAAGAAGAAGAAGGGAGGGGAAGAGGGAAGTGGGGTTCTCTGCAGAAAATAAACTTCTGTATGTCGCCTACCCGACCTTCCCCTCGTCCCACAGTACACCCTACCTCTGCACAGTCGTTTAAAAAGCCCATCTTCGCATTCAGCCGCAGTGGTGTTCCCTCCCTCTCTCCTTGCGCTGTGGTGTTGGTGCTGTTTTGCATTCGATTCACCCCCTCCTTCATTGCACCTTCCGTGTGACGCCGGCAGTGCCGGCGTCACACAGGGCATCTGTCACCTGACAAGCCTCCTCGAAGAGGCGTCGCAACGATATAGCCCTGTTGCAGTGCAGAGGTGTCTGGGTTAGGCTGCTCTTGCAACAATATCACACAATAGTCCCGTCAGGACTGTGGTCGTCGAGGCCAAAAAAAAATATCGAGGAAAAGGTTCAAATCGTTACGCACCGTTAACATTATTTCGCAACCTCCTTCGGCGGTCTTTATTTTGTTATTTTCTCTCCACCTCCCCCCCCTTCGCACAGCGGGTTGTTTTGTTGTTTATTTTTTTTTGATTTTTTTTGTTTTCACTTTTGCATACCTCCACCGTCCCCCCTCCGCATCCTCATGACTCCGCACCATCTCCATATCTGGTTTTGTGTTCACTGTTGATACTGCCGTTGTTGTTGTTGTTGTTGTTTTCCATTGCCGCTGTTCAGGCAAGCCCGAACACCCACTGCCACCCAACACGATGTGTCGCCTCTATAGAAGCACCTCTTTCGGAACAGCCCTTTCATGATTTATCTCCAGTCTGAACATTGTAGACTTTAGCTGCGCGCCGCTCCTCCGGTGGCACGACCAGTTAAAACTAAGCAGCGATGCAAAGGGATACTGAAGTACAATCATACCGCAGGGCCAGTGAGGGAGTGAGGTCAGAACTGCGGCACATATTGAGGCATTTTTTGATGTTTTTTTTGTTGTTGTTTGTGACTGTATTCGGGAGAGGAAAATAACATTTTTTAAACCCCGCCCCCCTGCTGTTTTTTGCGGTTGTTGCAAAGCCACATGTCACCACAGGTTGAGGTGTGCGCGCGGCGCCACAACCTCTCTCGGGGGTGGGCAACAGCAGCTCCTATGGAATCTCCAACACGGAGGCCGTGGCCCACCTCTGCGCGAGGCAAAGTCTGGCCCGCGTGCACGCAACCAGCTGTTCGCTACGTTTATGGGACAGTGAAGCTTACAGCCCTGAGGGGCTGTGGCTGTACTGCTCCAGCAAGAACCCAGACATCAGCAGAAAATGTTTAATTTTCTCGATAACTTTCACACACAGACGCACAACCTGTCCTCCCTTACAGCGTAAATGCCTTTCTCGGGGCCACGCCACCAGTCATATTATCCTCCGTATATGCCAACCGAACAAAACCGACATTTTGGTTTTGTTTGCCTTCTCGAAAAGGCAACCCAGTACGATACGGGACGAGAGATCCCGCCATCTCACTCTAGCTGATTGCACACATCACGGCGTGTTAATATTATTGACACCATCCGTGTCCTGGCTTCCTCTGATATTCCTAATATCTTTCCGTCATAACAGTTGTTCCTTTGTTTATTTTTGCGATGCACTCTGAGTGTCCAGCCTGGTCCTAAAGGGAGTACGCGATGCGTGTTTTTGCTTTTAATTTCTAGTCTCTCCCCGCCCCCTCCCAGCCTTTGCGGTAGCAAGCAGTTCGGAGGTGAAGTTTCAGAATATTTTATGCACCTTGCCAGTGTACACCACAGATATACCCACACCCCACAAGAAGAAGGGGGGAGGGGGATAAATGATGCGTCTTTCATGTAAACCGGTGTCTCCTCTTGACCCCCGACAAACAGATTATGTGGCGATATGTGGCGTTGTCTCTTCTTCCATGCCGAGGTCGATTCGCAGCACCTGCATTTTGGGACCGCAATCTATCCTGGCCCTGATGCGGTTGGTGCGGACAGGCTGTTGTCATGGGGAGACCTGCCGTCGCCCCCACAGAGTATTCACGGCATTTACATGAGGGTTATGTTTGAAAGCATACGGCACTGGCACCAACGTTTTTTTTGGTCAAACTTGATATCTCAAAATGCAAACACTGCATGAACCATGAAAGCGATGTGTCGGCATAGTGGTTCACTGCATGTGTGTCAGAGACACTCAAATCCCCCCCCTTGGGTGCATGACCCACTCTTCTGTCTCCCTGGTGGAGGAAAGGAAAGAACACCAAAAAAAAGATCAAAAAAATCAAGAAATGTGTTATCATATTGCAGCAGCTCAGTAAACAACAGAATGGAGGGCTGTGTTCAGCAAACAAAACCAACAGGGGGAGGGTGGTGGTGGTGGTGGCGACGTTGCCGACGCCAGGAAAAAGAAAATATGGCAGATAAAAAGGGCCACAGCCCCTTCTCCTCCTCCACCCCTCCCCCTCACCCGCGACCCAGCTCCATCAGAGGTCGGCATAGATCGTCCATCACCTCCATAAAACCTTCACCATCGTCTCTCTCAACTGAACTTCGTCCTTTCTGTGTTCAAAGTGCACCCCTTTTTCGCTTCTATTGGGCGACCTTTTTCGCTCGGTTGCCACACTGTCAGGCCGTTCGCTCGGGGCGAAGTTGGGCCCAACTTCGCTAAAAAAATAAATCTTCAGATTTACTTCGTCCCAACTTCGCCCAACAACTTCGCCCAAGGGGACGAAGTTGGGATAAAAAAAATCTGGGCTCGGCCCCCACCCACCGAAGGGGGGGTGGGTGGTGAAAGAGCCCACGGGATCACGAGGCTCAGGGGATGGGGAATGCACGAGGAAGGAAGTGTCAGAAGGAGATCACAACGACCTTCCCCAAAGTACGATGTATTGCTCCGCCCAGACCCCCCTGTGGCGTATGTCTGGTGCCCAATTCCTTTCAAGTTACATGAATCTGTCCATCCGCAATGAACAGATGTTCACTACCGTGGCCTCCGGCGGCTGGGGGGCTCCACCCCCCAGACCCCCCTGACAGCCGAACTGTGTGGCACAGCGGTCCCTGCCAATCTACGGGCGTTTCGCTCATAAGCAAGGTTATTAGTGCCTCCGGAGGTACTAATAGCCTTGCCAGAAGTGCAGCGACCTGCTCTCTCAAGGAAAGGTAGCCAATGTGTACCTCCCGAGGGGGCGCGAAGCGCCCCCGAGGGGCGCCTCCCTGTGGTTAAAAAAAAATCTCAAAATCCCAAAAATCCCAAATAAAACTTCGTCCACCCCACACGGGATCTGTGGACGATAGCGAACGGCCTGCACACTGTGTCAAAAAAACGTGCCACTTTTCCACCTATATTTGTGAGGTGGTTCGTTGTCTGCATTTCTGAGCGAAGCCCCCCCCACTGTGGGAGATTGGCCACTTGCTCTCCATTGCGCCGCATGGGAGGTTGGTCAAACGTGCGCAGATGATTTGTCCCGGGGTTTATGTCGTGACTGCGTCTTTGCTTTCTTTGCATGCCCCTCGCCCACCGTTGACCACGTCGTCCGACCCAGCCTTTCTGTTGCGAAGCGAACATCGCGATGCCATTTTGCTGATGTTGAGGCGGTCATGTGTGGTTCTTGCACCAGTCCCTCGTTATGTGCGTCGGTCTGCACCGTTCCGTGAATGCATTCCCCCCCGAGAGGCCTTTGGATAGGATCTCTTGTGGGGAAAACAAACCTACCGTTCGTTCAAAACCCAATGAAGATTCAAGAAATGCAAGAACACGAAAAATCCTCCATATGGAACACAGAACACAGCCAAACAAACCAAAGAGAATGCTTTTATGCCGTGAATTGCCGGCGGTGAATGAAACCCACCCGGCGACAGCTGCCCCTAACGGGGAAGTGAAGCAGAATTTTCTGTGACATAAACAAATAGCGAGGAAAGGGAAAAGGGGACATCCACCGACACGCGGCGGATAGAGTCCCCGAAAAAACGGGGCGAGGTGGCCACGATGATCAATCTCGGTGCAAAAAGCCCCCCTGAGGTAGGCATGGTGCGCACGGGTGTCCACCCGTTCGAAAAAAGGTGGCCGCCACACCGCACTCTACGCACAACGCAGCATGTGTGATATCTTTGCAGCGCCGTACAGCTGCCTGATCTTCAATCACTAGCTCTCGCTCTCTCCACCTTTCACCCATTCCTTCCCCCCTCCCCCGCTGTGCCGCATGGCTCCACCCGAAAGGAGGCACTGTTGTGCGGCACACGAAGCGGTGCAGGGAGCTGGCAGTTGGGTGATATGTGTGGGTGTGTCTGTGTGTGTAACAGCGGAGATCGCATCAAGGAGCAAAATGACCTCGCTGGGTTCTAAACCCCGGCAAGAAACAGAGTGGTTTGCGCATGCGATTGTGTGGCGTGTGTCGTGTGTATGTGTGGTAGCCAGGAAAAAAAATGCGTGCCTGCCTTACCACTCCCCACTCCCCCCCCCCCCAGCAAAAAAAAATCCTCAAATTGGCTGCTACATATTTTCAACCAAAACAGCATGAACCCCACCCCACCCCCCCCCCCCCCCACTCACCTCCATCGCCCCCATCACCGCCCTCTCCAGTATTTCTTCAGCAAATTTTTCTTCTGCTTTTCGCGACAAACCGAACAAGTCGTGGGGGGGTCATCTGAGAGAGGAGGGGGGGGGGTTTTTGTTAGTCCTTCGTTCGTACGGAAGGGGAGTGGGGGGTGGTGTACTCTTCTAAGCAACATGGACCGGGGAGCGGGGGAGGATTTATCGTTCCTTACCGTGATCTACGACTACTCCCATCCCCCCATCCGCCGCCCCCTCCACCTCCCCCAGCATCTCGGACACAGATTGCTTAACGAGAGAAGGGAGGTTTGACTCTGTGCCTTTACCGTTCTCGGCTTCATGGCAATCTCACCCCGGGGCGTCTCATCGTTTTTCTTCAGTAATTCTTGATAGTCTCTGGTGGTGCGCCTTCACTATGAGGTAAAAAATGTTATTTTTTTCCGCCAAAGTTTCGGCGGTTCCTTTTTTTTGTCACAACAAAAAATATGGGTGGAATGCACGAACTCACACCACGAGAAGGACCTCCCCCCCTTCGCTGCGGGTTTGGGGAGGGTGAAGGCAAAAAGCTGCTTTTGATCAAGAGAGGGCGGTCTTGGTATTGCGCTTTAGATGGGTTGTGTTCGATTCAACACAACATCTGCGATCATCAAGAGAAGAACACGATTTTTTTTATTCTTGTTCTGCCCCGCCCTGCTCTAGCTGTGTGCGCCTCTGAGGCTTGCCTGCCTCAGACAAGGGCACACGCAAGGCTTCGCCCCCCACCACCCCTCTCACACTGTTCTTCTGCATTAACCCCTGCCTGACGTTTTCTTCTACTGACATCCCCGCCGTGTCTTGGCGGTATAGAATGATACTGTTTGCTGTTGTTGTTGTCGTTGCTGTTGTTTTTGTTTTTCTGCGAAAATAGTGAGAAACGCGATTAGAGGTGGGGTGGGAACCCACCCCACCTCATATTATGTTGGCTTTTCTTGATGAGTGCCTTGATGTGGGGGCCCTTGCTTCTGACATAAGCGCAAGCCACATTCCCCGCTGGCCGCTTATGCGCTGAAAAAATCCAATTATTCAAAGCGGATCTTGGTGTGTTTCGGGAAAATGAATACCCGTTTCCCGGCACACAGTCTAATTTTTCACAAGCGCTCGGTTTGGGGGGGGGGGGGATAAAGGGGGGGGAATGCGGATGTGTGGTCAAGATCCGGGATTGTGATGCGGCGGCCCTGGTATCGTTTTCCCTCGCACGTCTTTCCCCTCCTCCCTCTCCCCCCCTCGCCCCCCGATTTTCTCTGTGGCTGCCAGCACTATCTTTGTCCCAAAGGGATCCAAAGGCAACGAAGCACACCGCCTTTTGGAAGAAGCTGCAAGAGGCAGTCCGTCTAATATGGCTGCCTTATCTCTGGCCCGACACTGCACAGAGAAGGGCAAAATAATTGGCGTTATTTTGTATTGATGGTTCGGCTTAGCCCAACACTGGAAGGGGCAGGGAGGAAGGTTTCTGTGAAGGGTGTTTTCACAGGACGTTTTCAACCCCCCCGCCCCTTCCCCCCCCCCCCCCCCCCCCAGAATGAAGGAAGGGAATGTGGCTGGGTCAGGATCACTTTCCTAGCCACACTCTCCCTCTTGTTTCTGTCTTTCTCTCTCTCACGAGTTTACAACATCCAGATAAAAAAAAATGCCACGGCTCAAACACCGAGGGGGTTGGGCAGGTGAACGTGAAGGTTGATGGGTCGTGCGTCTTCCGTCCCCTCTCTCCCTTTCTCTCCACCCGCCCCCCCTCCTCCCCCCCCTCCCGCCCGTGCACGCAACCAGGCATGTCGCTAAGCGTCGACCGTCGACCCAGTGATTTTGGGTTTCCCCCCCCATAAAAAAGCGTCGACCCAGTGGACTGGGTTGACGCTTGGTCGAGGCTTGGAGCGTCGACCCAGTGGAACTGGGTTGCCATTCAAGCCTGGACCAAGCGTCAACCCATTTATTACACTGGGTCGACGCTAACCTAGCGTTGACCCGGTTACACTGGGTCGACGCTCACCAAGCGTCGACCAAGCGTCAACCCACTTTCACTGGGTCGACGTCGAAGAGAGTATGGTTTTGCAGGAACAGATGATCACTACCGTGGCCTCCGGCGGCTGGGGGGCTCCGCCCCCCAGACCCCCCTGTGGCGTGTGTCTCGTACTCAAGTCATTCGATTCCCACCGGGTCAGGGAATCCAACCACTCCAGTCGCCTCAGGGGGACACAGCCAACTCACACAGAATCTGTACGCCCACAATGAACAGATGTTCACTACCGTGGCCTCCGGCGGCTGGGGGGCTCTGCCCCCCAGCCCCCCTATCTCGCGTGCCCGTCTAGTAACCAAGTCCTTGCGCTTTGACGGCCGTGGCATATCAGGGGGCAGCGTCGAAATCATGGTCCCGAAAGCCATTTTTTGGTTTCCTCCGGCACCCGACGGCGCGAGCGGGAGAGGAACCACGGAAGGAACCCAGCGCCTCACACCGTGCCCACCTAGTGGTCCACCGATGGGAAAATTTGGCAACAACACGAGCGCGCGCGAAGCGCGCGCGAGAAAAATTGACCCCTAGTGTTTTCCCCCCTGATCCCCCCCCAAAACAGGAGCGTCAACCCACCAAATCTCCAAAATCGAAAAGTTAGCGACAGGCCTGGCACGCAACATTCCAATATCTCTTTTTGGGGGCCCTCGCTACGAGTCACTGTGAGTCACGAGTCGTCAGTTTTCAGCCAAACGTGGCTGACTTCTCACTTTTTCTCACTCAGTCACACTTGGTAGCGAGGGCCCCCTTTGACATCCAGAACAACCGGGTGACGGCGGTGTGGCCTGGCCTTTTTTTATTGTGCTGCCAAAATACCCTACCTTACCCTACCCCATTCTCACACTCTCTGTCTCTCTCTTCCACCCGCCGCTTCCGCCTTTCGGCGCGTGTCCTCTTTACTTCGCTTTTTTTTGATATACATTACGTTACGGGAGGAGGTGGTTTGACGGCTCAGATCAAGGCGCGGGTCGTCTGGGATGGCGAGGCAACACACAGTTAGGAGAGGGGAAGGACGCAAGGTGGAGGGTGGGGGGCGTGGGTCTTTGAGGAGGGGGGATTTTTTTCTTATCGATAGACGCAAGGCGGTAAAAGGAGGCTGTTGGATGGACTCACCCACTCACCCACACGCACACACTGTGTGTGGGGGCGGTGTCAGTTCGCTTGGTGTGACCGGCACTCAACAGAAAATCTGAAGGTGGGTGTGTGTTTGCGCATGCATGCGCATACCCATCGTCTCCTCCTCTGTCTCTGTTGAGAGACGGTTGGGGTTGGTTATTTGTATGGCCCGAGTCCACCACTCCTGAGCTTCTCATCCCCTTGTGAAAACGAAAAATCCCCCCCCCCCTCCTCCTCCTCCCAGGCATGTCGCTAAGCGTCGACCGTCGACCCAGTGATTTTGGGTTTCCCCCCCCATAAAAAAGCGTCGACCCAGCGTCGACCCAGTGGACTGGGTTGACGCTTGGTCGAGGCTTGGAGCGTCGACCTAGTGGAACTGGGTTGCCATTCAAGCCTGGACCAAGCGTCAACCCATTTATTACACTGGGTCGACGCTAACCTAGCGTTGGCCCGGTTACACTGGGTCGACGCTCACCAAGCGTCGACCAAGCGTCAACCCACTTTCACTGGGTCGACGTCGAAGAGAGTATGGTTTTGCAGGAACAGATGCTCACTACCGTGGCCTCCGGCGGCTGGGGGGCTCCGCCCCCCAGACCCCCCTGTGGCGTATGTCTCGTACTCAAGTCATTCGATTCCCATCAGGTCAGGGAATCCACCCACTCCAGTAGCCTCAGGAGGACGCAGCCAACTCACACAGAATCTGTACGCCCACAATGAACAGATGCTCACTACCGTGGCCTCCGGCGGCTGGGGGGCCCTGCCCCCCAGACCCCCCATCTCGCGTGCCCGTCTAGTAACCAAGTCCTTGCGCTTTGACGGCCGTGACATATCAGGGGGCAGCGTCGAAATCATGGTCCCGAAAGCCATTTTTTGGTTTCCTCCGGCACCCGACGGCGCGAGCGGGAGAGGAACCACGGAAGGAACCCAGCGCCTCACACCGTGCCCACCTAGTGGTCCACCGATGGGAAAATTTGGCAACAACACGAGCGCGCGCGAAGCGCGCGCGAGAAAAATTGACCCCTAGTGTTTTCCCCCCTGATCCCCCCCCAAAACAGGAGCGTCAACCCACCAAATCTCCAAAATCGAAAAGTTAGCGACAGGCCTGTCCTCCTCCAACCCCGCCCTCCGCCTCTTCGTCCGTCCCACGCGGGCCTGTGTGTTCCGCCATTTTTACAAACCCGCTTGCCAGAAACATAAAGACGGACAGCTTGTGCTGATCTGCCCCTCCTCCCCAAAACCCTAGAGCAGTCGTCCTGGCGGTGGCGTGCGCAGCAACCCTCCTCTACGCCCTTCGATACCCTTGAAGGGGTTTGCGCGCTCCTAAATCAGGGCGATTGTATTGAACATCTATTTTCTTGTTAGAACAGATGGCCTCTTTTTTCCACTCAAAAAATGACGCGACAGCGTTCGGTATGCTGCACATGCACTCGCAGGCATTTCCCATTCGACATGTCTCCGCTGCGTGCCTCTGTATACTGGCCTCCAAGTCATTTTTTTTAGCGGCAGTGACACTGAGTGTTGCGAAGTGACGGATGAAGAAGTTGTGCGACTGGAACTTTTAGGGTTCACGGTTCCACTACACCGCCCCCTTCCCCGTGTTTCCCACGCCTTCCGGGAAAGGAGAGTCAGATGACTGAGGTGATTCGATATTTCCAAGCTGCTGATTTGTCAAGCAGCACGCACCCTAGCAATGGAATGTGTGTACCGTCACACCATACCTACCCAAACCCACACGCACACGCACACCTCCAGCAATTTTTTTTGCTCTTCGCGGAAGTCATCTCGATTCCTTTTTCTTCTCTCTCTCTCACTCTCTCTCCTTGCTGTTTTGTTGTTACCCTTTTCTTTGCAGGTGGGTTTAAGACGAGAGGGGGGTGCACTGTGCACTGCGTATGTCTGCCGCCCCCACCACCCCCGCCACCACCACATGTTGGGCGGAGGGGATGCTTGGTTTTTACGCTTGCGTGCTCTCTTTGCATGTCCATACCCCACCCCCCCACCCCCACACCCGACCAGGGATGACTTATCGTTATTATTGCTATTACCGTCATATCTCCCCTAGCACTCCATCCCTGGAGGGAAGATTTTCAGTTTTCCCTGAGGGGGGGTGGTGGGTGGGTGGGCAGCTTTTTCGTGGAAGAGGAAAAGAGGAAAGAGGAAGATTCCCCAAACCCAGTCCACCCACTCACCCACCCACCCCTCCCCCACCCCCCCCAAAAATACCCCGGAAGAAAACAGTGGAGGTAGGTGTAGAGAAGCGGCCTTCCTTAGCACCAGTCCCCCATCCAATCCAGCAGCCCCCACAGAGCCCAGACTCTCGCTCTGTCCCCCCGTCTCGCTGATCGATCGGGAATTGATTTTCAGCTCATTCTTTCTTGTCTGCCAGGATTTTTGTTTTCCCACAAGCGTTCAACGAAAAAAGACACTTCTTTCCGGAGTTTAGCTAGCACGATTCAGTTGGGCGATTCATTTGTCTGGTTTCCCACACCATCCACCAACAGGAATTCACACCACGCACACAACAGAGAGTGCATCGTGCCGCTGGGTGTCGCCTTCTTACCCCTATCTGACACCCCGGTGGTGGTACCATCTGCAGGAGATACATTTCTTTTTGAAACTTTTTTTTCAGCCTCTCTCCCCTCACACCCCTGCAGATTCTGACTTTCCCCACACTTGCCCTTTTTTTGCCCTTTTTTTGTGTTTTGTGCTCCGACACTTCATCCCCTCCCCCCCCTCGGGTATCCGGCACCTCTAGCCTGTTGCCTGACGCCCAACCCCCCCTCCGCCTCTTCCACTCTCTCTCTCTCTCTCACTACTCCCGGTTCATCCTCCAATGCGGGGCAGAATCGAAGTGCCCGAGGCGAAGGAGATCGCAAAACACCCATACTTTGCGGCCCTCCTGGAGCTCAGAGATACAGAGGAGTTTCGGATGCTCTACGACCCGACGGAATGCTCGCATGTGTGGCACGTCGCAGCCTATGTGATCACCGACACGGGGCTCTGCGTCTTCCAGCAGGGGAGGCGCGGAACGATGCGCACGGCAGGCGGGTGCAATTTTCCAAACGCAGTCCCCAGGATGATCAACTCCATGCGGCTGGAGCTGATGGACGAGCTGGGCATTATCCTGACCTCCGATTCGCTAATCCGTGCGTCTCCTCTATATCTGCTTCCGGAGGGACGAAAGACATGCACGCTCCTGCAGGTGCTGCTTGTGAAGGAGAAGGCTTTAGGGGACCTCTGGTCTGCAGAGCACGCCCGGCGCAGGGGGCATGTGCCGCAGGATATCGAGCAGGCGACCCCAGATATGCGGGCTGCAGGGAATATTGTGAAGAAGCTGTCGATCGAGAATGCGCTCGGCGAAGCCTGCAAAAAGGGGGCGTGGCGGAACTGCGACCTCATCAGCCTGCAGGAGCTGAAGAAGGCGAGGGCGTTTAAAGACATCCTGGCCCCCCCGGTCCACCCGGCAGAGGATGGGGTGCCGCTGCAGGTGATCAGCCCCACTCAGAAGGGGGGCACGCAGCCCAGCAAGGCGATGTATCTGCTGGCGGATGTGTTCAACTCGCCGCCGCTTCTCCCGCTGCGGCTCGCGGCGCAGGCGCCGTGGAAGCCGATTCTGTGGGACTGTGCCAAGCCTCTCAACACCGTCGAGAGCATCCGGAAGGTCGCAAAGATCGCAAAGGTGCCAAAGATTGCTGAGGACGTCGATGATGCTGATGAGGATGAGGCTGAGGCTGAGGGCAGCCAGGCGGTGGCTGAGTCCAGAGGAGGAGGGGCTGGCGATGCAGAGGTTGCACCACCAGCTCCTGCTGCAACGGGTGCTGCCGGAGAGGCTGGGGGCGGCCAAGTGGAGGGTGAGCCCGTGTGTGGTGGTTCCGCAGAGCTGAGAGAGGTGGGTGTGGGGGGAGGCAGCCGTGCCTCGTGGCGCAGCCACACGGCTCCGAACCCCACGCGGCCCCACACAGACCCAGTGCGGGAGGCGCATATCGTGGTAGGGTAATGCCAGCTGAGGGTGTTGGGTGGCGTGACCTTGCGCAAAGGCGCTCTGCGAACGCGTTGTGCGAAAGCAGGGGGCAGTGCGGTTGAAGTACCCTATCCTGATGGCCAGCTCTCAGAGGCGTTGCTGGTGCCTTTGCATGTCAACGACTTGCAGAGAAGTTCCGACTGACTGTGGTAGTGGGCGGTGGGTGGGTGGTGATGAACAGCGGCAGACCCGCCGTCTTGATTATCTTGGACACAGCACCCTCATGCCCACTTTTTGAAGCGATTTCGCACGCTGTGCGCGAGACAAGTGCATGACTCGGGTGGACCCCCCTCCCCCCCTCCCCCTCGGTGCACTTCTGCTCTACTATGCTGCCCCTCCACCCATCTTGGATGCTGTTCTCCTACATGCGGCTTCTCGGGGCAAGGTAGAGGGTGTAGGTTGCGTCAAGAGTGCCAAGTTACCTTTACACCCCAACACCACCACTCTGCCAGGGAGGCGTGGAACGAAGCCTCCTCCCACCGGGCTGGCCACTTTCAAAAGAGTGGCCGTACACACACACACACACGCGCGCGCGCGCTTCCGTGCGCTTGCGAATTTATTTTGCTGATTTTGCGTGTGGCAGGTGGGCCACTCGTGGCTGCCTCACCTTCCCCTGTGCACCTGCAGCCCCACAGGGTGCCGACAGGCGGGGCAGTCCTGAGGGTTGCCGAGGCGCCACTCGAAGGCGGAGGGGGGAGGGGGAGGGGGGGGGCAGCGGTGCCGTGGCGTCGAGTATCGACCCCACTGCCCCTCCCGGACGATGAGCCCTACCAGTATCAATATGAAGACCGCCCTGCTGGTTGTGCTGTGTATGCTGCACCGGGTGGACGGCTTGAGCAACGACGATGTCATCACCTTGGTGCATCCGCACGGCTGGCTGTTTCCGAGTGCGATACGGCAGGCGGCGGAGGACTACATGGCGAAGAAGAAGGCGGAGGAAAACGAGGATGTGAAAATCGAGATCCGCGACTGGGCAACGAACGCATGGGGCTACCACCGTGAGGAGATCGAGAGGAATGCGACTGCCAGACAGGGCGCGGATATCATCACCGTCGGAAGCACCTGGGCCTCTGACTTCTACGACAGAGGCATCCTGACCTCCTTGACAGACTTCATGGAAGGGTGGCGGCAGAACCGCGGCGTGTCGGGAGACATCACCCGTGACTTTGTGCGCTACCTCGACTTCTCGTACATGTTCCCTGGGGACAGGCAGGCGGCAGGGTCTCTGCCGGAGTGGTTTGTCCTCCCGATGGACGTGGGGACACGTGTGCTGTTCTACCGGAAGGATCTTTTCCAAGAGCACGCGGGTATCACGCGCGGCCCGATCACGCTCACAGAGGCCATCCAAATCGGGCGAGACATCATGCGGGCGGAGCACAGGAAAGGCAACACCAACATGAGTGGCTTTGCCGTTCCTGCCGGGGGAGGCGTCAGCGAGGTGATGCAGGTCCTGCAGTCGTTCATTCTTGGGAACGGGTCGGCCTTCATCGGGCCCAACGAGGCGTGCACATTCGAGACGGAGCAGTTCCGCAACACCCTCGCGACGTATACCCACCTCTACACCGGCATCAACCCCAACGGGCAGCACATGTTCCTCAAGGCATCGACTGTCGACCTCGCCCACGCCTTCGAGCAAGGCAAGGTTGCTATGTTTGCTGGTGCGCAGTGGGTTGAGGGCCTCATTACAAACCGTGCGGTGTTTGACCTGAAGCACCTTGGTGTTGCGCCCGTGCCCGCAGGGCCGGCTGCGCCCTTTGTCTTCCAGGGCGGCAGCGGCCTGGCCATCCCCTCATGGGTCCCCAAGCAGAAGCGCCAGAAGGTGTGGGATTTCATCGAGTTCTTCATGGATTCAAAGCGGCACTACCTCAAAGACCTGACGTATGGGGCAGGCCTGATAGCAGCATATGAGAGCGTGACCCGGCAGGCGAAAGAGGCTGTGGGTGACGGGGTGCACCTGGGTGAACTTCTGTTCTACAACAGCGGGATTGATGTGTACATGAAGGACGCCACAGCGAGGGTTGTCAACGGCTCCTCCGGCACCCCTTCGGAATCGCAGCATCCGAAGAACCTCCTCCACCCCGGCAAGGATTGGCAGCTGACAACGGAGCTTCCTCTGGATGTTGAGTTTGAGTTTCCCATGAAGGTCTCCATGAATTACTACAAGCTCCGCACGGCAACTGCTGCCTATGAAAAGGACCCAACGGCGTGGCGTCTTTACGCCTTCAACGACACATCTCACACCTACACTGAGATTGACCACCGCGATGACGCCCTGTATACGCCTTTGAACCGCAGCGAGCTCACCCCGATGCTGTTCCTGAAGGATGGTGCCGTTTCGGCAACCCGGTTTCTGCTGCGCATCGAGGCGGTGCGGGGGTCGATGTGCCAGCGGACCTGCGCCCTGACGGATGAGCAGCTCCCCTTCGCCGTGCCCCTGCATTACCCCCAGCAGGGCTTCTACAAGATGGGGCGCATCGAGGGCAACGGCACCATCCAGCGCATGGTGCAGCGCATCATCAACGGCACGCATTCTGTGGATACCGCAACGCGCCTCAGCTGCCTGGAGCTGGTGGAAATTCTGAAGGACCCTGTGATCCCGCTGCCTGATTCCAACCGCGACGTGGCCCTGCTTGTGTGGGTCCTGGCGGCAAGCTTCACCTGCGCGCTGACCTTGGTGGTGGCGGTATTCGCATTGCATCGGAGGTACTACGCGCGCCGCGCAGAGGCGACCATCACACGGCTGCGCTCGAACAACGAAATGGCAGAAGACCTTGCGAAGGCCGTTGCCATGATGGAGCTGGACGATGTGGAGTACCTGTTCTCACTCGACAAGCCGACCCGCATCCAAGCGGCGTTCATTATGATTGTCACTATGCTGCGTGAATACCGTGCCTACCTACCGGCAGCCCTCCTGGCGCAGGATTGTGAAAAACACGACGACGGCAGCAGCAGTGAAGGCTCCTCCACGACGTCCGTCTCTTCGGTATGCCATACGCCGTGTTGAACGCATTTATCATCACCGACTGTACCAGAGAGCCCTATGTGCCCCCAGGCAGTCCGCTTGTTGATAGTCCTCCTCATGCAGCCTGAACTTCCTTTTATGATAAATTATCCACCCACCCACCTTTCCCGCCACAGAAATTGTCGATCACCCCACACCGCGACCGCATGCGCGAGATGGGGATGCGCATCCGCAACAGCACCCTGCTTCTTGTGTCTGTGTGCCTGCAGGACCCGCTCCACCGCATGACCTACGATGTCTCCATTGAGTGGCTGGGGCTCGTGCTCGCGATTCTCCACCAGCGCGACGGGATTGTGCTGTCGCTCCGCCCCGACAGCGTGCTCGCCTCCTGGAACGCACACAAGGTCACCCCAAAGCACTGCATGTGGGGCAGCCAGGCCGCCCTCATCCTCCAGAGCAAGCTGGGCGCGTCGATCCTCAAAGACTCCTGGAGCATCGCCCTCTCCTCCGGGAAGGTCACCGTCGCACACTTCGGGAGCAACAGGCTGCGCGTCCCCTTTGTGCTGGGCAACCCCCTCACCCAGGTCGAGGCGGTCTCCAAGCTGTGCAGCACCCTGCACGCCCGCATCCTGGCAACAGACAGCGTCGTTGAGGAGGCCCAGCGGTTCCTCTACGTGAGGCCTGTGGAGGTCATCCCTGTGGATCCGATGAACAGCGGCATCCCTGTCATCACGGTGTGGGAGGTTATCGGCGACGGCCTGCCTGAGGACGAGGACTCCACAAACAACCAGCAGTTCAAGCATGCGTGGGTGCTGTTCCGCAACAACAACTTCAGGGAGGCTGTGGGCCAGCTGACGCACCTCGCGAAGCAGAGCCCAGATGACTACCAGGTGAACCGGCTGCTCAGGCTGTGCATTGCCATGGAGGCCGATCCGAAGCCCTTCCTCCATGAGGCTGACACATACTACCGCCGGTTCGTCGGGTGGGTCGACATCGAGCATATGACCCAAGCCACACGCCTCCCTGCCGGGGTGAAGGTGCCGACCCTCAACCCGCTGAAGATGTCCCTCACCAGCATCCCGTCGGATTTGGAAACCGGGCAGATGGTCTCCGGGCCAGGGGTCATAGCCTCCACCGATGCAGACGGGCTCCGGACAGAGCTTGAGAAGGCCCGGAAGAAGGCTCTGGGTGATCGCACCTGCGCGCAGTGCCAGGAGGAGCTGGTCCTGTCGGAAGATGCGATTGTGGTGGGGAAGGGCCCTCCCTGGACCTGCGTGTTGTGCGGCGTTCCTAGGAAGGGGAAGGCGTGGAAGTGCAGCTGTGGGTCGTGCAGGTGCCTGGAGTGTATTCCAGATGATGCGGCTGCGTCGATCCCACCGATGGCCTCCCGGCAGATCCCTGATGGCTACGGAGGTTGCTACGAACGGTCCGACAAGATCCTGGGGAGAGGTGCACATGGGACAGTGTATCTGGGCATGGATCTTTCTGGCGGCCTCGTGGCCATCAAGACCGTGCCGTGGAATAAAAACAAAGAGGTGGCCTCATTGCTGAGGGAGGTCGAGCTGCTGTCCAAGCTCCGTCATGAGTACATCGTGTCCTATCTCAGCAGCTGCTGTCACGAAGGGCATATTGTGATTGTGATGGAGTATGTGTCTGGCGGGTCTCTCAGCCTTCTCCTCGATCAGTTCGGCCCGTCTCTGAACCCCGACTGCGTGCGCCGGTTTCTGAAGGATATTCTGCACGGGCTTGCCTTCCTCCACTCCGAGGATATCGTGCACCGCGATCTGAAGCCCTGCAACGTGCTCCTGATGGCTGACGGGCAGTGCAAGCTGTCCGACTTTGGCACATCGACAACATCTCAGCTGGCTGGGCAGAGCGATCCTCGTCTTATCGGCACACCCATCTACATGTCCCCTGAAGCGTGCAAAGGGAAGTCGGCGAAGACGGTCGACATCTGGGCGCTGGGAATTACGGTGTATCAGCTTGCAACAGGGGATGTCCCATATGGGAAGACGACATGCACAAGCGTCCATGAGTTTATCTCTTCCATCGCGTCAGGGCAGACGGTCCAAGACATCTCTGGCGTTTCCGGGAATCTTCATAGCCTTGTGAAGGCATGCCTTGCGAGGGATCCGGCCCAGAGGCCGACTGCTTCAAAGCTTCTCCTGCATTCATACCTGCTGTGATCTACGTCTTGTGCTGTGGCAGGATTAGTTATCCATCAAGGGGGGGGGGGGGTGGGAATGTACGTGATGGTGCACCACATGCCGCATGCCGTGCATGGACTCCTCTCCCCGCACCCTCCACATCTTCCGTTTAGTTTGATTCTGTCTGGCTTCCAAGGAGCGGGTGAGCGAGGGGCACCCCATGTGGCTCCCAGCTGTGGCTCGTCCCGCTGGTTATGTGATGATCAGTGGCAGCTGTCGTACACCATTAGGAATACTAGTGGCCACACCAGTCACATCTGCGAGCATGCACACTGCCTCGCGCCCTGGAGCAATCTGGTGTGCTCAGCCCCCTGGAGGCTCTGGTGAGTGAGTGGGTGTTTTCCACAACATGGTTCCTGCCAGTGGTTCCTGCCAACAGAGATATCATGGGAGGGGAGCGGCCCTTTTGGGTAACAGAGGGCAAGCCCCCCCCCCAGCTATTGGCGCACAGCACAGCAACCCCTTATATTATCCAGCACTGGAAATATTACAACGCCTTCTGGCGTCATTGTGTCATTGTCTGTCACACCCAGGGCCAGCATTGTTTCAGGCCCCGTCCTCTAGGGGCTGAGTCGCCAAGCGTTGTTTGTGTCGCACAGTCCCGCCACCATGGTGACGCAACGTCGATTTTGATTCCCATCTGTTATCCTGCTGGGCGAATGGGAGCCTCGACCATGTTTCAAAGCCCAGCGCGAAGCCCCAATTTGATTGGGGTGCAGAATTTCGGTAATCTGCACTGTCTTTAGATGAGAAGGCCTTCGCCAGTTGTGCCTCAGCACTGGTGACCGCACCCACATCAACTGAGTGTCCTTGTCGTCTGCTCAATACTTTTGTACTGCACCACAGGACCAAAAATAAGGGGACTGCAGAACATCTGACTGGCAGAGCCATTGCCGGGGTGTGTTGAAGGCAGTGTTTTGGATGATGAGAGGCAAAATCCACGCGGCATTTCTCTTCCGACAAACATAGCCCACTGTCTTCCTGCCCGTCTTCGCAGAGTCATCTTGACGATGAGGCGAGGGGGGTGACTGTCGAACGTTTTTCGCCAGAAATGCAAACTTGCAAACGTTTGCAGATGACTGGAAAAAAATGTCTTTGAATCCCTTGTCATCCACATCACCACTGGCCCATTTCCGGTGCGCCACCCCAGCCCCACCCTCTTCTGATCTCTCAGGACGCAGTCGCAAAGCGTTGCGAAGAGAAGTTGTTTTGTACTTCACGCAGGGTGTTCGCTATCTCCCACCTTCCTCAGAGACTGTGGGAGAAAGGGGTAAAATTGCCGCCTCAAAATTTTTTTCGCGCGCGCTTCGCGCGCGCGAAATCATGCAACATCGGCCCCTCAGACAAATTGCCTCAAGGGCCCAGACCAGCGGCAGGGTACTACATATGTTTGGCGCAAGGGACCCATTTCGCGGTTCGCGGCTGCAAAATGGAGGTTTTGCGGCAATCAGTGAGTACTTCGGGAGTTGGTGACGAACCCAAAACAGGATCACGGACCGTCGACGATACCCGTTCTCGAGAAGGAAGGGCACGGTCACATGCGCTCGTTAGTTCCTGTTGGACAGACTTCACAGGTCACAGGGGGGTCTGGGGGGCGGAGCCCCCCAGCCGCCGGAGGCCACGGTAGTGAACATTTGTCAGCCTCGTCCGAGTCCGCTTCATAGTCGAACACCACATACAGACAACGTGCACCTTGAGACAGCATGATCAAGAGGTACATCGGCCTGGCGCCTGTGGCAGGCCACTATGCTCTTGGCTTCGGCCTCCTCTGGCCTTGACCATGCTGATGCCGGCAATAGCTCCGACGGTCCCCAGCAGGTTCAGGTCTCGCTTCTTTGGGTTATTTCCGCTCCGTGCGAAGCGTGGTGGTATCAATTTGTACGAGAGGGTGCTGCCCTTCTCCTTCAGAACCTCTTCCCACCTGAGGCAAAAACTTCCGAGAAACTTTTTTTATTTAATTTCTCCCCCTTGGGAGAAATGCCGGGGAGAGAGGTGGGAGAAGGGTTTTCCCAGAATCTTTTTTTTAACGAAATAGGCCCCTATTTCTCCCCGAGCGAACGCCCTGACTTCACGAAGAAAAAAAAACACACACACACACACAGGGAGGTGCTACTGCCTGTGCAGGGCGACACCTCCTTAAAATTTGATAACCACACACACGCACACACACACGTCGGACATGAGGAGGTGCTTCTGACGAGAAAGGTCGCGCTAGACAGACACCGCCTTAAAACTGGTTTCAAACACACACACTGCACACTGCGCACGCAAAGGAGGTGTCGCGAAGGGGAGGCGGTGGTGCGGGGGGCAGTTACCACGGCGTGTTCCGGGAACAGGAGTGGCCTTGTCAGAGCCTGTCTTAGTGGCGTGCGTGTCCTATTCCACACACCAAACCATAGCCTCTCATGCCTTCCCCAGGGGCTTTGGCAGCCCAGATGTGAACCCCATCTCCCCTTTTCCTAGCTGTAGTTGAGCTGTGGCGTGGGGGTGGGGGGGGAGGTGGGGGTGTGTTTTGTCTTCGCGCCTTTGTTCCTCTCCCCGTCTGCGCCCGCCCCCCTCTTTGGAGCTGTGCGTTGCTTCCCCTCTCTTTTTATTCCTGTAGCCCTCCGCATGGGAGACGTGTCATTCATGACGGGTGTTCTGTGTAGCAGCGGAGGTTGCCTCAAGCTCAGTGTGAACGTGCGCTCCACACTCCCTCAGAGAATGTGGCGGTTCACTGCCTTGGATAGTGCGGTTAGTATTGCCCGGCCAACCATAAGTTACCACCAAACATCAGCCGAAGTGCAAGCCGACATTAGGCGTCAAAAAGGCCGAAATACACCTCGCGATGACTTTCCACTCCAGTGCAGTGGGGCAGCACACTGTTATGGGGGACTAATGAGAGCAGTGGTTCACCCGTCATCAGAGGGGTTGGCTTCGCGCTTTCAGGGGGGGGACATGTCTGGCTGAGCTGGTGCAAGTCGTCTCCGCCTCTCAAGGATCCTGGCCCCTCGGGCACTTTTAAGTGGGCCGATCTGCCAGGGCGACGGGTGAATTGCAAAAGGCGGTCTGACGTGTGACAGGATCCAGGCAACTGTCTGCACACACGTGCACAATGAATGGGGCTTCCGCTGTGGCATGGCACGCCTGAGGAGGCTAACCATAGTAGGTCACCGCACATCCATTCCAGCTCTTTCTTTTGGGTGGGGTTACCTGCTGTGCGGTGTGCCAACCCTTCAATTGCTTGGCCGCAATAGCGAAGCGTTGCCTCACGCAACAACTGCAAAAAAAAACAAGTTCGTGTCTGTTCTGTTCTTCCATTCTTCGCATGCAATGGGCTTCTCAATCCTCTCCACCAACCCCGCTCCCCGCTCCAAGCCTGTTTGTTCCGGGTGGGTGTCTCATCATTTTTCTTCCAACAAGGTTACGTCAGTTCTTCCAAGATGGTGCTTGGCAGGTGGAAATTCACCGAAAGGGGGTGGTGCAAAAGGTCACACACACACACACACACACACACACAGCCTCTCTTGCGCCTGCCAATCGCGCACCACATTTCCACTCGGCAGTTCTTTTTTTTCCCTTCTTTGTTTCGCGCGATCAACGGAAACATTTCCCCCTTTAGTCAACCTTCCGTTTACTACATCAAGGGTCTGCACGAAACCCAGTTGTATTTTTCCTCCAAACAACCTTCCTTGTCACAGCGGAAGGGTCAGCGGGCGCCTACCGCGCACGCAGTGTGTTTTGAGAGCAACGCAAAAGCCACCTAGTCACATCAACGCCCTTCACAGGGCCACACCACACTGCCACTCATGCGCACAAACAAAACCCCGACTCTTTGATAATTCTGGGCCCAGTTGCTGTCCAGCGGATCCAACTGGCTGGGGTGCTACTGGGGTGGGAACTGTCTGTGCCTTATATTGCTGGGTCTTCCGACCCCTCCGACCCCCACTCCATTCCATCCCACTGGGGGCAGCGGCACATGCACGCATTGCACAAAGAGTGGGAGGGAGAGGTGTCTGCGTGCCGACAAAACACTCTTCGGCAGGGGCCTTCACGACCTGGAGTGGCAAGGGGAGGGGTGCCCCCTGCCTCCTCCCTGCAGCCCCCCTCCCCTCACTGACTGACAATTCGTATAGCGTATGAGCTCTCGTGCGTCGTCTTTCGTGGACGTTCTGTACGATGCGGATCCGCTAGTCCAACACAGCAAACGACAATCCGTGATGAGTGTGAGTGGTGGCGAGGCCTTCCCCCAGTCGTTTAGTTTGTCGCCATGTTTTGCTCTATCTGTCCCCACCCTTGACGCTGTACATTTTGTCGATACCCACCTGATGAAAGGTACAACCTGTACCGGGCTGCCCGACATGCCCGACATGTGTTCAGCGTCCTTATGGTACGGTCGTGGGTTGGCAGCCGAACCTGCTACCATAAGCAACTTTTTGCCCCCCCTGAACGTCCCTCTGTTTTGTAACGGACAAGCTGACATGCAAATGGAATGTCAAACAATGCAGGTCACACAGCTGAACAGGGATCGGGAGGGGGTGGGGTAGGTGGAGAGAGGTGAGGTGAGGTGAGGGCCGGCGCACAGATAGTTCCCCTTTTTTTTCTTGAAATTTTCTATCCTCAGACCAAGGGGAGAGGGGGGGGGGGGCGGTGTATATGGCTCAGTTTCAAGTGTCATCACAACACAATTTCATCAAAAAAAAGGAGTAGCCCAGCTCTCGCAGTGCCTGTGATTGTCGACACCAAAAAAAAGGGACAAAAAAATCGAACCCCATAAAAAATCGGATCCAACCCCTGATGATTCCCCCCCTCCCCCCGAGAAGTTCTTCGTGGATAAATAGAGTGCCTTGCATCGAGTCCCCCCTCCCTCCCCCCCGCCACCCTGGTGGTCCACCGGCAAAGCTCAGTCGAGTGACGTCGCACAGCAACATCGCTCGACTCTTGATGGATATGCCTTGCCATATGGAGGAGAGGGTGGGGAGGGGGGGTGGAATAAGGGGGGGGGGGACTCGAGAACTCCATACACCCTGGTGTCGCTCTATTGTTTTCGGAAGAGGTTCTGGGGGAGGAAGGGGGTGGGGGGGTGTGTGTGTGCGCGTGTGGTTATGAAGTTTTAAGGCGGTGTCGCCCTGCACGGGCAGTAGCACCTCCCCTTCAGTATCGCACTCCCGAAGGATTCCCCAACACGACGTGACACCGGTTTCGACGCGTACTCTTCGTACCCCTCCCCCCGGCCGCGTCTCTTCAGCGAAGAACCGGGGATAATCGGACCAGGGCTAGCTAAACCCTGGTGGTGTCACGGGTGGGGTTGGAGAGGGAGAAAAGGAAGAAATGAAGTTGCGAAAAAGTCAAACACTGACACGTGAAATCAATAAAAAAGCGGTATATATCGCCCCCTTGCTGCGACAAAGACACTAAATAGTCAGGCCGCTCCAAGAGTCTTGAGGGCTTGAAGGAAGAAACAGGTTGCTGATGAGTCTCAGGAGCAGGCACCTTTTGTCCGCCCACATGACCTTCGCCCGAAGGCGAACCTCGTCCAGCTTGGCTCGATCGCCACAGAGAAGGGGATCATTCTCCGCTGTGGTGAACATCTTAAAAACCGAGGGTGCAGAGGTGGGGCAGCCCACTGGTGCGACAGCAGACCGCCCCCGGATAGCTATAACTAGTGCATAGGAAGAATACGACGGCACACGCAACAGATGCCGAAGGCACAACGGCGGGTCACTTTTAACCACCAGAGGAGTGGCACTCCCGAGGGGTGGGGTAGGGGGGAAGTCACAACACTTTCGAAGGAAGAAAAGGGGCAAATGGGATGTTTTGTGCAAGGTAGAAAGGAAGTCACAACATGAGGCAGGGGGGATTGCTCATTAGGCCTGGGGGAATAGAGGGTTTGTGTGTGGTTACAAAGTTTTAAGGCGGTGTCGCCCTGCACGGGCAGTAGCACCTCCCCTTCAGTATCGCACTCCCGAAGGATTCCCCAACACGACGTGACACCGGTTTCGACGCGTACTCTTCGTACCCCTCCCCCCGGCCGCGTCTCTTCAGCGAAGAACCGGGGATAATCGGACCAGGGCTAGCTAAACCCTGGTGGTGTCACGGGTGGGGTTGGAGAGGGAGAAAAGGAAGAAATGAAGTTGCGAAAAAGTCAAACACTGACACGTGAAATCAATAAAAAGGGTGGTATATATCGCCCCCTTGCTGCGACGAAGACACTAAATAGTCAGGCCGCTTCAAGAGTCTTGAGGGCTTGTGTGTGCGCGTGTGTGGTGTCGGTGCGATGGGCACCGGTAGACCTGCCCATCCCGCCCCTCTCCCTCCACCCCCCACCCCCGCCCCCCCCCCCCCCTCCCCTGCAATCTCAAATAGGGAAATCGTTGCAACAGGATGCACGCTTGTCAATGAAGTTTTGTGATGGGGGGGGGGGGGCAGAGCGGCGTCACAAAATGGGTTCACCTCCCAATCCTTTGGAGGGTGGGGTTTAGTGCACATCGGGGCACATTTCGCTGCTGGCTGTGGTGATGTGACTCTCTCTCTGCTGCACACGTGTGGGGCAGAAAAAAGTATATCATCTGGCAACATGTTGTGGACGGCCTCCTGGTTTGTCGTCGATGTCCACGGTGGGATCTTGTAAATTTTACATGTATAACTACAAGTATATACATGTATTATACATGTATAATACTTGCATGTCAACTATTATACATGTATAATACATGTATATGCCTGAAATATACATGTAAAATACATGTATATCAAGTAAAAATACAAGTATAATACTTGCATGTCAACTATTATACATGTATTTTTACTTGATACCGTAAACGGAAAAAGGGTGGACCGTAAAAATGTTCCAAGTTCCCAAAAAAAGGCCAAACGTTCCATCTTTTTTACGGTCCACCATTTATTGGGACTGAATATGGAAAAGACAATGCGTTTTTCGCCCGCGGGCTGGTGGGTTGCGGGGCGCGGACTGCGGCCTCCACGCCGCAGACACCCACACGTAGGCCTCCCGACCTCCCAGCTTTGGACCCTCCCTCCACCACCGCAACCAACACCAGCAAGAGAAGCAAGTCCTCCCTGCGTGTGGAAAAGGCACGATCACCACCACTCACCTCGAGACTCACCCACCACCACACCTCGAGAAGTGTAGTACCATGCAAGGAGCATTCCGGTAGAAGTAAAAGTAGAACCTGCTGCACGAGCCCACAAAAGCAGCCACAGTACGGCAGGGCGCGCAGACAGAAGCTGAGACCACCGGGCTCCCTCCAGATGTAAATTCGTGAATCAGTGCCCGGAAAATTCAGGGAAATCGTACTCCTTTAGTGTAGTACACCCTGCAGTAACTGTGGGAGAACAGTTCCCGGACGATGGTGAGCGCACACTCTGTGCTGAGGCCCTGTGGTGTTAATCCTGCAGCTTCAGTCGTACGATTTCCTTGGTTCCTTCGCGACTTCGTCGCGAAGGAACTCGTAAAAAAAACCGCCAAGTCCACGATCCCAACCGTAAAATAGGTGGACCGTAAAAATGTTCCAAGTTCCGGAAAAATCCCATTTGTTCCATCTTTTTTACGGTCCACCTATAGTACGGTTCACCTTTATTACGGTCCACAATATTTCCGTTTACGGTATACATGTATTTTACATGTATATTTCAGGCATATACATGTACCGTATTCGGAAAAATACTGGAACGGAAAAATGCTGGAACGGATTTTTTCTGGAACGGAAAATAACTGGAACAAACCCGAGTTTTCGAAACTTGGAACATTATTCCGTTCCAGTATTTTTCCGTTCCAGAATTAGAATATGGGGGAAATTGGCGGGTACTTGTCAGTTTTTCGGGCACATGTCCGAAATCCCACCTCACCCCACCCCATGCCATGGTGGAGGATGGTGGGCCCAGCATACCCTTGGGAAAGTACCCGACTCCCAGAAAACGGCCAAGTCCGCGCAGACCCCCCAGAACAATTCTGGAACGGAAAATAACTGGAACAAATGGGGTCTCGGCTGGAACTTGGAACATTATTCCGTTCCAGTATTTTTCCGAATACGGTATTATACATGTATAATAGTTGACATGCAAGTATTATACATGTATAATACATGTACCGTAAACAGAATAAATCTGGACCGTAAGAAGTCCTGGACGTAATAATGCTGGACCGTAAAAATTCTGGACCCCGGGGGTCCAAACCGATTGGACCTTTTTTCCGGTCCAGAGTGGTTTGCCGTTAGAACTGGCACTTGTCATTTTTTCATTGATACCTCCCTCATTCACACGCTCCCACACAGCTCCCGGACAGGTGCACTGCATCCTCAATACAACACACCTTCAGCGGCAAGAGACACAGAAGGCCGTGCTCTCATGACAATTTTCTTTGGCCGAAGATGGTACAACTATACGGCCACAGGTTGGTGCAGGTGGTGCCACATTGACATAATCGCCAGAGGGCAGGCTGCCGCCTGGCCACCCCAGAGCGAAGGCCTCAACGTGTATTAGTGGGAAACAAAACGGGAGGGTGGGGAGGGCATTGTGGTGGCTTCCCACTCGATGCACTGAACACAAAAGACGCTGCTGCGGGGGGAGGGAGCCGTGCAGCCGTCAGACTACGCGGTACGTTGAACAACGGAGTATACCCAGGTGCGCAGGCGGGATTGCCGCAACCACTGGATATGCCAACCATGGGATCTGTGTGAACACAACACACGGATCGAACTGTGCCTGGAAATCAAAGGCACCGAGTGTGCTTTGGATGTGGGCTATGGAAGAAGTGTGGGGGACTCTGCCCGTTTGTGCGTAGCTGCCTGGACAGCCGAGTTGCGCCCCTCGTCCTTGTTGTACGGCTTGAACTTCGACATTGTAGTCTTCAGCCTTTCATACAACCCTAAGGGGGCCGTCTTCGGTGCACTGCTGATGTCTGATACCAGTCCATGCCCCCTTCTTCATGGTCATCGGATGGCTCACTGCCACTATCACTGTCACTGGCCCAAGAACATGGGCACACAGCTTCTGACACAAGTGATTTCGCAAGTGGCACAGCGCTCCTCTGTTGCTCGATATGCCTACGGTTGATGCACTATGCCAGTCCGATCAGCGATTCTCCCGCTCGAGTAGATGCAACCGATGCGTCCGAAGGTCTGAAGGGGCTGGAAACATGCTCCTCCTCTAGTACCTATGACCCCTTGTTTCCGGTGATACTTTTCTACTGTCTCGCATGTCACACCGTAAACAAGGTGTTGTCATGTTGCACTTTTGACCCCACGTATCGTCGGGCAGCACGGTTGGCAACACCGCTCACTGGATCACTGCGAGACATGATGGTTTGCGATTCTGCCTTCTGCCCAGGGGGGGCTGAGGCAAGGTGACCAACCCTACAGCTGTCGGCCTGTCGGTCGGCCAGTCGGTCGGTCGGCCGACAGCAAAAAAAAAATCCGAATTTTTTTTTGCCGATTTGGTGACACTTTTTTTTATTAGTAGGAAGATTTCACTTTATTACTTTATCACTTCAGTAGTGTAGTGAAGTGGGACAATAAAGAGGAAAATAAAGTGACTTTATTTCCCTGGTGGGACTCTTTATATTTTGCCCACACACAGACCCCCTTTGACGTCTCCACGTCGCAAATTCAAAAGCACCTCGGGTCGAAGCAGCTAAGCATGGTCGATGTGTATGCGAGAAGCATCCAGAGCCACAAGACTTCAATGCCTGATACATTGACGAGGAGGGGAGTGGGGGTGGCGCGGACGCAGACCCATAAGCTTCGAGAAGCCACCACCCTCAACGCAGCCGCAGCCGTTTACTCAGCCAATCATGATTAACATCGAGATGGGGGACATCGCGCACCACCACCTGCACTCACACCGTAATAAAGTGAAATCATCCGTACTAATAAAAATCATGTATCCAAGGCAAATAAAGGACGTAATTTCACTCACTGGGGGTGTTTTGCACTCGAGGCCGTATTTCCCTCGCTTCGCTCGGGAAATACACCCACTCGTGCAAAACACCCCCAGCCGTGAAATAAAGTCACTTTATTTCCCTTGAATAAATACCTATTTTTGCCACGGGGAAAATTTTTCGAGACATAGGGGGCCCTCGCTACGAGTCACTGTGAGTCACGAGTCGTCAGTTGTCAGCCAAACATGGCTGACTTCTCACTTTTTCTCACTCAGTCACACTTGGTAGCGAGGGCCCCCATAGAGATTTTTCAGAAAGTTGGGGGTGGTTTTTTCGGGTGGGCAGAATTCGACCCAAACCCACCTGCCGGTGAAAAATCGCGAGATGCAGCCGATGCACCGCCATTCCGTGGGTTTCTGGGCGGTTTGGGCCGAAAAAATGTCGGTTTGTGAGGTGGCCCGAGAGGCCGACCGACCGACCGACAGGCAAAAATCGGGCCGACCGACCGACCCGACAGCTGTCGGCCTGTCGGCCGACTAGTAGCGTTGGTCACCTTGGCTGAGGTACAGCTTTGTGGTACATTTTTCCGGAACACGACTAAACTGTTCAGAAGTGCTCAAAAGTGCCCAAAACCGGGCGGAATTGTGTTTCTGGGGTCCCAGGGGTCATAGTTTCAGGTTTGGTGACGTTTTTGGCCCCCAGACGCCGATGGTGAAAAATTGGCCAGGTTAACAGCTTATAAGACCACCCCTACCCCCCCCCCCCCCCCCCCCCCCATCCTGAGAAATCGCCATGTATCGCCAAGTCCCCCAAACTGGTCTGGACCGGACAAATTCTGGACCTCGGGGGGGGGTCTGGAGGTGGATTGGACCTTTTTTACGGTCCAGATTTATTCTGTTTACGGTATTATACTTGTAGTTATACATGTAAAATTTACAAGATCCCACCGTGGTCTGAACTAAACGCACCCCCCCCACCCCCCTACCCCCACCCCTTGCCAAGGCTCGAACGAGAGAGGGGGCGCCAAAACGGGACAGATTCGAGCTTCGCCCGTGCCCGGCAATGCCAAATATCGTGCAGCGCAAGCCCCGCTGCATCCGCTGCTCCCTGCAACGGGTGATCAGCGACAGTAAATCATGAGACATTGAAGGCAACCACCTGGCAACGGAACCTGCTGAGCCTAGCCCCCACAGGCAGCCCTATCACAGCGTATCTGTCTGTGGAGCACCTCAACATGAAGCCGCTTCGGGCTGTGAGCGAGATGCCCCGGCCCCACTGCCACCCCTAGGACCCAATCACTGTTGTTGGAATGCATCCAGTGTTGTGTGTTTCATACACACGCGTATGTGATGCTTTTTGTTGAGTAGACAGTTCGCACCGAACGAACACTGATGCGAGGTGTCTTCACTGCCACACACACACCACACAGGCGTCGTGTGGGCTGCAGTGCAGCCAATACACACAGCCAGGCGTGGCGCCGCTCACCGGGCGCCACCGCCCAGCATGACGGGCTCATGCTGGATGCCTTGTTTCCCGCGACAACGATACTGGCGGGGTCTTTCGATCCTGTTCGGGGTACTTGCAACGACATCATGCGCTGCCCCAGTGCCGTGTGAGCGTGTGTTGCCGCATGGTGCGATCTGTGAAAGCGCGCTGACCTGCTGTGAGCCAGGGGATGTGTGCCGTGTGCCGGCCGGGGGTGGTTGGAGGAGGTGCAGAGCCGCAGGGCAGGAAGCGGCAGGAAGTGCCCGCAGTGCGGATGCGCTGTATGCCACAACAGAGGCGCCCTCTACGCCTGTGGTGGAGACGATGTTCCCCTCGAGCACCGCCTACACACCGACCCCGGCGTACCGTTACACCTACCCGCCCTACCCACAGGGCACCCCTTCCCCCATGCTGCCGCCCCCAGGGACGAATGCGCCCATTCCGATGACAGCAGCCCCCGCCGCACCCTGGACTAGGCCCCCGACAACCTGGGCTCCAGGAACTGCGGCATCTGCAACGGCAAGTCCGTACACCCCATCACCATCGACCCCGGCTCCAGGGACTGGGGCACCTGCTACGGCAGGTCCAGGCACCCCAGCCCCTTCAACATCGGCTCCGTGGACCTGGCCCCCGCCAACCTATTCTCCGTCAACTGCTGCATCTGCAACGGCAGGTCCGGATACTTCACCCCCGACAACCTGGGCTCCAGGAACTGCGGCACCTGCAACGGCAGGTCCGTACACCCCATCACCCTCGACCCCGGCTCCTGGGACGGGGGCACCTGCTACGGCAAGTCCAAGCACCTCAACCCCTTCAACATCGGTTCTGTTAACCCATTCTCCGTCAACTGCTGCGTCTGCAACTGCAGGTCCGGGTACCTCGCCGCCCTTCCCCCCAGTTACCTTGGCACCATCATTGCCTGTGACTCGAACGCCCTGGACCCCTTCGACCTTGGCACCAGCTGCAACCTCAGGCCCGGGGATCGACCCGACTTTCGCACCTTCAACGGGACACTCCTGGACCTGGGTTCCGTCACCCACACGCGCCCCTCCCCCTGGCTACACACCTCAACCCCTCCCGCGCCACACGGCACCACCGGAGACCGGCACCCCGCATGCCGAGACACAGGAACCGCTGCCCACAGCGGCACCCGACACCTCAGACGCGCCAGAGGATGTGTCGGAGACCAACGACGATCAGGAGAGCGAAGGCCCCAGCACGGCCGCTGTTGCGGGGATCGTCGTCGGGGGCGTGGTGGCTGTCGGCGGTGCTGTGGGGGCGAGCGTCGCTGTGGCTGGCGGGTTCAGTGCTGGTGGGACTGCTGCCGGCAAGGGTGGTGTCACAATGGGCACAGAGCGGTTCATCGGTGCGCAGGAGATGCAGGCGATGATGGGTGACGATTGGGCTGACCCGCGGCTAGCAGCGTCCGTCGGTGCCTACGCAGCACCGGTGCTCGCTCTGGCCGCACACCAGCAAGTCCCCAACCCAATGCACCCCCCCGACGAGCCCTCCCCATCCTTCGGCAGCCAAGGCAGCCAAATCACATCCCTGATGTCGTCGTCAGTCGATTCCAGCGGTTCGTGTGGGATGAACCTCGCAGGGGGGACTGGGATGATTAACCTGAGCGATGCCATGAACGTCCTCTCTCAGTTTGGGGTATGCCGGTGCCTATGAGTGTGGGGGTGGGTGTAGGCGTGTTGTGTGAATTCGTCGCATTTTTTTTTGCTTTATTTGGAGACCACCAATCCACCACATACAGACTGACACCGTGACAGCAGGGGCAGGGGCAGGGGCAGCGCCTGCGGCGACAGGGGCGGCGTCCACAATGCGGGCAGTGCTGGATGCGAATGTATGTTGTCTTTGCAGGCCTGTCGCTAACTTTTCGATTTTGGAGATTTGGTGGGTTGACGCTCCTGTTTTGGGGGGGGGGATCAGGGGGGAAAACACTAGGGGTCAATTTTTCTCGCGCGCGCTTCGCGCGCGCTCGTGTTGTTGCCAAATTTTCCCACCGGTGGACCACTAGGTGGGCACGGTGTGAGGCGCTGGGTTCCTTCCGTGGTTCCTCTCCCGCTCGCGCCGTCGGGTGCCGGAGGAAACCAAAAAATGGCTTTCGGGACCATGATTTCGACGCTGCCCCCTGATATGCCACGGCCGTCAAAGCGCAAGGACTTGGTTACGAGACGGGCACGCGAGATGGGGGGTCTGGGGGGCAGAGCCCCCCAGCCGCCGGAGGCCACGGTAGTGAGCATCTGTTCCTGCAAACCCATACTCTCTTCGACGTCGACCCAGTGAAAGTGGGTTGACGCTTGGTCGACGCTTGGTGAGCGTCGACCCAGTGTAATAAATGGGTTGACGCTTGGTCCAGGCTTGAATGGCAACCCAGTTCCACTGGGTCGACGCTCCAAGCCTCGACCAAGCGTCAACCCAGTCCACTGGGTCGACGCTGGGTCGACGCTTTTTTATGGGGGGGGAAACCCAAAATCACTGGGTCGACGGTCGACGCTTAGCGACATGCCTGTTGTCTTTGGGTGCAGGGGGGGGGGGGGGTAGGGGGGGTCATAAGCCCGTACAAAACCAAAATTTTCGACATACCATCAGAGCCGCCCTAATACCTGATCTGACCCGAAAATCCGACCCATACCCCCCCGGAAACTGTCTGGGGCCCACTTGTGACACCTGATACGCACTTTTGTGATGATTTTTTGGGGTCCTAAAAAATGTACCTCAGTTTCGTACCTTGCCTTTGTACCTGAACCACTCCCGACCGCATTATTTCGTTCTTTGCAAGGGAAGGGTGTCACTACGCTCACCCAGCACGCCGAGCAACACATGCCGCGTGCCCAGGGCCTCGCAGAGGTGTCAGATGCTGCTGCAGAGGAGTACCTTGCTCGAAAGACGCTCGCCAAACGGGAGATGTGCGGGGTCTCGGCAGAGAGCGTTGTGGCAGACCTGCGTAAAAAGAAAACGGCACACGACATCGGTGAGGCGACATTATTTCGGGCGCTCCGTCGGGCTGGGTACATAGGAGAGCGAGTGGGACGTGGTGACGACAGATATATGCAGTGGTGCATCAACTGCACGCACGTGCGGGAAAAGCGGCGTTCCTTGCTAGCCAAGAAAGATGTCACCTGCACTCCTACTCCTCCCACTCGTCCTGCTCCTACCCCCACACCAACTGATGTGGGCAGTGAGAGTGATGGCAGCTCCAGAGCAGCAGATGATCTAGGAAGCAATGAGCGGGTCAGCCGGGCAGACTACCTCAGTCTGTACCGGAAGTACGAAGCGTTGCGGGCCCGCCACCACCGCCTCCAGGAGAGGACCCGAGGGTTGAGAGTAGGGTTGTACAACGCCAGGGGAGGGTATTCCCCTGGCGTTGAGACATCCCTGGCGACCTTGCGGTCGCACTGTGTGGGGGCTGAGTCGGCAGGCAGATGCCGATCCAATGACCTTGTTGAGTCCCCACATGGTACACTCTCATACGTGTTGTCGAGACTGCGTGGTGTGCATATCCTGCGGGGCGCAAATTACACAGCACAATCATAACCACTTCGGCTCTCAGGGCGTACAATATCCCAATCGTGCCTTCACAGGCTAAGATCGACGAAGCAAAAGCATCTACAACGCTGCCTACTAATGCCGATGCAGCCTCCCAGGCGTACGAAGTACTCACAATGACCCATATGCGATCGAAGTACTACACCCAGAAGGTGGCTGAACTCATTCTGCTGACGCAACAACACAACATTCCCACTAATCAGGTCAAGAAAGACCTTGCCGAGGCACTGGGGAAGGCAACATGCGTGCCACCTGAGCCAGAACCACCGCAGAAAAGGCAAAGAACGAAATAATGCGGTCGGGAGTGGTTCAGGTACAAAGGCAAGGTACGAAACTGAGGTACATTTTTTAGGACCCCAAAAAATCATCACAAAAGTGCGTATCAGGTGTCACAAGTGGGCCCCAGACAGTTTCCGGGGGGGTATGGGTCGGATTTTCGGGTCAGATCAGGTATTAGGGCGGTTCTGATGGTATGTTGAAAATTTTGGTTTTCGTACGTTTTTAGGGGGGCTTATGACCCCCCCTAGGCATGGGCCCCCAAACATATTTTTCATAAACATATATTTTTGCCAAAAATATGTTTCATTTTCGCATAAAAAAATATTTTTATATTTTTCGAAAATATTTCCAAAATATTTTTATATTTTCATACATTGGGCGTTATTCCGTTACCAGTAACGGTAATAACGTTATTTTTGCGTTATTTTTTGACCCCAAAAAAGGCAGCATTTCCCGGTGAATCTGACCCGAAACTCGGGTCCCTACCCCCCCTAAAAGAATTTTCTTGGGTAAAATATCACTCCAGGGGGCCACTCCGTGATGTCAAAAAATTGGAAAACGTTTTCTCCTAAAATAACGCGTTATTTTTCCGTTATTTTCATGAAAACTTGCGTTATTCGGACAATTTTGCGGGCGGATGGTGTAGTTTTTGGTGGAGATGGCTCCAGAATACCCCCCTGGGACCATTTTTTGGATAATAACGCACGGACATGTCGAGTTTCGTGAAAAAATCATGTTTTTTGGCTTTTTCAAGGCAAATACTGCAGAAACCCCTGCAACCTTGCAGCATCCAATGTTCCTGGAGTGAAATTTGGAGTGAAAATCACTCCAAAATCACTCAGTGTGGACGCAGAAGTGAATCCTTCAGGAATACACCCGCACACCTCACATTGGCGGTGTATAAACCACCTGATATTTTTACTCGTTACGAGCGACGAAGTAGCGCGAAGTAGCGACGTGCCCATTTTTTCCCGGTCCGTTCTAAAATAGTTACGTTCCAAAAGTCCGTTACTGGTGCTGTCAAAGACGCTTCGCACAATATACGCACGAACTACCCAAAGTACGCTCGGGCTACGCACGAAGTACGCAGGAACTACACAATTTGAACTTTCTTGCACCCCCCAGTCATTATTTGCACGCACTCCAGGTCCCATATTTGCACCAGTGCAAATATGAGACCTGGAGTGCAAATATGAGGAATTTCCGAGTTCGTCGTGATGTGCAAAACATGACTGGGTTGTGCAAGAAACCATCATCTGCACCCCGTATCGGCCTCAATTGCACCCTCGTGCAGGTAAAAAAAGGCCTCGGGCCTCCGGCCCTCGGACCGTTTTTTAATTACGCACACGACCTTCGCGCGGAAAGTGTCATTCAGCCCTGCCAAACGTGCTCTACACACCACCCCCTTCATCAGGCAAGTGGGTTTGTAAGGGTGTGTGGAAGCGTCAACGCTTGGGTGCAGGAAATTTACATTTTGGTCGCAAATGGCGTTACACATGCACTATGCACAACGTGTGCACGATTTCGGCAGAACTACGCACAACCAACGCAATTTGGACCTTTCAACAACACCATTCACGGTACTTCGATTTTGGGTGGGAAAGATGGGGCAAGGAAGTGGCAAAAACTGCGAAGAAGGTCGAAAATTTTCACATTTTCATCAGAAACCATATTCAACGGATTCCAATTTTCGGGTGAAATCAAGCAGGTTGGCACAATGGCTCATGTTCACCCAAAAATGCACCTACCAAACCTCTTTTGCTTGATTTTTGGGACGGCATGGGTGATCCAGAGGCCAAAAATCACGATTTTTTCACCAATTCCTTCGACAACGGACAGTTCCAGACCACAAGGACCACATTTTGGGGTCAGAATTTTCTCGGTCAAAAAATTCGAAAAATCTGAAATCTCTCGGAATTTTGAGCATTTTTTGAGATTGGCATGCCCATTTTAGACCCTTTGCGTGGCTCTAAACCCAAAAATTTGCTCGAAAATGGCCTCAAATAGCCTAAAACAGCCCATTCTGGCCACCCCGAAAAAAAATTCGAAAAGGGTCCCCCTATAGAAGTTGCCCAAAAATACCGAAAATAACGCGGTATTACCGGTAATAACGGTAATAACGTTACCGATAACGTTATTACCGTTACTGATAACGGTATTACCGTTACCGATAACGGTAATAACGGTAATAACGTTACCGATAACGTTATTACCGTTCCTGATAACGGTAATAACGGTATTACCGTTATCGATAACGGTATAACGCGGAAAAATAACGTTACCGATTTTCGGATAACGTTATTCGGCCGTTCTGGAACGTTATTAACGGTAAGTTATTTTACCGAAAAAATAACGGTATTACCGTTACTGGTAACGCAATAACGCCCGATGTATGTACCGTATACGTAAATATTATGGAACGTAAATATTATGGAACGGGCCCATTTTTGGCCGGTCCGTTCCATAATATTTACGTTCCAAAATATTTACAGGGCCAGTTGGGGACTCGGTGGTGAGGACGGCTTGCGTCAGGAATCGCGCGAAAAGTGCACGAGTAGGTCCCGTCAGGGACTCTGCATGCCGTCCGATCACCTGGTCCAAGTCCCCGAGTCGCAGAAAGCCCTGTAAATATTATGGAACGAAAAAAATCTGGAACGCCAACCCACCAGCGTTCCAAAATATTTACGTCTAGAGGTTCCCCCCAGCCACCAATGGGTTGCCACATACCTCTAGAGGTTCCCCCCAGCCACCAATGGGTTGCCACCTACCTCTAGAGGTTCCCCCCAGCCACCAATAGGTTGCCCCCTACCTCTAGAGGTTCCCCCCAGCCACTAATGGGTTGCCCCCTACCTCTAGGGGTTCCCCCCAGCCACTAATGGGTTGCCACCTACCTCTAGAGGTTCCCCCCAGCCACCAATGGGTTGCCACCTACCTCTAGAGGTTCCCCCCAGTCACTAATGGGTTGCCACCTACCTCTAGAGGTTCCCCCCAGCCACCAATAGGTTGCCCCCTACCTCTAGAGGTTCCCCCCAGCCACCAATGGGTTGCCACATACCTCTAGAGGTTCCCCCCAGCCACCAATAGGTTGCCCCCTACCTCTAGAGGTTCCCCCCAGCCACTAATGGGTTGCCCCCTACCTCTAGGGGTTCCCCCCAGCCACTAATGGGTTGCCACCTACCTCTAGAGGTTCCCCCCAGCCACCAATGGGTTGCCACCTACCTCTAGAGGTTCCCCCCAGTCACTAATGGGTTGCCACCTACCTCTAGAGGTTCCCCCCAGCCACCAATAGGTTGCCCCCTACCTCTAGAGGTTCCCCCCAGCCACTAATGGGTTGCCACCTACCTCTAGAGGTTCCCCCCAGCCACCAATGGGTTGCCACCTACCTCTAGAGGTTCCCCCCAGTCACTAATGGGTTGCCACCTACCTCTAGAGGTTCCCCCCAGCCACCAATAGGTTGCCCCCTACCTCTAGAGGTTCCCCCCAGCCACCAATGGGTTGCCACATACCTCTAGAGGTTCCCCCCAGCCACCAATAGGTTGCCCCCTACCTCTAGAGGTTCCCCCCAGCCACTAATGGGTTGCCCCCTACCTCTAGGGGTTCCCCCCAGCCACTAATGGGTTGCCCCCTACCTCTAGGGGTTCCCCCCAGCCACTAATGGGTTGCCACCTACCTCTAGAGGTTCCCCCCAGCCACCAATGGGTTGCCACCTACCTCTAGAGGTTCCCCCCAGTCACTAATGGGTTGCCACCTACCTCTAGAGGTTCCCCCCAGCCACCAATAGGTTGCCCCCTACCTCTAGAGGTTCCCCCCAGCCACTAATGGGTTGCCACCTACCTCTAGAGGTTCCCCCCAGCCACCAATGGGTTGCCACCTACCTCTAGAGGTTCCCCCCAGCCACCAATAGGTTGCCCCCTACCTCTAGAGGTTCCCCCCAGCCACCAATAGGTTGCCCCCTACCTCTAGAGGTTCCCCCCAGCCACCAATGGGTTGCCACCTACCTCTAGAGGTTCCCCGCAGCCACCAATAGGTTGCCCCCTACCTCTAGAGGTTCCCCCCAGCCACTAATGGGTTGCCCCCTACCTCTAGGGGTTCCCCCCAGCCACTAATGGGTTGCCACCTACATCTAGAGGTTCCCCCCAGCCACCAATGGGTTGCCACCTACCTCTAGAGGTTCCCCCCAGTCACTAATGGGTTGCCACCTACCTCTAGAGGTTCCCCCCAGCCACCAATAGGTTGCCCCCTACCTCTAGAGGTTCCCCCCAGCCACCAATGGGTTGCCACCTACCTCTAGAGGTTCCCCGCAGCCACCAATAGGTTGCCCCCTACCTCTAGAGGTTCCCCCCAGCCACTAATGGGTTGCCCCCTACCTCTAGGGGTTCCCCCCAGCCACTAATGGGTTGCCACCTACCTCTAGAGGTTCCCCCCAGCCACCAATAGGTTGCCCCCTACCTCTAGAGGTTCCCCCCAGCCACCAATGGGTTGCCACCTACCTCTAGAGGTTCCCCCCAGTCACTAATGGGTTGCCACCTACCTCTAGAGGTTCCCCCCAGCCACTAATGGGTTGCCACCTACCTCTAGAGGTTCCCCCCAGCCACCAATGGGTTGCCACCTACCTCTAGAGGTTCCCCCCAGTCACTAACGGGTTGCCACCTACCTCTAGAGGTTCCCCCCAGCCACCAATAGGTTGCCCCCTACCTCTAGAGGTTCCCCCCAGCCACCCCCGCCCCGCCCCCCCCCCCCCCCCCATGACTTCATCCCGTCCCCACCCAAAGCTCAAGCTTCCTGGACACGCTCGTTTGAGCAATCTGGAATCTGTAGAAGGCTCGCTGTGTAGGCGGCCTTGGCTATTTTGCCGGCTTCCTGGTCTGCGGCCCAGGATGCGCCTGCAGCGCCGTGTTGTCCCACGTTCTTGAGGCACGAAGCTTGAGGATTCTCTGGCAGATATGTTCACGATGTCATTCACGTCTCAACGGGTTCTCCTGCACCCACCGGCGCCCCGGCCACCGGCCGCTCCGACCCGACCGCCACCGAGGAAGGCTCCAACCCTGCGCAAGCACCAGCCACCTCGATGTCGTCGCAGCCGAAGCGGAAGCGGGAGTCGGCATCGCCGCAGCGTGGTCAGGAGATGGATGAGGACGACGGGGCCACGACGGTGGGGGAGTGGGAGGAGCAGTTCTGCCCCGACGTGCACCGACCGCAGGAGGAGCAGGAGGCGGCGCTCCGGGCCATTCAGGCTTGGTGGGCCGAGTTGGGGGATGACAAGGCCTCACAGGCGGAGGCGTACAACGTGGTCTGTTGTCGTCTGAGGGCGCGGGCAGGCAAGCGGGCGCGGGCGAGCCGGCCAGGGGCGCGGGGGTCTTCGCAGCGGAGTTCCCAGGGGTCCCAGAGCCAGGGGAGTAGGGCCGCCAGGGGAGCGAGATAGCCGTAGGTCGGCTCCCCCCCCCCCCCCCCCCCCCTACCCCCCTCTTTCCTTTCGCCCCTCCCCCCCCCCCCTCCCGTTCCCCACCCCCGTGCCCCCTTCCCCTTTCTTCCGGTGAATGCGCCGGCGGAGTCGGTCCACGCCCTCGCTGTCAGTCGCTTTCGCCTCTCCCCCCCTGCCCCCCCCCCCCCTTTACCTCGCCCCCTTTTCCCCTCACCAGCGGGCTGCCCCTTGTGAATGGTAGACTTACCTACAGCCCCTTGTTCATGCCGCCAGCACGGAGCCCCACGCAGCTCAACCCCGGCCAGTGCGCGGTTTGTTTGCCCTAGAGCTTTGTTGTTCGTGTAGTTCATGTTACAGTGCTAAGAGCCCGTAGAAGCAAAAGTAGAACCTGCTGCGCTAGCCCCACCAAGCAGCCACAGTACGACAGGACGCGCGCAGGCACCGGGCCCCCTCTCCTAAAAAAAAAAAGGTTCTTCGGGTGTCCCATTCAAAAAAACACCCGAAAAATATGACGACTTTGCTAAACTGGACCCAACTCCCCATACTCTTTTTTTTGCCATTTTTCAGCATTTTCCCCCGATTTTTCGGTTTTTTTTTTGAAAAAATTTATTTTTTGTCCAGAATCGACACCCCCCTTCCATAATATTTACGTTCCATAATATTTACGTTCCAAAATATTTACGTATACGGTATTTTGGAAATATTTTGAAAATATTCCAAACATAAAAAAATATGTTGAAAATATTCCAAACATAAAAAAATATTTTCAAAAATATAAAAATATGTTGGAAAAAACCTTCCTAATCCGGCGATTTATAGGGGGACCCTTTTCGAATTTTTTTTTGGGGAAGGGGTAATTGAACGTTTTTGGCCATTTGAAGCCACTGCGAGCATTCCCGGGCCTCGGAAATCAGATTTTTGCCCCTGAAATGCGGTACCGGTCCGGACGAAAATCCGAAAAATTCGCGCCAAAAAATGACCCCCAAAGCTCAAACACAGCCCCCTCTGATGTGCCCTCTGCGGCTCCGGTCACGGCGGCAGGCGCCCAGCCGTCTGGCCCCGCTCAGGCCGCGCGGCGCCGCCAGGGCGGAGGCTCCCACACCTTCAACACAGCCCCCTCTGGCACCTCTGGCGGAACAGCCCCCGGTGGGGCTGGCGGGATCCAGGGGGTTGCTGCGACGATGCTGGCTGGTGGTGGTTGGGACAAGACCGACGAGATTAGAAGCGGCACTGGTAGACGGGTTTTGAGGCCCCCCGCCCCCAGGTTCCCCCTGCCCACCTGGACGGACCCAAGTGCCTCACACCGGATCTCTCCCCACCCGGTGGTCCACCTGACGGATACGCAAAAAAAAAAAATATGTTGAAAATATTCCAAACATAAAAAAATATTTTCAAAAATACAGTTGTCCAACAAACATTGGTGGGGTAAAAATGTTGGTGGGGTAAAAACATTGGTGGGGTAAAAACTAAGGTGGATTTCAGGATTTCTCAGAGCTAAGGTGGGTTATTACCCCACCAATGTTTTTAACCCACCGATGTTTTTACCCCACGGCAGCAGAACACAATGGAAATTTTTTCAGAACTGTGGTGGGTGGGGTGAGTGCCTCATACATCGCACGGTGCCTACGCGATCACATGTGTGGTTGGGGGCGTGGGCTGGTTGGGAGGCGGGGCGTGTGGGAGGGGGCGGGGGGTTGGGGACGGCTATCTTGCAAAGCGCAGCTCTCCTCAGCATCAGCAGAACAGCAGGTACCGACACCAGTAACCAGAAGTGTATACGCCATTGCATTCCGTACCCTGTGTCGGTACCTGCTGTTCTGCTGATGCTGAGGAGAGCTGCGCTTTGCAAGATAGCCGTCCCCAACCCCCCGCCCCCTCCCACACGCCCCGCCTCCCAACCAGCCCACGCCCCCAACCACACATGTGATCGCGTAGGCACCGTGCGATGTATGAGGCACTCACCCCACCCACCACATTTCTGAAAAAATCTCCATTGTGTTCTGCTGCCGTGGGGTAAAAACATCGGTGGGGTAGCAACATTGGTGGGTTAAAAACATTGGTGGGGTAAAAACTAAGGTGGATTTTAGGATTTTTTGGAGCTAAGGTGGGTTTTTATCCCACCAATGTTTGTTGGATGACTGTATAAAAATATGTTGGAAAAAACCTTCCTAATCCGGCGATTTATAGGGGGACCCTTTTCGAATTTTTTTTTGGGGAAGGGGTAATTGAACGTTTTTGGCCATTTGAAGCCACTGCGAGCATTCCCGGGCCTCGGAAATCAGATTTTTGCCCCTGAAATGCGGTACCGGTCCGGACGAAAATCCGAAAAATTCGCGCCAAAAAATGACCCCCAAAGCTGCGGTCTGGGTCCAAAGGATTTGTGCCAAGGGCCGTTATGGACACCCCGTAAACCCTTCTGGGACCAAAAAGTGCACGAAAGGGGTTAAAACGGCCTAATTCGTTGATTTGTTGCATTTCCCAGCCAAAAATCGATTTTTTGGCTTGGCGAGTAGTTGGCGAAAATCGCGAAAAATCCCAAAAATATCGATTTTTCACAGAGGCCCAAAAACGTGTTCCTGGGTGGAAAATGGGACCAAAAACCGGGTTCTGGCCATTTCTGGGTGGTTTTTCGGGGTTTCCAGACAATGTTCGCCATTTTTCTGCCCGAAACCCCAGCCTGCTTGCATACACGTTAAGTCGAATAAATTAGACATAAGCAGAAGAGCAACATCATCATGTTCGTGAGAATGTCACCCCCCAAGCGGAGGCCGAGGGTGACATTCTCTCGGGGTACCCTAGGTAAGTCTAATAAACTAGACATAACCAGAAGACCAACATCATCATGTTCGTGCTAGCACTTTGTGCGCCAAAAAACAGGTTACGCTCTTCATTTGGCTGCGTTCAACGAAAAAAAGACACTTCTTTCTGGAGTTTAGCTAGCACGATTCAGTTGGTCAAATCATTTGTCTGGTTTCTTCTGCCCCCCACCCCCGTGCAAGGTCATGTGCCCCATCCCATCGCTTGTTGTCTTGATTGCAGGGCTCCGCACTTTTTTGCTGTGCATGCTTGCGCTTCTCGCCTCCACACACCACCCTGGGGGGAGGGACAGAGGGCGGAGGGGGCTACACACTTACACAACCGATTCGGTCAAACAATGCCACGTCATCCCCATTGGGGTCCTGGACCGCGGCGTCTCTCCCAGCGAATTGGTGTCGTCATCAGGCAGGCTAAGTAGTTGTCTACACAGGACATTGGTTTTAAGGGGGTCTGAGTTCTGCGGAACTGGCTTCAAGGGACGCCCCCTCGTAATGACTGGGTGGATGGAGCCAAGTAATACCAGGTGGTCGGACACCGGAACTCTCGGCATTTATTAGTCGCGGGAACTGTGTCCGTGTGGTCGGGTGTGACCCCTTCCGATTCCACTGATTCCACTCTTGAACATGTAGTGTTGAAAGATACTTGGTGTTCTGATGTTTTACAGGGTACTTGACAAAGGAAAGAGGGTGGTCAGTCTTGTGATCCACCCTGAATCCTTCCTGTGAGCAGCAGATCCACAACACCTCGACTTCTTTCAGCGGCTGTATTGATATTGCCTGACACAGCAAACATGATTCAATTGGAGGAACAAGCCTCGTACACCAGCGGCCCAAAAGGTGGATTCCATGTATGGTTTTAGGATTTCCCTTACTACTGATGGTGTAGAGACTACAAAGCCTGACCTGATGACGCCGCCATGAACCTGGGAGACACGCCGCGTGAGAAGGGACCTCGGTGCGGGGTGGCGTGAAGATCCTGCCTGAGTGCCCTCGTCGGGACCCGCGGTAAACCGTGGCGTTCCCCCCGAGGCAAGTCCAGGACGAAGGTTGCAGATAACCGCTGCACCTCTTCGTCCGAAAGGAGCTCACAGGATAGGGGAACTGCCCACACCCCACTCACGACAGTGTATCCGAAAGGTGCACTGCGCGTGTGGTGGCGGTGTCGGGTCCAGACCCACCTCGTTCCCCCATGCCCGTCAGTTGTTGCCCCTCCAGGGGTGGCTGCTGTCTGGCATGGGGGGCGCCCTCCCTGCCTTGCAAGGAAAAATGTAGAACGGCATGCTGCCCGTTTCTTCATTTTTTCACCTTGCCTGGCAGGGGGGGGCCCACCCTCACGGGGGGAAAAAGAGGAACGGCATGCTGCCCGTTCACTCTTTTTTCCTCCCGTCGTGGGTGGGCCCACTTCCGGCCATAAAATTGGCCGGAAATTTTTTTCAGCAAAAAATCCATTTTTTGCTGAAAAATAGAAAAAATATTTTAAAATATTTTTTGGCAAAAATATTTTTGAAAATATTTTTTGAAAGTTGCAAACATAAAAAAATAGCAGCTGCGTCTCTTACCAGGCGGAACTGGTAGCACTGCGGGAGGCGACTCAGATGATCGCAGCAAGGGGTGTAGCCCGCGTCGTGATTCTCACGGATAGCCAATCCGCCCTGCACGCGCTAGAAGCAGGGCCACACCGTGCCAAAGCGGAAACGCTTGTCGACGTCTGGCGCGGCCTGGCCACACTCACCAGCTCAGGCACGACTGTCACCTTGCAGTACGTGCCGGCCCACGTCGGGGTGGAGGGAAATGAACTGGCAGACTATCAGGCGGGTCTGCGGACGAACAACCACCAGCTGCAGACGGAGCCCATCACACTGCTGGCGGCGAAGGCGGCAGTGCGGAGGGTGACTGCGGAGCGGACGCCCCGGCCCGGCGAGAAAAGTCTGTACGCCTGGACGCCACCTAAATCGGCGGGGCCTACAGCGCGCCGGCCCGCGCTACACACACCGGCGCTGACCCGCCTCGGGGCCAGCACGATGCGACTGCTACGGACGCGCCGCCACTACCTCCTGTTCGACTACATGTCGAAAAACAGGGCACCGAAATGCCCCATGCACGGATGCACAGTGCAGAAAACGACGCTGAAGCACCTACTGCGAACCTGCCCGAAGCTTAAGGACCTACGGGAAAAACACCTGGACAACCTCTCCCCCCATGTCCTACTCCTCACCCGGCCCGTGACCACCCTGCGTTTCCTGATGGACGCAGGCCTGCTCCACGAGACCGAGACGGAGCTACTGACGAAACGGGGGAAGGGGTAGGGACCTCAACCGGGCGGGGCAAGGGGCGGGTTGGTCACAAATCACAGAACACGAATGAAAACAAAGTACGGGCCCTGTCCACGCACCCTGATGGGCGCGACAGACCAGGGGGAAACCAACGAACAGGACCTTTGCCATATCAGGTGAAGACGTCTCAACACAAAAACTTTGGCTTTTAATGGGGAGGTGTCTCCGTGTCGACGCACGGCAACCCACCCGCTCTGCGGGAAAAAAAAACGGCACCACACAGGGCACTATCCCTGACCCGACCCCGGAAAGAAGCACACGAGTGAGCCAACGCTACAACGACGTAGCGCACAACGTGGGGGGACGGGAACGAAGTTTAAAAAAAAAAAAAAAAAAAAGAGGAACGGCATCAGGCGTGTATCTATTTCACGGAATGAAAATAGGAATTTGGGGGAAAAATATTTTTTTGCACTATTTTTTTTGCACTTTTTTCCTTTGGATTTTATTGTGACCCTACTTGGTATTGGCAGAATTTTTTTATGTTCCCGGTCTTGGATGTGCTCAAACATTCAAAAGAACACATTTTCCGTGGCCAAAAATTTTTTTGCACCCGGAGGTGGGGATGGGGGTGGTGGTCACTACTTTTTTGCACCATTTTCCTTTGGGTTTTATTGTGACCCTACTTGGCATTGGCAGAATTCTTTTATGTTCCCGGTCTTGGATGTGCTCAAACAGTCAAAAGAACACATTTTCCGGGTGCAAAAAAATGTTGCACCTGGGGCGTGGAGAGGGGGGTCGGAGGGCGGTGGTGTGAGAGGCTTGCTCTCGAGCTCAAACCAACAGATGTTCACTACCGTGGCCTCCGGCGGCTGGGGGGCTCCGCCCCCCAGACCCCCCTGTGGCGTGTCTTTGCGCGACAATTTATCGTCCCCCCATGCGACATGTGCTATCTGTCAGTTGTGTTGTACTTGAGCGTATGCGACTATGGAGCCAGGCCAACAGACGTTCGCTACCGTGGCCTCCGGCGGCTGGGGGGCTCCGCCCCCCACACCCCCCTGTGGCATGTGCCTGGTCTTGGAGCCAAGCCCTTGCGCGTACGGGGCTGCGGCATGTCGGTTCCAGCACCCTCGCGGGAGGCTGGGCCCGAGCACTGATCTCTAAGAGACGAACCACCTTGCGAATGCGATCGGGTTTGCGGGCTTGCGGCCATGACATCTCGAAAGGGTCGTCGTGGGCCCGTGATCATGTTTCGGGTTCGACTTGGTGGGCATCCGTGGCGATTCGCGGAACCACGTGTATGTGTGCGAGGAAGCAAAGAGATAACACACCAGGAGCCACGCAGCACCAGGTCGACCTGGATCTGATCGAGCTCAGGGGGAAGGAAGCACAGTCACCAAAGTGATATCACCGCCGGCCTCAACCACCAAACTGCAACCGCAGAAGTTCCGCTATTCTCACAAGGGAAGGCGCCCTGGGATGTAGCAGTGATTTGTGTGCAGCGCCATCAAGTGACACTGACCGCCTTGAACAGAGAGGTAGTGTACAGATGGCGATCAGTGAGAGGGCGTGCTGTGTCCTCCCTTCCACTTCCCCATCTACCTCCATTCGTTCACCGTTGTTGATAGCGATTTTTTCGCCATTTTTTCGAATCGTATGCATCGGTCAGGCCGAGTGAATCAAAATAGCGCAAAAATCACACCAAAATCTGTGTCTGAGGCACAGAAATCGTGCAAAAAAGCACCCAAAAAAAGTGCAAAAAAACCAAAATAGGATTTCGAAAATCGGCCAAAATACCCCCAAAATAGAGCCACACCTGAACGGCATGCTGCCCGTTCACTCTTTTTTCCTCCCGTCGTGGGTGGGCCCACTTCCGGCCATAAAATTGGCCGGAAATTTTTTTCAGCAAAAAATCCATTTTTTGCTGAAAATAGAAAAAATATTTTAAAATATTTTTTGGCAAAAATATTTTTGAAAATATTTTTTGAAAGTTGCAAACAGGGCTGTTCCTAACTGGGGGGCTTGTTCCCCACTTTCAGGATTCTGAACTTTTTTTCTAAGAATTTTTGTAAGGGGAAAAAAAGTTTTTTTCTAAGAATTTTGTTAGGGGAATTTTTTTCTAAGGTTGTTTCGCAGAGGAAAAAACTTTTTCTAAGTTTTCCCCAGTCGACAGGGCGCGCACAAGGATGGAAGGGAAGTCTGTCCCACGTACCGTTCGCCTTGCTGGCCAACTGGAGAGCCAGACGTTCACTACCGTGGCCTCCGGCGGCTGGGGGGCTCACGCCCCCCAGACCCCCCTGTGGTGTACGTCTCGTACTCAAGTCCTTCGAATCCCATCAAGTCGGGGTCCAACCACTCCAGTCGCCTCTGAGGACGCAGCCAACTCGCACAGAATCTGTACACCCACACGAACAGATGTTCGCTACCGTGGCCTCCGGCGGCTGGGGGGCACCGCCCCCCAGACCCCCGATGTAGCGTGTGCCCGTCCATCTATCTCACTTCCCCGGGTACAGTGCAGCGTAGGAGGTCAGCGCCGCATCCATGAAGCGCTTCTTCGAAGCCTGACTGACATCGGACAGGAGGTCGGGCTTCCCCACCTGGGAGGTACACTTGCCGCGTTCGCGACATGCGTGACACGCGACACGCTACCTGAAACGTGAGTGTGCCTTGCTAACACGGGCATTTCAACGGTCTGCCGGCGACCGTTCCCCAAACCAGTAAACCAGCAGTTTTGGAAAATCGGAGAGATCACCCTACTGCGCTGAATATGGTGCGCACCACTGCAAAAATCCCCGGGAGCTTTTGGGCTTTCAGACCTGAAGGGGCCAGCAGGTGGGTGGCGTCGGGGAGTGGCAGCTTTGTAACTGTCCTCCAGCTGCTGGCATGTCCAGCCCTGCGCGAGTGCCAAGGTGTATTGAGTCCCTGCGGAGCACAACCCCCGATGAGAACGAGCGCCAGGTGATCCTCATTCATTTTCAGCTGTAACGCGCATGAGGGGCACTCTCTGCCGCAAGCATCTCTGGGCATCACTCGAGAGCTGTCACATGATGACGCGGAGAGAAATCAGAGAAAAAGTCCCGCCTGACGGGCACGCGCCTGGAAACTGTGGGGGGGCGAGCAAAAAATCCCTTGTAAAAATTCTTAGAAAAAACCTGGTTCCCCGAACCAAAAAACCTGGAAAAAGGGCTCGTTCCCCGCCCAGGCCTGGTTGCAAACATAAAAAAATATTCTGGAATATTCTGGCCCAAAACATATGTTTGGGGCACTATGCCTAGGGGGGGGGGGGCTTCGCGCAATTTTGTGAAAATGCACACGGTGGACTCCAGCGGGGGTAGGGTAACCCTTTTCGGGAGTCTCAACTAGGGGGAGTCCAACTCCCGCTAGCGGGAGTATAGACTCCCGCTAGCGGGAGTCTATACTCCCGCTAGGGGGAGTCTGACTCCCCCTAGCGGGAGTCTTTTCACCTATTTTCACTCATTTTTCCCATGATACCTATGCAATGTGGCACTCGTCACTGAAGTACAGCCACACCAAACGAAACGGACGTTTCCACCCATCCCAGCTCGCAGACCTGATTCACAAAAATGGGGAAGACGACAACGAAGCCGGCAGCGAAGCCGGCGGCAAAGTCGATTAAGAAGAAGAAGAGCGCAGAGAGTCCCGAGGCTGCGGAGGCGACGAACATTGTGCATGATTTTTGCACGGCCTTCCCTGTTAAAAAAGGGGGCAGTGTGCTGACACTGGGATCCATTAGAAGGCTCCTAGCAACGGTGTTGAGCAAGGAGCTCCACAAGCACAGCACCCAGGTGGCCAACGCAATCATCGCCATGTCTTCCCTGACATGGATAAGTTCGCTGTCAGGGAAGTCGCAACGATGCGGAAGGAGGGCGCTCTCCGTCATATACAAGGTGGAGGCGAAGTATGGCAAGGTGCAGGATACAAACGTGTCGTCGGGGGCAGCCTGAAGCCGCGAATGATCGCGACACGGGCGAACGGCTTGGCACCGTGGGTCTGGATAGATGCTGGAGTTCGGCCGGGTGAAACCGGAAGTCGCAGCAAAATTTGCCCCCCCAGATTTCTTCCTCAAACCCACCCGTGGGCTGATCCGGCCTTGCACGGTGGACTCCAGCGGGGGTAGGGTACCACTACCGGGTTTAACCCTTTTCGGGAGTCTCAACTAGGGGGAGTCCAACTCCCGCTAGCGGGAGTATAGATCAGCAGTGGGCAACAATGAGGCGATGCGGGGGGCGAGGGCACCGATGCTCACTGTGCGACATCCCAGAAGAACGCTGGTATCAACAGGTGCATCGATACCCGCACCTGACTCTCTCTGAGATGAAAGAGGCTGGCTACCCCTCCCTCTTGGCAGGTGTGCTTCCCAATGCCCGCTACGTCACCCCAGCACTCCATGACTGCAAGGGGCTCGCCATGCGGCTGATCAGGGTACTGGATGAGACAACAAAAAAATATTCGACAAGACCTGTACAAACCTTGCACTGAATGTGTCGCAGCATGGGACAGGTGCTCAGTTCCGGAAGGTCGTGCTTGCCTGTCACAGGACACACCTACAAGGGCTTGTTCCGCTACCTCTTTGTCTCCCTTGCAGACCTCATGCATTTCCGGTATGCAGACATCCCCTGGCGCTTCTGGGGATGCAAGGATGAGTCAGCCCGGATTCCCTTCTTGCGTGCTCGGATCTCAGGGCATATATTTCACTGGTTGATGGAGCATGCCGAAAAGGGATCAACGCGCAATGCCTACGTACACAGTCTCCATCATTGGTGGGCTCCAGAAGATGCAGTGCCTCTGCAGAACAACGACGAATTTGAAGAAGCAGAGAACGGACATCGCAAGAAAGATGCCGTTACAATCGCCAGCTCCGCAACTTACGAGAGAGATCTTGCGATGGCAGAAGAGAAGCGGCGCGAATCGGGCATGCCTTGGAAGGTTGCGCACCTGTCGCAGGACGGGATCCTCGGGTATAGAGAAGTCATTCTGTGTCCGTGTCTGCACACCCGACACGCTCATAGATTGGCTGTGTATGTTCTTTGCACACAGTTGACACAGCTGCAGAAGGGGTTTGTGCACTGCAACACACAGGACTTCGTTGAACCCATCAGCGCGCCCTACTTCCTGTTCCGGTTCCCCGAAGGACACCGCAAATTATCGCTCTGCTTGTGCAAAATGCCAATCCCGCTGGGGGCGACTTTCACACCATTCGTGTCATCCGAGGCGACTTTGAGCACGCTTGACCAACGCGCACAGCAGGAGGGGGATGACAGTTCTGACGAAGAAGATGAGGCCTGCAGGATGGCTTGTCTTGCCCAAGGTGTAACACAACTACGACAGGCGATGGCCGCACTTTGACACCTCAAATTCTAACCGCTCACCTCCGCAGGTGCAGCCGCTACCAGGAGGATAGGTAGGTAGTCCAGAGTCCGGGGAAACTGACAGAAGCAAAACAAGCCCCTCCCCATCCCTCTTCCACCATGATTTTACCCCCCACGCCAGTAGACTGTAACTATATCATGGGAAAAATGGATGAAAATAGGTGAAAAGACTCCCGCTAGGGGGAGTCAGACTCCCCCTAGCGGGAGTATAGACTCCCGCTAGCGGGAGTCTTTGACACCCGCTCAGACTCCCGCTCCCAGACTCCCGCTAGGGCCGCTGGAGTCCACCGTGCAGTCCCACCTTTGTTGGCCCCCCCCGCCATCCACCACCCACCCACCCACCCACCCACCCCACTCTCTGCAGGGGCGTGTTGTGATGAGCGTGCACCAAGGCGACGCTGAAATTCTGTAATGACACTGCCGGTAGGCCTGCGCGATCACTTTGCAGCACCGCCAAACCATCGGCCCTGCCAAGCCCCCGGGTTCGGGTGTTCTGATGTGCAGGTGCCCGCACATCCTCTGCCAAACAATGAAACTATGCTGCGTCTTGCCGATGGCATGCCACCCACTCCCGGCCCGCGCTTCTCCGAACCCTGGGTCAGGATTAAACTGTGCGCCTCCAATCAAGGCCTCACATAGTTCGTCCCCTGCAGCACAGAAGCTTGGGAAAGTTGAAATGAACATCTGAACAGAGGCATTCATGAATAGCGGGGTTCTTCGCTACGGGGTGCCGACGGAGGCAGTTCGGTGCAGTTCCTCTGAGATAAAGACGAACCGCACCGGGCTTTGTCGGAGACCTGTCGAGTAGCAGAGACAACCCAGCAAGTATAAATGAGTTAAAACAAATGCGCATTTCCCACTGGCTGGGCGCCGTGAGTCACATTGCATGCTATGACACCTTGTCAAGAACTCAAAAAGACAGTGGGGGGTGTGTGTCTGGGACTGCGGGATTTACGGTGGAGGGGAGGGGGGGGGGGACGAACGGCCTTTACATCGCCACGCCTTTTTGGTTCGCCACTACTCCTGAAAGAAAACCGACCCCTCCTTTAAATCCCGAGGGCACATTCTCCAACTCTCCAAAGAAACGCAGAATATATCCGCCATGCGACGCCATGTGTTTGAAAGCCCTGTCGGAAAAGGGTTGTTCCTGCATGAATATACCATCATTTCCCCCCCCCCTCTTCCAGTTAGACCCACCCTCTTGAAAAACAGCCCTGTTCCCGTGTTTTTGTTGGGATCTCCGCTCCAGCAGAACAAATCGTCGGGGGGGCGGGGTAGGGGGGTAGATGTGGCTCGGCAGCAATCCAAAATAACCCCCCTCCCCCCTCCATCCCTTCTACTGGGGGTGGGGTGTGTGTGTGTGTGTGGTTATCAAGTTTTAAGGCGGTGTCGCCCTGCACGGGCAGTAGCACCTCCCCTTCAGTATCGCACTCCCGAAGGATTCCCCAACACGACGTGACACCGGTTTCGACGCGTACTCTTCGTACCCCTCCCCCCGGCCGCGTCTCTTCAGCGAAGAACCGGGGATAATCGGACCAGGGCTAGCTAAACCCTGGTGGTGTCACGGGTGGGGTTGGAGAGGGAGAAAAGGAAGAAATGAAGTTGCGAAAAAGTCAAACACTGACACGTGAAATCAATAAAAAAGCGGTATATATCGCCCCCTTGCTGCGACGAAGACACTAAATTGTCAGGCCGCTCCAAGAGGGCTTGTGTGTGTGTGTGTGGTTACAAAGTTTTAAGGCGGTGTCGCCCTGCACGGGCAGTAGCACCTCCCCTTCAGTATCGCACTCCCGAAGGATTCCCCAACACGGCGTGACACCGGTTTCGACGCGTGCTCTTCGTACCCCTCCCCCCGGCCGCGTCTCTTCAGCGAAGAACCGGGGATAATCGGACCAGGGCTAGCTAAACCCTGGTGGTGTCACGGGTGGGGTTGGAGAGGGAGAAAAAGGAAGAAATGAAGTTGCGAAAAAGTCAAACACTGACACGTGAAATCAATAAAAAGGGTGGTATATATCGCCCCCTTGCTGCGACGAAGACACTAAATAGTCAGGCCGCTTCAAGAGTCTTGAGGGCTTGAAGGAAGAAACAGGTTGCTGATGAGTCTCAGGAGCAGGCACCTTTTGTCCGCCCACATGACCTTCGCCCGAAGGCGAACCTCGTCCAGCTTGGCTCGATCGCCACAGAGAAGGGGATCATTCTCCGCTGTGGTGAACATCTTAAAAACCGAGGGTGCAGAGGTGGGGCAGCCCACTGGTGCGACAGCAGGCCGCCCCCGGATAGCTATAACTAGTGCATAGGAAGAATACGACGGCACACGCAACAGATGCCGAAGGCACAACGGCGGGTCACTTTTAACCACCAGAGGAGTGGCACTCCCGAGGGGTGGGGAAGGGGGGGTAGTCACAACACTTTCGAAGGAAGTAAAGGGGCAAATGGGATGTTTTGTGCAAGGTAGAAAGGAAGTCACAACATGAGGCAGGGGGGATTGCTCATCAGGCCTGGGGGAATAGAGGGTTTGTGTGTGGTTATGAAGTTTTAAGGCGGTGTCGCCCTGCACGGGCAGTAGCACCTCCCCTTCAGTATCGCACTCCCGAAGGATTCCCCAACACGACGTGACACCGGTTTCGACGCGTACTCTTCGTGTGTGTGTGTGTGTGTGGTGACCACGTTTTGTGTGGGGAGATCCTGCGCGGATCATTGCCCACCCCCGCCCATTTCTACGTCACAGCGGAGGCCCCATGTGTGTGTGTGTGTGGTTATGAAGTTTTAAGGCGGTGTCGCCCTGCACGGGCAGTAGCACCTCCCCTTCAGTATCGCACTCCCGAAGGATTCCCCAACACGACGTGACACCGGTTTCGACGCGTACTCTTCGTACCCCTCCCCCCGGCCGCGTCTCTTCAGCGAAGAACCGGGGATAATCGGACCAGGGCTAGCTAAACCCTGGTGGTGTCACGGGTGGGGTTGGAGAGGGAGAAAAGGAAGAAATGAAGTTGCGAAAAAGTCAAACACTGACACGTGAAATCAATAAAAAAGCGGTATATATCGCCCCCTTGCTGCGACAAAGACACTAAATAGTCAGGCCGCTCCAAGAGTCTTGAGGGCTTGAAGGGAGAAACAGGTTGCTGATGAGTCTCAGGAGCAGGCACCTTTTGTCCGCCCACATGACCTTCGCCCGAAGGCGAACCTCGTCCAGCTTGGCTCGATCGCCACAGAGAAGGGGATCATTCTCCGCTGTGGTGAACATCTTAAAAACCGAGGGTGCAGAGGTGGGGCAGCCCACTGGTGCGACAGCAGACCGCCCCCGGATAGCTATAACTAGTGCATAGGAAGCATACGACGGCACACGCAACAGATGCCGAAGGCACAACGGCGGGTCACTTTTAACCACCAGAGGAGTGGCACTCCCGAGGGGTGGGGAAGGGGGGGTAGTCACAACACTTTCGAAGGAAGTAAAGGGGCAAATGGGATGTTTTGTGCAAGGTAGAAAGGAAGTCACAACATGAGGCAGGGGGGATTGCTCATCAGGCCTGGGGGAATAGAGGGTTTGTGTGTGGTTATAAAGTTTTAAGGCGGTGTCGCCCTGCACGGGCAGTAGCACCTCCCCTTCAGTATCGCACTCCCGAAGGATTCCCCAACACGACGTGACACCGGTTTCGACGCGTACTCTTCGTGTGTGTGTGTGTGTGTGGCATGCATTTCTGAGCGAAGACGCCCGACGGCACATCTCTTCCTCATCCCGCCAGGACATGGTGCACATCAGAACAAGGCCCGATTCCGACATAATGAATGTGGGTCAATGATGCACTTTCTGGCAGCAGGGGTCCAACCAAAGTTTTGCATTTTCTGCGGGTGGGCCATGTGGGGTATTGCCTATTTGCTGTGATATCTCACTTCGCCGCGACCCTCAGCGTTGCTCGAAGTGGGAAGTGTGTGTGTGTGTGTGTGTGTGTGTGGGGGGGTGGGGGGTGATACAGAGGGAGGCGGTGTGCATGATATCCCTTATTCGCCCCCCCCCCCCCCCCTCTCTCTCTCTCTCGAATTGTTGGGGAGTGAAGGTATTGGGTATTGCCTGTTTGAATCCAAACCATCACGATCCCCACCCCCTTCCCCCACCGCTGAACGGAGGGAATTTTCGCAGTTGTGAATTTCACTCTTGTGTCGACATGCCCGCCCGCCCACTCACCCACCCCACCCCCACCCCCCATCCCCTTCGTTTTGGTTCATCCATTCAGTTTAGGTTTATCTCCAACACCCCACTCCCCTTATCGATGTGATCCCACAGCCTGCACAACGAGTTGAGGGAGGTCACCTCTGGACCTTACCTTTTCTCTGTTTCAAAAAATAGTTCAAACCGGGTTTGTCAGTGGGGACTGGAGGGGGGTGTGGGAGGCACATGCACAGGTGCACTAGCAACCTCAGTTACAAGTTGAAAGAGTTTTCACATCGTTGATTGAAGGATTACATGGCATGTGTCCCCTGAGAAATATCAGGCAGATGCTTGTTCGAGAAACAAGCGAACTTGTTATACATTTCCACTTGTTAGTGGGGTTACTAGTGCAACGTGTGCCCCCCCCCCCCCCACCCCCACCCCCCTCCTTGTTGTCCCCCTCCTCCCCCGGGCAACTGCAGCCCGAAAGGAGAAGCCATGCGGGAGAAACGGTGTGCTTCCTCTCCCTCGGACCCCAACGTGATCCCAACGTATCATCTTGCCGCAGCACGAGGCCGGGCCACACCGCACTGGATCTCAGACGCAAGAACGGAGGGAATCACCCATTTCTCTAGTTTTGCTACCGCCCCCCCCGCCACCCCCACCCCCCCCCTCTGCTTCCCGAGTTTGCATGTTCCGTCTAGTCTCCATAGATATGCATGTCTCTTACTTTCACCACGTCGCACCCTCTCCCCGGCGCAGCCCTCTTTCCTATGCGGCGGGGCGTCTTGCAGCATGTTGTTCTCTGCGCTCTCGAGGGCCCTGCCCGTCATCAGCGGCGCGGACCCTGCTCCCTCGCCCCCCGCCCCAGGGCGGTTGTGGCAACAGCCAGCCCCCGCGCAACATTGGAGTCAATGCACCGATCCATCTGTGATCCCTCGCCCGTTCACAGAGCCTGCACCGGTGTCCCGGGGGCTTCCAAGCGTGTCGCACGGAAGCCCGCCTGCACGCTGTGTGTGTTGTGTGTGCATGGGCCCAGCAGAAACAGAAACCTGGAACAGTGACAGAGAAGAGATCATGAAAAAAAATGGAACAAAAAAAATATTGATCTTTTTTTTTGTTCAACAAGTCATTCAAAAGAATGGACGGAAAAATATTATCACGCCCAAAATAAAACAATCACGCCCCCCCCCCCTCTCTTTGGTTTGCCGAGTATCCAACAAGAAGACTTGCTTGTGCCCCTCCCCCCTTCCCTCCCTCTTGGATTTGAAAAAACTCAGGTAGCAAGAACGGGGTGGGGGGTGATGGGGGAAACACAACAGCAACACAACGAACCTGGTTTGGCATTGTTTTTTTTTCCACAACCGCATGGAATATGTTCATTCAGCCCCGTCATCTACAATGCCATTCTCGACATACCTCTCTCTTTATCGACCCAAGGTGTTATTCCCAGCGGGATGCGATTGATACTGCAGCCCAGTCGGGCAAGCACTCTCTCCCATCCTCCCAGGATTTTCTGCAATCCAGCGACGTCAGGCGCGGTGCCATGCCTCCGGGCAATCTCTGGGATACAGTTCAAATATGGTGTATTTTTCAGTATATTTTGTGCCGGGGGGGGGGGGGGAGGGAGGCTTGCTGTTTCGTTCCATTTGGCACATCGCCCCATATCAACATATGGCAGTTTCCCAGAAAGCGGTCCTGGGTGATGTGATTTTCATTGCAAACATGTCTATTTCCAGGCTGCGAGAGAGAGAAAACCCCTATGCATGCCGCTGAGGCTCCATCCTGGAGGTGAAGAAAGCCGAGATTCCCACGTAAATCGGATGCTCCTGTAAAGCCCTGAAGCCCTCCGAACCTTGGAGTTCCTGACGTCCTGGAGAACCCCATATACCAGCCCCTTTTCAGATCCCAGTGAGCGAATATAGCACGATCGCTTCGCTGTTGGGAGGATGACACGCACATCTGCTCTTTGTTTTCCCTGGGGGTCGTCACTCGAAAAAGTGTCAAAAAAAATGGCTCGCCCCTCCTGCGCAACGTATGGGGGTTTCTCACACAGTTTTACAGTGTGGAGGCCCCCACCCATCGACATAGTTACCTCTCCCTCCGTGTGTGTGCCCTGTCCATTTTTTTGCCACAAAACAGGACTCCTGTCAAGACGAACAAAAAAGAACGTTCAAAAAACCCGTAGCGCGGTGGGCAGCGCTTCTGGGCAACAAAAAAGAGACAGCCACCACAGCAGTAAAAACGAAAGGCTGCAACAGTAGCCTTTTATGCGTGTGTGTGTGCGTGTGTGTGTCGCACAAACAAAACTCCCTCCCTTCCTGGAAAATTCCTGGCAAATCGACCAAACTGTCGGAGAGGTGATTCTTTTGGGGGGAGGGGTGGGTGATGAGAGGGCCATGGACCACCCCCATCACGACGGAGCCTGACATGATGTGTTCTTTTTGCAGCGGGGAATTCAATCTGTTCCTCGGAGAGCCGAATCTCCGATTGCCTTCCATTTTTATCGCCAGAATTTGATTTTTTTTCACCCCTGTTGTTTCTGACGAAGGGTGTGTGTGGTGCTCTCCCAACAAGGCACTTGTCAGGCGGAAATGCAGCGATAGGGGAAGCACTAGGCGCCTGCCTGTCACAGTCTTATGTGCCTGCCCAATCACACACCAACACTACTGTAGGGGAAAAAAATCTGTGTGCCGTGCGGTCAACGAAACACATTTCCTCGTTTACCTTTCATAGTTCTTCACGAATGATCCTGCACGACACACAGCTGATTTTTTTGTCCCGAGAGGTCTCCTCGCGCTTCACGGCACTACCCTCCCCCAATACAGCTCCTCTTTTGGATGTTCGCCCGGCGCTCCAAGTTCGTGGTCGAAATTTTTGACCATTGAGAACCGGTGAATATAAATCGTGCGAGCTATGTGTGTCTTCTTTGTTTTAGAGTATAGTCGTTTCCCCCCCGGATGAGCGGGTGGAGGTAGGTGGGGGGGGGTATGGGAGGCATACGCAGTTATGAGCGACGAGGCGCAGCGAAGTCGCGAAGTAACGAAAAGAATCGTACAATGAAGATTTAGGATTAGCACCTTCAATGCCACTTCACAGGGCCTCTCAGCCTTGAGACACAACTGCGCGCTCACAGTATATACGACCTGGGGCAGTGTAGTTACGGTGTTGAATCCAGCCTTCCTTGGTATGGGGCCTTCCTGCCGGCTGGGGGGCGGAGGGAGGGGTGAGAGGGCCTGTGGCTGTAGAGGCAGTAGGCACCTGCTCATGTCAAGATCAGAAGAGAATGTACAAACATCTGCATCTCATCGCATGCACCAAAAGGGGGTGGGGGTGGGGGGGTGGGGTAGGGTGGGGAGGGTTTGCGACAGTTCTATCTACTCTGCTTACATCTCTCACATCACGAGTTTTTTTTTCTTCAGACTGGGGTCTGCCCCCGGTGGTTAGAGTCTCGTTGCAGCATAACCGTTCCCTACCCCGTTCGATTGGTTCTGAATCTAGGAGTGCTCTGTGCTGTATCCCGACCCCCCCCCAGCTCAGCCCCCATATTGCCGCGTGCAGGTGGAAACCACTCTCGGAGACCAGCTTCATGGAGACGTGGGGTCTCACTTGCACCCCGCAAGAAAAAAAATCTGTAAACATGCGTTGAGCCCGCCGGTAGGAGGAGAGAGGGAGAAGGGGAGTGGTGGGTGGGTGGGTGGGTCTACGGGGGGGGGGAAGCCAATTGGAAAGCCACATTGTTGCACACAACAGCTTTCTTCCACACCCTCTTCTTCACCCCCCCCCCCTCTCCCTCTCCCCCTCTCTCAGCACATTTTCTCCCTTTCTCCCATCCCCCCCTCCCCCTCCGCCCACGCCCCTTAGTATTACCGCTTCTTCATGCCTGCCGCTTCAGCTGACGGTGCCTTTCCTCGTCTCCCCAGGCAGGGGGAGGGGGGGGGGTGAATTGTGGATGGATACTCCCTGCCAGCCAGTCGCGCCGGGATCGGGGGGGGGGGGGGGGAAGGGAGGGGATTTTCTTAGACCAAGTAGCCCTCAGCTACTCCGATGCGCTACCACAGCAGGCGAAGGCAAGGCTGTGTGACCAACGGGGCTGTGCCATGGTGGGGGGGGGGGGGAGTCAGATGGTCCAGCCCTGTTTCGCGATTCCCCGAGCCCGAGGAGCAATTCCCGAGGTTCTGTGGTTCTTCCCTGCTGAGGTCAGAAAGGAAGAGCCGCTCTCTCTGTTTGATACACTCTTCAGGCTCTGCGCAACAGCAGTTCCGGGATCGGTCCACCATCATGAAATCTGTCCCCAGGCATTTCTGTTTTTGTGTCGGTGTCACGCACTCGGTGCCAGTGCTGGCGGTGGGCGTGGGCGGGGGGCGGGGAGGGGGCGGGGTTCTGGGGATTGTATGAACAGGGTTAGGGGGGGGGGGGGGGAGAGCGGGGGAGCGGGCGCAGAGGTTTTTTGCGTTCCCCGAACTCAAGAGCTCTGCCCCCTGCCCCTCGTCACACGCGCATGCACCCGCAGCCAGTTCGGCAGGTTGAGGTGTTTGCAAGTATATTTTCTTGTCGTAGGTCGCTCAGCTTTCTCAGTAGACCCTGCGCGGACACCTGGCTTCAACAAGAAACCGTGAGGCGAACTGTGCCATTAGAAACCCTTCTGCCTTTAGCTGGATCTGGCCATCCCCACTTCACACCACTCCATCAGACTGGGGAGTGGTTGGCACGAAGAGTGGGGTACGTGTTCCAACAAGACAAAAATCCAGCAGTTTATGGCTGGTTTGTCACAATTTGCTGTCACTTCACGACCCAGCGGGTATACTGATCCTTGTCACAGTGTAAGAGAGAGCCTGGCAGCGCTTTGGGTGACAAAAAAACACAATCTACCTTGCCTTGTTGCCATGGCTGTGATATTTGTATCTATTTGTAACGCACATTCGCACCAAACACCTTCATCAGGCAAAAAAAAACACACGTGAGGTTTGTTCACCCGGGTTTTGGCGCACAGCACAACACCCGATCATTCTTCCTGCTTGTTGTGCCGACAGGCACACGCAGCCACCACCCCCCCCCCCCCCCCACTCCACCGGTGCTCTCTGCCTGGTGAATTTCCGAAAAAAAACAGACTCCGAGTTTTAGACACACCCTCCTCTGCCAATTGCAGGGCAACGCCTCGATTGAACCTTCGATGGCAGCAGAGTTGCACGGCAAAAGGCTCACCACCGCCCCACACGACGACCCCTCTTTGCGAGAGGTGGTACGCCACACGGGGGCCAATGCGGGTTAGGGTGTGTGGGGTGGGGGGGGGAGGGGGAGGGTATACGCGTCAAGAGCAGTGTGTGCTCGGTGCGTTCTACAAAGAATACTTTCGCGTGCGTGTGTGTGTCAGGTTTTGACAAACACCTTCCTGCCAGCGCATGGTGCTGTGATATAGGGTGGCTGTCAGCGAGGGAGCCTTACGCTCGGTGTGCCCCCCTTGAATCGGGTGCTCGAATCCCGCCAGCACCGAGAGGCGGGGGGAGAGACGGCATTTCTTTCTGATCCAAAAAAGCAGATCAGGATGGAACAAAGAGAGCCCTCACCCCCATCCGGTGTTTTTGCGGGGGGCGAACCCATCCCGTTATAAAGGCCCCGCCACACCACCCTGGGTGAACAGTCATTTCTCAACGCGCCCCCGCAGCCACACCCCCCACCCAACCCCACACCCGCGCCTCAGCCTGCCTGATGCTGTTTCCCGCGTTGCTTAGCCTGACGACGCCCAGCCCCGCCACGCATTCACCCAACCTTTCTGCAGGTTTTCCGCTGTTCCTGCAGGGATCGTCCCCTGGTAGGGCGCATGGCCCATGGCACTAACGAGGCGATGCCAGCAGGCTACCCACGCCTCGGGGAGTGGGTGTGGCGTGGCGTGACTGTCAGCGAGGAGGCATGCTGCTCGCTGCAGCGGGGTGTTCGATGGATGTTCACGTACAACCACGAGGAGGCTGCGCAGTGCTTCCTGAAGGCGGCGGAGGTCGACCCAACGTGCTGTGTTGCGCGCTGGGGGGCTGCTTACTGCATGGGGCCGAACTACAACCTGCCGTGGGCGCTCTGCCACCCGCAGAAGCTTGCCGCTGCGCATAAACACGCTCTGGCGGCATGCCACATCGCCAAACATCATGGGACTGTGTTGGAGCAGAAGCTCTGCTACGCCATCACGCTGAGGCACCCCCAGCCGGAGAAGGGGAGCGCATCGGAGATGCAGGCATGGAGCGAGGCGTATGCTAAAGCCATGGCTGAGCTGGCCGACACATATGGCGGAGGGTGTGACCCCGACACCCTTGTTCTCGCCGCGGAGGCGATCATGGCGGTCACGCCGTGGCAGCTGTGGGACCTGCGCACCGGGAAGCCCCGCCCCCCACCAGCCGACCCTCTGAGGGCGATCCGCTTCCTGGAGACGGCCATGCGTGTGGTGGAGGAGAGGGGGCTGCCCGACCACACGGGGGCCTTGCATTTCTACATTCACCTGATGGAGATGTCGCATACACCTGAGAGGGCGCTGCCCGCGTATGACAGGTTGGTGTCGGGGATCTGCCCTGACGCAGGGCACCTGCTGCACATGGGGACGCATATCGGGATCCTGTGTGGGGAGTACCACAAGGGTATCCTGCACAACAGGGAGGCGGCAGAGGCGGATGCGCGGTACGTTCGGTATAAGGGGACCAACAGGATGGTGTATATGCTGTACCCGCTGCACAACTACCACTTCATGTGTTATGGGGCGATGTTCTCGGGGGACTACGGGTGTGCGTTGGAAGCTGCGGAGGGGATACGCAGGGTGATGCCTGAGGGTGTGATGCGGTGGAACAACCTTGCCTGCTTTGCGGAGACGTACCGTGCGGTCAAGTATCACGTCTTCGTCCGGTTCGGGAAATGGGATGCCATTCTCGAGGAGCCCTTCCCCGAAGATAGAACTCTCGGATGCTACCAAGTTGCAGTGCTCCACTACGCACGTGCGCTTGCCTTTGCGATCGGGAAGAACGACCACGCCAAGGCGCGTGCCGAGACAGTGCTCTTTGAAGAGGCGTATGCTGCTGTCCCCAAAGGGCGTGGTCGGATGCTGCACAACAACACCGGGCGTGACCTGCTGGACGTGTCCCGTGAGATGATGTACGGCGAGGTGGCCTTCCGGCGTGGCGACCACAGCGAAGGCCTGGCCCGTGTGGCGAAGGCTGTGGATATGGAGGAAGCCCTCCCCTACGACGAGCCGTGGGGTGTGATGCAGCCAACACGCCACGCCCTGGGCGCCCTCCTGCTGGAGGCAGGCCGTGCTGAGGACGCCCTCCGTGTCTTCAACGAGGACCTGGGCATTGAGGGGGATGTGCCACGCCCCAGTATCCATGTCGACAACATCTGGGCGATGCTGGGTGTCATCGATGCGTCGGAAGTCCTTGGCCGGAAGGTCGACCCCGCCTTCGCCCGCCGCCTCCAGATCCAGCTGCGCCGCGCCGACCCTTCCATCAAAGCGTCGTGCTTCTGCCGAGTCTCCAAATGCGGGTCGTGTGCATGACACCACACTACAGCCGCTTTGTTATGTCCCACCACCCCCCACCCCACCCCACCCCCTCCCCTCCTGCACACAGCAGTCTGTTGTGCCTCTGCCTAGCCTGAGGGTGCACCTGGCCAACTAACTAAACGGTGCCCATAGGTGCCTTCCTCTGCAAACCCTGGCCCTGCCACACCCCCTGCCACCGTGCCATCTGCGTGGTCCTGCCTGGGCCCCCGGGTTGACTGCCAAGCGCTCCCCGCGAGTGGCAGTGCTGATCAGCTGCCCCGCCCACCCCGCAGCGCACAGCGGCCCAACCTGATATGCCACCCATCCCCCTTTTCCCTGCTCTGCCTCGAGCCCCGGCGGCTGTCCTGGGCTGTCCCCAGAGGTCGGAATGAGTGTTTGGTGTGCTGCAGGGGGTCCCTCTTGCCCCTCCCCTCGCTGTGTAGGTGCGGAGATCGCATCAGTATGAAAACATCCTCTCCCCTCCCCACACACACGGTGCGTCCCGTCTCCACTGATGCAAAGAAATCTATTGCAGATCGAGCCTCGTGGTTGCTGTTTCCAAAACATGGGTAATTATCCATGTGTGTCTGTGTGGAGGTATCGTCAGAGTTCGCTCGGCACAACCTACAAACAATAAACGTGTGTCTGACAGTGGGTATCAAGAGCAAGGTGCTCTGTGTATCCACTACCCTCATGAAGTTAAGATCCATATATGTGTGTGTGTGTCTGTGTCTGTGGTTGCATCCACGTTACGCGAGGTGCTCCCTACACTCAACAACGTGGCGTGTGTGCTTGCCATGTTATGGCATGGTGCTAACCAACAATTCCTTTTCGCGTGTGTGTGTGTGATCAGCGCCTTGAGAGCCGTGTATCCCCAACCCTACCCCACCGGACGGACTGCACCCGATGCCCCGGAACAGAGCTCTGGGTGTATTTCGCGGGTTTGCCCACCTACCCCACCCCCCACGTTGTTTCAGGTTCTTCTGGCCACACGGTGATTTCTCTCTCGGTGATGTTGTGCTATTGAGTCCCACGATGCATCATCCCACAGGCGCGATTTGCAAGAAAGTCACACACTGCCCGGCGTCTGTAGTCTGTGTCGCGGCCCTGATCGCCAGAACAATGGCCAGCACGATGGGGTGCTTCGAGCGTGTCGTGTCGATGGGTGGCAAGCTTGAGGGGAGGGAGCGCAGCCACAGGCGTGTGCTGTTCGCGACCTGCATCGTCACTGGATTCCTCTCCTTACTGTCCTACCTTGTCGGGGAAAGGCCCCCGCTTTCGGCATTCACCACCGTTCTGTCCCTTATCAACGCCGCAGTGATGTTCTTCACCTGTGTCTGCGGTGTGCCTGTGACACGAACGCACCAGAAGGTGTATATCATCGGATTTACAGTATGCACCTTTCTGCTGGACCTGATCATGCGTGCTATGAACGAGACGCCCTTGTGGTCTCTGACTGTGTTGATTGCAGATTTGTGTTTTTTTCCTGCGCCTTGGGAAAAGCTTCGCAGGCCTCGTGATCGGGTCGTGCGTCCTGTGGATTGTCATCACGTCTGCAGAAGACGCGACCCGGTTCGGGCTGTTCGACATCTGGGGCAACACGGCGAATTGGCAGCGCTGGGAACACATCAGGTCCAGGTGTGAGTGCGACAACCCGCCATGCCCGATGAGGCATGTGACAGTGATGATGGAGGCGATGCTCTTCAGCTTCATTGTATTGATGGACTTCTACGCGACACAACGGTTCGCACAAGATGCAGAGAAAGAGCAGGCGGCAATGGCGCACACCATTCAAACTGTGGAGGCGATCGCAGCGTTGCTTGCAGGGTACGATGTCGACACCGTTGCTGAGATGCTGGCACAGGAGGGGACTGGGCTGCCTGCCAAGATGCACAGTGCCCTGCAGTGCCTGGAGCAGAACCTGAGGTCGTACCGCCCGTACCTCCCGAAGTCATGCCTGCCGGTGGGGCAGGGGCAGGAGGAATCGAACGAATCAGATGTCAGTGGGTCATCCGTGTCTCCTGATTCATGTGCATCCGTATCCACAAGCAGCTCTGGGCGTCTGGGTGATGCGCAACTGTACGTGTCGGGCATGCATACGAGACAGCTTGGCGTCCTGCTCCCCAAGCAGGCCAGCCTGGTTGTGGTCAACACACGTGGCACCCTTGCACACCTCGAGGAGGACGCACCTGGCTTTGCCGGCCTGTTTGGGGTGCTGCTGGATACAGCTGCGCAGGCAATCGAGGCGCGCCACGGTATCATCGACCTGTTTGTCGGCGACAGGGTCTTTGCCTCCTTCAACGCCTCGCGGCGGTGCGCCGTGCACGCCAGTGCGGCTGCGAGCTCCGCAGGCGCCATCATCACACCTATCACTGCGGCCGACGCTGTGCTGCGTGTCAGCATCGGGCTCGCCACGGGGAGCGCTCTGTGCGGCGATATCGGATGTGGGTACATTCGCCGCTTCAGCGTGATCGGACCGCTGCTGGCTAAGGCCTGTGGGATGGAGCGTGCGGCGCGTGCCTTCGGGCTGGACGCAGTGTGCAACCTGACGATGCAGCGAGATGCGGAGCTTCAGCACATCCTGTTGCTGATACCACGCCTTGTGCGTCTCGTCAAGATGGAGAGTGGCGGTACGACAGTCGACGTGATCTGCAGCAGCACGACAGCCAGTGCCGTCCCTGTGTTCGAGCTGCGCCAGCCTGCATCCCAAGAACACACGAAGCCACAGGAGTGGCTCTACGAGGTGGGCAGGATCAGCGATGCATGGGCACCACACAACACAGCCATGCGGCTCTACCTCGATGGACGGGATGTCGACGAGGCTGTGGCGCAGGCCGGATCACTCGAAGCTGGCTGCCGCGACTGCATCCTGCGCCTTGGAAGCAGGAGCGGGCCGCTGCTCGTCCATCTGTGACCCTTTCTCGCCGAGCCAGGGATCGCCCAGGCCCTTCCTCGCAGCAGGCGCCCTGCCTGTCCTGTTTGTCTTGCTGCTACGAGACGACTCAAGGGCACTACCCCTCGCCAGAGATAGCGAGGGGGCAAAGCCTTTCCAGGCTGGTCCCTGCTGCGAGGATGAGTCACTTGTTTCCTCGACAATGGCGGATTTGGGGCGTGCCGCTGTGTCATTGCGATTGTGTTCGTTTGTTTCCGGGCCTTTGTTTGACCAACCGAATGTGCGATGCATATGGAGGGCACCGCTCACGCGGCAAGGCGTGTGGGTGTTTTCACATCTATCCGATCTGCAAAGGGCCGTTCTTCTCTCCCCGTTCTAATTGGCAGTTTTGGAAAGCGGGAGCGTCGTCCCGACTCACCTCCCTGTTTGTGATTCAGCTCTGGGGTGTATTTCGCGTGTGTTTGCCCCACCACAAACTTGTTTGAGCACCGTAGGTGCGTAGGGGGGAGTCGTGAGGTCGAGGAAGGACGGGCGATCAGGATGATCTGACCTGTCGTGTATACAACAAAAAGTATGAAAACCGGGTTTTTTCCAGCCAAGAGCCCAGACGTTCACTACCGTGGCCTCCGGCGGCTGGGGGGCTCCGCCCCCCAGACCCCCCTGTGGCGGATATCTCGTACCCATCAGGTCAGGGAATCCAACAGCTCCAGTAGCCTCAGGAGGACGCAGCCAACTCACACAGAATCTGTACGCCCACACTGAACAGATGGTCACTACCGTGGCCTCCGGCGGCTGGGGGGCTCCGCCCCCCAGACCCCCCGTGTAGCGTGTGTCTGCCCGTCTAGTAACCGCATCAAGTCCTTGGGCTGTTTCAGCTGTGGCATATCAGGGGGTTCGTCGGAATAACGGTCCCGAAAGCCGTTTTTTGGGGTATGCCTCCAGCACCCGAGAAAGGCGCGAGTGGGTGGAATCGTGGAAGGAACCTAATTGGTACAAGACCAAGGACCCCACACTGGGGAGGAGGGACATTGGGTAGCATTTTTAGCTGGAAAAAAGCGGGGATGAATCGGGGGTTATTGGCTGGGAAGACCGGGGATTAAAAATACACCTGGCACTTGCAATACGCAAGGTTGGAAGGGGGGCTGATGGGGAAACACCGCACAACTCACAGCAGGATTTGTGTCTCTTTGTTCCCCGCTCCAGCCCCTCCGCACGCGAACTGATACTACAGCAGAACTGGATGAACTGACCTCCCCCTCCTATCTCCTTTGTATCCTCTGACCGAGCAAGACCCCCCCTACCCCACCTACCCCACTCCCACTCCAAACACCCGCATCCATGTACCGAGAGCACTTCGCGCAGCGTCCCACCCCGTAGGATGGAGCAGAGACGACTCCTCCTTCTGATGATCATCACCATCGCCCAGATCCGGACTCGGCTCAGAAGAGGCAGCCACAATCTTCGTAGTGCGTTGCACTTCTCGGAAAATTTCACCAGTGTTTCATCATCCACAGCACGTAGTTACACCTGCTGCTCCTCAAACCTCTTTCCTCAGCAGCCGCACAACTGGCTGCAGACCCCTGCACCCGCTGGAAGTTGAATGCTTTGGGAAGCCTCCCCTCCAAGCCCACCAACGGCGCTTCCGCACAACCCTTTAATCCGTGTGTCGTGCTGTCCCATGTTCGCCATCTGCCCCACACCCCACCTCAAGGCAGAGGCGTGCCCTCTTTCCACCCCTCTCCCCACCCCCCTCTCCACCCCCAACAACACACCACCGCAGGCTGGTCCGTATGGGCCCGACACAACGCCTGCCTGAGGGGTACCCCCGGTTGGGGCAATGGGCGTGGAAGGGTGTCAGCGTCTCGGATGAGGCGCACGACACGCTGCAGCGGGGCCTGCGGTGGCTGTACGCCTACAACCACGAGGAGGCCATCTGCTGCTTCGAGGAGGTGCTGCGGGCCGACCCGCAGTGCTGCATGGCGGCGTGGGGTGTGGCCTACGCTCTGGGGCCAAACTACAACCTGCCGTGGTTCTTCATCTCCGATGACACCGTCAAGCTGGCCCGCAAGCACGCGCTGGACGCACTCACGCTTGCAGAGGGATACGGATTTGCTCTGGAGAAGGCTCTGTGCCGCACGCTGATGCTGCGGTACCCACGCAACGGCAAGGTCTCGCAGCCAGAAGAGATGCAGGAGTGGAGCGAGGCCTACGCACAGGGCATGATCGATCTTGCCGACTCCTCTCTTGGGGAGTACAGCGTTGACGTGTTGGTGCTCGCAGCGGAGGCCATCATGTGTGTGACGCCGTGGCAGCTGTGGGACCTGCGCACCGGGAAGTCGATGCCCCCTCCCGCCCGCCCGGCAGAGGCGCTGCGCCTGTTGGAGAAAGCGCTGCGGTCTGTGAAGGAGCGGCAGCTGCCCGACCACACGGGGGCCCTGCACCTCTACATTCACCTGATGGAGATGTCGCATACACCTGAGAGGGCGCTGCCCGCGTATGACAGGCTGGCCTCGGGGATCTGCCCTGACGCAGGGCACCTGCTGCACATGGGGACGCATATCGGGATCCTGTGTGGGGAGTACCAGCAGGCTGTGGTGCAGAACAGGGAGGCGGCGCAAGCTGATCTGAGGTTCTATGTCTATAAGAAGCATGCCAAGTCGTTCTACGTGCTGTATCTGCTGCACAACTACCACTTCATGTGTTATGGGGCGATGTTTGCTGGGGACTCTGCAAGCGCGTTGGAGGCTGCGGATGCTATTCGTGGGATTGCCACCGACAGCCTGATGAAGTGGAACAGGATGGCATGCTTTGCTGACACGTACCGTGCGGTCAAGTATCACGTCTTAGTGCGTTTCGGGAAGTGGCAGATGATTCTTGACGAGGTGTTCCCCGAGGATCTGACTCTGCACTGCTTCCAAGTTGCAGTGCTCCACTACGCACGTGCGCTTGCCTTTGCGATTGGGAAGAACGACCATGCCAAGGCGCGTGCCGAGACAGTGCTCTTTGAAGAGGCGTATGCTGCTGTGCCGGAGGGGCGGGCACGCACCCTGCACAACAACACCGGGCGTGACTTGCTGGACGTGTCCCGTGAGATGATGTACGGCGAGGTGGCCTTCCGGCGTGGCGACCACAGCGAAGGCCTGGCCCGTGTGGCGAAGGCTGTGGATATGGAGGAAGCCCTCCCCTACGACGAGCCGTGGGGTGTGATGCAGCCAACACGCCACGCCCTGGGCGCCCTCCTGCTGGAGGCAGGCCGTGCTGAGGACGCCCTCCGTGTCTTCAACGAGGACCTGGGGCGGGGCGAAGAGGGCAGGCGCGTGCCGCGACCCAACATCCACGTGGACAACATCTGGGCGATGCTGGGTGTCATCGATGCGTCGGAAGTCCTTGGCCGGAAGGTCGACCCCGCCTTCGCCCGCCGCCTCCAGATCCAGCTGCGCCGCGCCGACCCTTCCATCAAAGCGTCGTGCTTCTGCCGAGTCTCCAAATGCGGGCACCTTTGCAGCTCCCTCTGACACCCCACCCCGCATGTCGCGGGAATGCTCAGCCACGCGCACCTTCCCCCTCCTGCTGCCCAGCAGACACCCTCCAGCCAATAGCAGTAACACTCACCGGGGCGATCAGGCCGTGCTGTTCCTGCAGCCTAGCCTCAGCCTGTTCTCTCATTCGAACCCACGGGTGGGCAATGAGAGCCGCACAGGGGATGCCTTACCGTGGCCTTGCTCTGCGATGCGTGCCTCTGCTGCACACACACCGCCAACCTTTTTGTTTAGTGCAGGTGCGCACCAAATGAACTCTGATGCTGCCTCTACGCACCCCTTTTTGCCCCGCTCCCCCGCTCCCAAAGGGGCGGGGGGAGACCTGCCCTCCCGCAGCGGTTATGCCCCATTTTCCCACCTCGCTGTTATGTCCCTTTTCTCTATCCCCCACGCCCCCCCCTCCGTGTGTCCCACAGCCCACACACCCCACACACCCTCCACACCGTAAGACGGGAAACGCTAACCAAACCCGTGGTACGGTGTGTTTTGCAGCCCAGTGGCTGAAGCCGGCGTTTGCGGCCAGAATTGCAACACTGGGTGGGTGGCGGTCGAGAGGAGGTGCGCATGATGTGTCGTGGTTGGTGACTCATACCCTTACACCCTGCTTGTGCCCGGGTGGGTGTGCCAGTCGTGAAGGGCAGTGGGTAGCTGTGTCCCACCCACACACTTTCCATAAAAAAAGCTGCTAAAAAGCACGGCACAAAACCCGCTCAAATCGTTCAATGTTTGCGTCCCCAGGTGTGCCTCAGGTGGGAGTGGGTGGCACGTTCTGTGCGGAATATGGCCACTTCGGCGACAGCGGTTGGTGCTATCCGACCCTCCGCCCGTCGTGCCGTGCTGCGCCCCCTCACCACACCGAAGCAACGCACCAAACACTAGCAAATTAGCAGCCGTGACCCCCCCCCCCCCTCCCTGTGCGGCAGCCCCAACAACCGAGCAGTAGTTTGAAGCAGCTGCTTCCACACACCACCCCTTCCTCCCCCTGCTCCGTGATGATCGCAAGCGATGCTCGTGTGTGTGTGTGGGGGGGGGGGGGAGGTGGGGGGTGCGACGAAACAAATAGCACACTTCAAGCGTTGCCCAGCCCTCTTCGGCCCCCCCCCCCTCCCAACCTCCCCTGCGGGCCGCCGAGTTTGGGCAAATCTGTTAGTGTGATTTTCTTTTTTTTCGTCTGCTGTGTCCCCCCCCCCCTCCCCGTCTGCCGTTGCGTTCTGCGATTTCCCCTTCTGAGCAGGCTTGCCGGGGAGAGGGGGGGGTGGGGGGTTTGGTGGGTTCATATTTTCTGTGCTCTAATTGACAGCTGCCGCGCGCTAATTTTCTTCAGTTGCCATGGGGGAGGGTGGGGGGGTTCGTAGGAGGAAGGGGAAGGGACAGCCACCCGCACACACTGTCAAAAAAGACACAAAAATAAAGGTGTGTTCATGGAACCCCCCGGAACTGTCACAGAACCCCAGAATGATCACACCAAAAAAGACAACTTTCTATGGGTTCAATGACGATCTGCGTCTATACCATTGAAGTGCAATGCCCTTGGGCAACACAATGTACGTCGATACCAAAAAAAGACAGACTGTGCCAGTGTGTTACGGATGCCTGTTCTTTCTCCATATTTTCCTTCTGTCAGGACCCCCCCGCCCCCGCCCTGTTTTCTTCTGCACTTTAGAGCGAAGCCCGCTCGCCCCCCCCCCCCTCTCTTCCTTTTCCCCCTCCCCCTCGCTCTTCCACCCTCTCTTCCTTTTTCCAAACACGGCCTTTCTTTCTGCCCGAAAGAAACTACACCCCGCCCTTCTTCCTGGATGGGCGTAGATGTGCGCGCGTTGTACCGAAGCTACCTCCTCAGCAACCCTCTCTGCAGGCTATGCAAGTCATGCATGCCCTCCTGCCCCTCCCAGAGAGCACTGCCTGCCTGCCTTCCCCCCTCCTCCTCCTCCTAGCACCACGCATGGCGTCACGCCAGGCTTGCCAGATGCATCCTGCCCCTCGGCTCAAAGAGTAATGCCCATTGCAGTTGTGTCATGCTCGCACCCGCCTAGCCCTTCCTGGGATTGGCGTTCCGCGCAGTTCTTTTTGTCCAACATCTCCCGCTATGCCGCCCCCCCCCCCCGCGTGTGTCACGGTGAGGGAGTGGTGCCGAGCCCCGCTTGCCCCTTTGCGCGAGTCTATGCACACAGCGCACAAGGTGCTAAAGGATCTCGGCAGCCCTGCACGTCCAAGGTGATGGGTTTTGCCCATTCCTGGGGGGGAAGACGTGTTGATCCTCCCTCCTGCGCTGCGGCGGGGTGGTGGCGGGGGTGTTTTTCGTCTTACCAGTTACGAGCGACGAAGCGTAGCGAAGTCGCGAAGTAACGAAGGAAATCGTATGACTGAAGCTTTATAAGGATCACCTACATGCCACTTCACAGGGGCTTCCACAGCCTTTGACACAGGAATGCGCGCTCAACGAAAGGTAGCCCGGATCTGCCTTTTTGCAGTTGCTGGGCAGGGTGTTTCTCTTATTGTAGCGAAATGAGTACGATTTTTCCCTCTTGAATAGCAGGGTGCAGCGAGCGGTGGTGGGGGTGGGGGTGGTGGTGGTAGTGCCCCCTCTCCTTTTCCACAAAAGGCCCGGCGGCGGGGGGGGGGGGGTTTCCCCTCCCCACCCCACCCTCTCCTCCCGGGCTGCCTTGTCTTCCCACTACCCGCCGCCAGGAGTTGCCGGATGGATCCGGGCACTCCGGCAGGGGGCTGCTGTAGGGTGTTCTGCCACACAGCCCCCATGCAAAGCCAAAGCCAGCTCAAAGCCACACACAGCTCTGTGTATGCAACAAATATTACCAACTTGGGGTGGGCGATCAGAGGGTTGATCGCCTCCCTCAAGTATTTGTCGTTCCTTCTCCACAAGGCCTTCTGAGGCCGCACCAGATCCGGTTGAAACCCAACAACGGGGGGGTGCTAACTCTTGATTTGCCAGACCTGGGCAAAAAACAAAATAAACTTTGCTTTTTTGGAGTGAGTAAGCCAACACCGACGGAGAGATTGGCACGTCACCTCCTGTGCATGTTGTACAAAATGCCATGGGGGACAAAGGCCTACATCCTACGTTATTCCAACGAGGCATTGCCGCCACTGGCAGCAACGGGTGCCTCCCCACCCACCCCCGTTGGAGCTATCAAGCCCCATTCGTCCTGCTTGCAGGTCGGCAATCTTCTCCCCTCAAACCTCTTATTGGAGGGGCTGAGTCCTGCTGCCCCCAGCTTGTGGATCCGGCCGCCTCAACAGCTATAAGGCGGTGAGGATGTACGCCACAATGTGTGCCCTCCCCTGAATGAGTGTGCCCTTGCATCTACCCTTCTCCTTGGGTTCTTTGGTCGGGTTGATGCCGGGTTTCAGTCTTTCTCGTGTCTTGGGGGGGGTGCCGTTGGATGGAACGCTCGAAACCGAAAGCATGTCGCACACATAGGGCACGATTTGTTCGTGTGGCGAAGCAGACGGATGGGGGGGGGAAACGGTAACGACCGATTTCGCAGACATCGTGTCTGCAGCCAGGATGTAGCGACACTCCCTGTTGCCCTCTATGCACACACACACCCTCGAAACTGCCCTCACACCCCCCCTCCCCTCACGCAACACAACCGACAGGACATCCCCCCCCCCACCCCCCCCCCCCCTTCCCCACCCCCCCCACACACAACCGGCCAGCGCTGCTCAAGCAACGCGGGAGGATGCAGCGCGTTGCTGGGGCGGTGCTGCGAGGGGGGGCACGTAGCCTGACGAGCTCGTCGCACCCGCCCGCCCCTCCTACCAGCCTACCCTCTTCGGATGCCGCGTCGCCGGCGGAGCTGCTCGCGGTGATCCAGCAGAGGAGGAAGAGGGCGGCGCAGGGGAAGAAGGCCTCGCCGCCTCGGGTAGAGGCGCTTCCAAATGCAGCCCTGCGTGCTGATCTGCGGAAGGCGGCGGCTGCCCTGCGAGGGGTTGCAGCCCGCAGCGGTGTGGCTGCTGCTTCCGCTGCTGCTGGCGGTGGTGGGTTCGGCGCCTCTTCCCCATCCATGCCCCTGCTCGATATGGCAGAGACCCTGGCGCTGAAGGCTGTGCAGTCCCATCTTCCCCGCGATCTCAGCAGCGGGGACGCGAGGCGGCTTGCTGTCGTGCTGCGGCAGCTTGTCGAGGTGAGGCCTATCGTGGATGCGACAGTTCACTCTGATATGATTCGTGCGGCCTGCGTTGCGTCTGTCTCGGCAGGGTTCAGGAAGCAGGATCTCCTGCAGTTCATCGACTCCGTGATGGCGCTGGCGGCGAAGCAGTTTGAGCGCAATGCGCTTCCGTTGATCGAGCGTCTCATTCCCCTTTACGTCAACACCTGCCTCAGCCTGGACGAGCCGTCCACCCTTGTGAAGGTGAAGCGGATGATTCTCGGGATCCAGCTTCCCGAGGCTTACGACTACACCCTCCACTGCGCGTTTGAGAGGATGACTCTGAAGCTGCACACTATCTATGACATGTGGTCCGGCAAGGCGGTCAAGTACACCAAAAAATATGTCATCACAAAAACCGGGAGAAAGTCAGTTGTGTTCACCCAAACCAGCAGATACCACATGTCAGTGCTCCACAAGCTTGACGCGGTGTTCGAGGGGATGGAGCAGGTGTTCGGTGCCTTTGAGGTGAAGTCATTCGGGATGGACGAGCCCTCCACCCCGATGCACCTGGGTGTGTTCGACCCGAAGACGGACAGCATTATGGCGGTGTCGAAGGATGTGAACTGCTTCTTCAGGGTCGAGTCGATGTCTGATAACTTCGAAGAGAACTTCGGCGACGTCGTCTCCGGGATGCACAGCACACAGCGCTCCAAGAAGGCGAAGAAGGGTAACGCAACTGCAGCTGCGGAGGACGCAGCACCTGCTGACGCAGCCCAGCCTACGCCCAGCGACGCTGATGTCTCAGCCTCCCCCAGCCAGCTCCCCGTTGCCGACGAAGAGACCAGTGTGCGCGAAGCGGTTGCCGAACTCCTGGACAGCCCACCCACCGTGTACGACATGAGCAGCATCATTGTCGAGCAGCGCATTGTCGGTGCCCATCCGACAGAGACACTGTGGGTGCCGACCCACTGGGAAGACCTGTACATCCTCGGGTCAGAGGACGACATGCTGGAGGCTCCTGTTGCAGGGCGCTATAAGAAGCTGTTCCGGAAGCGCATCAAGATCCCGAAGGACATTCGGGACCTCGAGTCGCAGCAGGAATTCGAGGCTCCTGATTTGGAGGATGTCGAAGGCCGCCACGGAAAGCACCGGGAATGAGGTGTGGCCGTAGAGCCGTTCCCAGAGTTACGATATGCTATCACTCCGCGCACCCCAATGCACGAGCCACACACTTAACCATACACCCCTGTTGCCAGACGGGAGGTACACCCTGAGTTCGCTCGGCGCGGCCTACACTAAACTTAGCGTGATGTGTGTCGTGACAAAGTTTATAAGCGATGTCAGCCCTGAACGGACTATAACATATATCCCCTTGTATCGCACTCCCAAGGGATTCCCCAACACGCTTTGTGTGTGTGCCAGTGAGGTAGCATCAGAGTGGCCGACACGGGACAACAGTAATAACGTGTGGCGAAGGCCTTTCGCTTTGTGTCACTGTGCGTCACGTCATAGCCGTGTCACTTCACTGCCCAGTGTTGTGAGGCGGTCCACCTTTTCTCACTTTCCTCACTTTTCTGCACTTCTGGGGAAGGCCCTCCGTGAGTATCGCATCAAGAGCAGGGGGTGTTCGGTGCGTTGCCCACTGCTGCGCATCAAAGGGCATTCACTGTTGGGGCAAAGTTCACGCGTGGTGCCAGGTGGTTTGTGCTACGTCCGGCACAGCCCTATTTCCGTGTTGCCTTTTTCCTTTAGCTCTGGGTCTTGTGACCCCCACTCACACACCGTGTCATCAGACACAGGGGGTGGTGGTGGACACAAACGCGAGCAGGGAGGGGAGGGTGCCTGCGTTCCAAAGCAAAAGCAATTGCAATCACGGGGTTTGAGGGGGGGGGGGGGTTTTTGCTGTCACTTTTTTGATCCATCAGGGGACGGTTTTGAGGGCGGCCAGCACGCGAACCCCTTCGCCAAGGGGATCTTCCCCCCCCTTGCGAACTCATACGCCCCAACAGGATGTGGGTGCGGGGGGAGGGGGTGTGTGGGTTGCTCTGCGCTCGAGCTTAACACCTGTTGCTTTCTTTCTCTCTGAGATGCTCTCAAACAGGTTTTAGAAGGATACGCGAATGAACTAGCCTTATGTCGTGAAGTGTGTGTGTGAAGGGTGCAGGGGGCAGGTAGGCTGCTGAGTGAAGGGGGTGGATGAAGTTCCCTGAGGGTGGGCGGGTGGGGTGGAGCGTGTGTGGTTTTTTTTTACTGAATCCCCGGGGAAAAGCTTCCTGGTGGAACTCAGAAGACTGTGCATGTCCATCAGATCGCACATGCCGCCTTTGTTTCTCTTTCTGGTTCTGAAAAAAGTTGGGGTTTTTGTGTGTTGTTCAGTTGTTTCTCTCTCTCTCTCTCTCCCAAGTTCGGCGTCGCCACAACTGGGGGGGAACCTTTTTCTGCGCCCTATATTTTTGTTTGTTGCTGGATGTTGCAAAAAAAAACCCTCCACTCACACCACTTCATCGGACCTGGTGAGTTGATATACACCAAAAGTGGGGGGCTGCTGTTCCGACAAAGCAGCCTGTTTTTTTTGGCAGTTCTTTAGTTTGCTGCCATTTCCCTATCCAGCGTGGGGCACAGATGGTTATCGTTTACTTGAGGATGTGGGGAGGTGATGTGCTCTGCCGCCGTGACAAGCTGATGTCCCGCCCAGCATGCGCTTGCCGCCCATCGTGTGTACGGATCAACGAAAAAGGAGCGCGCAGTGTACGTGCATGATTTTGGTTCGCAGCCAAACGTCCCCACCCCCTTCCCCTCCCTTATTAGATCTTTGTTGCTACGGGGCCCTCCCCCCTCCCCCCCCCTCCCCCACTTCCTGTCCTTGAGGGTGATCAAACCCGATCCTGCTCGCATGTGTGCGTCTCTATCCTCTCCCCCAGCCTGCCAGCAAAGGTGTGCCCTCCGTCCCACACACACCCCCCCTGGACCGGGGTGGATCACACCTTGTATTCTTCTTATGTTCATTCGGCACGCTGTGGGGGGGGTGGCGCCCTCAAGTGGAAGCACCCCATACCCACCCCCACCACCGCCCCGTTGCGGTGTATTTTTTTTGGAAGAGCCGCCCAACCCAGAGAGCGATCTGTGCTTTTTTAAAAAAAGGGGAATATTTTCAACAAAAAAGACTCGTGGCGGCGTTTCGGTGTATCCTGCCCGGCACGATTGATGCGGAACTCATCCAAGTCTCACCCCCCTTCCCTCAGCTGGGCCTAACAGGGTCAAGCTTAGAGGGGCCAAAAGAGAGGTTCCTAGGCGTGGGGGAGGAACCAGCGAGACCAGCGAGGGTGGGAGGGAGAGGGGGGGGGGGCACACTGTTAAGAATGAGGTTGAGGGTTGGGGGGTAGGGGGGGGGGGGGTGATTTGCCCCGCCTTACGGTTCGCCAGCAAGGGCCCTCCCCCCCCCCCCTCACAGGTGGGGTTGCCATGTAAATTGACATGTGCGCAAACGCATCAATACAGCGTATAAAACACTCGTCAGACTTGACAGCCGTAACTCCACTTGTCAGGGCTTACTGGTGCGTGTGCCAGGCAGGGGGAGGGGGGTACGCAACACGGCTTTGGCAGTGGAGGGCCTGCTTCTCGGCAGTGAAGAGATGATGGATGACGAGGAAGTGTGGTGTGGAGGGTTCGGGGAACAGGGCCAGGCAGGAGCTGGTGCTTCGTCGAAGCAGCCCACCTGCTAGCTCAAGACAGGGGGTGTGATGGTATGGTACATTTGAACCTATATGCTCCCCTGGTCTGCTCCGCCCGCAGTCACGCCCTCCCGGCTCCTACCCCCACACACAAGCCCTGCCCTGTTCACGGCAATACCACCCTCTTCCTTTGCGACAGGTCCCTATTGCTCTAAATATCTTTATCATCTCTCTCTCTGGGGGTCTTCGCTACGGGGTGATCGTCGGTGCATTTTGGTGCATTTCCTGTTGAATTAGCTGAAAACTGACGAAGATTGACGAAGGATAACGATCAGCGAAGACCCCCCCCTCTCTCTCTCTCTCTCCTTCCAACACGACGACCTCCGCAATCATAGCGTGTTCAGCTCAGGCCAAAGGAGGGGTGCCCCCCCACCCGTCTGGGACAATCTGAGTTGTGGTGTTGGGCTGGCTCTCAAAGGGAACGTCTGAGTTGGTGGTGTTGTAGGGGAGGCCCGCTTATCTCACCCCGCCTTCTCAACTGATTATCGTGTGAATACCCATCCACCGCCCCTCCGCCCCTCAATAGATCTGGAGTGTCCCTTCACTCGGCAGACCACTTTAGGCCCTTTTATCGGGGGGAAAAATCCACAGAAAAAATACCCCCTCCGCCCCTCGAAGCGAGGCTGTCTGATTGCAGGGGTGGCTTTTTGGGGGGTTTCTTCGCCATGCGGTGCCGACAATCGCATTTTTTTCTTTGGCGTGATTCGTACTCTCTCTTCTGTGAGGGAGATGCCAAAAAAGATTGGCCGGGTAGTGAAGTGAGGCTCTCACCTCCCTCCCCTATTCTCGATCTGCTTGCGATATTTAATACCGGGAAGCGGAGGCTGTGGCGCTGCCAATCCGACACCAGGCAAGAGCGTGCACCAGGATGCGGTGCAGATATCTCTGTCGCTGCTGACTGTTGTGCACTGTCGTGTTGTAGACACGTAGTGTGCCGGTTTTCAGTGGGTCCAGCAGGCCTTCCAGACTGTTGCGGGGTAGGTGTGCGTGGCAGTGGATATGCACCAAGAGCAAGGTCTGCTTGGTGTGCTCTGCACCCCGGGAATAGTATTCACGGATAGCAGGCTGACAGATCGGAGGGGACTGGAGTCCGGAAATGAATCGTTCAAATCGTCCAAAAAGAAAAAGCGTTCACAAATGTTTGAAATTCGGCGCCAGGATGTTGCTGTGTTGACTCAGAGTTTGCTATGTGCTGTGCGATGCACAGCTATGTTGTTGCGTGGGCGGGGGGAGGGGGGGGGGGGTAGGGGGGGTCAAATGCCACCCTTTTACGTGGACAAACACGATTTTTCAAAAAACCGGCGCAGAGGCCCCAAAGCCCCCGTAAACCCTCCAAACCCCCCCAGATCGGTCCGGAAACCCATCGAACCCCACTTTTCCACCATTCCGGGCACCTCAGGTGCCCGAATTGGGGTACCTAAATTTTGTGCCACCGTTTGGTACCGGACAGTGCCACTGTGTGGGAGGTTGGAAAAGAAAATGCCCCAACACACCACATCTGAGGGTTGCAATGCATGTTGCTTGCCAACCACGTCATCCGGTGGGTGTCAGGCGCTATGTAGGTGGCATTAGCCAGGTCTTCGATGAGTTCTGGCTTGTATATGTACCTCCCTGCCACCATGCACCGGGAGGCTGCCTGTAGGTACGGAACAAGTCCAGATGGTCGTGTGATTCCTGTGCAGCAGTGCTCCACAACCGGGATGTGTTGACAACGACTGTTGCAACACGAGCTGTACATTCCGGGAACACACGAAGTGCGCTGTCGTGGTACCCATTGTGCCAGAATTGGTAGTTGCTGCGGTCTACTTTGCCTGGCCCAAGAGCACTGGTACTGAACGGTGCAATATGCGTGGCGAGGTGAATGCAACGGAAGGGCGCAAAGTCAATACAGCTCTCGGATGGCGGGTGGTGGTGCCACTAGTGTGTGACGTTCACTCGAGGATACAACGCATCGCAATGAATCAGCAACCGTGGACCGAGTACAATACGCTCTCTGTGGCTGGTGTGGGGGACAAAGGCAGTGCCTGTGCCGCAGGCAGGGAGGTACATATACAAGCCAGAACACATCGAAGACCTGGCTCATGCCACCTACATAGCGCCTGACACCCACCGGATGACGTGGTTGGCAAGCAACATGCATTGCAACCCTCAGATGTGGTGTGTTGGGGCATTTTCTTTTCCAACCTCCCACACAGTGGCACTGTCCGGTACCAAACGGTGGCACAAAATTTAGGTACCCCAATTCGGGCACCTGAGGTGCCCGGAATGGTGGAAAAGTGGGGTTCGATGGGTTTCCGGACCGATCTGGGGGGGTTTGGAGGGTTTACGGGGGCTTTGGGGCCTCTGCGCCGGTTTTTTGAAAAATCGTGTTTGTCACCCCCATTTGACCCCCCCTAGGGGGGGGGGGTGGGGTTTTTTTTCCCGATGCGTACTTTCAGGCAATCCGTTTCGACAGAACCCGGGCTTTGCGGGGTCTCTTTCAAGCCCCACCCCACCTCGCCCCTGCTCAACAACACGACAACGCCACGCTTGCCTCCTCTCTCTTTCATGTCAAGTCCAGTTTGAGGTATCGGGACAGGGTTCAGTTGCTGATGCAACGGGCAAAACTGTCTCTCGATGCAGGACTGGGTGTCCCGGCAGTTTAGTCGTTGTTGGGTTAGGATGGAGTCTGGCTTATGTGGCCTCAGGGGGGATATTTTCCTCAGGGCGATACGTGCGATGAGCCTGCAGTGAACATCATCTCCTGGCGTGGCTTGTCTCGCAGGGTGCACCATGGCATGATAAAGGGTCCCCCACCCCCACCACCACCACACCCCCGCCCCTTCCCAGCAGAGTTGCGGTTCTGTGTGTTTTTCGATGCAACCACTCCCGTTTGGAAGGAGGCGAATGATGTTCGAGGGTGATGACAATGAAGCCAACTCAACCCGGAAGGAAGTGTGCGTGCGTGCGTGCGTGCGTGATTTTCTCTGCACCCCACCCAAAAAAAAAAAGGGCACACAGCAGCAGGGCTGTTCCTAACTGGGGGGCTTGTTCCCCACTTTCAGGATTCTGAACTTTTTTTCTAAGAATTTTTGTAAGGGGAAAAAAAGTTTTTTTCTAAGAATTTTGTTAGGGGAATTTTTTTCTAAGGTTGTTTCGCAGAGGAAAAAACTTTTTCTCTGGCCGGGCGCGCACAAGGATGGAAGGGAAGTCTGTCCCACGTACCGTTCGCCTTGCTGGCCAACTGGAGAGCCAGACGTTCACTACCGTGGCCTCCGGCGGCTGGGGGGCTCCGCCCCCCAGACCCCCCTGTGGCGTACGTCTCGTACTCAAGTCCTTCGAATCCCATCAAGTCGGGGTCCAACCACTCCAGTCGCCTCTGAGGACGCAGCCAACTCGCACAGAATCTGTACGCCCACACGAACAGATGTTCGCTACCGTGGCCTCCGGCGGCTGGGGGGCTCACGCCCCCCAGACCCCCCATGTAGCGTGTGCCCGTCCATCTATTTCCCTTCCCCGGGTCAGCGCCGCATCCATGAAGCGCTTCTTCGAAGCCTGACTGACATCGGACAGGAGGTCGGGCTTCCCCACCTGGGAGGTACACTTGCCGCGTTCGCGACATGCGTGACACGCGACACGCTACCTGAAACGTGAGTGTGCCTTGCTAACACGGGCATTTCAACGGTCTGCCGACGACCGTTCCCCAAACCCGTAAACCAGCAGTTTTGGAAAATCGGAGAGATCATCCTGCGCTGAATATGGTGCGCACCACTGCAAAATCCCCGGGAGCTTTTGGGCTTTCAGACCTGAAGGGGCCAGCAGGTGGGTGGCGTCGGGGGCAGCTTTGTAACTGTCCTCCAGCTGCTGGCATGTCCAGCCCTGCGAGAGTGCCAAGGTGTATTGAGTCCCTGCGGAGCACAACCCCCGATGAGAACGAGTGCCAGATGATTCTCATTCATTTTCAGCTGTAACGCGCATGAGGGGCACTCTCTGCCGCAAGCATCTCTGGGCATCACTCGAGAGCTGTCAATGATGACGCGGAGAGAAATCAGAGAAAAAGTCCCGCCTGACGGGCACGCGCCTGGAAACTGTGGGGGGGCGAGCAAAAATTCCCTTGTAAAAATTCTTAGAAAAAACCTGGTTCCCCGACCCAAAAAACCTGGAAAAAGGGCTCGTTCCCCGCCCAGGCCTGCACAGCAGTGCAGCTGGCAAGCTCTGTTGAGCTGTAGCTAACACTACTCCACAACAAGAATTTCAACCCCACAATGTAGAACCAAAGGAATCGCGTGTGTGACAGTGGATGTACTCATCGGAGTTCGCTCGGTGCGACCTACACTCGACGAAGAAGCCCTCCCACCGGGGGGGTGGGGGTGGGGGCAGGACGAGACACGACCAAGAGTGGTTCAAATCGTTCAAAAGGTGAACGAGATAGTGTGTGCGTGTGACAGTGTGATCACATCAAGAGCAGGAGGTACGTGCTCGATGTGCTCTACGCCACTGCAAAATAATTCACATGCATCTCTCGATCCCTGAAGGGAGGGGCCTCACAACCGGTGCGAACACCACTAAACAAAACCAGCTTAACGTGTGTGTGCCTGACGGCTGTGGTGTGGCGGAGTGAGTAGTGCCTCTGTGTGGGAGGCGGCTATTGACGAATTCTCCTGGTGAACAGTTCTGGGCAGTGGATATCCCCCGTGGCGAAAAAAAATTTTGAGGAAACTTCATATTTGCCAGAAATTTATTGGAAAATTCATATGTCGACAGGAAGTTTTGGGTTTAACCATATGTTGACAAAAACTTTTTGTTTCAATCATATGTTGACAAAAAGTTTCCTGAAAATTCATATGTTGACACGAACTTATGGACTTAACCATATGTTGACAAAAACTTCTGCATCTAACCATATGTTGACAAGAAGTTATGGATTAACCATATGTTGACAAAAACTTCTCGTTTTCACCATATGTTAACAAAATTGGGTTTCCAGCTGGAACACCCTTTTTGGTGGATTCCCGACCCCAGGGCACCCACACCTGTGGCTGATGAAGAGGAGGGCGCTTCGCAAAGGCCGGGACCCCCAGCCCCAACCTCTCATCCACATTTTGATGTGAACCTGTCGGCTGAAGCTGGAATCACTTGATGGCATTGCTGTGGGTGTTGTTGTGGACCTGGGTCCGGCCGATTAGTACTCACGCTGCTGTGCCTGTGATTCAAAGAACCGTGGAGTTCGGAACCCACCTGGAGAGAACGATCCACCTCGAAGAAGCCGCATGCCCGATGCACCCCGGTAGCTGCGTGTACACGTGGTAAACCTGTGACCACTTCGGTGGAGCGCTAGCCCCACCAAGCAGCCACAGTACGACAGGACGCGCGCAGGCACCGGGCCCCCTCTCCTTAAAAAAATCGGTGGAGTCTTTTGGCTCAGTTTCTGGGCCGGAAGTGCTTGATGTTGGTAACCATCTTTGCTATGGGGCTTTCATCATGCATTTATCACGTACAGGCCCATGATCAGTGGTTAGCCGGTGTTAACGGTGTGCGGTTCTCTGGCCTTGTGGTATCTTAATCCAAGGGAATGAGGCCCCATGGAACTGCGATGAAGTGCACACTCTGTGAGAAGCTAAGTGCCGATCTGGAAAGCGATCTGGATACCCCGGAATGTCAGTCAAGCGGCTCCAGCCGAAAAACCGATTTTGTTAACATATGGTTAAAACGAGAAGTTTTTGTCAACATATGATTAGCCCAGAACTTTTTGTCAACATATGGTTAAAATCAGAAGTTCCTGTCAAAATATGGTTAAATTCATAACTTCTTGTCTTTTTTTTTTTTTTTTTTTTTTTTTTTTTTTTTTTTTCCTGTCGTACTGTGGCTGCTTGGTGGGGCTAGCGCAGCAGGTTCTACTTTTGCTTCTACGGGCTCTTAGCACTGTAACATGAACTACACGAACAACAAAGCTTCATATGATTAGCCCAGAACTTCTTGTCAACATATGGTTAGATCCACAACTTTTTGTCAAAATATGGTTAAAATCAGAAGTTCCTGTCAACATATGGTTAAACCCAAAAGTTCCTGTCAACATATGAATTTTCCAAGAAATTTCTGGCAAATATGAAGTTTCCTCAAATTTTTTTTCTCCCAAAAAAAAATATTTCTGGAAATCAGCTTGGCGAAAAAAAATATTTTCGCCACGGGATTTTTGGCTGGGGGGAAAAAAGTCCGAGTTTCCCTGGAGGTCAGATTTCTTTTCAACTATTTCTCAAAGCCCCGAACGCACAGCAGGCCAAGCTGGTCGATACATCGACAGCGAAATTTGTGTCCTCTTTTGGAGTTCACGACTGTGTCAAAGGCAGGCACAGGAGGACGCTCTGGTTGCGCAGTGGACGACGTTGAAGACTATGCTTCGCCAGTTCCGTCAAGAAGTTGCTAACAGTCACGTACACTTTGGTTGTTTATGGTTTACACTTCCCCGCAAGACTTGCTCGATGATGTCCTCAAGTATGCGAGGATATTTGGAGTCCGGCCTCTCAGTTTCCGCTACGGGCTTCATTTGATGACATTCAGGTCATCCAGACGGACAAAATAATGCAGAGGAAGACCTCGTTCGGGCAATTTGGCAATGGCAAGTACGCGTTGGGGCGGAGGTTCCAGAAGGGCGGGGCAGGGCATGACTGACCGAGCGGGTTGAGGTTTCGGCGCCCGAAGGGCGCCGAAAAAAATTGAGGGGTAAAAAAAAATTCTGGCAAAATCGAGGGTCGAGAAAATTTTTTCGCCACCGGAAAAACCAGATTTTGGTGTCAGGATACAGCCTGGTTCTGGGCAAAAAAAAAACCGAGCACGGTGGGAGGCGGGTTGGGTGTGGGATGGGTGAGAGGGGCACAGTCTGTGCCCAAACACATGGCGGTGCCAGGGAGAAAAAGGGAGAGGATGGGGGAGGGGGGAGTCTGGAGGCGCAAGGCAGGAGTAACCCATCGCAACGCCACCACCCCGCCACCCCCCCCCCCCCCCCCCCCCCCGCCCCTATCAATTCTACATTCTACTCTTTACCCCCCCCCCCCGCCCCTGTTGCCGTACTTCGGTGCCTCACACGCCGTATCTATCGGCAAGAGATCAACCTGTGAGAGCTGCCGCTTCTTATTATCTTATTGGACCCTTCTCACGATGAGCAATGCCAAACAGCGCTACCACACACATTCCAGGCCGCCCGCTGCATCCATCTGATTCCTTTACACGGCTGCCTGCGCCACATTCATCTATTGCGGTGCGATGTTTCGCAAGGCTGCCAAAGCGATGTGCGCTGCGGTGGGCGGTGCCGGTACAAGCTTCATACTCTGCAACGGGGCGCAGAGCGACCGTGCGGAGCGCGAGGTGCCTGAAGATCTGCGCAGCCCCTCGCAGGGGGGTGGTGTGCGGTGCGCCCACGCCAAAGAGTCCTCGCCTCTCGTGTCGACACCCGCAGCGACGCGTGCGGAGTTTGTCTCAGGCATGCGTGTCGAATCGCCCTTCGCCTCGGGAAGTTCCAGCGCCAGTCAAGGGTCGCGCTCCGAACCCTGTCCGCGCTGCAGGCGGAGGAGGCGTGTCGCTGTGTACGGCGGTGCGTTTGACCCTGTGACCAACGGGCATCTGAGCTGTGCGGCGGAGATCGTGCACAGCGGAATTGCCGACGAGGTGCTGATGGTCCCCTGTGGCCCCCGCCCCGACAAGCCCAAGATGAAGACCAAGGCGACTGACCGTTACGTCATGCTGCAGATCGCTGTGAACACCTCCTTCTCCCCGGGGTTCCCCGTCAAGGTGTCGGACATCGAGATCTACGAACCGAAGTCGATGCCGACGTATGACATGCTGTCCACTCTGCGCGAGCAGAGCCCCGGTGTCGACTTCATGTTTGTCGTGGGGTCGGATTGGCTGCAGTCAGGGCAGGACCTGCGGAAGTGGACCTCGAAGGAGGGGGAGACAGGTGACCGGCTCGTGTCAGAGTTTGACTTCCTCATCATCAAGCGCCCCGGGTACGAGCTGCCGGAGACGCTGTCGCAGTACGGCCCGCGGTTCAGCGTCCTGTCGCTGCCGCATGGGATGAACTACGTTGACAGCAACGTCTCGTCGACGGAAATCAGAAAGCGTGTTGCCGTGTCGGAGCAGGTGCGGGAGTTCATGGCTGGGAATCACCTGACCTCCGCCGACGGTCTTGTGCCGACAGGTGTCCTGGCCTACATCCAGAGACAGAACCTGTACAAGTCCCGCTAGATGACAGGAAGGATGAATGCCGCCTGACAGCCGGGTGGGGTAGGGCTGAAGATGTCTGCCCCCCCGCTTAGCTCGCTCCCTGTCACACGCGGTTCTTCTTTGCATTCCTGTTGGGTCACGCTGCAACACGTTGTCGAGGGATGGGAGATCATCTCAATTGAATCCCGGGGTTTCGGTGGGGGGGGGGGGGGTGGGGTCGGGGTAAGTATTCCCCGTGTGCATTTGCTGATGTTTTGCCGGTCCAATTTTCCATCTGCCCTGTTTTGTTTCTTTTCGCACCCGTCGTGTGTCGCAGAAGGTCACATCACCACAGCTAGCAAACCAACCACTCTATACACAACCTCACCCTTCATCAGGCTCAGGGCATGATCAGCATTGCAGGGTTTTGTCGTAGAAGTGCCAAAAAAATCACGTCAGAAACAAACACAATAGGCTGAGAGCGGTTGCTGCTAACCTTTTATTATTTCAAAAAGACAGTTGGCAGCGCTTTGGGTGACAACCACAATCTACCTTGTCCGGGTTTGGCGCACAAACAAACTACACTGCAAGGTGCATCCTCTGGGGCTGGAGTTGGAGGAGACTCGAGGATGGCACTGCAAACACCCGAAAGAGTGGGTGTGCCAAATCCGCTTGACTGTCTTTTTACACGAGAAAGTCACACAGGGGCACGCCCGAAAATCGGGCGTGGCACCCGATAGTTGACCCCCTATTCCATTCCAGCCCCAAAGGCTGGACCTCACAGTGTACCTTGCGACAGTGTGGTCATCCGACCGTGATCCACAACCACACCCTGCAGGTGTGTTGCGAGTTGTGGAAGCGTCAACGCATTAAAAATGAAGACAGGTGGAGAGTGACAGATGTTGATATTTTTTTACCAGTTACGAGCGACGAAGCATAGCGAATTCGCGAAGTAACGAAGGAAATCGTACGACTGAAGCTTTATAAGGATCACATGCACGTGATCTGCCTTTTTGCAGTTGCTGGGCAGTTTTCTCTTATTATAGCGAAAGGAGTACGATTTTGCCGGTTCGGCATCGCCCAACTCAGGAGAATTTTCACCGTGCGGATCCTTGCGAACACACGCCACGGCACGCTGTGGGGGTGGTCAGCGTTCGATGACCACCAACTGTCGTTGCTCCCCTTCTCTCTTGATTCTCCTGCCGCACTGATTATTTGCGTTCAACAAAAAGTAGTCTGTATCTGTTGCATACAGCTGCTGGACCAGGTGTTTCGACACGAAATGAATAGGATTTTCTCCCAAAAAGGCGCCTGTCAGGTGGCAATGCCCCACCGTCCGACAAGGGGACTGGTGAGTGCCTGCTATCACAGTCTCATGCGCAGGAAATAGAACGCCCTCGACACATGGCACTACATATGGGGTGGAAAGTATTTTGTGTGGTGGGATGAGATGTGGCTCTGCAGTATCGGCACTGCGCGTGCCAGACACTCAATCGGACCTGCTGAATCCGCGTTACATTTTCTCCTTCATTGCACGAGGCTACAAATCTGTGTGTTTCGTGACATCAATGACGATCATCCTTTTCTCGTTTGGAATCGCAGGAAACCGCAGGAACCTTTGCTATGCAGATCATGCAGGACACACCACACCCGCAGCAGGCGTGTGGGGTGTTCTCGCATCGACGAATACCCGCTGGTTCTTCTCTCCCCTTCCTGATTTGCAGACGCAAAGGTTTTACCTTTTGTATTCTCCATCGATGATCCTGCACGAACCCAATTGTATTCTGAGAGCCGTGCTCACAACGCAGGAAACTGTGCCCGTGCAAACCCTTGCACAACGTCACCATGCAGCAGGTGTGGGTGTTCTTGCGATCAGCGAGTACCCTTCGGCTCTTTTCGTTCCTTCAGCTTTGCATTCCTTCAGCTTTGCACCACAGTTCTTAATAGTGCGTGCAGCACTAGGTGGGGTAGCCACCTGGAGACACTACCGTGCCTTTGCTGGATCTTGCGAGGCCCTACTCATATTTTGTAGCAACGCAACACCAAAGCCTTTATGAAGGCAGCGTGGCTTCTTTTAAAACACAAAGGCGCCTCACTTTCTGGTACGCTTCGTATATGTAAATACTCATTGGGATCCTCCCCCCCCCCTCCCTTCACCCACCCATTTGGTTCCTTCCGACGCGCCTCCTATCACTCCAGGTGAATCTCGGCGTCCATTCCGATGGTACGCCAGCCCCTTCGGAGTGCGTGGAAAGCGGAAAGACGATCTGTCAATGTAGCCTTCCTCCCTGCTGTGACCATGACGCAGTCAGAGTCACCCGATAATACTGCTGTGGGGTATGTGTGTGTGTACACAGAGAAGTCACGGGGGTAATGTACAAAACGCGAGGATCATCCAATGGGCCAAATGGGATACGAAAGGTAGTTTCAAGGTAATCTCTTGCCTGGTTTTCACGGAATCAGGCAGGTCCTTGTCAGCCACGTGCCCATTTCCTCGGAGGAGTCACTGTTCTGCTCTCTGCCAAAGTGCCCCTTCAGCACTTCCGCAAAATGATGTGTCTTGAATTGTGTCGGCGGTAGTGTTTGGTCGAAGTCTGGTGCACATTTTCGCCACAACGGGGCTCCTGCCAGCGCCAAAGAAGGAGAGTGGGGAGTGGGGATTTCAGGCTTTGGCACACGAACAACAACACCCCCCACCCCACCCCACTGCACCAGACCTCCCAAACCTCCGCTGCCCTCCCATCCCACCCTGATCCCACCTACCCCTGAACCCACCCACCCCCCATTCTGTGCCCCTCACTCACATCCGTCTCCTGTTCGGTGCAAGAAGCCACAAGGGGACCTGGGTTAGCGAGTCGTTCTGTTTTGTCAACTTTTTCAAACCACGAGGGGGTATCCACGCTTGTGTTGAACCCCCACCCCCTTTTTCGTGAGATTCTTGAGAGTCGTCTCAGGAGGGGTGACGTAACGCTGCTGATTCTGCCCCCGCATCTTCCGGGCTCTTCCCGTTGTTCTGACTCGGGGAGTCCGGAAGGTCCCAAAACAAAATGAGCGCGAAATACAGCCGCACCCCCCCACACCCCCCCTCGGGATCTGATGTGCCTGCGGGGCCCAGCTTCTGAGGCTGGGATGAAGAACTCGGGAGATCCAAAGCAACGGCTGCTCATCCTATTCATTTTTCGAGTGTGGCGCCATGTGATTTTTTCGCGTTAAAAAAAATCGCCGAAAAGAGCAGATGATATGCCGCACCCGCTTTTTTTCCGGTTGTGCATCAGGCCCTTCTTCGAGGCACCCCGCCCCGCTCCAGCCTCAAGTGCGTTTTTTTTTGGTGAAGTTTCCTCCTATTTATTATAGGTGAAAACCGCCCAAAACTTCGCTGAAATCCGCTCGCGAAGACCCCCCCGTGTGTTCTGTTTGGCGGTGTACCCAGGCACACTGCCCATAGGTCTGTGCTGGGTATGCGCAAGAAGTATTGTGCCTACCTGTCAGGGTGCACGGGGCCAGACATCGACAGTGCGGGTTGTTCGAAACTCAGCATGCTCTGCCTGTTCGATCCTCCTCTGTGCCCCTGCTGCACCGCGCACAGAAACAGTACTGTATTGAATCTGCCTGCATCTACTGCATCTCTTGCATCTCTGCCGCGCATGCAGCGAATGAGGCTCTTCCCGACGTCTAGCCTACACGAGAGGACCCCATGGCATGAGGGTCGTCACACGTGGTGGGATGAGCGTGCGCTGCATGCTGCTGCCTTGCACGGCCTCACGGCGAGCTGGCCGAACTGGCACAGCCCCAACCGACAGAAAAGTGGTGGCGGTGATGTGGGGGGGGGGTTTATGGGAAGTCGATGGGCTACACAAGCCTGGTGAGGTGACGGCAGGGGGGTGGGTGGGTGGGTGGGTCAGTGTCTACACCGTTATGATCGCCCGTGTGTATGTGTGTGTCTCGAGAGTGAGCTGCTTTATCTTCTTTTGGAATTCTTCTCCCCCCCAGGGTATTTGCCCTGGGCCCTGCAGCCACCAAATAAGCTTCTCGACGTGCATGCGCAGGTATCAAGCCTGCTGTAGAACAGATTCCCTAGCGAACACAGAGCAGTGCAGTGCAGTGCTGAACCGCCCCATAGGCCACGCGTTACGGGCCTTGCCCTCTGTTCGTTCTTTAGGCTGCCATCCAGCTTCTTGATCTGCCCGCGTGGAGGTGCAGAGGCAGAGGGGTTGGTGCAATAGTACCGCATCCCCTTCGTGTTGTCACTCAATTAAAAGCCCGGCAGGGTGCTCGCAGGTCGATCGTCTGCACCGATGCAACACATATCTTATGGGGCGTGTGGTGCGCATGGCCTAAAGCGGGCCAGGTGTTGTGGGAAGGGGGGAGGTTTCATTTGGTACCAACGAAGCCCACACGCAACGGGTGCACACCTTGACATATGGATGCCCCTTCAGCCGTGTCGCAGCCGATGGAACGGCGTGCGTTGGGTATGGCTGTGTTGTGGGGACGCACTGAGCACTCGGCAATAGACTGAAGGCCCCGCCCTTTCCTCCCCTGAGCATGTTGCCATTGCGGTGCCACCTGCTTTCTTGTGGCTGGGTGGGCACCCTCCGTACAGGCCAAGGCGTCCACACAGAACATGGACAGAGTGCAGATGTGTGTGTCATCATGCCACAGGGGCAGTGGCCAGCTGGCCTTGGACACGCCGTTGGAAGCGACGTGCTGCCAGTCGGGCGGGCTTGTGGTTTCCTGAACGATGTGCAGTCCTTCTGCAATGGAACACCCGCAGACTTGCGAGTGTACAGCAGGTGCTCAGGTTCTTCACTAACACATATGATGTAGATCACATATGATACTTTTCGGCACACTTTGGGTGAGATGCAGTCGATGCGTGCACTGATTGATGGTTGTGCATGGAACACAGGAATTGACTGGGGCAACTGTGAGTATGCCTGTGCGATTCTTTTGATGTGCGTTGGCCATGATGCGAACGCCTGTCGTTAGGCACCGTGATCGTCTCACTCAACCGGCGCAGTCCTGTCGCGGAGTCACATTGGGACGCATTTTTGAAGCACATACTCATCTATGGGTGCCCATGCCGATCCTACGCTGCCTCTGACTCCTCCGCTGCCTGCTCTGTGACGTGGGGTTGGAGCTCGCCGAGTGAGACAACACCTGCTACTATCAACCCCACCACCAACACTGGCAACTCCGCTAGTTCACACACACACACACACAAAGGCTTGGCCTTCTTTTACGCTTGCCCTTGTCGCACTTCAACCATCGACTATATTCCTTGCGTTCGGCTTTGGCACGATAACCATTTGCATGGCCCACCCGCTGTGACCCAACGGCACCGTCTGCTCAACGACCCCACGCAAGCCGTCATCGTTACCCGGATTCCACCGTGGAGGTGACGACACTTGCCCCTTAGACTGCCCCCATGGAACAGAGCCCGCCCCTCCCCACCCCTCTCTCCCGCGGTGCAACCGCTTCTGCATTGAAGCCTGCCATCATCACCCCCACACCCCCTCCCCACACACACCCTGTCTCCCAACCACCACTCCACTGCCAGCAGTACACAGCGACTGCCCTGGGTAGTCCACTCGCCTTCGAGCACGGCGGGTGCCGTGAGCCGCCCCCCTGCGGCGTGGCGGCGCTATGCTCAACTCGACGCAGAGCCTCCGTGAGGGGCTGACGCGTGAGCGGCGCGAGAGCGTCAAGCGCTTCGAGACAGCATGCAAGGGCATGAGCGAGCCCGGGTCTGAGATCCGGCCCCAGAACTACCAGGGGTGGCTCACCCGTGTCACCGCGATCCTCGCCGACTCGAGGAGGACCTACGTGTGGGTTGAGGGGCGCAAGGTGTCGATACACCACCACAACATCCCCGATGTCTTCGACCCGAAATATGTGATGCACTCCGTCAGCATCCTGGACCACAACAAGGCGAAGGGCTCCTACAGCTTCGTCCTGGGCCTGCGCAACGCGACGGGCAATGGGTCTGAGACAGTCATGACCTTCCGGGTGAAGAACGAAGAGGAGTTCATGAACTGGTTCAGCGTGCTGTACAGCAACTGCTTTGCTGTGATGAACAACGCGGCTCTCCTCGACAAGGCAGACGACTGCGGCAGGCTGTTGGACCGGATTGGGGAGGCACGCCCGTTGGAGCTGACGGTCGGCATGGCACGGTTCATCCGGCAGAAGTTTCCCCGCGGCGTCGAGGAGATCAACTGCTTCATCGCAGAGATGGACGAGCAGGACAAATCGAAGTCTCTCTCGACACGCTTCTCCAGGGATCCCCCGGAGCTGAAGGAGCGCAAGAAGTGGGCACGCCTCCTGCGTTACTTCCTCAAGATTGGAACCCTGCGTCTCACCTCCGGTGCTGCTGACTGCGGTGCTGTCGAAGCGGTGCTGAATCTGGATCTGACAATCTTTCCCTCTGTGACAACGCTCAGCCTGCGTTACGTCGAGATCGACAATGTGGATGGCGGTAGCATCGTAGAGAGCTTGCAGATCGACTCCTGTGTTGGGGCGATCCATTGGTACGTCAACACGCGTAACCTCTACATCCGCCAGTGCGAAGGGCTGCACTTCGGCGGGATCTACTTCATGTCGCACTCCCTGGAGTCGATGCGCATCAACTCCTTCATCCAGGACAGCGACCTGGCGGAGGCGTTGAGGGTTCCTGGTGAGCACTCCCCCCTGCGCAAGGCAAGCCGCACCGCGTTTGTGACAGCGTCGGCGACGGCATCGCTGACCCATGCGATCCCCCTCTCGCAGCGGTGGGTGAACCTGCACACGCTGGATCTGTCGCACAACTTGCTGAAGGTCCTTCCCGAAGAGTTCCAGCAGCTGCGGCGCCTGAAGACCCTTGTGTTGGACTTCAACGAGCTGCAGTCGCTGGAGATGCTGCGCCCGCTGCGGAACTTGGTGATGCTCTCAGTGAGGAGCAACAACATCGGGTGCACGAGGCCCCTTACGGAGCTGCGCAACTTGACATCTCTGAACCTTGCGTCGAACCAGGTTCCGGAGATCGACTTCGACACGCTGACCAACCTTGTCACCGTGGACCTCTCCAACAACAGCCTGACGGACTGGCGTGATATCTTTGCGCTGTCGCTGTCGGCATCGAACCTCGAAGTGATCCATCTCGATGGAAACCCTCTGAAGCGCATGATTGCCAAGCAGGTATGAGGGAGCGATACAGATAGATAGAGGGAGGGAGAAACCATTCCCAGGACCAACAGTGCCTGAGGTTGCGCGCCTCAGGCCCAAATGACACCACCTCTCCCCTGTTTTCAAAGCCAGGCCTGTTATTGGGCTAGCTCCTTGCCGTGCTTTTGTCCAACCCCATGCGCACCTTCCTCCTTGAGGGATACATACTACCCCCTTCCATCTCGGCACAGGACTACGGGCCAGTGATTCGGTCGATGTTCTCCCGCAGCATTACGCTGGACGGACGTCGCGTCAGCAAGGCTGACCGCGAACTTCTTGAGGAGATGCTCGAAAGGTACGCTGCGCACACACGCCAGCCATTTTAGAGCCAGCGTTGAACACACTCTGCCCCTTGAGATGCTCCCCACCGCCAGCATGTTTGTACACCTCACCCCCCTAACCGCAGATACCAAGATCGCGTGTTCACGCTAAAGCGGCGGAAGTCTGGGAGCCAGGCCCCCAGGGAACTGGGCAGCGACGATGGCAGCACGAGCCACACCTCTGTGTCGTCGAAGGGCAGGCGCCGCGTGGTGCGGCGGGTGCGGAGGAAGAAGAAGCGGGCCGCGGTCGACCCGGAGACGGCACAGCTGCCGGAGGACACGCCGAGGGAGCGCCGCGAGTCGACACCGCTGCTGGGGCACTCCCCGAGCCACGCCCCGCCGAACTACGGGCACCGCCAGTCGCCCATCGGCATCACGCAGACGGGGCTCCACGGCGTAGCATCCTCTTCCCCACGCGACATCCTCGACCAGTGGCAGGCATCGCTGCCTGAGAAGTCTGCACAGGACGAGGCCATTGCTGACCCGCAGGAGCACATCAGCCAAGAGACGCTGAACACCATCTCCCGCAGGTCCTCTGCCGAAGTGCTGCGCCCTGCCACGATGGACCACGACAGCCCTGTGCATTCGGCAATCCAGCCTATCCGCCGCAGGTCGACATCGTCGCGTCTGCCGGAGGGGGGCTCGCACCAGTCTGGGCGGGATGTGGATGCAATGGAGGTCATCTACGTGGAGCCTGTCCAGGACCTGAATGCCACGGTGGAGTCGGCAGTGTCGTCGTCTGCACCCCCGCTCCTGGAGCCCAACCACAAGCTGGTCAAGCCGCGGAAGCATCCTGCGGTGTCGCCCCCGCCGTGCCCCCCCAGGTCGCCGCGCCTGTCTGGGAACCATTCGTCGAGGCCCAGGTCGCAGTCTGCTGTTTCCGTCGCGTCTGTTTCCCAAGCGGCGAGCAAGTCGCGCGCGTCGTCGATGCACCGTTCCGTGTCGCTGGGGCATGATGTTGCAGCGACGGCGAAGGACCCCGTGCCTGTTGAGGGGGTCAACACGTCTGATGCTGATATGTGGGCGGGCCTCAAGAGGCAGATGCGTGAGCAGCAGCAGCAGCAGCAGCAGCGCCGGGAGGAGGAGGAGGCGTCGGGTGCGGTGCACGCCACGCAGATCCAGCACCAGAGGAAGCCGGGCGGCGCCGCCCGGCGCGTCACGGGGAGTGGGGAGTACGCTGTGCTGGATGACTCGCACAGCGAGGCTGTCACCGCCGCCACCGGTCTCACCGGGGAGGAGCACGACTACATCCCGGTCATTATCACGCAGGAGATGCGGGACCTTGCGGTGAAGGTGGCCCAGCCTGCCAAGGGTGCCTACAAGTTCCTCTCCAGCGGCCCGCTGTACCTGGCGGGTTGGTACAAGAAGTACTGGAGGTCGCTCGACAAGCGGGAGTACGCCACCCTGCAGAAGATTCTGGTCGTGGTGTGCCACATCCACCTGGCCCTTGTCATCCCATTCGCCATCGTGTTCGCGCAGCTCCCCTGCAACAACTGCACTGCAGAGGATGAGTACAACGAGCAGAGGTTCCGCTACTTCATCTCCGTCATGATCATGACTGGCAGTGCCTTCCAGACCATCCTCGGTATATACGCCCTGTTCTACGAGAATATAGTGATGTTAGTGTTCTTCAACCTACTCACTGTGGTCCTCGCTGTGCGGTATATGTACAACATGTTCAACTACCTGGAGGATCACGCGGTCGTATTCTCTGTCATAGGACCGCCCATCATCGAGATCATCTACGAGCTGTTCTACCTCGGGGTGTCTCTGTTGATCTGGCCCAACTTCAACCGCCTGGTGTTCTACCGTGTTGGGGGTGGGCCCCACTTGGTGAAGATGTACAAGAAGCTCCAGATATTCGCAGCGCTTGCGAGAACGGACCTGCTGTTCATCGTGCTATCGGCCATCATTGCCTCCTTCTGGTACATCCACGAGACCTGGCAGTGGGTGCTGATGAGCCTGACGTGTGTGGCAGCAGTTGCTCTCTACCACTTCGCGGTGAACTGGACGATCCGCGAGCAGCGCCGCGAGCTGATCTTCTTCGTGCTGCTGGTGCTGGGGCTGTTCGGGGTGCAGGTCTACATGATCTGGACCCTCTCCATCGAGCCCGACTCAGAGCTCCGCGCCAGGCTGCACACCGCCTTCCACGCAACGGTCTACACAATCATCGCCGCACTCACCATCAAGGTGTTCATGTTCATCTCCCTGGGCATCTGCGTCCTCTCCTTCGGGAAGGGCCTCAAAGAGGCGCTCGAGGGCGAAGTCGGAGACGAACGCATCTGGGGTGTGCCAACCGCACAGGTGTAACCCGAATGAGAGGGTTTTGGCCAGTGTGTGCCAGGTGGTGGTGTCCCCAACGGTGATGCCTGGCCATGCGTGTCACATGACAGCACTGCGCACTGCGTGCTGTAGCTCCTTGTTGCCGCAGCGCAGCACATCGCCGCATCTTGGGAATGCCACAGAGGGCGGTCTCATCGCTTCGGGGTGTGTGTGTTCAGTAGAGGTTGCGTCAAGAGCAGTGGGGTGTTTCGGCTGCGTTCTCCGCTGATCCAAAAAGATTCGACAGTAGATGTGCTCGGTATACTCTACACTCCAATCCATCTTCGCGTGTGAGTGTGCCATCCTATGTGGGATGCTGCATACTTTTCTGCAGCCCCATCGGGATGGTGTGCTGACAGGTCGTATTCAACAGCCGTGCAGGCCTCCGACGGACGATCGATCGGTCGTGCTTGGGGCCGTGACCCTTAGGGGCATGCAATATCACACCGTTCAGTTTTTGTTCCGAGGAGCACCGAATATTAAGTGTTTCAGGGTTGGGTGGATGGATGGATGGGTGGGTGGGGGGTGTGAGTTATGTTTTGTATGTCCAAAACGCTGGTTACCAGAACTAGAATTCAGAAACAACGTCGCTGTTGTCGTGGGGTGGTGGTGGTGGTGTGCCTGCCACATCTTCCTTATTTGTTAGGGATGCCCCAGATTGGACCGCCCCTGGCGAGAGTGAAGCGAGGCGACACCGCGAAGTAGCTGATGAAATCGTGCGACTGAAGCCTTGTTTGAGGTTATCACCTTATACACTCTTCACAGAGGGCCTTCGCGGCCCTCAACACACAAGAGTGCGCTCGACGAAAATTTCAGGTCACGCGGGAGTTGTTCTTTACAGCTGCCCGGCGTGGCGATCCAATAAATCAGCCCCATTTGAAAGTTGCCGACTCCACACCCCACCCACTTGTTCGAGGGGAGGGGAGGGGGTGCCCCGATTTCTCAAGTCGGTGGCCTCCCACCCACCCAGCCACCCACACCCCTCCCCATGTCCACCTTCTTTTAGTTTGCCACCCCCTTCCCCAGTCTTCTTCCCGGGCTGTCCTGTGCTGCAGCCTTTCTCCCCCCCCCCCCCACCCGTGCAACGGAATGAGGCGTGTGATAATCCATTCGTGTGGTGTGTGTTACCTCCTTTAGTTTAGCTATTTTACAACGCGATGCGGGTTTTGGGCGGGGTGTTTTTTTTTCCAACCGGTGCCCCTCCTCCTAAGTTGCCCAAACCGCAAGATTTGCGTCTTCGCAGAACAGGGGTGGGGGGGGGGGGTGAGCGTAGCAAGATGCGTTCTGCACTGCTGGAAACAAATCTACGCGCGTGTGTGTTGGCAGTCGAGATCGCATCAGGAACAGAAGGTGACCGTTGCGTTTCCACACTGCTGCAGCTTTGCAAACAATCTTCGTGTGTGCGTGTGTATGTATCTTTGGAAGTGTGGTGCGTCGTATACTGCTGCAGCAGATAATTCATGTGTGAGTTTCGAAACCAGTTACAAACGGATGTCGTACTAGACGGCAGTGCCTTCCACCTGTGCCCCTGCCGCCCACTGCTAAGGGGGGAGGGGTAAGAAAGGTGGGTCGTGTGTGTGTTCCCCCTTGGCAGCTTCGCCAGCCAAGGGTGCGTGGCGGGGGGGGGGAAAAATAGCAATTTTCATCACCCTCTCCCAAAGGCAAGCTCCCGCCCCTCCCACGCCCCACCTCCCACACACACACATACAACGTTGACAGGGCGTGCGCAGCCAGCTCTATAGGGTGGGGTGGGGTGTAGGGTGTTCTGCTTCGTGATCGACGTGCGACCCACTGCTTCGCTCGCTTCTTCTTCATCTCCCTTTTCTGTGATTGTTGCAGTGCCTTGCGGTGGGGGGGGGGGGGTTGTTGTTGCTGCCGTTGTAATTGCCCCAGCACTCATTGTATGCACCGAACTGTGGCTGTGTTGAAATGGGGGTGGGTGTGGGGGCGTGCGATCTCTTTTTTTCCACGATAAAAGAATCACACACACACACACGCACACATGACATACACTCTTGCCCCACCACTACCCCCTGACTCTCCCTGCTCGAGAAAAGGAAGTATCATTGAAACGAATCCTGGCGCATTTTCGGGGTGGAAGGGGTATCTTTGGGCAGAAAGAGAGAGAGAGAGGGGGCCAGGGAGTGTTGGTGGGGGGCCAATATGCCCCAACGTTTCTACTCCCTTGCCTCTCATCCCCCACCCACCCCCACCCTCACGCCGTGCCGCGACGCAACGCCGCCCCACACCCCCCGCCCCCCCTGCCATCGTTCGCCAACATCCTCACATTTTTTTGATTTTATTTTTCTGGAGCAAAATATTCGTTCTGTTGATTCGACTCTCAATATTCACCTCGTGCCCCCCATGCACCAACCAAACTCTATGCCCATTTCTTTGTTTTCTTTTTTTTTTGCAAGCCAGTGATTCGTTCCGAAGAAGGCGACTAGCTCAGTGCGACACAGCGGTGCTATCTGCCCCGAGATCTCTTCTCTCGGGTGCCGGTCCCACTTTCTTTTTTTGGTGGAAAATCTAGGAGGGAGTCTCAGGGAAGGCAGGGGTGTAGGGCTCCGCAGGGGCTTCGCTCTATAGTGTGGGGAAAGTAAAGCCCTTTATTTATAGCGGGCTCCGTCCTCCCGTTGTGGCCCTTCGGGGAACACTGCGCGATGTCGCCTCGCGAACCCAAGCCCCAATACGCTCCAAAGTGGGAAAAAAACGTGAATGTGTGTGACTGAGAACACACTAGGGTACCGCACTTTTCAACAAATGTTCAACGGAGCGAAGGCCCTCCTGTGTGTTTCTTTTGTTGGAGTTGTGCTAACAACGCAGGAAACTTTGCTATGCAGATCATGCAGGACACACCACACCCGCAGCAGGCGTGTGGGGGTGTTCTCGCGATCGACGAAATACCCGCTGGTTCTTCTCTCCCCTTTCTGATTTGCAGACACAAAGTTTTTGCAAGAACAGCTAGCTTTTCGCACTAAAAAGACTCGTGGCAGCGTTCGGTATCCTGCACACATGCACTAGCAGGCACCGTTCGTACAAACAAAAAGTTGTTCGTACGTTTAGACCACACACCCTTAAACAATGGCGCAGCTCAGGAAGGTGGATTGGAAGAAAATCCCCATTCCCCGCCTTCCTGAGGGACGGCGTGCGGCCCCCCTGCGCCCCAGGTGTGTGTTCCCCCCGTGTCTCATTGTCCACAGGGCTCCGGAGAGTGTCTCCTGCTGGCGCTGTGGGTGTCGTGCCCGCGCCAGCTGCCCGGAGTGGAAGGAGCTCGCGGGGGAAGAGAACGCCCTCGAGCGTTTTGAGAAAGACCCGGATGTTCCTGACTGGTGTTGCCCCCTCTGCGCCTACGCGGTGTCGACAGGGGAAGAGCTCGAGGGGGAGCTGGCGGAGATGAAGGAGGCTGAAGAGCAGGTGAGTGAGGCGGCGGCGGCGAATGCGGAGACCTTCGAAGTGCCGTTCCAACCTAAAGCCACCTCCCCTGCTGTCGTGCCCCCTCCCTCCCAAACAGGTCCGCCCCCCCCTGGTGCACAGGCACCCCCCCCCAGCACAGGCTGGTCAGGATCCGCGCTCTGCCCCTACAGGGCAGGGTGGCGTGCTTCCTACTCACACGGCCACAGGGTCCTCTGTGAACACCCCCACAGGATGGAGCACCACGCTTCCAATGAACACGGCCACAGGGCCAGGGAACACTTTCCCACCTCACTCAGCCACAGGGCCTGCAGGTGCTCAGCCTGGTGCAGCATACTGGGGCCAGGGCATGATGAGCCCGAGCCCTGAGCAGAGCCAGTGGTTCGGGATGCAGCCGCCCGGCGGCTGGTCTGGGTACGGAGCACCCACCGGGGTTTTCGGGGGGATTGGAGGAACAGCACCTCCTGCAAGCACAGGCTTCCCCCCTCCTACCAATGCCGCAGCGCTCTGGCCACAGTACCATGTCCGTCCTGTGCAGATGTTCGATTCGGTCGAGCCATCCAGGGTTGTCACGTGGGGAGAGGCCCTCGGGAACCCCCATCATGTGGAACACTTGTGGACTCGTCTGATGATGAGACACCCGTGCCCCACAACGGCTACTGAGTCGGGGCACCACCACGAGCGTCGGGTGCTCCTCTCGCTGCTCCGCATGGTCATCTTCTCCCCTGTGGCCAGGGCCCTTCCGGAGATGCTGCACATCCTGGTCGTTCGGCTGGAGGCCATCCTGCTTCGGGAGGGCTGGATTAAAGCAGCCTCCCTCAACAAAGACCAGGCAATTGTGGGATCCGGGGAATTCGAGCACAGACTCGCTTCCCTCCACTTCTCCGAATGCACGCGCGAGAAGTTTGCTGCGGCCCAGTCGGAGGCCAGGGCTACCGCGGCACGGCACAGGCCCCCGGCGAACCCGAGCCCGGGAAACCGCCAGTACCCTCAGCACAACCAGGGATCCGGACGCGCCGCCGGCCACAAGAGGAAGGGTGGGGATTTTCAGCACCCCCAGCGCCCTCGACCGTCACAGTGACTCGACCCGTGGGGCCCCCTCCTCGAAAGACACCAGATCCGCCGACCGGCCCCAGAGGTGTCCGAGGAGGTGTTCAGCGAGCTGGAGCTGGACACCAGCACGTTTCTGGCGACGTGCTACCGGGACAGTTCGCTCCGGGCCATGGTATCGGTGGAGGCCCGAGCGCGCCAGTTCCGACAACAGCTCGAGGTGCACGACCCGCACGTGGACCCCGAGAGAGCCTTTCTGATGTGGCTCAGGACCCTACTGCAACAAGGACAGATCAGCGCGGCCAGTGCCCGGCAGTACTTAACATATCACAGGATGTCAAAAATACCCCCCCAGGAGGCGTTCCGCCGGGCCACACTGCAGATTCCCCCCCCGAAGAGGGCCGAACCGACAACCATTTCGCAAGTGCAGGTCTTCAACGCAGTTTACACCCCGCCGTTGTCCCGGGCCGCAGTGGCACTCGCTCTACAGTGGAGCACGGGATGCAGATGGAGCGACCTGGAGAGGCTCCGCAGCTGCGATATCCGTTTCCTGGCCTCCGGCGACATCACGGTGACTTTCCTGGGCGGCAAGACAGACCTACACTGGAGGGGCCAGGCCCTCATGCTCCCCGCGAAGGGCAAGTACATCGGGCTGCTTCGACGGTGGGTCGCTCATCGCCAGTCTCAGAGTCCGGAGGGTGCCCTGTTCCAAGGGCTGAAGTACACAGAGTACAACACTTTCCTCCGGCAGTCTCTGCACATTCTGTCGCATGGGGTCAGACGGAGCGCCCTGAAGAGGGCGGCAGAGGTGGCGGGCCAGGCTTCTGCCCAACTGCTGGCTCGGCACCGCAATCCGACTTCGACCGAAGGATACCTCCCTCACCATCTCTGGCAGACGACGGTGCAGTCGAAGGAAGCGACACAGACTCTACAGTGAGTGACTCGGGGGATTCGCTTGCCTCAGTGGGCAGCGTGTATCGGGCGGCGCCTTTCCGCCTGTTTCTAAAAGGATATGACTATGCAACGGCCTGGGCTGATGCTCATTTCGCCGCTGCACCAAGAGCCGCCTACGAAGGGGTCATTTCTGAGGCTACCCGCACCACCATCTACATCGAGGATATGCTGAGGGCCTTCCCTGCCTTGCGTGAGAACTTCCAGTGGTTCCGCGATGCCGAATTCCTCACACGCCGGGTGAATTTCAACCTGAAGCCACGGCCAGGCCCCCCGAACACCAGGATAGCGCCACACGTGGAGCGTCTTGACTCCCTGGGCATTACGGAGCCCTCCCCGAAGGCTGTCTCCGGGGTCACGTGGTATCAGGGGGTGTTCTGTGTCCCGAAGAAAGTGCCGGGTGCCCTGCGGTTATTATGTCATGCAGGGCTATCAACGACGCCCTGGATATGTCTGACCTCCCCCGCTGCCAGTTGCCCTCATACGACGAGATTCTGGCTACCGTATTCAGTGGAACCCTGGTCATGCAGTTTGACTTCAAATCCTTCTTTTTTCAATTCGATGTTCCCCTCGAAGTGCGCCACTTCTTCGGTTTTCGGGCCTGTCAACGTCATCGCCGCATGACCCGGCTACCAATGGGGTACGCACCGGCGCCCCAGGCGGCCCAGGCGGTGACAAACCTACTCGTGCAGGAGAGCTGTGCCAATGTCGAGGCACAGGGCCTGGCGTGGATCGACAACGCGATCTTCAGCGGCGACAGCAGCGCGCTGTTCCAGGTACACGAGACGTTCACAACGCTGTGCAGAAGGTATCAGGTGGTCATCGGAGAATACGAATCCCCCGCTGCATACACTACACTCCTGGGGATTGAGGTTAACCTGCGGCTGCGCCAATGGCGCATGGATCCTGCGTGGGTTGCGAAGACGCTTCCAGCAGCCCGTGCCCTGCTGGCGCTGGGCCGGGCCCCCCTACGTTTGTGGTGGCGGATCAGCGGAGCTTTCCTGTGGAGGTTTCATGCACTGCGTCTACCACTGCACGGCGCCCTGAAGATCCTCACGTGGATGTCGACTACCTCCCAACTCCGCCTTCCCTGGGACAATCTGTACACGCTCTCTGACGAGGTGTCTCGGGCTCTGCATCAACAGACGGAGTCTCTGGCACAGAACCCATGGCAGTCATGGTCAAGGCGGGAGCTCCCGACGGTTCAGGTCGTGTGCGATGCCAGCCTGTCGGGGTGGGCCGTGGTGCTGGACGATTTACAAGCTCACCACGGTAAGTTCTGGGGCGACCTCCGCGGGGAGACTATATACATGAAGGAGCTCTTCGCTGCTTACAAGGCCGTGAAACTAGTCTGTAGCAGGCACCGATGGGAGAACCACCGTATCATCTTGTTTGGCGACAACCAGGCGGTTATCGGAGCCATCCGGAAGGGAGTGTCACACGTCGTCGGGGCACAGCACTGGCTTGATGGGATCTGCCAGCTTGCGGAAGCTCACGGATGCAGGGTCGACCCCGAATACGTCAAGTCGAGCGATAACATTGCTGATCAGTATACGCGTTTATGATGAAAAGGAGGGGGGAGGAAAAATAAAAAGGTAACTTTCAATGCAGGCACCCACATTTTGAGGGAAAGCCGGAATTGAAGGTTCTTTTATTATCGGCTAGTCAACCTCCACGACCGGGTTGGAGAACCCGCATTTGGTTCGATCAACGTACCTCGGTACAGAACCAAATAGTTTTTCTCCATGGACGGTTTTGGAGGCTAGCCACGTTCTCGTTACCCCCCAACTACCCCCCTTTCTTGTGATACCTAAAGCACGGTCGACTCCTCCCTAGGTACAGATGGTATAAGTTGAATTCGGATGCACATCGCGCCCACTGTGGCGCACGTTAACGCTAATGACTGTGTGATGAGCAACCGGCCCCATAAACAGGCGCCCGGCTCTGCCAATGACCGTGTAGTGTGCAACCGGCCCCATAAACAGGCGCCCGGCTCTGCTGGTCAACGTGAGATGAGCAACCGACCCCTTAACTGGCGCTCGGCTCTGCCAATGACCGTGTAGTGAGCAACCGACCCCTTAACCGGCGCTCGGCTCTGCTGGTCAGCGAGAGATGAGCAACCGACCCCTTAACTGGCGCTCGGCTCTGCCAACGACCTTGTAGCGAGCAACCGACCCCTTAAATGGCGCTCGGCTCTGCCAATGACCGTGTAGTGAGCAACCGACCCCTTAACCGGCGCTCGGCTCTGCTGGTCAGCGTGAGATGAGCAACCGACCCCCTTAACTGGCGCTCGGCTCTGCCAACGACCGTGTAGTGAGCAACCGACCCCTTAACCGGCGCTCGGCTCTGCTGGTCAGCGAGAGATGAGCAACCGACCCCTTAACTGGCGCTCGGCTCTGCCAACGACCTTGTAGCGAGCAACCGACCCCTTAACTGGCGCTCGGCTCTGCCAATGACCGTGTAGTGAGCAACCGACCCCTTAACCGGCGCTCGGCTCTGCTGGTCAGCGTGAGATGAGCAACCGACCCCCTTAACTGGCGCTCGGCTCTGCCAACGACCGTGTAGTGAGCAACCGACCCCTTAACCGGCGCTCGGCTCTGCTGGTCAGCGAGAGATGAGCAACCGACCCCTTAACTGGCGCTCGGCTCTGCCAACGACCGTGTAGCGAGCAACCGACCCCTTAACTGGCGCTCGGCTCTGCCAATGACCGTGTAGTGAGCAACCGACCCCTTAACCGGCGCTCGGCTCTGCTGGTCAGCGAGAGATGAGCAACCGACCCCTTAACTGGCGCTCGGCTCTGCCAACGACCGTGTAGTGAGCAACCGACCCCTTAACTGGCGCTCGGCTCTGCTGGTCAGCGTGAGATGAGCAACCGACCCCTTAACTGGCGCTCAGCTCTGCTGGTCAGCGTGTGATGAGCAACCGTCCCCTTCGCTGGCGCCCGGCTCTACTAACGACCGTGTAGTGAGCGACCGGCCCCTTAACAGGCGCTCGGCTCTGCTGGTCAGCATGTAATGAGCAACCGGCCCCATAACAGGCGCCCGGCTCTGCTAGTCAACAGGAGCAACTGGCCCCGGCACGGCCTCACACCTCATAATTCCCGAGGCACGGAGGTGACGCCCTCCTGACGCGCAAATGCCCGAGGCAATGAGGAGACGCCCTCACATATCCTGTTCCCGACACAAGGAAGTGGTGCCTTCCCTCGAATACGGATCTCCGCGACAAGGAGTTGGATTTGAAGAGCCCGCTCGGCGTTCAGAGGCCCCCTTTGGTATGTGAACGCTCGACGACTGGAGGGGTCACCCCCTCCTTCATGTGGGAACGCTCGGCATTCGTCAGCAACGCCCTCCTTGGGTATGGGAACGCTCAGCGTCTGGAGGAGACACTCTCCTGTGTGTGACTACTCGGTATTCGGAGATGACACTTTCCTTTGCATGTAGGCGTCCAACATTCGAAGACGGGAGACCCTTTCATGGCAGCATTGGAGGCAGGAAGTGTCATCGCCTCGTGCCCATGTGGTCGGCAGATGTAGATGGCAACCCTCAGGCAGTGTGGGTGACCGCACGGCTCTCGGGGGCTCACCACGCAGGAGTATAAAGGAAACCCCCCCCCCCCCGGTCGTGCACGCGCCAAGGGGACGATGAGGCCGCGCCCGCCCCCGCCTATGTCCCAAGTACGCCTGACATGGACAGATCATTGAGTGCTATCATAATGGGACACCGAGTACACACCTCCGTACGGATGTACGCGATCTGGAGTCTCCTGAGCAAGAGCCATAAACAACGGCTGTGCCCCGAGTCTTCAGGTGAGAAGCTGTTAGCAAATGTTACCACCTGTCACAATCGTCGGATACCCAGGGGTACCGCCTACCTGGCGTATGCGTGCCCGTAAACCGGTTCAGACGCGCTCCCCTCTTGGTATACACGACAGGTCAGAGAGAAGATACCCTCATTGTACTCGGACGCCCGGGGTATGGAGATGCCAGCGCAGTCGGCTATCTGACAGAGCAGCCAGGCAGGTGTGTTATTGGCCCCGACGTCGAATGGAGCCATGGCAGGCACACAGCGAAGGACGCGTCCGGCTCTCCACTCACAGCATCCGTACCCGCGGGTCCACCTGTCGCTACCGGCTGCGTCCACTCAACACGCCTTACCCCGGCCCACATGAGTATGCCTGACATGTACACCCTGGAGAGCTACGCCGATCTCGCTGTCGATGGCAGGTGCTGTGTCGCAGAGCGACCTACCCAACCCCTCCGCCACCTGCTGGAGGCGTCTGGGGAATCACACCTCAAGCTCATCATCCGATACGGCTAGCCTACTCCCTGGATACCCCCTGCTGCGCCCCCTACAACTCCACTTCGACTCCCCCACTACCTCTGATGTTCCTAGCAGTACCGCTGATGTCTCTTCGACACCCACGTATAGAAACCCGAACCACCGCGCCCTCTCAGCCTGTCACATGGATGAATCTTTCCCCCGATCGGCTCGGTCAGTATGCCCGTCACACCCTGCAAGTGAGATAGGAGCCTTTAGCAAGCTCTCGTCACAAGCGCCCATCAGCTGACCAGTAATAGGGCTGTGCCAAGACGTCATGAGCCTGTGGCTTCAGACACGTGCTGACCTAGACTATCCCCGGGTTGAGACAGTAGCGATCACGGGCAGGCGCTCAGTGAAGTCTGCGCCGCTTGACGAAGATCCACGCCGTGTCCCTCCCGTGGCTGCATCTCTGGGGACCGAAAAGGAATCATCATGCCAGGGTAAATCCGGGCATCACCGGCGCGCTGTTCCCGGCAGCGACCTCTCTGCTCTTAACGACACTTCAATTGCTGCCAAAGGCATCTATGACTCCCGCCGATGCACCTCCGATATGGTGATTGAACGCCGCAAGGGATACGGGATGCCACATCATGCGTGTACTAAGGAATGACAGGTCAAACGCAACAGACGCCTCGCAACCCCAAAGACGCTGAGGTGCTGACATGTAGGGAGGAAAACTCATCCCTACAGGAGAACGCCTTCGACCCCCTCTCGATCGCCGCTTATCCGCCGATCTCGCAGATGCGTGGCCATCCGCGGTGGCGCCGACCTCTCACGACGTCTTCATCCGCAGGGATTGCCCCCTCCCTTTGTGGTCCCTCGGCTGCGGCCGGATGCTCAACTGTGCCCCCATCCACGCCGACCCCAGGGTTCGCACAAGGCCGCTCTGCGGTGGCGCGTGACCTGTCATGGCGTCAGTAACCTCCCGTTGTATCTGACCCCTTAGACGAGGACCGTAAACCCCGAGATAGAAACCCTTCGCGGCCAGGCGAACGAGGATGTCGAACAACCCCAGGCCTCACAGGGAAGTTGCACGAAGCGTCTCCGCCACGAAAGATACCCGCAACGTATGGACGTGCAGAGCACCGCGCGCAGGCTGCGGAGATCCAACGAGAGGCGATTCTCTGGGACGGCAGGGCCGTCGAAGAGACAGGGTGGCGATGCTCGCCTCGATGCCCAGCTGAGCGTGAGGTTCACTCCGACGCACTTGAATGTGCACCCTCACACCTGAAGAAGGACGGGGAGTTGGTACTGGCAGAAGATTCGTGATGCCGCATATCAAGCTGCTGGGATGCGCCTTGGAGTACGCCGATGACGGATAACGGTAGTCTGATCAAACGTTCCTGCTCGACACACAAGACGAGGCGAGAAAGACAGCGATCGGTCCAATGAGGCTCATTCCTCGACGTATGGCGCAGCGCATAGCGCGCTGCGGATGCTGACGATCTGAAGTAGGTGGGTTTGCTGCCCCGCGTCAGAGGCGACAGATGTGGAGCTGGCACACAACGCAACGCCCCTCGACACCAGAATACCGTGAGGAACCACACCCGTCGAGCAGGCCGCGTATCAACAAACAAAGGGATCTCAAATCACGGAGACCCTCAACACCTACCTCGTGTGCAGCCCAGGACCGGAAGCTGTCCACGGCCAGATCAGCTCCCTAAAGCAACTATCGACGCATCCTTGTGCATGATCTTCGACCCTGAGGAATAGCAGCCTAGGTATCGCAGTTGCACAGATACATCGTAACCACGCACCAGACATGCGTGACCTCCATCGGTGACGACTCCTTCTGCTCTGATGCCGAGACAAGGAGGCGACCTCCGTCCGGGAACGCGGAGGTGAAGCCATCCTTTTTGTGACCGCGCCCACGACACGAAGGTGACGTCCATCCTTTGCAATATGAGCGCCCGAGGTGCGGACGTGAAGTCCTATTGAGAACACCAGGGACGTGAATGTGACGCCCCTCTCTTACGATAGCTTCCTAGGCATGGACGCGATATCCGTATTATGAATATCTAGTACGGAGGCGACGCCCTCCTTTTGATAGTACCCGATACGCGGAAGTGCCGTCCTCATTTCCCGACAGGTATGTTCTCGTCCCTACATCGACCTCGAAGCAACTCTCCGGGCAATCAGGCATGAGGATACCTGTTTCACGCGCACAACCGGTTCCTCTTCCTTATACCGGCAAATGTCTCATCCCGATCGGGCATGGAGATGGACGCCCCCCCCCCCCCCCCCCCCCAGTTGTGTGTGTAACATCGGATCCTCGCGCTGATGGTTTGAGCCAGTGCACCCGCTGCACTAGATACTCCCACCACAATGAGCCAGCGGCGACCAGCAGTGCACTCTCGGCCACGACAAGCCCGAAGCTGCGGACGACAGCGAAAAGGTCAACCCGGCGCATGAGTAAGGAAGCACCCGCCGGGAGGCATGGCAGGCCTAGCGACATGCTCGACACCAAGCCACTGCGCAGCAATTTGGATCCCTGTATACCGAGTTTCTGCAAGGAACCCTCAGGTGCACGGAGGTGATGAGGATAGACAGCAGACGAGCAGATACTCCGCATCGCAGCACCCGGGGGCCTTGTCTCGAAGGACTCGAAACGGACCTACGTGTGTTGACCCCTTCGTCACCGTGTCAAACACATTCAGCTTAAGAGGGACCTCGCAAAACAGCTGCTGATGCCTGCGTTCACGCCGAATCTGCCCGCGTCGTGGCCCCCGATACAAAGCTGGGTGATGTGACGAGTGTATTCACCGATGTGCGCTCCGCAACGCCGATATGAGAGGCGTGAAGCGTACCATGTCAACCCACACGATCCGCTGTCTCATGCAGGCCTGCATAGGCTATGAAGTGAAAATCATTGGATATGCCTCCATGGTGGCCTTCGTCAACCCTGCGTCCGGTGTGAACTCCGCCATCCGTACGCGCCCTGCTGTCTGCGAAGGCCCAGGCGCAAGAAGCCGAGTAGCGATACAATACGAATTACCGCCACTACATCATGATGATCAGAAGCTGATGAAAACATCGCACCCATACCTGGTGCGAACTGGCGAAGTTGTCTGCGATTGACAGTTCGTCGGTGGACGCTTCCTGCTCTCTGAGACGACTGCGCGGGGCCTGGACAACGGTGCATGAATCACGCGGTCACCTGGGCGAACGGACCTCTCAGATCGACCCTACGTGGTATGACCGTCAGACTAACATAATCCCTGTTTACGTCGAATGTCGACGAGCCCGTCCAGACGACGACTCTATCCTACATATCGATGCGCGGAAAATACTGCTCCCCAGCTGACCGACGACAGTGAACTTCTCGGAGATACTACAGCCGGCGCTAATACACTAGACTGGATCCAGATCGATGATACCCATATATCCTCCCACATGCCCCGCTGAACGATCGTGGACCAACCGCTTCGCCACCACAGAGTTCATCAGCTGTCCCAACTGTCCGCTAAGCCTGCAGCCTGCGCAGACCGACAATGTGACCCACGCGATCGGTGCGATATCACAACGCAGGATGGTATCTACTACTCCTGCATCCTGCGTTGAGACACATGGGTCTGGACTACAACCGCCGACTACGTCTGCTGGAGATCGGATGTCTCAAGGCCAGATCCCGACCCTGACAACACCTGATGACTACTGCGCTACTCCCTTGTATGAGCGAGACTGCGATGGGATCAGGTCGCCCATAGAGAGCAGCGAAGGGATGACAAGTCTTCTCTATGGGCCACCTGTATGTCCTCAATATCGATCGAGCCAGGCGGCAACTAATGACAATCCACGGACCGCCTGGCTTCTCGATATGTCCCATCGCAGACGAGGTATCAGGTGCATGCCAATGCATATATGTATTATCTTGATGGATGTGCATACCGAAAGATGTCTATCAATATGTTGGAACAACCTTACGTGTGTGGTAAAGGATGTTGAGGATAGAGAGATCCGAAACATCAACAAGCTGGAGTTGACCCTCGATAATAAAGGTAACTTTCAATGCAGGCACCCACATTTTGAGGGAAAGCCGGAATTGAAGGTTCTTTTATTATCGGCTAGTCAACCTCCACGACCGGGTTGGAGAACCCGCATTTGGTTCGATCAACGTACCTCGGTACAGAACCAAATAGTTTTTCGACCTCCCACCCGCCCTGCAGGATCCTGTGAACTCACCGACACTTCGTTCCTCCCATGATGGATCTGTTCCCTTCTGCAACACCTACATCTGATACAGGAGACTAGCATATTCCAAACAAACAAAGATCGGCAGCTCTCGGAGTGCTGCGCATCGTGACATCACACTCCAAACCTTTAAAAAAAAATAGGCTTTTGACCGCCCACCTATGATGACGGAAGGAAGGGGCTTTGCTTGCTTCACTTTGACGTTTCGCAAATTCGGGCGATGTGTCCTTTCCAATAGCATGATGAAAATCACAGATGGAAATAATTCACATGTGTAGTGATCCGTGGTACATGACCTTTTGGGGTCAAAATGAACAACAAAGCGTTGCGAGAAGACTGCATCTACGGGTTATCCCACCACCCTCCCCCGGGATGACAAGTCTTCTCTATGGGCCACCTGTATGTCCTCAATATCGATCGAGCCAGGCGGCAACTAATGACAATCCACGGACCGCCTGGCTTCTCGATATGTCCCATCGCAGACGAGGTATCAGGTGCATGCCAATGCATATATGTATTATCTTGATGGATGTGCATACCGAAAGATGTCTATCAATATGTTGGAACAACCTTACGTGTGTGGTAAAGGATGTTGAGGATAGAGAGATCCGAAACATCAACAAGCTGGAGTTGACCCTCGATAATAAAGTGACCGTTCGTACAAACAAAGAACGCAACTCCAAGTCTTTTTTGCAAGAACAGCTAGCTTTTCGCACTAAAAAGACTCGTGGCAGCGTTCGGTATCCTGCACACATGCACTAGCAGGCACCGTTCGTACAAACAAAAAGTTGTTCGTACGTTTAGACCACACACCCTTAAACAATGGCGCAGCTCAGGAAGGTGGATTGGAAGAAAATCCGTTCGTACAAACAAAGAACGCAACTCCAAGTCTTTTTTTTTTTGCGGAATCGGGATCGACCGCACCACTCGATGAGAGAGGCAGACGAAGGGCTGCATGTGTGGGAGGGGGGGGGTATTATCTTCTTGTTGCCTTGCGTGCTGGTGTGGTGGCTGAGAGGGGAGGGGGCGGGGTGTACGTTGCATGCTTTGTCCGCGTGTGTGACAAGGAGACGGAGCAGCAGGGGGGAGGGGGGGCAATGTGACAGAAAATGACAAGGGGTTATGGCTTTTGCCATTGCACTCCTAAGAGGATCTCAATGATCTCGCCAGGATGGTGCTGTCGAGAGCAGCCGCAGCGGTTTCTTCTCTGCCTGACCTGCACACCCCCCTTTCGCAAGCTTCTCCCCCGCCCCACCCCCACCCCCACACACAAGCTTTAGGCTCAAACCAAAATGGCTGCGGAATAGCTTCTTGTCTCCTGCCTTTCACTGTGTGCGGTGATTTCGCATCAGAACTCCCTCAGATGATCTGTGTGAAGAGCCCAATTTACTGCCTGGTCGATTAAAGAGTGTTGATGGTTCGGTCTACTCCGCCATATTGTGACACCACTTTCCAGAAGAAATTGCACTGTTTTACAGGCATTGCTGTGTGCAGGAGAGATCCCTCCCGTTCGGAGGTGTCGGGGAATACCAGGGAGGGATGGGATTTACTCCGCCTTTGCAAGACCGGGAAAAAACAAGCAGAGCCTGAGATCTTCTGGAAACTTGAGGCACCGCCCCCCCTCTTCTTTCGTCGACGGGGGTGGATGTATCTGTGAAACATAATTCACGGTGTCATTCTGCAGTGTGAACCGGAGCCTTTTGGAGGGGGACAGAGCATGCTCTAACGAGAGGATTTGCAGCCCATTTCTTTGAATCATCGGATGGAGGAGATGGTGGTGGTGGTGGTGCCGGCCTCAGCCCTCTGTGCCAAGAAACTGCGCCGTGTGTGACGAAGCCTCGCTGTTCTGCACAACACAGGGTGGGGTGCCCCCACCCCCCCCGCCACCCCGAGTGAAGGGTGATCATTTTTGTGCTCCCTTCTACTTCTATCTCACTACCCCCCGCCACCCCCCCCCCCCCTCCTTCGTCTCCTCCCCCAGCACGTATCAACAAAAAAGTATCGTTCAAAACAAAAGGACTGAGAAGGATGCCACAGGCACACAGGAACTCAGGTTGGGCCACTTTCCGGCAACTGCTGTGCTGTGCTGTGTTGGTTTGCCCTTCTCTACACTGGAACCCCGGGTGGCCTCCTTCTTTGGGTGGCTGGCCAAGAACAGCAGACTACATCGAACATAAGAAAAACCATTTGGCACCATCGTGCATGCCACCGTCTGGTCATCTCAGACGCCCGACCGGCGGCTGTCCAGACCAACAGAGGAAAACACGTGGCATGGATGTGGTGCGTTGCCAAGGATTTTATTAAAGCAACGTCGTGACCTCTCACCCGCTACAACGGCAGCCGTCAAACCAATTGAAAGGGGGGGGCGGGTGATGGGTGGGTGGGTGGGTGGCAGCAGGGATGCCGGGTCGCATCAATGAAGCGTGTGCCCCTTCCCCCTCCCCGCCCCGCCCTGCCCTACTGAGAGAGAAAGGGGCCACTCAGCACCACTCGCACATGTCAGTTCCACGGCAAGTGCACATCCATGGAATGCCCTCGTGTCACCCAACCCATGCCCACCACACCCTGCCAGAGGCTACACCATGGCGGCTGCAGGGTCATACAGCGGGGGCACCCCGTCGGATGAGCGTTTTGTGCTGCCGACACGCATCGTGCCGGTGGTATGATCTGCAGTGCAGTGCTGTGATGTGACGTGCTGTGCTGTGCTGTGTTCCACACCACCTCTGGCTGCAGAACTACAAGCTGCGCATCGTGCCTGATGCCACGACCTTCACCTTCAAGGGGGAGGTGGAGATCGCGGTCGAGGTGCGTGAGGAGACGGATGAGCTTGCGGTGAACGCTATGGACCTGGTGGTCGACAGCGTGCACATCACCCGGGGCGATGTGAAGGTATGTGTGTCAGGCGCAAGTGTTCTGCACACACGTCACCCAGATCGACATCCCCGGGAGCGCTGTGGAGGTGCACCCGAATGACGAACGCGTGTTCATGCGTCTGCCGCAGAAGCTGGGGAAGGGGTCGGGGACCATCCGGTTTGTGTACAGCGGGACCATCAACGAGCTGAACAAGGGTTTCTACAAGGCGAAGTACGCCGTCACCGGGGCGGACGGGAAGGTGGAGCAGAAGGTGCTGATGACAACGCAGTTTGCAGCACCTGATGCACGCTACGCTCTGCCGTGCTGGGATGAGCCTATCCACAAGGCAACGTTCGACGTGTCGATGGTCGTGGACAAGCACCTGGCAGTGCTGACGAACGCACTCGAGTTGTCGACGGAGGAGACAGGGGATGGGAAGAAGCTCGTGACGTTTGAGAAGTCCCCGAAGATGTCGACGTACCTGGTGGCCTTCTGCATTGGGGAGCTGGAGTATGTGGAGCGTGTGGTGAAGAAGGTGAACAGCGGTGAGACGACACGGGTGCGTGTGTACACGACACAGGGCGGGGGGAAGAAGGACCGCACGAGCCTTGCCCTGGACATCGCGTGCGAGTCGCTTGCGCTGTACGAAGAGTTCTTCCAGCTTGACTACCTCATGCCAAAGCTGGACCTGATCGGCATCCCCGACTTCGCTGCAGCTGCGATGGAGAACTGGGGCCTTGTGACCTTCCGTGAGACCGTGCTGCTGTCAGACGAACAGAGCAGTTTCCGCACGAAGCTGTTCGTCGCGCTCGTGGTTGCGCACGAGCTGGCACACACATGGTTCGGGAACCTCGTGACGATGGCGTGGTGGAAGGAGCTGTGGCTGAACGAGAGCTTTGCAACCTTCATGGAGTTCCACGCCGTGGACGTGCTGCGGCCTGAGTGGCAGGCGTGGTCCACCTTTGTGGCGGAGGACTACAATCATGCACTGAAGCTGGACGCACTGCAGTCGTCGCACCCTGTGGAGGTGGACGTGCGTGTGGCACGCGAGGTCGGGGAGATCTTCGACGGGATCTCCTACTCGAAGGGGTGCTCGCTGATGCGCATGTGTGCCTCGTGGATCGGGATGGACAACTTCCGGGCTGCAATGCGGACGTACGTGGCACGGTTCCAGTACTCCAATGCGACGACGGCAGACCTGTGGCACCACCTGGAGGAGGCGTCGAAGATGCCCGTCACATCTGTGATGCGTCAGTGGACCAGCAAGCAGGGGTACCCTGTGCTGCACGTGCGGCGTGAGGGAGGCAAGATCAAGGTGCGGCAGGCGCGCTTCCTGTCGACCGGTAAGCCATCGGAGGAGACGCTGTGGCAGATCCCGGTCAGCTTCGGGACGCCGCAGGGGCAGGAGATGGTGCTGCTGGAGGGGCAGGAGTCGGAGGTGGCAGTGCCTGCAGATGCGGAGTGGGTGAAGGTGAACTTCGGGCAGACGGCGTTGGTGCGTGTGGCCTACAGCGATGACATGCTGGCGGTGCTGAGCAAGGCAATGGAGGAGGGGCGCCTGTCCAACGTGGACACGACGGGGCTGATCAACGACGTGGCAGCGCTGTCCGAGGCAGGGCTCGTCCCGGCAACGCAGGTGCTGCGCATTGCGGCCTGTGCGGCACACACGGAGGACCTGACGGTGATGACGGCGCTGATGTCCGCCCTGGGCGTAGTGCAGCACATCCTGCGCGGCGCGGACGAGGCCACCTCGCTGAGCAACCAGTTCTTTGTGAAGCACTTCGCGCCGCTGGGTGAGCGCCTCGGGTGGGAGCACCGTGCGGAGGACGACTCACGCACACGCCAGCTACGCGGGATGGTGCTGAGCCGCCTGGCGGGGTGCAAGCACGGCCCAAGTCTGGCCGAGGCACAGCGCCGCTTCGCCAAGTACATGGAGACGAAGGACGAGGCGGTGCTGCCCTCTGACCTGCGCGGCGGTGTGTACAGCGCTGTGGTCAAGGCAGACACGACGGCTGCATCGTGGGAAAAGCTGGCCCAGGTGCACGAGGCCCACGACACGGAGGCCGCAGAGGTGTCGCGGTGTTGTGGCGCCATGAGTGCGTCGCGCGACGAAGAGATTATCAAGCGCACACTGGCATACGCGTTTGACAAGAACAAGACGCGCAGCCATAACCTGGTGACCTTCATGCGATCCCTGGGGGTGAACCCCAAGGCCTCCGACGCACACTTCGAGTTCCTGTCGTCGAACTTCAAAGAGGTGCTGGAGCGCCTTCCAGAGATGTCGCTGACAAGCGTCATGGGCACCCTGAAGCACCCTGTGCGCGAGGAGCAGGCGGTGCGTCTCGAGAAGTGGTGGGCCACCGTCGACGAGGCCGACAAGAAGAGCACCGACATGGCTGTGCGCCAGGCTATCGAGAACATTCGCATCGCCTCCGCTTTCAGGGTGCGTGACTTCGACCGCGTCGTGGAGTACCTGAAGTCCGCCCTGTGACCCTGCCGCCAGTGATGTATGGCGGCTGTTAATATTCTCGAATTTGTGAACACGCAGCGAACCTCTATTCTTCCCAACGTTGGCTGGCCAGGCACCGCCCCCCCGATACCATGTGTCCACAACCCGTGTGACAACACTCATGGTCGGTTCATCAGCATCTTCATCCAGCAGCCCCGTGAAGGCCCGGTAGAGGTTATATTTACGCGAAAGGGTACGAGTTATGTCCCCGATTCTTGTTTTGAGCATCTTGCGCATCTGATGACACTGGCGATACACTGCACTGCCAGTCGCAATCCAGTCTGGCGAAAACGCAACGGCAACACCACTAAAAAGAAGGCGTTGACTATACACCCGGCCTGCACCCCACCCCTCCACCCGAACCGAACCACATGCCATACCCCCCCGTTGCCTGTGCCCTTCCGCTGCACAACCCAGGCCCATGCTCATCACTGCAGTGCAGAGCCCAGCCCACTCAAAACACAACCCAACACACCACCCCACACCCCCCCAGGAAAGCCGTAAGGGTGTGGCACCGCAGGGGAGAGGCATACCCTCTCTCTCTCTCTCCCCCCTCACCCTCACTACGGCCAACCGGCATCCCCTCGACCCCACACACCCACACGCATGGCACCGCATGCCTACGAGGCTGTGCTGCAGCAGTTCTGCAGCGCGTCGCTGCGGGATCTCTTTGCCTCTCTAGGCACAGAGGCACAAGGCGTGCTCCTCGACACCATCGCCTCGAAATTCCGCGCGACAACATGCGCCGCCTCGGCACGCTGCGGAAGCTGTCTATCGCAGAGCTGCAGCCCTTCACCACCATGCGTGGCGCATACCTTGAGGGTGTCATCGCGAGCCGCCCCGTCGGTATCGTCGGGGTGCAGGTCGTCATCACCGACACGGAGGGCGCCCACCTCGACCTGGGGCTGTACAACCTGCTGGAGGGCACCGACACCGCCTCCGCCGACTGCCTCCTCCCCCTCGGTGCGACGGTGTGCGTCATCGAGCCCTTCCTGAAGATCTTCCGCTCAGGCCTGTTCGGGGTGCGGGTGGACGACGCCAGTGAGGTGGTGGTTCTCCCCAAGGGGGTCTCAGCAGGCGGCGGCGGGGCAGCGGCGGAGGGTGTGTCGGAGGAGGCGCAGCTGGGCAGCGCCGTCGCTGCCTTCTGCGCCGCTGCCCCGCCGGGCGGTGTGGCGGGGCACCGCGTGTTTCACGAGCAGGCCTTGAAGCTGCTGCACGTCCCACAGCCGGCGCTCGCCGCCCGCATGGCCACCGTGCTGTCCAACCAGGCGCAGTGCCACCTGCAGCTGGGCTGCCCGGAGGCAGCCCTGCTGGCGGCAGCTGCGTCGCTCTTCTTCACCCCCTCAGACATGGCGGCCCCTGCCCCTGCCGCCGCGACCCCGGCACAGCCGAGCAAAGCCCTGAGGCGCTACACCGCTGCCTGGGAGCAGCTCACATCGCGGGATCCAGCCGACCCGAAGGGGGGTGCATACGCTGCGCTCGCAGCGCACATCTCGGCTGAGGCACCCGCAGGGGGCGCAGCCCCCTCCACCTCGACCTCCGCCGGGGGGCTGGAGCAGGCGCACACAGCGGGCAACGCGCTGTTTAAGGCAAAGCAGTACCGCGAGGCGGTCGCGGCGTACCAAAAGGGGTTGGCCTCTTCGGTTGGCGGGGGCGGGAGCGTGCGGGAGGGCCTTGCGGGAGTCCTGGAGAGGTTTGTCGAGGCGAGTCACTCCCTGCGCCTCTTCGACCACTGCCTGGGGGCGTGGTGCGCGCTGCGCGCGTCCCTCGGGCAGCCCCCGCGCTGCGACACGGCGAACGCCTGCGCCGCCCTGGCGCTTGCCTCCCTCGGCGACACCGCGCGGGCCTCTGAGGCTGCCGCAGCGCACGTCGCGTCTGCGCCCCTCCGCAGCAACCTGCAGACCTACCTGCGCCTGTTCGACCTGGCCTCTCCGGGCAACCCTTTCCGCGGGCCGCTGCGCGGCATGCTGGAGTCGCGCGCCGACCCCATGTCGATGGTGCTGAAGCCGTCGCTGGGTGCTACCGTCAGCACCCTCGCCGTGCCGCCGCAGTGGGTGCACAGCGCGGTGGAGGTGAGGACCGACCCGAGCAGCGGGCGTGGCCTCTACCTTGCGGGGGGTGACGGGGTGCCCCCGGTCAGCGCAGGGGACGTGCTGCTGCTGGACACCCCGCTGGTGTGGAGGGTGGGGGATCCTGCGGCGGACCACCAGGTGATCATGACGACCGACATGCTGGAGAAGAAGCTGGGCGATGCGTCGCTGCTGCGGGGTGAGACGGGGCTGATGTACTCCCGCACGCACGACAGGTATACAAGGAGGGCGCTGGCCGCGCTGCACGATGGGGAGGATGATCGTGGCTGTGGGAAGTCGGTCCTTCCCGTGGCGGATCTGCTGAACAGCGCTGTGTCGGAGGCGAACGGATACCGCCCCTTCCTCGCATTCGAGAGGGATGAGGGTGACCAGGAGCCCGTGTCGCTCTCGCGCCTCCGCAAGGTCCTGCGTCTGAATGCGTTCGGAGGTGGGGAGTCGCTGAAGCGCAGGACAGTCGGGCTCTACCCGGCGATCAGCATGACAAACCACAGCAGGGGCTACAACAGCGTGTTGTGCCCCCTGCAGTTCCGCGATGATCCCGGGCGTGATGCCGGTGTGCTTCTGCTTGCAACGCGTGACATCGCACCAGGGAGCGAGGTCACCATCTGCTACTCAGATGACCCTGCAGTTCTCAAGGAGAAGTGGGATATCGAGGAGGGTTGAGCTTGAGGGAGTTGTGTGCGTTTCTTCGGGAGGTGGGGGATGGTGGTGTGGTGTGGGTGTATGGCGGCCTCGCTGTTGCCATCTTTTCAAGGGAGGTTTACTTTTTTTAGAGTCTTTTTCTGTGTTTTCTTTCGCACGTACCACCACCGTCCACTTTTCTGCAACCCCATATCCCACATATTAGGGGTTTGGGTCCAAGTGGAGTGTTTGCTCTTTGTTCAAAGATCACCAACGTCCGCTGTCCCCCCTCCTCGTTCAAGAGGGTCTGTGTTACAGTGTCAGGACCCCCTTTTCTTGCGATCCAGAAACGTTGAAGAAGCCATCACGGGAATGGTTGTATTTTTATTGCATACACGTTAAGTGTTCTAAGAAACCAGACATAACCAGAAGACCAACATCATGTTCGTGCTAGCACTTTTCCCTTTTGTCATCACACCCGTGCGCCAAAACAGGTTAGGCCTTATATTTGGCTGCGTTCAACGAAAAATATTTTCGTGGTTCAACACACCCACCTACTCCCTTCTCTTTACTCCACCCTTCAACCCCCGACACAACCGATGCCTGGCGTGCAGAACTCGGAGCTGGTGCTGTCCGGAGTGGGGCGCGGCGCGGGCAACCCGGACGCCTTGTCCGCCCCCCTCCCGGCGGGCGACTTCGGGATGGCGATGGGGCAGGCGCTGGCGGCAGTGAACACCGCCAACGCCCGTGAGGTGGCCACCCGCGAGGTCGCGGGGGCCGACATCCGGGCCACGCAGGTGGAGGCGCACGCGAGGGTGCACGCGGCGGGGGTGGATGCGGGGGCGGCTACGAGGGCCGCCAACGCGGAGGCGGCGGCGGGGATGCACATCGCATCCGCGAATGCAGCGGCGCATGCGGCGAAGGTGGAATCCGCTGCGGCACAGCGGGTGACGGGGGCGGAGTCGGACGCGAAGGTGGCGTCGGTGGAGGCGGCGGCCTCAAACGCCGTCACGGAGGCGCAGGCGCGGGCGATGGTCGCCGAGGAGTCCGCCAGGCACGCGGAGGTGAGAGCCCGCCTCGAGGCCGAGCTGGCCCTCGAGAGGGAGAAGACGCGCAACGCCGCGCTGGTGATGGAGGAACGGGCTAAGGCCCAGCGGGAGACGGCCCTCGCGGAGCACGCGAGGGTAAGGGCTGAGGCAGGCGCGAGCCGGGCTGCAGCCCCCCAGGACGAGGTGGCCTCCCTCCGGGAGGAGGTACGCCGGATGCAGGAGGTGGCGGACCTCCAGGCGGAGCTGGCCCGCCTGCGGGGAAACGGGACGGGCTCCGGAGCCGGCGCCGGAGCACCGAGGGCCGGAAAGCCGGAGCAGCGGGACGGGGCCGGCAGCGTAGCCGGCAGCAGCGACAGCCGCAGGGGCGCCGGGGCTCTCAACCCCCTGGACGTGGACGAGTGGTGGCACGCGGACGAGGCCACGCTGGGGCTGGTGCACCTGCATCAGCTGCGCCGCTACGACGCCCTGCTGGGGGCCCGGGCGGGGGGTGCCCTGCGCCCGCAGGCCCACGAGGCGCAGGCGCGGATGAGGGATATCAACCTCATCATGACGAGCCTGCCGTCGCTGCAGGAGCCGGAGGACTACGACGACCTCCTGGTCCGGCTGATGCAGAACCAGTTCTGCAGGCTGGAAGCCCTCAACGAGGGCGTGTTGGGGGGCGGATGGGAGGCGGCCTCCGCGATGGAGGAGGAATTCTTCGGGAAGCCGGAGATTCCTCCGTACCTCCGGGCGGCAAAGGAGAAGGCACGGGCCCGCCAGCCACGCTCCCCCCAGGTCCACCACCCACAGCATCAACATCAACAACAACAGCAACGCAGCTCGCAGCCACAGCCGCAGCAGGGCCACCCCACCAGCCAGCGGAGCAGGAGGGGGGGCCACAGGCAGTGAGCTCGCCCCTCACGGCGATGCTGGAGAGCATAGGGGTGCTTTCCACGGCGCGGGTGGGAAGGAGACGGGCACAGGAGGACCCGCTGACCGCCAGAGAGGCACAGCGGATCGCCAAGCGCGCGGTGAAGACGCTGGGGGAGGCGTTGGCACCGTCGACGTGGAGGGGGCTCGAGGGGCCCCACCGGCGACTCCTCCAGTTCCGGCACGAGTGGGAGCAGACCACGGGTGTGCTCTTGCCGTGGGACCTTTGCATCATTTACTGGGTGCAGAGGCTCATGTCCGAAGCGGACTCCCCACTCCGGCCCTCCTCCGCCCTACAGTACGTATCGAGGGCGGTCGCCGCGATGAGCCGCATGGGGGTTGTGGTGGACTCCCAGCTGCTCCAAGACTTCAAGCGAGGTCTGAAGCGCTTGGGGGCCCTCCGACCGCAGCACCAAGCGAAGCCAGCAACATCCGCCCAGGTGGCCGCAGTGGTGGGCCGGGCGGACGTCGACCGCGACACGAAGCTCGCGATTGTGCTGGGGTGGTGCGGGGCGGCGCGGGTGTCGGACGTGGTGCGCCTGAAGTGCGGGGACATCGCTTTCCAGAGCGAGTTTGTCGCCGTAAACTGGGCGGAGACGAAGAGCGACCCGTTCCGCCTGGGCGAAAGCTGAACCGGCTGATGCGGGACCCGCCACCGATGCTCCTCCCGTCGATCCACGAGGTGGTCCGGAGGTTCCTGGCGGTCGAATTCGTGGTGCAGGCTGACGGGAAGAGCTGGTTCTACCAGTTCCCCCTGGGGGACGGGGTCCGCGACTTCTTCGGGGTGAATCTGGCTGGGGAGCGGGGCCCGTTTCGGCGCACCTCGCTGCGGGTGATGTGCATGGGCTGGAGCTGGGCGCCGTGCATCGCGCAGAGGGCCTCGCGCGTGCTTCTCCCCCTGGAGGATGGGCTGTCTTGGGTGGACAACTGGTTTGTGGTTGGAGATAGCCGGGAGGATGCAGCCGAGAGATACGCCCGATTCCTCGGCAAGGCCGAGTCGGTGGGCGCCGAGCTCAACGAGGGTGCGGAGTTCGGCACACCGCAGTCGCGGTTCATCGCCTTGGGGTTGGAATTTGATCTGGAGTCGTCGCCTAAGCGCTTCAGGTCGGACCCCGATTGGGTGTCGAAATTCCTTGCCTCGGCGGCCGTAGCGGCGGTTCGCGAGAACAGGGCTACTTCCCGGGAGTTCTACAAGGTTTTCGGCGGTATGATTTGGTTTCTGTTCTCGACGCAGAGGCGTCTCTGCTACTTCCGCGCCTCCCTCGCCTTCCTCAGGAGATCCGCGGCCAAGCTGGTTGCGGAACCGGAGCAGTGGGACCGCCCTCTCGACATCCCCCCCTGTGTTCTCGCTGATCTTTCTCTGATTTCGGCCGATCTGGGCCAGAATGTATGGGTTGAGGCATCGGCTTCGGGGCCCTCGGTCACGGCGTGGTCTGACGCTTCCGACACAGAATGGGCAGCCCTTCTGGAGTTAGACCCCGAGCCGATTGTCCAGGGCTGTTTTGATGAACCCCTCGCCCACCATATATATGTCAAAGAGCTCTTCGCAGCGCTCCAGGCGACACGCCTCGCAGCCGCTACGCGGCCGGGCTGTGCGTTGGGGTTGCAGGTGGACAACACGGCAGCGGTGGCAGCAATCAACAAGGGCCACAGCAAGAATTACCTCGCGAATGACTTGTTGTGTGCCTTGTTTGACACCGCAGACGGTGCGGGCATCTCCGTTTCCGCTCAGTGGGTGCCTACGCATGCACAGCGAGCAGACGAGTTTACCCGAGGCACTGTGGCATCGCCGTGCCCTGTCCCCCTGGCGCCCCTCCCTGCGAGATATGCGGCGGTTGCAGCCATATCGCGTTAAACATTTCAAGTGTGGTGTACCCTTTCAATCCCTTGTCTTTCTTTCCGCTACGCGGTCCCTGTGGGTTGGGCTGCGTTCAACGAAAAAAGACACTTCTTTCCGGAGTTTAGCTAGCACGATTCAGTTGGGCGATTCATTTGTCTGGTTTTTGCATACACGTTAAGTGTTCTAAGAAACCAGACATAACCAGAAGACCAACATCATGTTCGTGCTAGCACTTTTCCCTTTTGTCATCACACCCGTGCGCCAAAACAGGTTAGGCCTTATATTTGGCTGCGTTCAACGAAAAAAGACACTTCTTTCCGGAGTTTAGCTAGCACGATTCAGTTGGGCGATTCATTTGTCTGGTTTCAACCGGCTTCACCCTATCCCCCCGTTATACGCCCGTTGGCAGATGCTGCCAGTTATTAGAAGTTGTCTATTCGCTGATCTCAGGGAATGCCCGAAAGGAAGAAGGCTTGCCAGGCATACCAGACCTGCGATGATTCCAGCGCGTCGGTACAGCGCAGAGACCCCATGCAGCAGAGACTCCCCTGTCTCAGAAGTTTTTCTCGTTGGTTCCTTGTCGGGATGTGCGGTGTGTGTTGCAGTGGGGGCTCTGTCACGGGTGAGGGGCCGGGTGGAGGGGTTGCTGAAGGTGTTCTGCAAAGCCGATGGATGGGGGCAGTGGGATCACCTGCACAAAGAGATCCACGCACACACCACCTGCAGTTGCACTTTTGTGTCACTACCAATACACGTTGTCCTTCGGGGCACAATTGCGATGATGCGTCAAGTCGTGGTGACAGCGCTGCTGGCAGGGACGTGCCAGGCTATCGGAAACCTGAACCTTTTCAACCCGCACGCGCAGACGTCGTTTGAGCCGTCTCCCGAGGCGCACTGCCTGTTGGCACGTATGCTGAACGGGACGGTGCTAATGGCGGACGCAAAGTGCTGCGATGGGCAGGTGATCGGTGTGGACGAGCCGTGTGCCGCAGAGCCGCAGCACGAGGAGCTGACGTACGACGGGCTGCGCACAGGGATGCTGGGGTACTGCGAGGCGCTGATGCCGCGGGCCGTGCTGCTTGCACGCACGACGCGCGATGTGCAGGTCGGTCTCCTGTTTGTGCGGGCGCTGAGGGCGAAGTACGTGGTGCGCAGCGGGGGCCACTCGCAGCGCTGCATCAGTTCGTGCGACGACTGCCTGGTGCTGGACCTGCAGCAGATGAAGGGGTTCACGCGCACAGTGTCCGGGAGCGGGTCTGGGAATGTGTACTTCGAGGTGGAGCCCGGCAACACGCTGCAGGATGTCTTCTTCAAGTACCTCGAGTACCCTGAGTTCTTCCCGCACGGGCAGGAGCCGACGGTAGCGATGGGTGGGCACGTGACCGGGGGTGGTGCTGGGCAGGCGACGCGGCTGTACGGGGTATCGGCAGACTTCATTGTCGGGGTGGAGGTGGTGCTGGCGTCTGGGCGTGTTGTAACTGTGTACGACACCGACTACGAGCAGGACGCGACAGGGAAGAAGCGTCTGCTGAACCGGTTCCGTCAGGACCTGCTGTGGGCCATCCGTGGGAACGGGCACGGGCAGTTCGGGATTGTGACGAAGTTTGTGTTCCGCACACTGCCGCGTCCCAAGTTCCGTGTGATCGGGGTGATCCAGTACGCCATCACGTCGGCGGCGGACGTGCGTGCCTTCTGGGGCACGGCGTGTGCGGCCCACACGGGTGGGGCGGAGGACAGCCCGCGGCTGACGGCGTGGCCCCTGCTGGTGCCGGACTCTGCAACGGGTGCGCCGCAGCTGCAGTTCCTGCTCTACTACACACCGGCGGCGTCGGATGATGCGGCACTGGCCCTGGCGGAGGCGATGCCCGTGATCAACGCATACCTGGCCAAGGTGCCTTCGACGCTGCAGCAGACGTCGTCGTCGATCAACCCTGTGCCGGACGCACACATCTTCGGGCCGCTGATGTACATCACCCCCGGTGAGGTGAAGACGACGCTGTACGAGTGTGCGTCGCGGTACATCGTGTCGCGCGAGGACGTGTGCTCGAACGAGGCGTACCTGACGCACTTCAGCGAGACCCTGTTCCAGGAGATGCAGCCGCAGAACTGGATCCCGCTCGGCCACACGCTCTTCGCCTACTTCGAGCCGTGGGGGCTGGAGCTGACGGCGCAGGACCCGGACTCCAAGAAAACGTCCTTCTCGGGGCGCAGCGTATGGGGGACGATGCAGTACTGCCGGCAGCCGCTGGCACCGGGGCTGCCGTCTGCCGCCATGGTGCCGCAGCTGCAGAACGCCAACGCGACGCTGCTGGGGCCCGTGGCTGGCGGGTGGTACCTGAACTACCAGGACGAGTACGTCACCACACGTGCACACCTGTACCCCAACGAGACGGTGTACGCCAAGCTGCGCCACGTGAAGCGCCGCTACGACAGATCCAACTTCTTCAGCCACTCCCTGAGCGTCGAGCCTGCGGACGCGTGGTGGTAGAGGTCCGCATTTCTTCATGTTGAATTGTGCTCTGCGATCATATTCATTTCCAACCTCACCGTGCCATGTACGTGGTCTGTTGTGGTTGCGGTTATTTATGCTCTTTTGTTTCCACATCCCATCCCACCCCCCTTTTCACTTTCTTCCGCATGATCTGCGAGTCTCTTCCCACAGAACAGTGTTTGCACACATCGTGCAAACATCGGAACAATCCAAAGAATGTTTCAAAACAGCATTGTGCACGTCACCGCCCAAGCGTCTTGAGTGTTTCGTGTGTCGTAGGTCGGGCTGGTGACTATTAAATGAACAGAACCAAGCAACACTCACTCAACCCCCATTTGCTCATCCTCTGATCCTCTCCATCCATCCGCCAAATTCGTGTGATGCATGTCCCTTGGTTGTTGCCTCCCCTGGAGACAATCCTCTCTCTGGAGGTAACAACCAATCGGATACGCCTTTCCCGCATCACCACCACTTTACCAACCATACTGTCAAACTGGCTCAAGAGTCTTTGCTTCTGGGTTTTGTGTCCTGACCAACAGGCACTTTCAGCCTGATTACCAGGGAGCCCAAATAAATATTGCGAAGGCGCTTTGTGGGGGTTTGCCGACCCACTTTCTTCCCCTCCCCCTTCCCCTTCCCCACCCGTGCACCCCACTCACACACATTGCATGCGGGTGTGTGTGTTTGTTTACCCCCTTTTCTCTCCCCTTTCCCAATTCCAGTTGGCACACGCACCGACAAAGAGCTTAGAAAACACAAATTCCGTGCGACTTACACTTTGCCCATCCCGGGTGTTTCCCGTACCCAGTCCCTTCGCCTCCTCTGCACTTCACCAGGTGCCATCCTTCTCGGTTTGTGTCCGCTGTGCATCTGTCGTGTCTGTGTGCCTGTTGTCTCTCCGGGAGGTGGGTGCGTTTCGGTGGGCGAGCAGAGTCCGCTGTTGATGTCGGGTTGCATGCTGTAAACCCAAATCGAGGCCGGATGGCCGCCTGCACCGAACACGCTACTGCCTCCTGCCACCGCCCTGTCCTGGCCTGTGTCCTCACGCCTGTCTGCCTCTCGGGGCAGGACAACGGCGTGACGGATCACAAGGGGCGTGGGTGTAGAGGGAGAAGGGCCCACAGACCCAAAGGGACAACCACGCAAACCAATGCAACTGCCCCCTGTATGTCCGGGGCCATCGCCGGCCCATGTTGCAATGAACTGGCACCTGGTTTGTTGTGTTAGCAAGAGGGGACTCCTTTACCGATCCGAAACCACTGAGTAGCAGCGTTACAAAAGCGTTGGTACAGATAAGGAGAAGTACACGTGAAGAAGACGAGAAAAACTGCAATGGAGACAGGAAGGGGTGCGTCTGATGGTTTTGGCGGATTTTCTTGTGTTGCCGCGCTGCCCAGCACCACACAGGCGGGTTCGATCCGTGCAGGGTCCGACACAGTATTTTTCACAGCCGGAATTCGCACGCCACACATGCTGGACAACGTGCTGTGGCGGCACCGCCGCCGACACACTAAAGTCAAGAGACAGCAGCATGCCCCCCGCCCACACCACCACCACCCTACTTCACACAGGGAAGCTCTGGGTTTGCGGGGGGGGCTTTTTGCACCCATCCCCATCCCAGCGCCCCGCTCCACTCCCACACAACACCACACCACCCCTCCCCCCTCCCCACCCCTTGCCTGCAATGCTCCGCCGCTGTGCCGTGAGGCTGAGGGCGCAGACCGCGACCCCTCCCACAGAGAGCATCAAGACCACGACGCGGGATTACATCGAGGGGACCAAGGTGACGGAAGAACTCGGGGTGGTTGTGGGTAACTCGGTTCTGTCGCGGAATATCGGGACGGATATTCTGACGCGTATGAAGGCGCTTGTTGGTGGCGAACTCTATCCTTACACGTCGCTTCTGGAAGATGCTGCTGAAGACGCAACAAGGCGAGTTATGAACGAAGCACGCCTGGTGAACGCAAACGGCGTGGTTCGCCTGAGGTATCAGACATCCGCAATGTCCGACCCGATCTCCGGCACCTACATCGCCGTCATGGCAACCGGAACAGCGGTGCGCCTTTCTGAATGCCCACGCCCCTAGCCCCTACCCCCCCCCACCCCACGTCGCCGCAGAGCTCTGCCGCCTCCAAACTCCCACCTCTCCTCCCCTGCAGCACTGCTTCCGCTGCGTCTACACCCTGTCCCCCGTCTGGCCTTGCGGGTGTGGGCGGCCCTGTGTGCATCTCGCTGTGTTGGGGGCTGCAGGGTGGGTGGGGGGGGCGGGAAGGACAGGAAGGAATGAGTCTGCAGCACCATTGGGCTCGGTGGGGTGGTGTAGTCTGTGTTGTGGTGACCACGTTTTTTATGAGTTGGGTTGGCGCCTGCGCAGGGGTGTCGTGGCCTTGCCCCCCGTCTCTCTCTTATCTATCTCTCCATCTCCCCGTCAAAAGCGTGTGCCTGACACTGCGGTTTTGTCAGCGATTTTTTTGACTCTGTGCCAAAACAGCGCCAGCGTGTGGCGCTCACACCCCCTCTCTCCCCCCTATTTTTTGTTGAAAATAACGCAACCCGTAATCGGGTGCTGTTCGATCTAACTAAAAAACAATTGCTGGAGGGAGGTGGGGGGGTTGGGGCGGGTGATGGTGACGGCGGTGACGTCTCTAAGGGTGTATGCATGTGGTTATCCGTGCGTTCTCGTTGAATGCCGGGAACACAACGTGGCGTCTGCCCTCGCCCCCTCCTCTCAGGCACCTCAGAAGGCCTGCCAGGAGCCAGGGGCGGCAGGCATAGATGTGGGATATGGAGCGAAATACGGCAACGCGGGTCCTGTGACCCGGATGTTTTCACAGTCCACCCTGTGCTGAAGCCGCGCCGTGTGGTGCCCTGACTTTGTTAGGGCAGGCTCGTGCTCTTGTGCACTGTGAGAGGGTGGAAATAGGCATTCCCCCCCCCCCCAATAGGCCTTCGTTTGGGTTCGGCCATATTTCGCTCGGCTCTGCGCCAAAGTGTGTTGCTACACCCCCTTTTCTGTGAGGGCAGGCTCAGTTTTCTGTGCCGGACCCCCCGAGGGCAGCTGCCCCCCCCCCCCCCCCCTCCAACAAGCAGAGTCACACCTCCCCCCCCCCCAGCCCCCCTCCCAGTCTGCGTCTTTATATACACGACGCGCTGGTCACCCGACTGGTCGAAATTGACATGCCTGGATACTTTCTGACCGGTCGGTTGAAACCCCACCGCACTACCGGTTGGTCCGACCAGTCGAACACCCCGCCCCCCCTCCCCCCGACAGCTGCCGTGTCGTGCACTCTGTGAGTTGAGTAGATTCTAGCGGCACTGCGCATGTCGCTGCCCGGGTCGCCCCACACCGCCCCCCTCCGGGGTGCTGGCATGCGAGGATGCAAGAAACGTTCACTGGGTGGCTGTGGCGGTGCCCCTCCTCATCCCCATCCCCCCCCCCCCCCCCCCTAGGCAAAATCTTAAGGGGTAAACATTACGGGATTTTTCACATAGGCGAGGAACACGCACAAAATGGCTGTGAACTTGAAACCCCGGCCCCTGGGAGTATTTGGGGGCGGTCTGGGTGGTTTTTGGGGGTATTTGGCCACTTCTGAGCCAATCCGTGACCACGTTCAAAAAATTGTAGTGGTTTGGTTCCGGCCCCCTCATTTGAACCCCCCTCCCGACCCCGTCCCGCCCTACTTGCTCGCAACATTCCGCCTTTTCGTTTCCTGAGTGGGCACTGCTGCCTTCGGTTCAAATTGGGAGTGCAGGAACGTGACAAGCTTGGGAAGGAGTGTCTCCTCAGTAGTTTCTCCGCTGTTGTGTTCTGCTGCAAGCGCGCACGCTTCTGCAGCAGGCATTCAATCTGGCTTCGTTCGGAATTCGGCCTCTTCCAAACCCCTGTGGACATCCTTCGCTGCAGAGGCAGATGGGGTAGGCTTCTTCCTGAACATGCCTGATCATGTTCAACTCTTCAGCAAAATGGGTCACTGGCACACCGGTGAGTGCCTTGTTGTGGTTGAACTGTGCGATCTGTGCTGCGCGGTGACTATTGAGATCAGTGAGTACATTTGGTCCCCAGGTTCTCACGTGATGACTCACAGAAACCATTTATCGCGGGGACCGCGACAGCTTCGCCGTGGCCACACACCTCATCCTTGTCTGCAGGGTGGCCAGGATGTCCGGGATATACCGGGTGGGAGGTGGAAACGGGAGGACCCGCATCGACCGATATTGTCAACAAAGCCTGGTATGTGTCCGCGCATGCAAGGGCGCCACTCGGGGGGGTTTTCTGACGTGCCCTCCGTCGAATGCATAGGGGTCACCCAGGTCCACTTCTACACGGCGGCCAGGATGTCTGGGATATCCCGGGTGGGAGGTGGACATCGGAGGGAGCTGCCCCGGGAGGACATGAGCTGTCAGATATCCCGCCCGGGTAGGACATGTCCTCCCCCCCCGGGAGGACATGAGTCCTCCCGCGGGAGGACTCATGCCCTCCCGGGTGGTGTGCCACAAAATATGAAAAATGCCGTTGTCCAACGGTTATTGGCCCCACAGGACATCCCCCGGGAGGACGGAACACCTCCCGTGGGAGGACTCCTCCCGGGGGGGAGGACATGGCCTTCCCAGGGGGATATCTGACAGCTCATGTCCTCCCGGGGCAGCTCCCTCCGATGTCCACCTCCCACCCGGGATATCCCAGACATCCTGGCCGCCGTGTAGAAGTGGACCTGGGTGACCCCTATGCATTCGACGGAGGGCACGTCAGAAAGCCCCCCCGAGTGGCGCCCTTGCATGCGCGGACACATACCAGGCTTTGTTGACAATATCGGTCGAAACCTGACAGAACACCCGCTGAAACGTCGCCTTTTTGGCCCGATAGTGCTCAGATGCCTCATCAGAGGCGGCGGAACGTGGTCCATGACGTGGGATTTCGATGATGCAGGTGACGGGGTGATCGGGAGACTCAGCCGGGGAGGGGTTCGGTACCAAACCACTACAAAATTTTCAGCATTGCATTTCAGCCCCGTTCCGGGCCACCAAAGTGGGTGTCTCACACCCAGGGACGGTTTTTGGGGTGGTCTGGCCCCTTTTTCAGCATTGTTGGGGGGTTTCTGTCCGAAAATTGCCTATGTCGAAAAATGTCGTAATGTTTACGTTTTTTGGTACCTTAAGACGGCCCCTACCCCCCCCCCCCCCTCCCTCCGGTTGCAGAGCCTGCATGCTGAGGGATGATCTGCCGACACCCTTCCCCCCTTCCACCCCACCCATCCCCTCCAACCTCACGGTGGACTTCAGCCGGCCAAAGTGGGTGTCTGGCCGGCTGAAGTCCACCGTGCCCCTCCCTCCGGTTGCAGAGCCTGCATGCTGATGGATGATCTGCCGACACCCTTCCCCCCTTCCACCCCACCCATCCCCTCCAACCTGCCAGATTCCCACCCCCCCCCCCCCCACCTCGACCACCCCCATGGAGCTCGGCGTGCTGTTCCGCAACACAGGGGCCCGCTGCACCATCGAGGCACTCCCAGACGACACATTCGCCTCTCTCCGCCGGAGGGCAATCGATGCCATATTCCCCAGGAGGCCGCACACCCCCACCACCGCCCCACCCCCCGCTGACCCCACCCCTGATTCGGGATCTCCTGATGCCGGTGGGCTTCTCCCTCCCGGGTGCACCGAAAGCAGGGACGAGCTCTACACAACCGCAAACCTGACACTGCGGATCGCCGGGGATGACACCGACCTCGACCCCCTCTCGGAAACCCCCCTCTCCGACACCGCGCTGGAAGCGGGCGGGGTGCTGGAGCTGCGCTACCGCCAGCTCTCGGTGCGCAGCCCCTGCCTCTACACAGCAGACAGCACTATCTGCGGGGCCGAGCTGTCCCGCGATGGAGACCGCTTCGCCCTCAGCACCGCCACAGGCGCCTCCCTATGGGAAACCGAAACCGGCAAGCGGCTGTGGCACGCCCCGCTGTCGGGCGGCGGGCCCCACTACATCTCGTGGGAACTCGGTAGCATACGCCCCATCGCGCTGTCGCCCTGCGGCACCCTCCTCGCTGTCTCCGGCCTCCGCACACCCGGTGATGACGACAGTGATGCCGGGGGTGCAGCACCACCACCACCACCCCCCACAGGCAGCCCCATCACCCCCTGCGCCTCCCTCCTCTGCACGCACGCAGGCAGCCTCATCTGCTCCGCCGCCCCGCCGCGGCACACCGAAGGCGATCTCAGATCGCTCTGCTTCTCGGCGTGCTCCCAACGCCTCGTTGGAGGCTTTTCCCGCAACACCGTGAGGGTGTGGGATGTGTCGGACGGGGCGTGCCTCCACAAGCTGCACTACCACACAGGGCCTGTCTTTAAGGTGCTGTGCACTGCGGAGGGGAGGGTCGCATCGGGGTCGGGGGATAAGAGGCTAATCATCTGGGATCTGGCGTCGGGTGAGACGCTGCAGGACCTCGACGGGCACACAAAGGGGATAACCGGGATCGCCGTGGCGGAGTCGCGCGGGGTGTTGATCTCCGCCAGCAAGGCGGAGGCGAGGGTGTGGGATATGGAGTCGTGGCGCTGCGCCGCAATCCTGCAGCCCGGGGGGCGGGGTGTTTGCTACGCTCCGAAGGCGGATAGCCCCAACGGGCTCCTGGCGACCCTGCAGGGGGAAGGCGTGCTCTCCTTCTGGCGACCCCCCTCCTTCGGAGGGGTGGAATACCACGAGACAGTCTGCGAGGGGGCTGCAGAGCCCCACCAGGGCGATGGTGTGTGGGCATGCCTCACGCCCTGCGCTCGGTGGAGGTTCCGCTGCTTCAGGTCTGAGGTGATGGTCTCAACCCTTGCCGTGGGTGTTGGGAGGCGGGGCCGTGTGGCCCAACCCGCGGTACCCCTGGGCGGCGGGGCTCCAATGGAGTGTGCCCCGCAGCCGACTGAGGTGAGGGAGGCAGACCAGCCGGCTTGCCTGCTTGGGGTGGGTCAGCATGCCGGAGCTGCTGCATGCGTGGCCTCCGGGGGGGTGATGGCTCCGGATGGACGGGGGTCTGTGGGAGTGATCCCAGCGCCACCCCCTGTACCACCAGCAGGACCAAGCGGGTGCACGGAGGGCCAGCAGGGGGAGGCAGGGGGAGTTGGAAGGGAGGCGAAGCGGCAGAGGGTCGGTTAAACCACAGTTTGACACAGAGCGAAGATCCCCTATGGGTTTGAAGGGCGGGCTATTGGCCTGCCCTTGCCGGGGTGCCACCGAAAAGGTTTCCAAAAGTATTCGCAACCAGGGTGTAGGGAATGTGGCTTTGGGAAGAGTGTTGGATAAAGTGTGATGAGTGGAATATCATTTCATTCAAGCTTGGATGAAATGATATTCCACTCATCACACTTTATCCAACACTCTTCCCAAAGCCACATTCCATTCCATTGGATGATTCCAATGGAAATGGGTTGAGATTGGGGCGGCCTGCCCCGCCCCCCTGGGTCCTACGGCGGTGATTGGCATTCATTGGGCAGCAGCTTCGGGGGGCAGTATGTTGCCTCCCCAGTGGGGGTCGCAGGTCGCCCTGAAGCTGGGGAGCCGGCTGGTTTAGCGGTTGCCTATTCTTGCCAGGGCGTTCGCTCGGGGAGAAATAGGGGCCTATTTCGTTAAAAAAATGATTCTGGGAAAACCCTTCTCCCACCTCTCTCCCGGGCATTTCTCCCAAGGGGGAGAAATTAAATAAAAAAAGTTTCACGGAAGTTTTTGCCTCAGGTGGGAAGGGGTTCTGAAGGAGAAGGGCAGCACCCTCTCGTACAAATTGATACCACCACGCTTCGCACGGAGCGGAAATAACCCAAAGAAGCGAGATCTGAACCTGCTGGGGACCGTCGGAGCTATTGCCGGCATCAGCATGGTCAAAGCCAGAGGAGGCCGAAGCCAAGAGCATAGTGGCCTGCCACAGGCACCAGGCCGATGTACCTCTTGAGCATGCTGTCTCAAGGTGCACGTTGTCTGTATGTGGTGTTCGACTATGAAGCGGACTCGGGGACGAGGCAGACAAATTTTCACTACCGTGGCCTCCGGCGGCTGGGGGGCTCCGCCCCCCAGACCCCCCTGTGACCTGTGAAGTCTGTCCAACAGGAACTAACGAGCGCATGTGACCGTGCCCTTCCTTCTCGAGAACGGGTATCGGCGACGGTCCGTGATCCTGTTTTGGGTTCGTCACCAACTCCCGAAGTACTCACTGATTGCCGCAAAACCTCCATTTGCAGCCGCGAACCGCGAAATGGGCCCCTTGCGCCAAACATATATAGTACCCTGGTCTGGACCCTTGGGGCAATTTGTCTGAGGGGCCGATGTTGCATGATTTCGCGCGCGCGAAGCGCGCGCGAAAAAAAATTTTGAGGCGGCAATTTTACCCCTTTCTCCCACAGTCTCTGAGGAAGGTGGGAGATAGCGAACACCCTGATTCTTGCTGCCAAAAAAAAAGGTTTGATTTTCATCTCTTTCCAAAAGTGGCATGGCGGTGGTGGCGCCGTATCTTCCCCAACCGCCACAATTCCTCTCCTCAGATGCCATGCTGCGACAGCAATGTGCCTTTACTGGATGCAGTATCACTGGGGGAAGTCCCCGAACCCACCCCACCCCCACACCCCCTTCTCCACTTTTCGAAGCTTGTGGACCTGCTGCTTGCGGGCTTGCTCCACCCACCCCTCACCCTCCGCCAGGCGCAACGCTACACCCACCATGATCCGCGCCACTATCTTCGCGGCCTGCCTGCTGGCAGCAAGCGCCTCCAGCGTGCAGGAGCTGACGAATGCCAACTTCGACCTGACGATCGGTGGGGACCAGATCGTCCTGGTGAAGTTCTACGCGCCCTGGTGCGGGCACTGCAAGCGCATGGCACCCGACTGGGACAAGCTGGGTGAGGCTGTGGACGACAACAAGGTGATCATCGCCAAGGTGGACTGCACTGTGGAGGAGACGGTGTGCTCGAAGTTCGGCGTGTCGGGCTACCCCACCCTGAAGTACTTCGAGAAGAACAGCGACAAGGCCATCGAGTACGAGAGCGGCCGCACGTACGACGACCTGAAGGACTTCGTGGACGAGCTTCTGGGTGGTGGGTGCGAGCCTGACAACCGTGAGCTGTGCAGCGACAAGGAGAAGGAGTACCTGGACGAGTGGGTGGCGAAGGGCGCCGCCGCTGCGAAGAGCGTATGCAACACTCCTTGCCCGTGGTCATGATGCCCCATCGGGGTGGTTTGGGTTGAAGGTGAGTGGATGGGTACTGTGATTTGCTGTATTTTGCTTTTCTGCCAAATTGCAGGCATCTGGGTGGGGTGATACTTCTGGATCCCACGCTCGCACATCAATCACACACCACCCCCACTATACCACTTCTTGCAGGAGATGTCGCGTCTGCAGGGCCTCAAGCGTGGCCGCACGGCAGAGCAGCAGGCGTGGTTCAAGAACCGCGTGAAGCTTCTGCGCAAGATCTCCAAGTGATAACCGACACCGATCTCTGGAGTGCCGCCAGGAGCAGCGTTCTCGATGGAACAATGTGACCCGAATGGTGGCCCTTCTTAGAGTTGTCCTGTGGGCTTCAGTGCCCTTCAGTACCTCCAACCGAAATGAAACAAAAAAGACATGTGTAACCGCACCGAAGCCGGTGTTTCAAACACCCATTCTGTTGTTTGAGGATGATACATTTTTGCCCTATGCCCGCTGCTTTTTCTATGCACATGCACGCACGCATGGACAAAATCCCGAAGCCCGGCAGGCTTTTGGGGGGTCGGGGAGGTGATCTTCGAAATTTAGATTCGCGTAAGGACTGGCACTGGCACAACCGCCACCCCCAGCCTTTTGTGATTTTTGTTGAGCTCCGGCAACCTCCGGCGTTTGTTTTTTTTATCCCGCTTTTTTTTTCCCAACGGCGATGTTGGGGAAAGAAGCAACCCAGGGCAGGCAAAGGCAGCCTCCGGTGCGGGGGGAAGGGGTGTGGGGGTGGTGGTGTTCTGGGCAAAAAAAACAACGCGAGCATCCTCGGAAGAACGTCAAATCGCCATGGCCAAACGTGGCACCAAATGAGGTGGGGGCGAATGTAAAAAAAAGAAAGGTGGATGTGGCACCACGAGGGTTGCCATGTCACAAAACGTTGCCAAGAAGTTCAGAACAAATAAAAACACACGTGAAATCCTCCCGGGCCTCTCTGATACCCTTCACAAAAGCAATTTTGCATGAATCATGCGACCAAATCGGGCAGTGCGCACCTAGCTACTGCCGTACCTCAACCTGCTGCTGTGTCCTCTCTTCTTCTCATGGCGCAAGGGTTGAGCACCGACTGCCTTTAAAATGCTCCTGTGTGTGGTATGTGTATGCGTGATGCGCGGGCTGTCCGTTGACCATGTCTCAGTCGAGAGTTCAGCCCACAGCCCCCACCCACCCAATGCCCCAAGACAGCCTCGCCCCCGCTTCAATTTCCCCCCATTTCCCTCCGGGTGCTTCGTGCAGAACACCGCGATGTTCGATCTCCGGAGGTCCTCGGGTGACAGGTGTGGTGAGCCAACAGCAACACACAACCCGAGGCAGGGGGAGGCGGGGCGGGCGTGCCATCTCCACCATCCACCCACCCACCGCCCCCTCCACAGCGCCCCTACCCTACCACACTCCCACACCCCCGCACCCCCTTCACAATCACATAGCCCCTTTGGTGGGGGTGGGGTGTGTGTGTGTGGGGCACCCCCCGCACCACCCCTGCATCATCTCCCATGTCGGGGAGCCTCGAGCGCGATGACGCAAGCCTCACCGCGCCCGGGGGAGACCAGGATGCGAAGCGTGAAGAGAGCAGCGTGCTGCACTGGCTGATGAACAGGCTGGTGGAGAGGGAGCAGAAGCACGCCCCGAGCCTGACGCAGGCGATGGAGATGCGCGAGGCTGTCGGGGCGACGGTGGCGGAGCTGACGAAGGTTCTGGAGGACATGCCGGGGCTCTCCTGCACCCAGGCGCAGATGAGATTCGCACACCAACACGCAATCCGCGTCCTCCTTGTGGGCCGTCTCGCCGCAGTCCAACAATTCACCCGCACCCTCGCCTCCTGGCTTTCCTGTGTCCGGATATGGCCCGAAAGCGCCAACGCACCTGACCCACGCGCTGGCACACCTCTCGAAGGCGTCAACACGCTGTACTGCTCTGTGGAGGGTCAGATGCTTCGCCTGCAGTATGCCAGCCCGCTCGCTCTCCCGGAGATCGGCGACCAGGGGTATTGCTGCGCGGTCTGCCGGAGGCAGACATTGGTGACGAGCTTCCAAAGCGTCGATATAGACGGTGACAGGGACAAGGGGTCCTACCAGCAGGGGCGTGCCGGGTTTGACGTCTGCGTGGGGTGTGCCCGGGATATGACCTCCCGGGCCCCGAGGCGTGTGATGAAGCGCCTCCGGAAATGCGGCTACGAGAGGAGCCTGCCTGTGGTGGGCCCGGCCTCCGTGGGGCGCCTGGGGTTCCGCGGGGTTCGTTTCTCGGAGAGCCTGGAGGAGGTGGTGGTGCGGTGCTACGGCACGCCCGGGATGTGGGTGTTTGCGGCGGTTGTGCCGTCTGCATCCGCTGAGATGCTGGCAGCGCCCCCTGCAGGGTGGGCGCGCAGTGCGGCGGGTGTGTCGCGCCTGGCGCCGTCGTATGACGGGGAGCCGTCGGGCAGCGCGTGCTTCGCTGAGCTGACCAGCAAAACCCTGGAGGGCGTGCAGTGCACTGTGTGTGCAGAGCCGCTTCTTGCGGAGTGCAGCATCAAAGGCCCCCCTGTGACGACGCCGTGTGGGCACAGCTTCCACACGACCTGCATCCGCACCGTGTGCAGAGGTGTCGATGGCGACAGCGGCTCCCAGGAGGTATGCCTTGCCGTTTCCGCTGTGTGCTCTTGCTACGCCCTTGCTCTCTGCGGTGCTGTGTGTGTGTGCGAGGCTCATTTGGCTTTCTGCTGCTTTCACACGATGCCCACCCCCTGCACAGTGCCCGAACTGCCGGAGTGATCTTCGGAGTAAGCCCCTGCAGTGCACGCCGATAGTTTCATCCGAAACGATTGTGCTCACGGAGGATGCGCTAGGCCGCCCCATTGAGGACCGTGCCTATGAGGTGCTGCTTCTGCTGTGCCAGGTATGCTGTCTTTTCTCGTTTTGCTGTCGCTTCACGATCCAGCGGGGTCACAGGTAGTTTCGCCGTTGTTTTCGCATCTAAGAAAGTATCAAGTCGTAAGAGGAAGAGCAGCAGAGCTGAAAGTGACCCTTTTGTGTGCGGTGTTGGGAAATTCTGGAAATACAATCAGGGGAGGTTGACGTGGCCCCAGAACTTTCGTACATCCTCCAGGTGTCTTTATGTTTCGAGGTTATGCTCGAGGCTTGATGCCCCTTCCGACCCGAACACACCACACCACCTCCACCCACAGCATCCTGACGAGCCTGTGATGTCCGCATCGCTTGTTTCGACGGCCCTCCTTGCAAAGAACCGGCCCAGCTTCTTCGGGAGCTAGTGCCGCTGGCTGCCCGCCCTCTGTGATATCCCCAAGGCACAGTGGCCCCTAACACCCGTCTGCTGTGTGGAAACTTCTAGATTTTTTTCAAGCGAAACCGGGGCGGTGCAAGAAGGAGAGGATCTGTGTGATTCGACGGCTGACATGGTGACACGAAACACCCAAAGGCCAAGTCTCTGCGCCTAGCTTGCAGGGCGTGTGTTGGCCGATGCCGAACTATGCAAACAAAGGTTTCGCCGGCTTCCCTGTTAGAAACCACCTACAAAACAAGCCATTTCTCTCTTTCTTTCTCTCTCACTCAAGTGCTTGGCACCGTGCCGCTGGCGTGCTGAAGCTCCAGCCAAAGCAAACGGCATGTCAGAGGGACAGACATTCATTGTAGGTTCAGACTTCCAATACGACATCTCCTTCAAAGACTTAGAGGGCCTTCGCTGGTCGTCATTCTTCGTCAGTTTTCAGCTAACTCTACAGGAAATGCAGCAAAAGGCACTGATGGCCCACCCGTAGCGAACCACCTGTCACTGATCTGTGTGAATAACCTGTGACAAGGATATTTGCACCATCTCTCTCGTTTTGGAATCTGCGCGGCGCTTCTAGGCAGCCATGCAGGAGAGTGGCTCTTTGGTCACACGGTGTGTGTGTGTGTGGTGGAGCCCTCTTCAAACTGGCCACCCACACCAACCTCTCGCTTTGTGGCGGCTGGGCTATGTGTTGTGCGAGACACAGCCCTTTCACCCCCCCCCCCCCCACCCCCCCCCCCCCCTGATGTGTCAAAAAAATCAACGTCTTAACGTTGTTCTTCTCTGTTTCAGTTCCGTCATCTGTGCTGTCTGGTTAGTCAAAATGCATCTGGTTTCAGTGATTGCCCCACGCCCGCCCCCTTGGGGGTTGTGGGGCAGGGACGGGGGGTGGGGGGCTTCACCGGCAGGTGGCCAAGGAGGGTTGTAGGAGGCTATCCTGAGGTAAGCCTGATGATAAGGCTAAGGCTAGCGGGTGTGGGTGGTGTTGTACCACAGCAGGTCTCCCCTGTCAGTCAGGAGGATAGCGGGGTGGGTGGGGGTGGGCAACAAAGGACAAACCTACCCGGCTTTGGCGCTTTGGCGCACAAACAACGTGCCTATCTATTTTTTTTGCTATAACCCGTCCCAAGGTCGCGCGGTCAAAAATATAGGCAACGGCGGTTGTTGGCAGTGTGCCCATGCATGCAGTGCACGTTTTTTTGACGTTTTGGAGCAGATTCCACCTGATTGCCAACCCCTTGTGTTCCGGCGTGTGTTCCGGCAGGGCCACCGCCCCCCAACGCCGCCAAGGTTAGGCAGACACAGTCATCTGGCACCGCCGTGGATGCATGGGTGCGTATGTGACAGTGGGGCCTGCTGCAGTGCAGCCTCGTTCACTTCCACCGCCCTGTCGGAGGCCTTCATTCTCTGGTGCCTAAGAGGGGCGAGCCTGTTTGTGTGTCTGACACAGTTTGGCCAATTCCGCCCCAGACACAGACGTAGTGAGGTGCAGCTCCTCCTCCACCACCACCACCACCATCCCTCCCTCCCTCCTTCCTTTTTGTTGCACAAAAGAGGCTTCGGGCCTTCCGTCTTCTCACAGAGCTTCAGTGTCCAACATGTCATGGGAGAATGTGGAGCCCCCCGCACATCCCCATCACAAAGCACAACCACCGCGACCTTTTTTTTAGGAACCGCCTTTTGCCGGCTTCACCTTTGGCGCCAATATACCCCCCACACGGGCTCAAAAGCCAATACCCACTGCTGCAGGAGAGGGCGGGTGGGGGTACGCCTCAGACACACTTAACCCCACCCCCCACCCCCACACACCACACACACCCTTCCCTGCCACTTTGCCTGGCTGTAGGCCTGCACGTGGTGCAATTATCAGCCAGTTCCTCCGCGTGGTCACTCTATGGGCACTGGCCTGGCAAGGAGTATGGGTGGGCGCCGGCGACGAAGCAGCAGCAGCCGCAGCCGCAGCAGCAGCAGCGGCAGCAGCAGCGGCGTGGGGACCCGCGGAAGAGATCGGGGGGCAGTCCGTAGCAGATCTCCTGCAAGAGACAGAGGAGGGGTTCGAGGACATCGTCGAAGCTCTCGGGAGCCTGGCCGCAGCCGACGCGACAGGAATCCTGATGACCGTTCTCGAGACAGAGACCACAGGGACAGACGAGGAGGCGGAGGTGGAGGAGGAGGAGGAAGAGACCGCGACAGAAGACACGGCGTCCGACCCAGAGACGACAGCGGCAGCCGCAGCCGGAGTCCATCCGATGTGGGTAATGTGAGGCGCCGCAGGAGGTCCCGGACACGCTCCTCCAGCACAGGGGGGTCCCGCTCGCGCGGCAGGCGCTCCCCCCGCAGGGGGGAGAGGGATAGGGGTTCGCGCGGCGACGGCGGTAGGGTCGCGGACCACCGCGACCGCAGGGGAGACAGGGGGGGCCACGGCGGCGGGGATGGCGAGGGGCGGCGCGGCCCCCAGCCCCCGGCCCACCCGCCGCTGCCTCCGGGCGGCCCGCCGCGCCCTCAGGGCGAACAGAATGTGCACCCGTCACGCCTCCAGCCCCGCAGCGCCTGGGACCCCCGCGACAGCCGTGGGGGCGGCAGGGGTCGGGACTTTGGCGGGCATGGCGATCGGCGCTGGGGTGGTGGCGGTGGTGGTGGTGGCCCCACCTCTGCTGCAGAGCGTGTCGCCCGCCGGAAGGCGATTCGTGAGGTTGACGGTGGGTGGGCCAGGTCGCCTTCCCCTGCGCCGGGTTACCACGACCTGAAGCAGGCGATGGCGCTGGAGGCGGCGGCTGCCGGGCTGGGCAGCAGCGACGACAGCGACACGGAGTCCAGCGGGGCCAGGCGGCGGCGGAAGAAGAAGCGGAAGAAGGATAAGAAGAAGAAGAAGAAGAAGAAGAAGGACAAGAAGGACAAGAAAAGGCGCAAGGAGGCTGCGAGCGACAGCGAGGCCGAGGAGCCCTGCCCGGCCCCTGCAGAGCGGCAGGAGGCTGCGCTGCAGGTGGCCCTCCCTGCAAAGGCTGCGGGTGGGAGTGACGACGAGGACTTCGGCCCGCTGCCCGTCGATGCGGGCATCGCTGCCACGTCTGAGAAGGACTACGGAGGGATGCTGCTGCAGGGAGAGGGTGCGGCCATGGCCTCGTATGTGCAGGACAACAAGCGTATCCCGCGCAGAGGTGAGGTGGGGATGACGTCGGATCTGATTGATTCGCTTGAGAATCAGGGCTTCGTGATGAGTGGCTCGCGGCATAAGAGGATGACCGCTGTCCGTGTCAGGAAGGAGAACCAGGTATGTTGGCGGCGTGTTTTTTTTTGGCGTCGTTCACTCGTCCCATCTCCCCCTATTCATAGACTGGCGTACCGCCCCAAGAGGGGGTGTGACAAAAAATATTTTTTTTCCCTTTGTGTTTTCGAGGTCCGCAAGGTCCCAAAAATCACTTTTTGGGCACATTTTTCAGAGGTCGCCAGAGGTCGCCACCCGGGAAATGCCATTTTTGGGGTTAAAAAACGGTTTTTCACCTTGCCCTCGTGAACTAGGTGGGGAAGGCGACGGTCAGACGCAAAATAAATGGAGGACCCCAAAGGAGGGTCCGCATCAGGCGGAAATCAGCAGAACCTCGCTCCAGACCACATTGTGGGCCAGGACAGGGTCGGGAAGAGCATAAAACACCAGAAAACCGGTCCAGGAGGTCTCTCTGGGGCTCAAATCCCCTGAAAAGGGGTCTGAACAGGTGGCGACCGAAGGGCGACCAATGGTGCCCACGGAGTTCCTCATCCCAAACTTGGGACCCACCGAAAAATGGACCAGATGGTGGTCCCAAATTAGGGACCGACCAACAAAGCGACCAGATGGCGGTCCCAAATTTGGGACCGACCGATAAAGCGACCAGATGGTGGTCCCAAATTTGGGACCGACCGAAAAATTGACCAGATGGCGGTCCCAAATTTGGGACCGACCCGTAAAGCGACCAGATGGCGGTCCCAAATTTGGGACCGACCCGTAAAGCGACCAGATGGTGGTCCCAATTTTGGGACCGACCCATAAAGCGACCAGATGGTGGTCCCAAATTTGGGACCGACCAACAAAGCGACCAGATGGCGGTCCCAAATTTGGGACCGACCGATAAAGCGACCAGATGGTGGTCCCAAATTTGGGACCGACCGAAAAATTGACCAGATGGCGGTCCCAAATTTGGGACCGACCCGTAAAGCGACCAGATGGCGGTCCCAAATTTGGGACCGACCGAAAAATTGGCCAGATGGCGGTCCCAAATTTGGGACCGACCCGTAAAGCGACCAGATGGTGGTCCCAATTTTGGGACCGACCCATAAAGCGACCAGATGGTGGTCCCAAATTTGGGACCGACCAATAAAGCGACCAGATGGCGGTCCCAAATTTGGGACCGACCAACAAAGCGACCAGATGGTGGTCCCAAATTTGGGACCACCATCTGGTCGCTTTCTCGGTCGGTCCCAAATTTGGGACCGCCATCTGGTCAATTTTTCGGTCGGTCCCAAATTTGGGACCGCCATCTGGTCGCTTTCTCGGTCGGTCCCAATTTTGGGACCGCCATCTGGTCGCTTTTTTGGTCGGTCCCAATTGTGGGACCACCATCTGGTCGCTTTATTGGTCGGTCCCAAATTTGGGACCACCATCTGGTCGCTTTCTCGGTCGGTCCCAATTTTGGGACCGCCATCTGGTCGCTTTTTTGGTCGGTCCCAAATTTGGGACCGCCATCTGGTCGCTTTATGGGTCGGTCCCAAATTTGGGACCACCATCTGGTCGCTTTCTCGGTCGGTCCCAATTTTGGGACCGCCATCTGGTCGCTTTTTTGGTCGGTCCCAATTGTGGGACCACCATCTGGTCGCTTTCTCGGTCGGTCCCAAATTTGGGACCGCCATCTGGTCGCTTTAGGGGTCGGTCCCAATTGTGGGACCACCATCTGGTCGCTTTCTCGGTCGGTCCCAATTTTGGGACCGCCATCTGGTCGCTTTCTCGGTCGGTCCCAATTTTGGGACCGCCATCTGGTCGCTTTTTTGGTCGGTCCCAATTGTGGGACCGCCATCTGGTCAATTTTTCGGTCGGTCCCAAATTTGGGACCACCATCTGGTCGCTTTATCGGTCGGTCCCAATTTTGAGACCACCATCTGGTCGCTTTATGGGTCGGTCCCAAATTTGGGACCGCCATCTGGTCGCTTTATTGGTCGGTGAACATCCTTCAGGATTTTGAAGGCACGTCTCACACCGGTTGGTGCTGTGTCGCATTCCAGGGGATAGTCCTTCACTTGGGTACGATTCGGCGCGACTGAGTCATCAAGCTTCATCCACCTGCCTCTCGTGGTGGCGTTGGATTTTCGCACGCTGCGCCGCATTTTCACCCGGCCGAACTCAAAAACCCAAAGTCTACTGAAGATAGTCTGGCCTCTCCACAACATGTGATGGGAAAATGTTGAGGTCGGGCCATGCCAGCCCTGGCACGAGATCACTGCTCGTACCTGGGACCACCCGTGTAAAAGTCCCCCCAGGGGGGACTTAAGCACAGGTGGACCTAAACACGGGAGTGGGCTGGTCTGGAGGGTCATCAGGTGGCCGCTAGGCCACCTGGTGCCCTCCAGGTGCTGTCAGAGTCGTAAAGTGGGGTGCCAAAAGTCCATCCGGACCAGAATCACCCCCATACGACGGAAGCGGAAGAGGTCTTCTTGGTCTCCACCGTGCCACCCCCGTGTTTAAGCCCCCCCCTGGCCGAAAGTCGCCTCCAGGGGGGGGACTTAAACACGGGGGGTCCCAGGTACCCCCGAAAATTCACATTGTGTCTACAGTGTGGGGCCCGAAAATCGAGTTTTCGGTGTTGCTTTTCCACATTTGGGGTTCCCAACTTCAGGACTGTCGCGCAATTACCTCAAAAGTGGCCGAGAAACCCAGGAATTTCTTTTTTTGAAGCCAATATTTTTTGTCACAGTAGCTTAGCTGAAAAGTTGGGCGAGTCGTCCACCCTACTATTCAGCTTCACTTCTGGGGTTGTGTTGTGGTGGTGTGCCATGTCTTTTCTGTTGATGGCTGTGTCCGCAGCAGCGAGGCGAAATTCGTTGCGGAACAGCCGCCAGGGTTTGCTGTTTGTTGCGATCGGCTCTGAAGTTCTGTTCTTCCCCCCCCCTCTCCCCTGTCCTTCAGATCACGGACACCGCGCTCTGCTTTGCATGTTCGTCACCCCCCCCCCCCCCCTCACATCTCATGCATCCCCCAACAGATCTACTCGGCGGAGGAGAAGCGGAAAATGGCGACGAAGGCGCGCGAGGAGAGGTTGGAGAAGGACAACCAGACCCTCCAAGGCTTCAAGAGCCTGCTCGCAGCGCAGGGCCTGAACGACGACGACGACGACCAGCCGGCCAGTGTCCCGCCACGCCAGGAATAGGGCTGCCTGCATGCAGACTGGGGTGAAGTGGGAGGTTCATCCCCCCCCCCCCTCCCTCTCTGCACATTGCTTTGTCGACCCGACTACACCCCCACCCCTTTCGGCGTGCCCTACACTGCTCCGTAAAGACCCACGCATGTGTGGCGGTGGAGGTGTATCGCATCAGAGGAAACTCGGTGCGGCCCCTACACCAAAAGAGTGCCATGTGTCTTACTTCTGATGAGCTTGCTCTGATTATTCGCTTCAGGATGGCTTCAACATCCGGCAAGCCACCCGTGTGTGTAAGACAGGCAGTGGGTATCTCATCGAGGGCAGGGTGCGCCCTACACTACCCCAACAATATTCACATCTGTGCAGTCAGGTTGACGGGGCCGTGGTGCTCCCGCTATTATCTGCCGCGCTGCGGCGGTGGGGTGGAGGGGGGGGGTGGGTGGGGGATGCGGTGAGAGTGACAGCTGGCCTTGGAGAGGGTGCCGGGTATACATTGCGGTGCAACGTTGCACCCCACAGCCCCACCCCCATTCTCTCCCCCTCTCTCGCTGGTGTACCGACGGACAGGACAGGGTGTCCGACAGCCTGCCGCCTGCCTGCCACCCCCGGGCACCCTTCCCCTTCCCCTTCCCCTTCCCCTGCCCCTGCCCCTGCCCCTGACTGCAGGTGCTATTTTGTTGCGCGGGTGAGCCGTGTTTGTGTTGTGTTGTGTTTTGCAAAAAACGTTGTCAAAAAAAATACGACAAAAAAACCAAGGCAGCCCGACGGCAGAGGAAGATGCTGCGCCGCTGTGTGAGGTGTTTGAGCAAGTTTGAATTCGGGGGGCCGCCAGCCCAGCCAGAGAGCAGGGCGGAGCAGAAGGATGCGTGGAACTTCATAGAGAGCTCTAGTTGGCAGACGGTTTCGAAGAAAGCTGATGAAATCCACTGGGCGATTCCGGATGATTGGGTTGTGCTCAGCTCACCCACGACAATGGACGCGTCGGGACACCATACGACTGAGTACACATGCCAGCCCAAGACGAGCGATTCGCCTGACTACTTCAGCCGTTTCATCCACCATGGGATGTCGGTCATCGCGACGACGCATCCTTCGACAGACTTCATTAGCGGGAAGTTTGCAGCCCCTGTAAAAAACAAGTTTCTGACAGGCTGGCTGCAAAACCAGAAGGAGACTCTGCTGGGGCAGTCCCCGAGGAAGGTGAAGTCCTTTGATTACCACGTGGAACACCCCTGCACGCCTCTCGACGAGACTGCCATCGGCGACTACGCATGGGCTGAGGTGGCCACCACCGACGGGCAGAAGCAGATCATCTACTTCCGCCTTTTCTACGCAGGCGACTACTCACGCCACTACATCGTGTCGTGTTTCGCGGCACCCGAAGCCTTCTCTGATCACCTCGCCCGGAGGTGGGCTGCCCTTCACATGATTCAGTCCGTTGAATGGCTTTGATACAGCCGCCGCTGGAGAAGCAGGTAGGGGGTGGCGGCTCCGTCCTCCTCGTTCAGGGCAGCGAAGATGTCTTCCTCGCTGACGCGCCCGACATAGGTACCACCCTCCAGCGGTGGCCAGTCCCGGAGCTTTCTCCTGAATGCAAACTGCAGGAGCAGGCGGTACCTCACCTCACGGTTGTGCGGGTGCAGTGTGATGAAGCGCGGGATCAGCACCCTGGTCATCAGTCTCGTCGCCTCTGCAGCACCATGCCGAAAGCGGCTCAGGGATATCCCGAAGTAGTGCGACGCGCACAAGAGGGAGCGCTGCTTGTTGCGGGAGGGGGTGGGGGCGGAGGGGCTATGGCGTCGTGGCGGCATGCCCGCAGTAACATGGATGTGTGAATTCGGCAGGGGCCCGCACAACGACTTCTCATAAAAAATACTCTGCATATTCCCCCCCCTTCCTCCCCCACCCGAGCGCTCCTATGTCTGATCTCCAGGATGGTTTGCATGCCCTGGTCTTTGTCGTGCACTCCACTCAATTTGCCTTTTTTTTCTGGGGCCATGCCTTCGAGGCAATGCCAACACTGTGCAAAGAAAGAACCTTTTCAGCGGAGAGTGAGATAGATGTGGTGCGGGTATCTTCATTCCGGGGATATTCGCACCTGAAGCATACGAGATAGTGGGAGAAGGAGAGGGAGATATAGAGAGATCGGTCACACCCCCCTGCAACAAACCCACACACCCACCCGGCATTACAGGCATTACCACACACACACACCTCCCCGAGGGTGGTGGGCATCGGACTCCAAAAGGGAGGGGGGGGGGGGCTGAGTGCGGGTGGTTGTTTTTGAGATCGGACCCCCCCCCCCCCACCACCATTGATCCGCCTTGTACAACATATCTGGTGTAGTGACTACAAAAAGGACTAACATTGCGAGAAGGTGCTGGGAGATTTACTTTTCCATTCCCTCTCGACGATCAAACCCCCCCACCACCACCACCACCACCACCCCCACGGAACAATCAATTCTACATTCTACTCTTTACCCCCCCACCCACCACTCCCCCGCGGCTTTTTCTAGAGCCCCTCCCTCTCCCCTCCCCCCCCTGACTCGCTTTGCATAATCCCCACCCCACCCCACCCCCTCTGTGCCTTACCCTGACTCCACTTCACCTCCCTTCTCCCCTCCAACCGGGCTCAAGATCCCCGCCCTTCCCCCCACCCCCCCCAACTCGGCGGCCCTCCAGGGCTGTGCCATGCCTTCGGAGGTCGGCGATGCTGTTGCCTATTTTTTCACGGCGTGCCGGAGGGGCGATTCTGTCAAGGTGGACCTTATGGTTGCGCACGACGGGGGCCGGCACGCAGGGCTGCTGAACTGCACCGATAGGAAGGGGAGAGGGGGCCTGCACTTTGCAGCCGCTGCAGGGCATGGGGATGTGGTGCATGTCCTCCTGAAGCATGGGGCTGACCCCACGCTTCGAGACAAGGGTGGGCTCATGCCGCAGCATGCCGCTTTCGACGAGGGGCACACTGAGATCGGAGTCCTCCTGAGAGACCGCATCCGGCAGCGCAAGCTGTCGGGGGGCACGACGCATGAAACGGCGTCATTCCCCAGATCCCGCGCCCCCTCCTCAAAGGACGACTTCGAGGAGGTGCGCACCGCCACATCTGTCGAGTTCGAAAGCATGTACGACGAGGTGAACACCCCGGCACAGCGGACACCCCGCGGGGGGAGAACTTTCTCGCGATCCCCCACGCGCGACGGCGTGTCCCCGCCCCGGCAGCCCTTCTCCAGGGGGCGTGCCGGGTCGCCCGCGAGGAGTGGCCTGTCGCAGAGCTTTGGAAGCCTCACGCGGATGCGGCCCGACAGGCGCTCCTCCCGCGGGTTCTCCCCTTCGGACGAGGTGTTCCACTTCATGGTGACCACGCCGGGGAGGCCCATCCTGCGGGTCGCCCTGCAGGGGCACGACAGGATGGCGGATATTCCAGCGCATTCCGGGCTGCGCCACTGCGAGCCGCACCAGCTGCAATATCAGAATCAGATGATGTCCGTGCATGATTTGGTGGAGCACTACGACTTCCCGGAGTCATCCAGAGACGCCCCTATCCCAATCGAGCAGCGCCCGCATGCTGTATACCTGAAGGTGATCTGTCCTGAGCAGCACACGATTTACATCAAGGTTGCGTGTGACCAGGCTTTGGCGAAGCTGCTCAATGCCCCTGGCCTGCAGCGCTATACGGTGAATAGCGTATCTCTCCGTTGGAATGACGAGGTGTTGGACTGGCGGCAGTCTCCTGGGATCTACAACATACCGTGCGTCGTGGATGACCCTCCCGTCCTGAAGGTTAGGCTAAACCCTGGCGGTGAGCTGGCCTCCTTCCGCAGCGGGCGGTCCAAGAGAGAGAGCGGCACAGCGGTGCAGTCCCCCAGCCCCGGCAGCAGTGTGCGCCCCTCAGACAGCCGCGCCGGTGGGGTTGCCCGGCGGAGCTCTTCGAGGCGCGAGAGGGTGGCCTCTCCACCCATGCCTCCCCCCCCGCACAACGGGTCCTTCAGGGAGATGAGTAACTACGCACTTCTCGGGCAGAGCGGGTCCTACTGAGGGCTGGGGGGGAGCGCTGTTATTTGTTGTGCCATGGGAGGGTAGTAGGTGGGTGGGTGAGCCAGTCTCGCGAGGTAGATCCGTGGCAACGCTGTGCCAGGTGCATGCGATTGTGGGGCCCAGGGAGGGGGGCGGGGTGGGCTGGGGGCAGGGTGTGTGTGTGTATCTGTGTGAGGCAGTGGAGAGCACACCAAGAGCAGGGTGGTGGATCGGCGTGCCCTACATTAAAATAATAGGTATTTATTCAAGGGAAATAAACACGGTATGGTGACGATCGGTCCAATTAGCCTCCAATTAGTCTCCAATTAACTTTTTTCCACGATCGTGGGGAAAAAAACCACGATCGCCACGATCGTGGCTCCAATTAGCTAATTGGAATAATTGGAGGGAATTTTCCTTCGGAAATCCTTAGAGTTCATGTGACATCATGCAGCAGACACAGCCAAGACTGACTCGGGTGGTTGTGGTTCTTACCAGCCAGTCCAAAATTCCCGACCCGTGCGGGTTTCGGAGGGCAATAGGAACTGTCCTGCCAATACATACCCACCGTGGTCCCCTGAAAACCGTGTGGAGCTACGTAGGTACGGTCAAGAGTTCATCGATGTACCTGGGACCCCCCGTGTATAAGTCCCCCCCGAAAATCGCCTCCAGGGGGGGGACTTAACCACGGGGGGTCCCAGGTATCGGTGGTATTCACGACTACACATGGTCCACCGAAGGGGAACACCTATTGCACAAAACTCGACAACCAGGATGGGTTCGCTCGGGTGGTGATTTTGTTGTCGCTCTGCCGTCAGTTGTTGTGCACAACTCCGTCGGCAGATAATGTCACGTTACATGGTGCAAATCTGGGCTGGTATTGATGTCGGATCGTCATCGGACTGATTCAGATGAGTACATCAATATGGTGGGAAAAGAACGGAGTGTGGTCATGTGTCTAAGACCACGAAGTCTCTGTTTAGTCTCGGAGACTGAGTAATTTGCCCCATGAGTAATTTGCCCATCGCCCAACCTGGTATTGACCGATGCCACAGGGATATCTACCCGTGATGTCGATTCGTGCAAGAAGGCGACGGTGTGATGAGTCCGGCACATGGTATCGTGCGCGAATGTCACATGGTCACATCACGGGGAAGTTGTTCATTGGTCAATGCCATACAACCCCATAAAACTGCTGGTGATCCAAGAGGTGGGGTTTGAAACAACTTTGCTCAGGTAGTCGCCGTGACGTGATTCATAGGATTAGAGACTGCAGGGTCGAAGGGATGCACCCAGAACCAAGGCTATCAGCCCCCGGAGGCCCCCGGTGCCACCACCACCTTCCGGCTCCGGAGGGTGCGTACATTCACCTGCTGTGGCCCAGGCGCCCAATTCCTTGATTCTTGGAAGATGAAGGCGTCAATGACACGGTTCATTTTTGTGTCTCGGAGACTGCGCCACATTGGCCCCCAGAAGAGAGGGCTACGTCCCCACTCCATGTCGTAACACTGCGAAAAAGCACCGCTTTTCAGGGGCACCAGGGTATTTTTCAGCCACCGGTCAAAGCCGCCAAACATCGCTACCAGTGCCCGGTGTGCTCCGGAGTAACTCCAGAGGAGCATCCCCGACACTTCTACCAGCGCCCCTCCCGACAAGGCTCGAATTCTAGCGGCTGAAAGGGGCCATTCAGCCAATACACCCTGGGATACCCCTGGGATTCGGAATGTGCTTACTATTGGCTGATGGAATGATCCGGGAATGGTCTCATCCAATGGCTGAAAATCCCGGTTGCGCCCAAACCCAGATCAAAATCAGATGGAACAGCGAGGAAAGCTGATGCACTCACAGCCAACCAAGCCACTGGTTTCAGGTGTGGCACCCTAACCGAGGCTCTAATATCAGCGGCGGAACGGTAGCCGTTCAGCGTTCAGCGGGTGCTCAGCTCTGCAGTACCAAGCTCTACCGAAGCTTGATCACCTCTGGGTTGAGAACGTGTACAACATCGGCCAGCGGGATGCGGCTTTGTGAAGGGGATGGCCTCATCCAACAAGGCTCTAACTTCAGCGGCTGTCTCGGGTGTTCAGCCATTCAGCGGTATCAATCCAGGGATATCCAAGCTCAGGAAAACTTGGGGTGAACTTGAGCTGAAAATAGAGGGGTCTTCGCTGGTCGGTATGCCTCGTTATTCTTCGTCAGTTTTCACCTAGCTTCCTTAGGAAATGCACCAAAATGCACTGACGATCACCCCGTAGCCCCCGTATCCAACAGCGGGCGAAAAAATTGAACCGCTGACTACCGGTTGAAACAGCTCCCACCGGGAGCCGTCCTACACAGCTCCAGGCCGTACTCCAGGCCAACCACGGGGCTCTCAAGGCCCAGGAGTTAGCCTGCTTGACAGCCGACCCTGCAGAGAGGGCTCGATACCCGGAAGAACTGTGGTCCATCACATGGTTGACTGCAGAGATAGGTGGGCACTGGAGGGAAATCTTCGACCAATTAGCCACGATCGCCCACGATCGTGGGAATAATTGGAATTTTTTTTCCACGATCGTCCAATTAGCCTCCAATTAAAACGATCGTTTTTTTTCACGATCGTGGATTTAATTGGACCGATCGTCACCATACCGTGAATAAAGTGACTTTATTTCACGGCTGGGGGTGTTTTGCACGAGTGGGTGTATTTCCCGAGCGAAGCGAGGGAAATACAGCCTCGAGTGCAAAACACCCCCAGTGAGTGAAATTACGTCCTTTATTTGCCTTGAATACATGATTTTTATTAGTACGGATGATTTCACTTTATTACAAGGTGTGAGTGCAGGTGGTGCAAGGTGGGAGGGGGGCAAGCGGGGGCATCATGGGATGTTGAGGCAAAACGTGGTGAGGAGTGGGGGGTATGGAGCATCCTGCGATGTTTCTCTTGATCTCTCGACACTTTCATGCGGCACTCTCACTGATGCGGGATATCACGGTCATGCAGAGGGGGGCTGGGGGGCGGGTGGTGCTGCTGATTGCGTTTGCTGCTGGCTGCCGAGCTGGCTGGCGAGCAACTGCGCGATGTCCCCCAGCTGGATGTTGATCGTGATCGGCTGAGTCAACGGCTGCGGCTGCGTTGAGGGTGGTGGGTTGTCGAAGAGCTTGTGGATCTGCGGCCGCGCCACCCCCGCTCCCTCCCCCCTCGTCAATGTATCGGCCATCGAGGTCTTGTGGCTCTGGCTACTCATCGCGTACACATCAACCATGCTTGGTTGCTTCCACCCGAGGTGCTTCTGGATTTGTGATGTAGATACATTGCTGTCAAACAGGGTCTGTGCTGTTGACGATCGCATTGAGTGGCCGGTGTACGCCTTCGGGTTGTCCTTCTTCAAGAAGGCTGCCATCTCGCTGGGAACACCGTAGAGGGTATTCTTGCCAACACGCTGGTTCTTCCACCTCCCGCTGGGAAGAGAAGCGTCTCCCTTCGTCCCACACAGCCACACCGGCGTCTCATCTGTAGTGGGGATCGCCGCCTGCACCGACTTCTTGTATTCCATGAACGTGCTGGCAGCCCAGTCCACCAGAACAAATGTAGCACGGGCTTGGGCTCCCCTGTTCTTGAGGTGCTTGTACGATACGACGATGCGGTTGGGGTCACTCGTGTCCACATCGCCCCAACGAATGTCGTGCGTTTCCGCCGTGCGGAGACCTCCGCTAAAGGCCAGCGCGACATACGCCCGCCTGACAAGGTTGTATGAATCCGCGGGTCCCTTCTCTGCGAAAGTCCGGATGTCGTCGGTCTGGAACTGCTTGGTTTTTTTCGTCACCTCCTCTGAGCTGCTGTGGGAGATGAGCTTCGACAAGTTTGGGAACTTGTCGAATATGTTGGTGTTGAACTGTGCTACGGTGATGCCGTTGATGCGGCTGCAGTACGACCACACGGTGGAGCTCCTCTTCCCCTCCCGCTGAAGCCGCTCGATGTAGGTCACCACCATGGCCTCGGTGGGCGCGGCATCTTTTTTCAGCCCCACAGTTTGTTTAAATTCCGTCCAGGTCTTTTGATACGACGCCCCACTCTTTTTCGGTAAGAGCTTCACTCTGTAGGCTTCTTGCTTGATCTTGTCCATTTCAGCAGCTGTGGGGGGCTTGTGTGTAGCCGCCCTGGGCTTCTGGCGCGGGGGACCCTTGCTGCTGCTGCTGCTGTCGCTGCTGCTCGTGTCGCTGGTGGTGTCAGTCGTAGTCGTGGAGCTCGTGTCGCTCGAGTCGTCGTCACGCGCGCATTTCTTCCCTTTTGGCTTCGGCTTCGGCTTCGGCTTCGGCTTGGGCTTCGAGGCATTCGGGGCGGGCAGAGCGCGTTTGCGGCCCGGCATGCTGATGACCCCCCACCCACACACACAGCAGGTCCTGTGGGGGGTCGGTGTACAAAATATAAAGAATCCCACCAGGGAAATAAAGTGATTCCCTACAGGGGGGGGGGGGGCGAATAGTATTACCTAGTTGAATAGTATTACGGTGCCAAATAGTATTACTTTTTTTTCGGGAGCTCTGGGGCACGTTTTTGTGGACCCTAAGTACGGGGTGCAGATAGGCACCCCATGTCCAAAATGACCCCACCACGATCCGCACAGATTCCTAACGTTCAAACGAACGGTGTTTTGGCAAATCTGTGAGGGGGTCATGCTGGGTGGGTGGTATGGGTGGGCAAGCTGCCTCCCAGTCACCTTTTCCCTTCACAAGTGCCTGAACCCGACCCGCATTTCATGGGTGAAGCTTGGCACTTGAGCCACCAAAATGACCCCACTACGATCCGCACGGATTCCGAAAAGTGCAATAGAACGGGAGACCCCTCGAAACGCCCCTTTTCACGAATTTTGGAGTAGTACTACTACGTAATACTATTTGGGCACCCCCGAAAATATATCTTTTTTGGGGGGGGTCAAATATACAGGTTGGTTCGCCGAATAGTATTACGTAGTAATACTATTCGCCCCCCCCCTGTAGGGAAATAAAGTCACTTTATATGGTGTTGCTGAAAGTGCTTCGCATGATGTGCGCACGAACTACGCACAAGTACGCACGAACTACGCAATATGGCCTCGTAATGCCACTTATTTATTTTGTACTGGGGCGGGGCCAGTAATTAGCTCAAAAAGGGTGAAAAAATGCCGAAAATTTTCGAATCCCAGTCAGGGACCACTCTGAATCACCTGCTTTGTGCAAAGAAACGGGTTTGTTTGCCGAAAAAGCACAATGTGTGCCCTCTACAGGCCCCCCTACCCCCCGAGTACTCGGGGGGTAGGGGGGTATGAGGGGGGGTGCTTTCACCCAATTGGTGTTCCCAGTAAGAGGTGTAAATGGACACCCCATGCAAAACGACCCCACTGCGATCCGCACAGATCCCAAACGTTCCAAATATCGGGTTTTTGGAACACCCAAGGAGGGGGTCCCGCTGGGTGGGCTGGTGTGGTTGCCTCTCAGTCATATCCTATGACCAGCCCCTGAACCAGACCCACGTTTCACGGACGAAGCTTGACAGCTCGACCACAGAAATGACCCCACTACGATCCGCACAGATTCCAAATACCGTCACTCAAGTAATGTTGGTGGGGTAATAACCCACCAACTTCTTCCAGAACCCCCAAATCCACCAAATTAGTACCCCACCAACATATTTACCCCACCAACAAATCTACCCCACCAATTTATTACCCCAATGCGCATCGCTGACTACCGTTTTCGTGGCGAACGCCTAAGGGGCCCGGCTGATGGCTACGTTTTCCAGAAAATGCATACGGCGTACGCGTGGGCGTGCGGCGCCTGCAAACGGCAGTCTATGTAGTACAAGAGACGGCCATGTCCGCACACCAAATCGGTCGTCAACCTCAGCAGCCTTCGAGCCTTCGAGTAGGTAATCGTACCTTTTGCACTTGTGCGCGAAGGAACCGTCTGTGAAAGGCAAGAGCAAAGGCCAGGGCTCAGCCTACTGGGTGGCCTACTGTGTGCTGAGAGACCTGGAATACCAGCCGTACGCAATTTCTGCGTACGCGTACGCAGCGCGGTTTCAGAAAGTGCGGACGGCGTACGCACATGCGTACGCGCAGTCGGGGTGGGTGGGCAGGGGGCTCCAAATCCCAGGTGCCAGAAAAAATCGCCAAGTACAATGCGCCCCAGGGGTAATTATGTTGGTGGGGTAATAACCCACCAACTTTTTTCAGAGCCCCAAATCCACCAAATTAGTACCCCACCAACATATTTACCCCACCAATATATTACCCCACCAACAAAACTTGAGTGACGGTAGTCAAAGGAACGGGGTTTTGCAACACCCGAGTAGGGGGCCCCTTTCGGGGGCGTTTTGGTACAATCTCGGCTCTGTAGTCATAAGGGGTTCCGCAGGCAGTGTCCTTAGCCTTCAGCCACTGTCAAGTGAGCCCATTCTATGGCTTGTCTTGAGGGTGCGTTGTCATCTGTTGGTCCCAGGTACAGACAAACAAACGCTGCAGCTGGGCGAGGACTGACTGATGTGTCTTCCGAGGTTCGAAACTCGGACAACCTAGTTTGGTGAGTCTCGAGCCAGGTTCCTAAGGCCTCCAGAGACAGGTCCTTCCGCAGCAGTCAGAAGAGTGACTTCCTGCAAACCACAGGGCCTGGGTGGATATTTGGGATACATGGAGGGCCCCTACATCAGGAAATGGGCACCACAAGGTCTGGGACGAGGCCGGTGGTAGTGTTGGTGCAGTCTGGGCTCTGTATTGGAGGTAGCGTGTTTCCCACTGGAGAGAATAAAAAAGTGGCATTATTGCTTATGCACAATGTACGCACAAACTACGCAAAACTACGCACGAACTACGCAATTTGGGCCTTTCAGCAACACCATTATATTCCTCTTTATTGTCCCACTTCACTACACAACTGAAGTGATAAAGTAATAAAGTGAAATCTTCCTACTAATAAAAGGATTCATGTGGGTGTGTGTTGTCTCCCGTGTAGATCCTCAGCAGGCTTCTTGTGTGCGCTGTGTCGTGTGGGTGCCGTTTGCTTTGGCTGGCGCTTCTTTGCGTTGGCTCGAGCTTCTGGGGGTCAGTCGTGCCAGTGGTTGGCACGCTGACAAGTATTTGTGAGGGCGGGAAAGAGAGAGAGAGAGAGAGAGGGAAAGAGACCAGGTTCGCTTTTCTGTACAGCAATGGGTGACCCCCCCGTTGGATATGAGTTGTGCAGGCGATGTGCTGGTAGTGGGGTGTATGTGTATGTGGTTGCTTCAAACGAACATCCTGGCCGGCTTCGAGCCTTATAAAGGATGTGTGTGTGGTGACCAGCTGGAGCGGGCAGGCCCTGTGTGGGCCACATGCCCCTTTGTGTCGGTGTTGATCATGATTGGGGGTCGGGGGGAGTGGCTGTTCGAATCGTAGCCCGTTTGTGACGCTTGTGTGTGCCCTTCGGCGTTCCGCTGGTTCTGCCATGTAAATTATACGTGCAATGTACTTCTTGTATCACTTGATGTTTCTGGTCTGCCCTGGCACGGGCTGGTTTGATAGAGGATATTTATGTGTATTTTGGTCGAGATCACACCAAGCTCGTTGTGCTTGGTGGTTCTTGACAGCCCGGAAATGCGGTTTAACACCGCAAGGAATGTGCGCCGCACTGTCGCTGCAGGGTACTGACGAACTGCTATAGCATGCACTCAGACCTACCATGCCAACGTACCACCTGCCAGCCTGCCACACAGGTGGCAGGCTCATTGTTCTGCACCCTGGTCCCCAGAGCAAAAGGCCCAAGATGCTGCCAACGCAGCCGTGGGCCCGCTCCGAAGTTTCCTGATCCCACGAGGCAATATCAGTTGCCTCTCACCAGTGTTTCCCCATGTGTGAGGTGTTTGCTGCGACACACCCACTGCCCTTATGTCTCCCGATTCACACCCGCTGTGACTCCGCCGACATCAAAAAGATGGCGGGCTGCGCTTTGCTCAACAAAGACAGCCCTTTCAAGGCTGCGGGAATCGCTTTTGATTTCTCCTGATTTGGCGCACAAACAACAGCCCGCTACCTTTGCTCCACGGGGTTCGTGTGATCAACGAAATGCCCTCTCCCTGTGTTCCCCCTTTTGTCTTCTCCAAGGAATGATCATGCATGAACCAGCCGATCCCGGCGTCTCCGTGCAGTTCCCTTGTATCCAGTGAAATACAGGACATCTCTCTCGCCACCTGCGCACAGCTCCTCAGGCCCTGTCTTTAGTGGAGACACTGTAGCAGAGTGAATACCCGTGCACGGTATACTCGCCTGTTCCCTCTCTGCTTGCCTCCGCCACTGGGTGCGGGTTGAAGGGCCTGTTGTTCCAAGACACAGGCTTGTCAGGAATGTACAGGCAACGTGCTGGTCGTGTTCCGACCGATTGGTGTCAACCAGGTCCGAATCGGCTCGTCGGCCCACCGGTGGCCCTGACCAGCGTGTCGTGCGTTTCCCGGCTCTTGTCACCCCGCCCCCTCGCAAAAAAGTCCTTCAGCATCACTAGATCTCAGACAAAGCATGGACAGCGCGTGAAGAGTAGTCGGCTCTGTGCTTTGCCTTTCTTCTTCACTGCCCCCCCACCCACCCCCAAAACTTCAAGTAGTTCTCCCTCTCCGTCTGGCTCTTCTCGGCTTTCTGGATTTTAAAAGACCCCGAATCCCGAACACTCTAGAACAAGACAGGTACCCCTAGTGCAGGTGTGCCTTCTCCTGGGCAATGCCCCAGGTTATAAACCGCATTTGGTATAGAGGCAGGTGACACACAGGTGGCCCGTGCCCCTCAGGTGCATGCGAGCTGGCTCTTGTGCCTGCGAATCACACACCGCACTTCCGCAGGCAATTCTGTGGGTGTTGTGCAGTCAGCCAGAATAAATCCCAAACCGCGGAACAGACTCCTTGCGCCAAACGTACTTTCTGTGACTTTGACTGGTGTGGGGCAAATATGTTATGTCCAACGAAGGAGGTTGAGGCAGGCTTGCTCCGTATTCCTTGAAAAATAGCCAAAGGGGGTATGGAAATTTAGTCATTCTTAGTCACTTTTAGGCGATTTACGCGCGGTTTTTCGGCTGGGGAAAAGAGAGTAAGATTTTCGAAAAAAATCGATTTTTTCGCAAAAAATCGCATTGTGTCGTAGTCGCGCGTAGTCACCCGTAGTCGCCAGGTCGAGGTTCCCAGATTCCATACCCCCCCGGGGTACTGAATTACCGATTTTTCGACATGTCGAAAAAAAAAAAAATTTCCGGCCGACTAAACCGAAAATCGGGCCCTCTGGGGTGCCACACCGATATTTTTCGGATTTTTTTCGGATTTTTTTTCGATTTTTTTTGGTTGGGGTGGCCACCAGTCCAGGCTGCTGCCCCAGGGTGGCCGGATTTTCGACATGTCGAAAAAAAAATTTTGGCCGAAAAAAAATTTTTTATCTCCCTAAAATAATGTTCTCTCATCAAAATAGCCTGCGGCCCTGCAAGATAAGAAGATTATTTAATCCTCCACCAGCACAACGTTGAAAACGTGCAGTAGATTTTTCGAACCCCATAAAGTTAGATTATTTGACGGTAAAATAATGTTGACTCTCCTTCACGCAAGTTCCTTACAAGCTGTTAAGAAAAGCTGGCATTATTGCCTCACAGGGGAAATCACCTAAAATAAAAGTCGGCCAAAATAAAACAATGTCTTTAGGCAGGTCGAAACAATCTAAATTACTTCACTGTAAACCTATGCGTGATCTGGGGTCCCTGCAGTACAACAAATCTGCACATTATTTTACTGTAAAATAATCTAACTTTATGGGGTTCGAAAAATCCGCTGCACGTTTCAACGTTGTGCTGGTGGAGTATTAAATAATCTTCTTATCTTGCAGGGACTTAGGCTATTTTGATGAGAGAACATTATTTCAGGGAGATAAAACGACCTATTGCACAAGAAATAATCTTCACATTATTTTACGCGGAGGGGGGCCTGCTACTACATAAAGTAATCACACCTCAACTCGCTTCGCTCGTTAAGGTGACTTCCACATGTCGCCTCGCTTCGCTCGGCAACATAACTTCAATTTTACGCTCGCTTCGCTCGCGTAAAATAATGTTACTTTATGTAGCAGGCCCCCCTCCGCGTAAAATAATGTGAAGATTATTTCAGTACAATAAATAGCTATTTTTTCGGCCGACTAAACCAGGGTATAAGATAGACTTTTTTTCTGGCGCCGTTTTCCGGTTTTTCTGGTTTTGAAAATTTTTCGCGCAAACCCTCCCAGAGTCTGAGAGGGCCCGGTGCCTGCGCGCGTCCTGTCGTACTGAGGCTGCTTGGTGGCAGGCGCAGCAGCTGCTTCGAAAGTTTGGACTCTCGGCCAAAAAACCGGTCTGGTGCAATTATTTTACGCAGGGGGGTCTGGGGGGCGGAGCCCCCCAGGCGGAGCCGCCGGAGGCCACGGTAGTGAACATCTGTTCCCTACAGTCTGGATTTGCTTGTAAGTAGGAAGGCTTCGCTGTATCGCACACCCGGCCAGCAGGAGATCACTGGTCCTTGAGGGTTCAACCTTCAGGGTGGAGGAGGACGGGGGAGCGACCACTCGTGACAGGTGTGCGTTGTGGGTGGAGTGGGTGCACGACAGAATGGCCAAAGGGTCCACGAGATCTCTGCACACATTCCGTTATCGAGGAGATGGGCACCTAGCTGTGAGGACAGGCAACAAACAAATCTCATCTGTTAGTTGCCCCCAATAGGCTTGGCGACCTTCAAGACTGCTTGAAAGTCGTTCGCGTTCTCGTCTCAGCCCTCCGGACAAGCAGATCTGTCTCGAGTTGGTGGGCTGTCGCCATGTATTCGATGGCACCGAGTGACGCTGCACAGAGGCAGACGACACGGTGAACTCCAGCGGAGGTTACCCTACCACCGCTGGAGTACACCGTGTGTCTCCCATGAGTCTCAACTAGCGGGAGTCTTAGCGTAAATTAGCTGGAAAATAGACTCCCGTCTCCAGTACAGACTGCAGTCTTAGACTCCCTCTTAGACATGGTGGCTGGAGTCCACCATGTGTGCACCTTCAAAACAGAAGAGATCTGCATGACGAGGGCATCACCACCCACCGGGCCACCCGCTAGGTCCATTTTTTCTTCTCCGCTTCTCTGCCTTCTTTGGACTATTTGAGCTCTGTGCGGATCACGATGGGGTCACTTTCTATTTTTTTACGGCGTTTTTTCTGACTGTTTTACTGTCCCAAAGTCACAAAAAAACCGCCAAAAATGAGACCGACCTTTTTTTTTTCCCCCAGAAAACCGGGAACCGGGAAACCCTGGTTTTGAAAACCGGAAAACCAGACCTATCTTATCCCCTGACTAAACCGAAATTCGGGCCCTCTGGGGTGCCACACCGATATTTTTTGGTTGGGGTGGCCACCAGTCCAGGCTGCTGCCCCAGGGTGGCCGGATTTTCGACATGTCGAAAAAAAAAAATTTTGGCCGAAAAAAAAATTTTTTTTTTCGGCCGACTAAACCGAAAATCGGGCCCTCTGGGGTGCCACACCGATATTTTTCGGATTTTTTTTCGATTTTTTTTGGTTGGGGTGGCCACCAGTCCAGGCTGCTGCCCCAGGGTGGCCGGATTTTCGACATGTCGAAAAAAAAAATTTTGGCCGAAAAATATAGCTGGAGTCGTGCAGGATCATTCGTGAAGAAATACGAAAGGTAAACGAGAAAAAGTTTTTCGTTGATCGCACGACACACACAGAAAATTTTGCCTGCGGAAGTGTTGGTGTGTGATTGGCAGGCGCATAAGACTGTGTGTGACGGCAAGCACCTAGCACTTCCCCTATCGCTGCATTTCCGCCTGACAAGTACCTTGTTGGAAGAAAATATAGCTGGAGTCGTGCAGGATCATTCGTGAAGAAATACGAAAGGTAAACGAGAAAAAGTTTTTCGTTGATCGCACCCCAATCCCAAAGGGACCTCCCAAAGGGAGGAAAAGAAAGGAAGAAGGGGGGAATAATCCTCTTAACGCATGGTCGCCAGCACCTGGCGGACTCTGGAAGACGTGTTGATATTCCTGACCGCCGTGTTCAGGGCAGGGGGTACGGCACGTTCGGGGACCGCCCCGCGGGTGTACGCGTCCGCCCTCTGAGCGGTTGTCGACACCCACGTGCAGTGCACCGCCATGTCCGATGCACGGGCCAGGGAAAAAAGGAGACACAACAACTCATTTGCAAGGAAATTTGATGAGTGGCCACGGTTCACAGCAGACACGACCGCGGCATTGTCCACCATCAGGCGCAACCCGGCGTTTCGCGGGCGGTCAGAGACCGCCGCCAACGCTACGCACTGCAGGGCCGCCAAGAGTTCTTTTATAAAAATGTGAATGCCCGTGTCGCTGAAGACCCCGTAACACACCCGTTCACCCTGTGTATCAAGTCCGGCATCCTCGTAGATAGCCGCCCAAGCGCCCGACGACGCATCCGACCACCCCACCGTGGTTGCCGCCTCCGGGGCTCGGTGCCAGTCATTCTCCACGAGAGACGCAATTGCGTTCGTTGTTTCGGTGCATGTAGCTGCAGGAACACCGATAGTTGCGTCCCACAGCACTGCCCCACTGTGGATCCGGCGCCCCAGGCCCCGGAGAAAAGACAGCATCGCCTTCATGAAACACAGGGGAAGGGAGCATGAGTGCATGTACCACACCAGAGCCCCACACAGCCGGAAGAATTGGCGGGGGGTGCATGAACCCGCCAGAGCGCAGCGAATATCATGTGAGTCGCGCACCTTCGCGACCCACGCCTCCGACATGCGGAAACGCGAGTGCTGCAGGTCGAACTCCAGCCCCAAGGCGGTGAGCCGCTGTGTGGCGCGTTCGATGTCAGGCTTCAATTCTGCCTTGACATCCTTGCACCGAGAGAGAAAAGAGTCCAGCCTCGCGTTGCATTCCTCCTGGGTCTGCCCCAGGGGGAACGCGTTGTCGATCCAGCTGACCCCCTCCACCACAGGGAGAAGGGCCAGCATCGAACGCTGTGCAATGCTCGGGGCATGCGCCCATCCCATGGGCATCACACGCATCGCCGCCCGCACGTATGGTCCCCTCGCTCCCGCCAGGTGCATCCCAAAAAACTCCGAGATGGTAGGGTGAAGGGGGAACTGGTAAAAGCAGCTCCGCAGGTCTGCAGAGGCCACATACCGGGCATCCAGGAAACGCTGGATCACGTCCCTGATCCCTGGCAGAGGAGTCGACTGCGGTCGGCGCATCCGCACGTTCAGCTTCCGGCAGTCCAGGATGAACCGCGACCCGCCGGAGGGCTTGCTCACCACGAAAGCGGGCATGGCAACCAGCGGGGGGATGGCGATGGACACCACCTCGTATTGCAGAAGACTGTCCAGGTGCCCTAGCATGTGCCTCGAAACGCAGCGACGGGCTGCACTGTCCCGGTGGATTCGTCTCACCGGGTCCGGCTCCAGGAAAGCAGATAGAAAAATAGCGGGGTCCCGGATCAGGGCAAGCGTCTCACGCAGCTCGCCCGACGGATCCATATTCGCCAGCACCTCCAGCCGAATCCGGCTGATCGATATCGGCGCCAACGGCTCGTCGGAGCGGGGCTCGGGCGGAGCCAGCCGTCCCTCTCCGGAAAAAAGACCCACATCGCCGTACCCAGAAACCACGTCCGGGCGTCCGTCGAACCTGCCATCGCCTGTCGGCTCAGGGGCGTATGTCGCCGCGGGCGGCGCCAGGATCTTGGAAAAAGAAGGAGGGAAAGCAGGGTTTAGAGGGAAAGGCCTTGGGCCAGGGTTTGCGACATGTCCGCCGTCGTCCGCACCTGCTCCGTCCTGCTCTGGGGCAGGTAGTGAAACAGGGATGACAACGACTTGTGGCGGCTCACGAGGAGGATCTCCGTCGCCGAGTAGCCTCGATCCAGCAGCTCCTGCAGTGCACCTCGGCGGACGGAGTGAGCCGTCAGCAGCGGATTCGCCGCTTGTAAAGCCCTCGCGAACTGATCGCGCGAGAAGCCGAAGAGTTGCTCGTCCCCGCCATGCGCCATGCAGAGGCGCTCCAGGTACGCCCGGTCCTCTCCGCTGAGGGCGATTGCGGTGACGCAACCTTCCGCAAAGGGATCGGACTTCGTCCCCGCCCAGTTCAGGGAGATGTAGGCGGGGAAAAAATCGATACGACCGGGGGTGAGGGTGGCGACGTCGGCGTAGCGCGCCGCGCTGTACCACGCGACGAGTATCATCAGGCGCAGGAGAGGGTCTGTGGTGATGGAGCACGCCCGCGCGATGTCGCGGGATGTCGCTGGGTGCGCCTGCCGCACAGGCTGCTTCGCCCCCTTGCGAAGCAAGCTGCGGGAGAAGTCCGCGAGCACCTGTTTGTCGTGGGGGATGGCCGCCCGTTTGAGCCACCCCCGGATCAGCACGGTGTATTGCAGGGCGGAGGCTGGGGTCACCTTGCCCTTTAGCAGGAGGCGGGACACCCAGAGTACGCTGGCCTGGGCGGGGGGGAGGGTCACGCCCGTCGCACTGTTCCAATGCTCCTGGAACTGCTGCAGGCGGCGCACCACACTGGCCTGTTGGGACCACGTGGTGTCTGCGAGAGACCCCCGGATCCACCCCCTCCCCGCCTCCAGCACTTCCAGGACCTCCGAGTCCGTGAGTGGTGGCTCCTGCTGTGGGGGACGCCCCCGACGGGGCTGCCCGGTGCCCTCCTGGATGAAAGAGTATGGGCTCAGCGAAAACGCCTCGGCTTGTCCCCGGAAAGCCTGTGCTTGCGCCCCCCCCTCTTGGAGGGCTCGCGTGGGGTGTTCGGCCGGCCCCCCTGGTCGGGGTTCTCCCGCTTCCGCCGCCACCCTGAGGCCCTGTCGGCGCGCTTTGACGCGCTCCTCAGGTAGTGCGGGGTGTGCTGGGTCCCGAAGAGTTCGGCGGAGAGTGCGGCGGCTCCGGTTGCGTCGCCCGCCTGCAGCCGATCCAGCACCATGCACCGCCCGATGGTGCTCCGACCGATCTCCACCAGAGCTCGGTCGGCGGCGCTTCCGCTCGGGCCGACCGCGGCAGCGATCGCGTGCAGCGTGCGCAGGTGGGCCGCGGCTTCGTGTCCTGCGGCCCCCGCGTCCGCCCTCAGGGGGGCAAATCTCGCGTGGAGGTCCGTCATGATGCCGGGCCGGAGGTCGTCCGGCACGTTCCCCCAGGTTGCGGGGTCCAGCGGGTCCCGGCCCGCAAAAGGGGCAGCAGACGAGCTGTCGGTGCTCGAGTCCGCGGATCGGGATCGCGCGCGGCGGTGGCGCGGGGGAAAATCCACCCGGTGGTAGTCGCTGTCAGAGGCAAACCCGGCACCGTCTGCCGTGGGCAGGTGTCGCGCGCATGGCTGTGCAGGGGGACCCGCGCCGTCTGCCGTAGAAGGCAGGAAACGCGTGGTACCATCCCTGATCATCCGGGCGTCAGCCGCTGTGCGTCGGGAACGCGATACAGAGGGTCCCGCGCCGTCCGCTGCAAAACACGGGAAACGCGTGGCACCCCCCGCCAGCTGCGCGCCGTCTGCTGTGTGCAGGGAACGCGACTCGGGCAGTCCCGCGCCGTCCGCCGCAGAGGGCGGGAAACGCGTGGCACCCCCTGCCGGCTGCGCGCCGTCTGCTGTGTGCAGGGAACGCGAAACAGGAGGGCCCGCGCCATCCGCCGCGAAGGGCAGGGAACGCGCGGCACTCCGCTCCTGGTCCGTCTCGCCCGCGCCGTCCGCCGCCGTGGGCAGGGAACGCGTGGCATCCTCCGCTGGGCGCGCGCCGTCTGCAGTCGGCAGGGAACGCTGCGCCTCCAACCCCTCCAGGCGCTCCATCAGCCGGCGGAATTCGTCCCGGGATACGGGTGCCGCCTCGGCTTTTCCGTCGTCAGACGGGAGCGATTCCTGCTTGTTCTGGGGTGTGGTGGTCGCGGGGGACTTCGCCTTTCCCTTTTTGTCCTTGGCCATTTTCGGATTGTGTGTGGTTTTTCGTTGATCGCACGACACACACAGAAAATTTTGCCTGCGGAAGTGTTGGTGTGTGATTGGCAGGCGCATAAGACTGTGTGTGACGGCAAGCACCTAGCACTTCCCCTATCGCTGCATTTCCGCCTGACAAGTACCTTGTTGGAAGAAAAAAAATTTTTTTTTCGGCCGACTAAACCGAAAATCGGGCCCTCTGGGGTGCCACACCGATATTTTTCGGATTTTTTTTCGATTTTTTTTGGTTGGGGTGGCCACCAGTCCAGGCTGCTGCCCCAGGGTGGCCGGATTTTCGACATGTCGAAAAAAAAAATTTTGGCCGGAAATTTTTTTTTTTCGGCCGACTAAACCGAAAATCGGGCCCTCTGGGGTGCCACACCGATATTTTTCGGATTTTTTTTTGATTTTTTTTGGTTGGGGTGGCCACCAGTCCAGGCTGCTGCCCCAGGGTGGCCGGATTTTCGACATGTCGAAAAAAAAAAATTTTGGCCGGAAAATTTTTTTTTTCGGCCGACTAAACCGAAAATCGGGCCCTCTGGGGTGCCACACCGATATTTTTCGGATTTTTTTTTGATTTTTTTTGGTTGGGGTGGCCACCAGTCCAGGCTGCTGCCCCAGGGTGGCCGGATTTTCGACATGTCGAAAAAAAAAATTTTTGGCCAAAAAAAAAAAATTTCCGGGGGGCTTCGCCCCCCACGCCCCCCACCTCCCTCCCGGCCGGGGGCCGGTACGGTCGGTCGTCGGCTGCGGCCAAAGGGCGTGCGGTAGCCGACGCCCTTTTGTGCTCGCCTCCTCCCTCCCACACCTCTTCGTCCTCTTTCATGACGCGTCACCCTGCCTCCACGCTCTGACTTCTGTGACCCGCAGGCCGCGTTGAGAGCAAGTCTTCCGTGTGCTGTCACCGAGACCAGGCCACTATCTGCTCTCAGGTTGGTAGCAATGGCCTTTTACCTTATGTCAAGCCCACGTGACAAAGACTCGTGCAGCTGAGGTCCTGGCTGGTCTGTCCTGTTGTCTGGGATCCTGTTCCCCCCCGCACCCCCCCTTCCCACACATGTCTGGTGCGTCGGTCGCGGGTTTGTGGCGCATCGGTCCTTTGGCCTGCCGGGCCTCCCCCCCGCACCCCCCCTCCACACGCGAACCGGTCCCCCTTTTTCAATTGCGACCCGGTTCCCGTGTTGTGTCGCGGCCCTCCCCGCCTCGCCTCCGACAGACTCTCCCCACAGTTGACGACGTGGGCAAACGGCGCCGACATCCTCTCATCACTTACCGTATTCTCATCAGGACGGTCGGTTTCCCTGACGCCACGACCACCAATGTGCTCCGATGCTTTTTGAAGGAGGTAGTTCATCCCCGACTCAGGCGTTTGCGGGAATGAGCTCGCCCACTTCTCCTGGAGGAGTACGCACCACCCGGTCGTGGCGCACCCGCACCCGCTGCACACCGCACATGACGAGTTGCGGTAGCAGCCGTACCCCACACAGGTTCGAGTGGTTTGCCATGGTCCTGCTCACGACGACCTGCAGGTCACCCGTTCCTGTCGTGCACGTGCAGGCAGTGCCAGGAGGTGGTGGCCTCGTCAATCTGGCAGGGTTTGAGTTTACCGGGGCGAGGCACTCCACTCTGGGTCTGCTGTTTGTGATGTAACAAGCAGGTCTGGCGGGGTGTTCAGGGTTCGGAGTGGCCCTCCTCGTTGGCATCCGTGCAGCAGCGCTATCGCGTCCCGGAATGCCCCGTGTCACACCGGTGGGAACAGGGGCCAGCACCGCCATCTCGAGGAGGACCCGGGCCGTTCTTTGGATTCTTCACAGTCGCAGCCTCCGGCTTGTCGTTGTCCGTCAGCGTAGCGCCCACCCAGCCTGCAGAGATCTTGCACCGTCTTCAACAGCAACTTTTGACCCGACAATTTTTGGGGCATTTTTTCACCAAAAAAAAATCACTCTGCGCGCCAAGTCGAAGACTTGTTTGGGGACTTTTGGTGTCCCCAATTTTTCAATTTTCGAAAAATAAGCTCACTTTGCTAAACTGGACCCAACTCCCCACACTCTTTTTTAAGCGAAAAACAGCAAATTTCGGCCGATTTTTTCTCATTTTTTCTCATTTTTTTTCACCGACTTTTCCATACCCCCAAAATCCCGGAAATGTATTCCTGCTTTTTTCTAAGGATTTTTGCCTTGGATTTCGGACCCAGCAGTTCCCTGTGCCAGTCCCACAACCCATTGTTGTTAGCCCCCATTTAAAACTTTACGTTTTAAACGTTTTAAATGTTTTAAATTAAAACGCGTTTTAAATTAATTTAAAACGGAGTTTAAAACGGGGGTTAAAACAGGGCGTTTCTGTGGTGTTTTCACACCAAAAAAAAATTTCGGCCAAAAAAAAATTTCCATGCCCCCTGAGGCCCCCCAGCTCATATTCTGGGTGATTATTCCTGCATTCCTGTCACAGCGGACACATTATTGGTGGAAAATAGGTGGCACTGACGTTGTGGTGAGGGTTGCATCAATCGCACCGGCATCAGTTGGCACACCCCCTCCGTTGTTCTCAGGAATAATGCAGTTTGACATCAGCATATTTCTGGAGTGTCGAATCTTCATCTTGCATCACTCGATGTGCACCCTTTTGAGCTGAATCCATGATACAAAGTCGCAGGTTGAAGGCCGATCACCATGATGGGGGTGGCAATGGACCCAGCGAACTCCACCAGCTCCTTCGACAGTCCTGGAAGCACCTTCTGGAAAAGTTGCACAGTTCCAGTTGCCACCTGGAGCCTACCTTTGGCCTGCCCCTCTTTGAGAGGAGCATATCTGTATTCTCTTTACTCTCCTATGGACGCCCGACTTCTCTGATCGAGAGAAGCCTACAAAAGGCGTAACCATCCTCGTCATGTATTCTTTGCCTCCAACTTTCACTTTTGCAGAACGGATCCCGATGAACTCCAAACAGGAAGTGCAGCCAGCTTCATCACGGCTGTGTTCAACAAGACAGCCAGGTGATGTTGTTGCTGTCAGAACGATGGTTGCAGCACTCGGCTGCGCCCCACCTGGGGTTGCTCTGGCTGTTGCCAAGCTAGTGTTTGGGACAATTATTGATCACCTAGCCATTCTCTCGGCACCCTAATGATCGTGGGTAGGCAGCAGGAACCTGCACTCTGGGGGGACGTCATCGATGAGTTTCTTTGAAGAAAGCCGGCGGCTACCGCTGGAGTTAAGGTCCGAAGGGGTCAGTACCACGGGCGCCACACCGCTCGTGTTGGGCATCGGGTTTCGGTGAAGGCGGGGGCGCTGAGAAAGCGAAATGTACGTAACAAGCAATGATCAACCATACACCAGCAAGTCAAACAGGCACCACCGTTGGATCGTTCGTGCACCCGAGTCTGTACTGTACCATTCTGAATCTTTTCTGGGTGATTGTCAACGATGAGGGCATGAGCTTGCGTCAGGGTGAGCAGAGGAACGGGTTGAGGCCAGGGTGGATGGAGGGTGAAAAGTAGCCCACTTCACCAGGAGGCGAATTTTCGCAGAAAGCCCTGCCACACAGCTGTGTTTGCCTGATCATGCTCAAAAGGCCTGCAATAGGCTATTTCACACAGGGAATTTGTTCACCCATTTGGGACCCCCAGGGAGCCTCAAAATTGGATTTTTTTGCCGAAGATGGCCTCAGATGGCCCAAAACGATCAATTTTGGGTTCCAGAAAAAAAAATCGAAAAGTCTCCCCCTATATTTTGCAGGGTTTTTTGCCGTTTTAAACCCCGTTTTAAATAATTTAAAACGGCGTTTTAAACTTTAAAACGTTTAAAATGTTTAAAACTCGGTTTCTAACAACACTGCCACAACCTCACGCAGTGCACTGCCTTGGAAAATTCTGTTACAAGTCACTCATGGGCGCTCGTTTGCGGCACGACTGCCGCAACCGGAACCGCATGGTGAAGGCCTCCTCGATCGAGACCACCACTGGCAGCCCCAGGTCCGGTAGCTCGCCATCCTCGGCCAAACAAAATGTCGGCAATGACCGCTTTGTTTTCATTGTGCTGTAAGGCGCGTACGACCGATGCAGGTTGCCTCAAGAGCATGAGGCGCTGCGCGACCTGGCCACCTATAGGGTCGGCGCCAGCTGACAGTTCCCACTGGTTCGACTCGCCAGATGGGGTATCCGGCGTCCACGGCTCATCTCTCCTGTGGCCAGTGATCCCGCCATCATCAGCTGCCGGATGAAAGAAAAAATGGGTTTCGGGACCGTTTTTTCCAACGACACCCCTTCTTGACCTGCCATAGTGGCATACGCGTAAAGACTTGGTGACAAGACAGGCACAAGCCACAGGGGGGTCTGGGGGGCAGAGCCCCCCAGCCGCCGGAGGCCACGGTAGTGAACATCTGGGTCTTGGCTGGAAAGAACACCGGTTTTTTGGCTGCCGGGAAGAAACAGAAAAGGGGCGGGTGTCCGGAGGACTCATCCTCACCCCCCACTCGGAAAAAGTTTCCTAAGGAAAATCCTTAGAAAAAAATAAATCTCCCCTCCTAAAAATCCTTAGAAAAAAATCGAGAACTTTCGGAGAGTGTATTCCGTATTCCATGTTAGGAGCAAGCCTGGGTTGAGGCAGCCATTGTTTATTTTTTTGCGATAACCAGGCTCCTGGTCGAGCAAAGAAGACTGTTGGTTGTGCGTGTGATCGCACAGACCCCCCCACAGGTCATGAACTAGTGTACACAACAAAAGGTACACTTGTGCGGAAAATGTTTGATGCCCGCGCCCTTTTCAAAAGAACTACTGCCGGGCTAGTGTCAACATATAAGGCATTGCTTGGGTGGCAAAGGCAAATCCCCGCATCAAAGGCTGTGGGGGTTGCCTTTGCTTGCCCTGGTTTTGCGCACACACATCAGCCCAATATTTTGACACGTCACGATCGGCCACATATTGTTTTTACAGGGGCAGGCAGGCAAACAAGGCGGGTATCTCAAACAGAAGATGGTGCCTTCTAGAGGTGATGATGGGTTGGCATGTAGAGTGTGGCGAGGATCCAGACCCACTGCGTGTGTCCCACCCACCACCCCTGTGCCCCACGCCTGCTTTGCGAGAATGTGCCACACGGCTATCTTAGTCCTGCTGCTCTTTGAAGCAAGTTTGCCTGCCACAGGAAGAGGTTTCTGTGGGGCCGTCGGAGCCACTCTTTCTCGATGTGGCGGGGAACTATCTTGGGTTCTGGATCCATAGTTTGGTCAAATAATATGGATCACTGCGCACTTTCTCGAGGCACCACGCGCTCAATGCTAACCCGCACATGCCACAGGCAGGGCCACGTCGGCACCCCAGCACTACACGAAGCGGCATGGCACAGCTGGCCAGCCCTGCCACCAGCTATGGGTGTTCTGAGGGGTTGTCGCACCCCCGCCTGTTGTCGGACGACGAGCACAGCGAGGCTGATGACAGGCAGGAGGGCGATGAGACTGTGGGTCTGACGCTGCGGGTGCTGTCTGCGCTGGGTTTTGAGGACCGTGGGAACCTCGACTACATGCTGAATATGGAGGAGTCACAGTGGTCGAGGGTGGAGCGGCGTTTCAAGGCAATGCCTGAGGCCAGCATGGTGGAAGCGTTGGACGTGGTGCTGGACGCGATCCACAACAGCGGTCCATCGTGCCAAGCGCTCGGCATCAGCACACCTGAGCTAGTGTACCTGGGAGCATCCTTCGGGTACCAGCCAGAGCAGATGCACAGCATTTTCCGCCACCTGTTGCAGCGCGAGATGAAGGGCCGCCCCGGTGCGGATTTGGATCCGCGTGTCACCTGGCTGCTCCACGCGAGGCTGATTGAGTGTATGGTAAAGGTGTCCCTGGCGTGGAAGCTGCGCTACCAGACAGTGCACAAGGCGGTGGTGATGTTCGACCGCATCCTCAGCACCTCCGCAACTGCCACGCTGCATTCCGACATCCAGCTGATCCAGATCACGTGCCTGCTGATTGCCTGCAAGAAGGAGGAGGTATGTTGTCTGTTGTGTGATGCTGGCACCCCCTTCTGCACAGGTGGAACCCAGGGCGACGGCACTCTTTAGCCGGGTGACAGGCAATGCGTTTACGGTCGAAGAGATACTCTCATCGGAGAAGACCCTGGCGAAGATGCTGGGGTTCACTTTCAACGACGTGACCATCTGCGTATGCGACTGTGCCCTACCTCACTCAAGCCAATGTGTCATGCCCACCAGCACGGGTGTGTGCAGAAGCCCTCAAGGCACGGCCTCAACACGCTCAGTGCTGTCAGGAGTGCGTCGGGGGGTGTCCCATGGTCACGGTTGTTCCATTGTGCTTTGATCCGCCCCACCCACCCACCCACCACCACCACAACAGGACTTTGTGAAGTCGTACCTGCACATGATCCCGACACTGCGTGACGATGCGGAGGTGCGTGGGCAGAGCATGTTCCTTGCCCTGCTGGCCCTGCACTGCCCGAAGCTGGTTGCGGAACGGCCGAGCCTGATTGCCATCGCATGCCTTGCGCTGGCAACAGGGCGGAACGCCTTCTTCGAGCGGCACTGGAAGGAGTGGATGGTGCAGTACTGCCCCTACACCAAGGCGCAGATGGCGACCTCAATCAACACCCTCTCCGCACTCTACTGGGACTACATGAATGCCCGGTTCGAGAAGCTGGAGTACGTCCTGGCTGCAAAGCAGTACCGCCTCTTCCCCCTCCCGAACGACAGCGGTGTCCGTATCCCGGCAGACCCGACCAACCTCCCACCCGCCATGCAGCGCAAGAAGAACCTCAGCAAATAGGCGGTGCCTTGCGACTGGCTGGAACCTAGCCCCCGTCTCGTGTCCTGCTTGTCTTGGGCTGGCAAAACCCGCACCTGGCCAGAAACATCCCAATGTTTCATGGACAGCTCATTGGGGCTGCCTTCCCACCCCGCTGCTGGGGATGTGCTGTGCACAGCCAGCCTCTCACGTCCACTCCGTCGTGCGCGCAACCTCCGACTTTATTTTACACGCTTGTGTGCGTGACTGATTTTACCACAGCCGTGTCCCGCCCGAAACTGCTCTTTGTCAGGTGATGATGAGAGAGTGTCGGCACCGCTTTGCTGATCACAGCGAGGCCAGTGACTCCGACCCAGCTTGCTCTGCTTCAAGCAGAAGGACAATCTGAATGGCACCACTGCGAGGCCCCTTCAGACAACATTTCTGATCGCAGTGCCTTGACTGCAACACCCGTTCATCTGCAGGGGTTCCTGGTCTGTATGGGTGCTTTAAGATTGTCATCTTTGCCTGCCATTCACTGTTTTGACAGGGTTGTGCATGCCAGAGTGTGACCCTATCTAAAATGGCAGAACGCCCGGCTGAACGGGCACTGTTCGACGCCAGGTCCGATTCACAGAATGAAGGTCCACCGAATTCTACGTTTATGATTATTTTTCCGTTTGCTTTTTTTGTCCGCTTCCCTTTCTGATCTTTCCTGCTCGCCACCGACTACACGGCCGCCCGAACCCGACGGGGGTGGGTGCAGCCGGGCCCTCCCCCCGAGCGACGCTCCCCACCCCCATCCCACCCCCCACCCCGCCTCAACAAAGTAGATCCCGGAGTGAAGCGAAATCCTGCGCATTACATCCCTTCTACTACACAACCCCCGCTCCCCCCCACCATTGCCGGCAGCTGCACTTCCGTTTCCCGAAGATCTGCCCCATTCCCCATTCCCCACTTAACCCCCGTTTCCCGTTTCTCGGCGGCTGTGCTTGTAAGTGCAGCAGCGCTCCCACTCCCAATAGATCTCTGTAACCCTTGTAACCGATGGGTGCCATCCCTGCTGTGGAGAGGATGTTCGCGGCTTGATGACGATTGGGTTTGAGTTGGTGGAATTCCGTGCCCCCCAGGCAGGAGGCCCCTGTGTGGCGTGGGCAACGGAGTGTATGTCGTGTCAAGTTTCCCGTGCAGCGGTCTCCCGTAGACTTCTGTTCGATGCCGATACGGTAATCCAACATTGCCTTACCCTTGGGAAGAGCCGAGAGGCAGAAGCTGTGTTGCAGAAACAGTTTCCGGCAAACCATCTCCTGTTGTGTGCAAGCTTCTTCCACATCAGCCGCCCAAGGGTGCCGCAGTGGCAAAGGGTGAACCAAGATCATGCCCAGTGTGACCAGTGGGTTATTTGCGCAGGGGGGTCGTGCCAGCATGAACAAAACGCAACTTGTGTCCCTGCAAAACTGTGTGCATACTGAAGGCATCCTCTCGTGACAACGCAGCTCCATGCACATCTGCTTCTGCCTATTGGCCGGGTTGGACCTGGTCTCAGGGCATTAGCTTGCTGGGCAGGCTACGCGGGGCGACTTGTCAGCTGCAATGATGCGATTGTGTCTGTCCTGCTCCTCGCATCCCTCTGCAGCCTGAGGCAGTGACTGCATCGGCTGTGTGTATGGTGTGGGGTGTGACACATAGGGTGTGGACACCCGTGCATATCCTTTTTTTACGCACACTTGTGAGCAGAAAATGTCACTTCACCACAGCCAACGTGCTCCGCACACCACTAGCCTCCCCCATCACAGGGGTTGAGGTTTTGTGTGTGGAAGCGTCAACGCATCACAAACAAAATACCAGTAAAAGAGCGGCTGTACTGGAGTGACATTTTTTCATGTTGCTGCAGCCATCGGCACACCTGCCTGTTCCCAACCCACGTGTGGGGGGTTACCGTGTGTGATAATGAGGCGGGTTGGTTGAAACGGTTGCACTGCGAAGCGACTCCTGCAAGTGATAGGAGTATTCGGACTCTGCTTGCAGAAAAAGCGGCTGCCTCTGCGCCCTCCTTCTAACAAAAAGTGTCACCCCAGTTTCCTTCCTGGTTCTCCCACGCGTTGATGCCCCCACACACTAGCTGCCTGCAACAGTGGCCCTCACCGGGGGCCGCAAGAGACACGGCCAAATATTCGTTCAAATGCCTGACACGTGAGGCTGGGCTCAATACAAAGCACATCCACGCCCTGATGTTGTCTGCCTTGGATGTTGCAGGCCTAGGTGTCACTTGGAGTACAGAAATGGGAGTGTTGGTGGATCCCAGAAGAAGTGAGTCTGTCTTGGCGGTGGTGACGTTTCCCCACCCCTAGCCGGTCAGGAATTGCAAAGGAAAATGCGTCGTGCTGGCGCACACAGGTTTTTGTCTTACAAGTCGAAAACCCTCACCACCCACACGTAAATAACGAACTGCTAGTCTGCAAAGAAATCAGCATAAGCCACGCATGCTGCATGGAGCGACTACATAATAGACATGACCCGTGTGTTCTCGCGCTGATGAGTGTCTCTGCGTCAGTAGGTGATGGGTGGGCAGGTGCAGGTATTGCCCAGGCCCAGGTATGAGGGCAGGTATCCAGATTTCTAAGCCTCGGGAGTTACGGCATACATGTATTTCGAACTCCGGAGGCGCTGCGTCACTCTGTCTGGTCGCCCATAGCAGGGCGGGCCTGGGCTGATGATGTCGGCCGAGGTAGCGCTCGCCCCCGGCAATAATCATCTCGGTTGGGGTGAGCGAGACCACGCAGCAGACGGGTGAACCGGCAGCAGGTGTCCGGGCTGCGCGAGGGCGGTTACCGCCGCGCACCCACCCCGAGCATCCCTGCGGGCCGTGATGTGCCTAGAAGTTATGATGGGTTGGCGTGTAGAGTGGAGGCGAGCAAGGCTGATCGCAGCGTGTGCCCCACCCCCAGTAGCCCAGCTCTTGGCTCTGCTTTTCTTTTTCCAGCGGGGAGGGGTCTCAGTTTATAGCCATGTGTTGTGCCCCCCCGACACGCTCAATGCTGACCCGCACATGCCACAGGCAGGGCCACGTCGGCACCCCAGCACTACACGAAGCGGCATGGCACAGCTGGCCAGCCCTGCCACCAGCTATGGGTGTTCTGAGGGGTTGTCGCACCCCCGCCTGTTGTCGGACGACGAGCACAGCGAGGCTGATGACAGGCAGGAGGGCGATGAGACTGTGGGTCTGACGCTGCGGGTGCTGTCTGCGCTGGGTTTTGAGGACCGTGGGAACCTCGACTACATGCTGAATATGGAGGAGTCACAGTGGTCGTGGGTGGAGCGGCGTTTCAAGGCAATGCCTGAGGCCAGCATGGTGGAAGCGTTGGACGTGGTGCTGGACGCGATCCACAGCAACGGTCCGTCGTGCCAAGCGCTCGGCATCAGCACACCTGAGCCAGTGTACCTGGAAGCATCCTTCGGGTACCAGCCAGAGCAGATGCACAGCATCTTCCGCCACCTGCTGCAGCGTGAGATGAAGGGTCGCCCCGATGCGGATGCTCTGAGTCGCGATGTTAACCAGAAACTTGAGCCGCTGTACCGTGCCATGCTGGTTGACTGGCTCGTTGAGGTGTTCCTACTGTGGAAGCTGCGCTACCAGACAGTGCACAAGGCGGTGGTGATGTTCGACCGCATCCTCAGCACCTCCACTACCACCACGCTGCGTTCCGATATCCAGCTGATCGGCGTTACGTGCCTGCTGATCGCCTGCAAGAAGGAGGAGGTATGTTGTGCAATCGAGTGCGACACCATGCACGATTGCCACAGGTGGAACAGAAGCCGACGACGGAATTCTGTGGCGTGACAGACAACACTTACACGAGCCAACAGATCCAGGCATACGAGGAGAGTGCGGCGAAGATGCTGGGGTTCACTTTCAACGACGTGACCATCTGCGTATGCGACTGTGCCCTACCTCACTCAAGCCAATGTGTCATGCCCACCAGCACGGGTGTGTGCAGAAGCTCTCAAGGCACGGCCTCAACACGCTCAGTGCTGTCAGGAGTGCGTCGGGGGGTGTCCCATGGTCACGGTTGTTCCATTGTGCTTTGATCCGCCCCACCCACCCACCCACCGCCACCACAACAGGACTTTGTGAAGTCGTACCTGCACATGATCCCGACACTGCGTGACGATGCGGAGGTGCGTGGGCAGAGCATGTTCCTTGCCCTGCTGGCCCTGCACTGCCCGAAGCTGGTTGCGGAACGGCCGAGCCTGATTGCCATCGCATGCCTTGCGCTGGCAACAGGGCGGAACGCCTTCTTCGAGCGGCACTGGAAGGAGTGGATGGTGCAGTACTGCCCCTACACCAAGGCGCAGATGGCGACCTCAATCAACACCCTCTCCGCACTCTACTGGGACTACATGAATGCCCGGTTCGAGAAGCTGGAGTACGTCCTGGCTGCAAAGCAGTACCGCCTCTTCCCCCTCCCGAACGACAGCGGTGTCCGTATCCCGGCAGACCCGACCAACCTCCCACCCGCCATGCAGCGCAAGAAGAACCTCCGCAAATAGGCGGTCCGACAGACGGCTGAACCCCTTCCATTGTTTGTTGTGTATTCGTTGCATGTGACGTTCCTCATCCGCCTCTTGCCCGCACCTTGCGAGATGCCCCTGGGGGCCGTGGTATAGTACAGTCGCACCACCTGGGACGACATAGTTGGCAGGTCAACGTGGCCCCTGCCGGATCTGTATCCATCCATCCATCCATCCATCCACCCAGTTAGAGTTGTGTGCACCGCTCGCACGCCCCACCGCCGAGATTCCTGACGAGAGCATTCGACGAACGAACCACCCCTCCAAACTACCGTGTGGCCTGAGTCGGTTGTTACGTGGTCAGCGGCGGTGGTGACGACCACCGGTCCCTGCGCCACGCGTGAACAAACACTGAACCCAAGCAGTGCCTGTCACGATTCCCACACACGGTTGTCTGCGGTGAGGAAAAGAGACGCCGTAGCGTCTCTGGAAAAACCTGCCGCTGGTTAGCAACCTGGGGTGCCATCCCCCTAAGTGTGGGGAGACCCGGTGGCTCATGGTGAGTATCCGGAAGTCCCACGCGGAGTGAGGGCAATTGGCTAGTTTTTACCCTTTGGGAAGACACTTTGGGTAGTGCACTCCTACGTTTTTCCATCCCTTTCGGACTTCGTCCTGTCCCCCACAATTGCGAGTCCTCATCACGCACCGTGACTTACTGGACCAATCCCCCCAGTACGGTTGGATTACACTGGTTGTCCTGTAAAGTCGGACTCAGACACGCATCGGCGGGGGTCAAACCCAGCTCATCGAGCTCGGATGGATCTTCGTCACGGCTCCGTGGAGGGCAGTCGCTGCGGATGACAGGACGAGGGCGCGCCCGGCCCCCAGTGGAGGTCTTGGGATCTCGGTTCTTTGGGCTCAGGGTTCCCCCTTCATAGGCCAGGTCACCACCCCGGCTATTTCGGCTCCATGTAAAAGACATTTCAGCACCGAGGTAGCCACCCCACCGCTGACTCTGTTCACCCCCCGCGCAGTGCAATGCGAGGGGATTAGCAGGGGCGCCACGTGCAGGCGTCAGGCGGCTTTAACCCCCTCCAAACTACCGTGTGGCCGATGCTGCTGGCTCTTGACAGGCTTGTTGCGAGGTGGCCGTGGACCTACCCACGCGCCGCATCGCCGCTGTTTTGAGCGGGGGAAAGAAAAAGGAGGAAAATTCCAAAGAAGTAAAGACGGGCCGTGCTGACACGACATACACCAACATGCGGTCGCCCCGTGCCCCCCGCCCCCCCCCCCCCCCCGTGCCACCTGCCGGGACTCCCTCCTCCCTACAAACCTCACCCAATGCGCCTGTCGGGCGGAGCGTTGTGGCTGCATTCCTACCCCCGCTTGTTCACCCCTGGGGGGGTGTGGGCAGCTGTGCCGTGCACAGCTGACATCGCCGCACCTCCCCACACACACCTTTGTTCTGGCATCCCTGCAGCGTGTGTGTGCCATGTGTACACCTGGTTGCTGGGCAGCCCCGCCGTCAGTTGGCCTGATGTGCAGGGCTGGCCGGCTTGCCTGTTTCCACGCCCCCGCCCTCTCCAGCCTCGCTGCCGATGCCTCGCGGCAAAGACACGACGCATCGTGCGGGATATGCTCAGCAGACAACCACTCATGATCATCTGTGGTGCCTCTGTGCTCGGGCGTTCTTATATATTTTTTTCGCATCAAAAAAGACACCGCAGGGTGCGGTGGCATGCATTGAGGCAAGCGTGCTGTGCCTGAAAGCCTTGGCGAGTCCCTCCCACTGCCAGGGGTGGTTGTTGTGAGCCCCTGCGTTTCCCTGGGCCCTGTTTAGGTGGGTGTGTCGGTCGTGGTGTCGGGTGGGGGGGAAGAAGGGTTTCGCCAAAAGATTTGTGCCGGCTGTGGAAATGCCTAGTGACGAATGCGGGGTGTCGCTGGGAACATTGCCACCTGCACGCGCATCTGAGCGAAGCCCACACTTCCCCCCCAAAGAAAGCCATGGTTGGACAGCAAGACATTCCCTCAGTACACCAGTGCACCGTGATCTTCACGTCTCGCGACCTGTGAGGACACGTGGGAAAAATTCCGCTTCTCTCCCTTTCTCTGATATTGTGTCCGGGGCAACGTCACTGAGGCATCTAGGTGTGCCAAGATGTGCAGCCAGGCGGTGCGCTGCCGTGGCGTTTTTTTTTTGCCTGCCGATTTCTCTCTCTCTCTCTCCCCCTCTCGTATGCGTAAAGTGTGAATACCCTCCCGTAACGAGAATGCCCCGCATTCTGTCTCTCTCTCTCTCCCCTCCCTCGGGACACATCATCAATTCGTTTTGAGAAGAGTTGTTGCTTTAGCGCATGCGCTGCGCAGGACAAACAAGGGGGGGGGGCGGGGGGGGGGGGGCGAAGCGGGGTTCTCTCCTGCCTACCCCTCTCACCCTCCGTCCTTCCGCGTGCCTGAAGTGAAGATTCCCGGAAGGAGAATACCCGCTCCCTCCCTGGGTATGTCGCGGCGTTCTTCTTCTGTTCGATGCCCTAAATCCAACCTTGATTCCGCTATCAAGTGAAGAACCAGCGATCTGCCCTCCCCAACAAATTAGGGCGTCGTGCACTACTGACGCAGTTTGCTACAGAGAGCAAACGCTCTGTGGCAACCTGTATTTCCCTCTGTGTATGAGCGTGCGTATCCCTGTGACAAGAATCGTATATTTATGTCCCTCCTCTTCTGCCTCTCTCTCACCAGCTCAAGCTCCAACCAGGCCCAAACGCCGTGGTGCAGTCGCCAATTGGTTCATCTAGGCCTGCTTCCATCGAAGTTGGGTGGCGTGGCATAGTCCCAATGATGCTTCAGCCAAGGCGAGATGCTGAGAACTGTCTGAGGGCATCCGAGGTGGCAGCGCGCGGTTTGCTGGGAAGGGTGTGATTTAGAGGGGTGGGCAACTCTTATGGCTGTGGGGAAGCAATAGCTTACAGCTCGCCCTGCTGTGGCTGAGGCATGTTTCCCAAGCAAGAACTCCGATCATCGCATGTTTTTATCTCTCGTCGTTGAACTCATTTTTTTTGACGCGCACGACTTTCACGCGGAAAGTGTCAATTCAGCCCTGCCAACCTCTACACACCACCCCTTCATCAGGCAAGGGGGGTTTTGAAAGCGCGTGTGGAAATGGAGTGTAAGAGTGGCAGAACTGAAGTACACACTTTTCAAAGAAAATTGCCACCATGTTGTCCGTGGCGGCCATTCAAAGAGTGGGTCGTACCTTTTTGGGGGAGTTGTTTTTCTCTTTCTCTGAAATTTTCTTTCTCGTTTCGCCGCTTCTCTTTTTCTCGTTTGCCAGAAACAACTTTTCTTTGTGTTTTTTTTGTTCTGTTTTTATCAGGGATATACCGTATACGTAAATATTTTGGAACGTAAATATTATGGAACGTAAATATTTTGGAACGCTGGTGGGTTGGCGTTCCAGATTTTTTTCGTTCCATAATATTTACAGGGCTTTCTGCGACTCGGGGACTTGGACCAGGTGATCGGACGGCGTACAGAGTCCCTGACGGGACCTACTCGTGCACTTTTCGCGCGATTCCTGACGCAAGCCGTCCTCACCACCGAGTCCCGAACTGGCCCTGTAAATATTTTGGAACGTAAATATTATGGAACGGACCGGCCAAAAATGGGCCCGTTCCATAATATTTACGTTCCATAATATTTACGTATACGGTATTTAAATCATGATTGAGATTGAGGATTTCGGCCCCAGGAAAAAAAACCCCCAAAAAAAACCCCTGTTTTTTCTTGGGGGTTTTCCCCCCCTTTTTTGGGGGTCCCAGTCTCGGGAAATCTGCAGAGAAAGAAAAACTGTGAGGATGGGAACTACCTTGGTGTGAATAAATGAGAGACCTGCTGCGCTAGCCCCACTAATCAGCCACAGCACGACAGGACTTTCCAGTCATTTCCCCATCACCCACCAGCTCCACACACAACTCACAACAGTTGAAACAGCAAAACCCCACCCACGACAGGAAAGGCCTCACAAATGAGAGTCTCGGCAAAAGTCGAAGGCACATTCTGGTGCCACCTTGCTTTGGGGTACTCACGCAAACCCGCAAACCCGGGTTTCCACCCCCCATACAAACGCTTCGACCAGTTTTACTGGGTCGACGATTGGTAAGCCCCGACAAAGCGTCAACCCGGCTACACTGGTTCGACGGTCGACGTCGAAGAGAGTATGGTTTTGCAGTAACATATGCTCACTACCGTGGCCTCCGGCGGCTGGGGATCTCCGCCCCCCTGGAGCCCTTCGATACCCATCAGGTCAGGGAGTCCAACCACTCCAGTAGCCTCAGGCCTCAGGAGGACGCAGCCAACTCGCACAGAAGCTACGCCCACAATGAACAGATGTTTACTACCGTGGCCTCCGGCGGCTGGGGGGCACTGCCCCCCAGACCCCCCAGCTAGCGTGTGCCCATGGCCACCCACCAGCCACGGCACCAAAAAGGTGGCCAATCGTCGACACTTTGACGCACAGTAAATGGCCCCCAGTGACTCAAAAAAATTTGAGTAGGGTCACCGTGAAGAGGGTTTGATCCGTTGATGCCAAAAACGACCCGCTCGTGTGGTAGAACGACGCTGTGCCACCCCCATTTTAGAGGGGGAAAAACAGGGGTTTTTTACGATTGAGAATCTGAAAATCTGCCGAAAACCCCATGATTTAAAGACATCCCTGGTTTTTATTCTAACCAAATAAGAAAAGGCCTTCTGGCGGCATTGTCCACACCGCTGCCCTGTTCGTTTCTCACAACAGGATAGAGGCCGTCGGCACCAAAATAACTTCTGGCGCATGTCAGCTTTCATGGTGTGCACCCATGCAGCAGGGCACCGTTCGTCCAGACAAAGAACACATATTCCCTTCCCCTGACTGCGAATCAAAGGGAGGATCGGGATTCTGGATCTCCAAAAAAAAGGTCGGTGGTTTCTTCTGATTTTCGCAGCCTGCCTCCACCCCACGAAGTGCAAGCGCTTCCCCACACCCCACACCCCCCCCCCCCTTCGTTGTGTTCGACACCTCGCCCCCCCACCCGCCCCCTCATATTTGCAACGTTCCCCCCATCAGGAGATGCCGCGTATGCCCCTTTTTACAGTTCCGAGTGATAGGGAGGTGCAAATCTACGGACTAACAAAGTTGTACGGGCGGGCCAAGCAGCTGCAGCTCGGATTGCCTCCTTGATGCCACTTCGCGGGGGGGGGGGGGGGGGCGGGGGGCTGCGATACCTTCACGGTGGGATCTTGTAAATTTTACATGTATAACTACAAGTATATACATGTATTATACATGTATAATACTTGCATGTCAACTATTATACATGTATAATACATGTATATGCCTGAAATATACATGTAAAATACATGTATATCAAGTAAAAATACAAGTATAATAGTTGACATGCAAGTATTATACATGTATAATACATGTATATACTTGTAGTTATACATGTAAAATTTACAAGATCCCACCGTGTTCGGCAGAAGTGTGCGCGAAATGAAAAGCTGTTCAGGGCTGTCTTCCTGCACAGCTTCTGGACAGGGCGGTTCGATCTCACAGCGAAAGGCAATGCAATTTTGGTCGACGATACGACGAACACCCTCCCTCCCCCCTCCCCCCTCCCCCACACCACCCTCACTGCATTCATCCGTCTCTGAGAAGTCCCTCACACCTCACACCCCCCCGTCTCCCGCCCACCCCATTCACCGGCCGGCCTGTGCTTGTAAGTGCAGTGCAACGCCGTTTTCCCAACAACTCCACCCGATATCCCAACATCCCCATCATACATTCCTGTACAGAAGCTCATGCAACCGATAGGGGTGGGGGGGGTGGGGGGCGGTGGTGGTGAGGCCCGTGAACCGAATCCATATTCATATAACAGAGGCTTAGCTTGGGGGGGTAAACTCGGTCAGCTGACCGAGTTTCAGCCACACCCGGAAAAAAACTCGGTCAGCTCAAAAGACAAAAAAAAAGTATAAATTTTCGGGGAAAAAAGCGGATTTTTCTTGGGGTGCAGCAGCACAGGAGGTGAAGCACGCGTGCGAGCGAACGCGAACACCCCATTCTCCTTCTGTCCCGTATTCGTCGCTAGCGTAAGAATAACGTCAGCAGTCTCGAATTCCGTCTCCCGGCAACATGGTGGGCACGCAGGTGCAGGAGGCTACATCGCTGACCATTACCTGGCACCTCTCCCGGGGATCACTGGCGCGTACCCTTGCCCGGACTTCAATGCCCCAGCACACCCACTGAAGTGGGCACAGGCGCACAAGACTGCCCTTCTGCAAGGTGCCCGGGTGTCTGTTCCGAGATTCGGAGGTTGGGCCTGCGTGATCTGCAGGAGGTTATTCAGCGGTTTACCTCGGCAAACCTCGCTCTCACGTACCCAGCAACATGCAGGCTACCCCAGCTTGCATCTATGCTTCGGCTGGGCACTGCTTCTGTTGAACGCTTGTTTTCCAAGCTCCGCCTTGTCTCCACCAGGCTTCGCCAACTGAGCAGCGAAAGCCTTGCAAATGTACTTTGTGGAGTGGAATGTCGCGAAGATTCACAGGGTATCCCCGAAGCCACTCTTGCGAGGTCCTAGGGTACCCCGAGAGAATGTCACCCCCCTCGAGGGCCCAGGGCCGAGGGGGGGTGACATTCTTCCCAGCCGCTACACAGGGCAACCATTGAAGAACGTCACCCCCTCTGTACAGGGTGGCCGTTGGAGCCCAAACGGAGGCCGAGGGGGGGTGACATTCTCTCCGGGTACCCGAGGTATATGGAAAATTTCACGGAAGCACCAACAAAGCTCTTTTTCAGCCCACTTCAGGACTATCTGCGCTGCTGAGACTGCATCCGCCACTGCCTGGCGGGAAGCTGCCAATGCACACCTACAAAGGCAACAAAGCAACCCCAGGTTGAGGCTGCAAACCTGGTTGCTGAGCTGGTGTTCCAGATAAGAAGGGGGGGAACCGGGAAGGCAGCAACGTCGAATTCTGGGTGAACCAGGTGGTGGGGAGCAAATCAACGGGGCAAATCAACTGCGTGTGTACTGTGACCGAGTCTGACCGAGTTTCGGCCCCAACCCCAAAATCCAAGCTAAGCCCCTGTTCATATACCCGTAACAAAAAAAAAGCGATGGGACAAATCGTACCCTGTGCAGTAGCCTAGCTCTCACGGTGTATGTGATTGTCGACACCAAAAAAAACAGAAGCGAGGCAAAAAAATGTCACCGTGCGGGCAGAAGCCGAAAAATGGTGACCACCCACTTCCGTTCATCCCCTTTGTTGCCCCGCCGCCAGGCCTCGCCTGAGGGGATCAGCGAACCCCTTCCTTTTGGGAGAGCACGGGCCGCTCGTTTTTTTTGAAGGCTGGAGAAAACCGAGGGGTGGTGTGGGGTGGCATACATTGAAGTACAACGCCCCTGGGCAACACAGTGCACGTCACTCCCTGGTTGTCCTGCACGCCAGGGTTGCGGTCGTCGATGCCAAAAAAAAATTTATGGCTTCGGACAGTTCGGAGTTGAGCCTGGCGTGACGGAGCACCTCACCACCACCACCCACCACCCACCCCCCCCCTCCTCCCCCCCCCCCCATGGGTACCACGGTACCGCAGGGCATTTGGTAGCATTGCGATCACACACCCACACAATGAAGTGACGTATGTGAGGGGGGGGGGGTTGCTTCCCTACTGCGGCGTGTCTGCCTTAAACCCTGTATTCAACCACACACCCACACACCCGGTTCAGGAAACCCGACACACACACACACCACACACGCATCGCTCCCCCACGCACCCACCGGGGAGTGGGTGGGGAGGAGGGGAGGGGGGGGGGGGCGGTGGGTGTGGGTGGGCATTGGGGTTGTTTAGGGTACCCCACCCCCCCACCACCCCCCACCACCCCCCACCCCCCCCACCCCCCCCCCCCCCCTAGCCCCGCGCGTGTGGGCTGTTTCTGAAAACCCCGCCCGCTCCCGCTCGCCCGCGCTCGCCCCTGCCCCCATCCCCTCCCCCCCTCTCTCTTGCCAGAGGAATCCCCCCCCAAAAAAAAGGCTTCCCTTTTGTTGATCGCACCTGCCTCAGGTCGAAGCGAGCAGAATGGAGCAACGGCGCTCTCTATGGGTGCAGGTTGTGGGGCTGCAGATGGAGCAATTCCTGCATCTCAACGGGATGTCTGGCGAGGTCCTCGGGAAAGACGCGCGGCATGACGACCGGTGGGTTGTCGGGCTGGCGATGGGCGCCGCACCCTTCCTGAGCAAAAACCTCCGAATATCGGAGATGCAGACATGCCCGAAGGGGCACGACATCTCCATCTCCGAGCGCGACGACGGGGACTACGCGACAGGCTGGGCGTGCGACTCATGCTGCGGGTTCAGCGATGGGTCCACGATGCGGTGGCACTGCGAGGTCTGCAAGACAGACAAATGCTTCTCCTGCCTCCCGCACCCCGGCAGCGACATCTCACCCTTCCTCACGAAGCACCACGTCAAGGCGTATGCCGCACAGGAGGTTACTGAGCAGCGACAGGCGCACGATGTGCGACAGTCGACTGTCCAGCTCCTCGACAGCTCAGCCCCCTCTGAAGAAATTATCGAGCAGAACCGCGAGCTGCTGCGCCTGCTGCAGAAGAGCCGGACGAAGCTGGAGGAGCAGCACCGCAGCAGCGAAGAGATGCGGGTGCAACTGGAGGGGACGCGGCAGGCCTGCGATGCCCTCCGCCTGCAGCTGCGCGAGTCGGCAGCGGTGGACCACCAGAGCCTCGACCTGTCGCTGATCTCGCCGCACAACGCGACGACGCCCAACTCGTCGCGGGGGTACCACAGCCACAGCGAGGGGGTGCACTCCGGGACCCATTCGCATTCGCCCAGCGGAGGAGGGCGTGTGTCGTCTATCTTCAAAGCGAATCTGACTGTGGCGCATCAGGAGGCTTCAGCGAGTCTGGAGCAGCTGTATTGCTCCCCTGTGAATCAGGCGTGTGTCGATTCGCTGAAGAAGGCTGTCGAAGCGCTTGTGGCGATGCGTGCGGAGGTGTCGGCAACGGATAGGCTGGAGCAGGTCGTGACGCATGCCGTGAAGGCGCATAACGACAGGACAAAGCTGCAGCACAAGCGGCAGCTGAAGCAGGCGCTCGACGAGATGGGGCCAAAGCTCGATGCCCTGCGGAAGGACTGCCTCATCATGGAGGCGGCGCGAAGGACATCGCACCGTGAGGAGGGTGGCGGGAGGCAGGTGACCTCGAAGGTGGAGACGGTGCTGGCGATGTCTCGGTCGGCGTCGAAGGCGTTTGAGGCGGCCTTTCCGAATGTGCAGTCGCCGACGGTGCAGCGGGCGACGAAGGTGGCGAAGCGTTGTCTCAGCCCCGAGAAGGTCACTCGGCAGGCGTCTGCCGCATCGCGGCAGGCGTCGCGCACCCCAGGCAGCGGTGCCAAGGCGAATGCAGGGAACCTGACGCACAGGCGCTCGACATCTCCCTCGTGGAGCCCGCGGGCGGCGCAGCGGAGCCATACCGACCTGCTTGGCGCTGCGGCAAACAAGGTATGTTGGCATTGATTGTCGCAAGCATTTTTGCAACACAACGTGTCCTGGAGATGGCGCGGGGCGGTTGGGGGGGGGGGGGGGTAGCGGGCAGCGCAACAACACCCCCCCCCCCCCCCACCACAAGCATGGCTGCATGGTTGAGTTGCTCTGGTTTTGCCCCCCCCCCCCTCCCCCCGGCTTCTGGGCGCACAAAACAGCAAGCCCTACCTCTCTTCTACCCCCTCCTCCGCATAACCCACCCCACCACCACGCCCTCCCCCTACAGCATCTGCAGACATATGGTGTCCGTTCCTCTGTCTCTGTGACGCCTCCGCCTCAGAGGTCAAGCAGGTGAGGCAGTGCCATGTGGTGCCGGTGGCGTTGTGGAGAGAGACCAAGAAGAATCAACAGCACGGTCTGCTCGGTGTGCTCTGTACTGCTCTGCACTGCTCCAATCATGTGCACGTGTGTATGCAGTAGGGCCCGCCTGCGACGGAAAAATTCGAGGACAGGCAGCCCGCCACAGCCGCAGCCGGCTGGGTTGGCTGCCCGCCATCACACCTCAGCCGCACCCGCGAGAAGGAGGCGGGACCTTGAGCACGGCCTTTCTGAGGTGGTGCTGTATCCCGCCCACATGGTTGGCGGCTGCACTCGCCCCAGCGAGAGTTTATTTGTATGCTTCACCCGACGTGATTTCGGTGAATGCAGTGTAAGTGCCCTTGCGTCAGAGGGGGAAAGGGGGGGTGGGGAGGGTGGGTGCGCGTGTGTTTTTTTTGGCGCGGTAGTTTTTACGGGGAATGCCCCTTTCAGCGAGCACTCCCATCTCCAGTTCTCCCCCACCCACCCCCCAAGCCTTGCGGTTATTGTCAGTAGTCCTGCCCCGTCTCACCAGCTGGTTCAAAAGAAGTCCGGGATTTATTTGTGTATGCACGCGCAGGAAGTATTTTGTAGTCCACATTCCTGTATTTTTCCAGATTTTTTTCAGACTAGTTACGAGCGACGGGGCACAGCGGAGGTCGCGAAGTAAAATGCGCAAAATGGAGCTCCGGGGGGGGGGGGGGTAACACCTTTGCTTGAATCCACGCTGCAATTCTGGCACGCATCTGCACGCTCTCTCTCCCCCCTCTCTCTCTCTCTCTCTCTCGCACCTAGCTTCTTCGCAAGAACAGGCAAATAGTTTTTTTTGCAGAGAGCAGAACCATAAGTATAACATAGCAAGCATCTCTTCCCAGTACACCCTCTGCACCCCCCACACCCCCACCCCACCCCACCCCGCTTGAAGCAAAGTGCCGCACATCCCACCCCTGCCGCCGAAGTTGTTTGTTTATACGCCATCCCACACGCATAGCAGTCTTGGTTGGTGTCACTCCGATTTAGAGTGCAGTATTGCTCTTCCTGCACGAGTAGGGATGGGGTGGGTGGGGGAGGGGATGGGGAGGGGAGGGGAGGAGTTGTACAACTGCGAAGGGCGAAGGGGCGAGATAGGTAAAAATTGCGGTGGAGGCGGGGGAGGGGGGGCGGGGAGGGGGGGGGGGTGGCTGTGTGTGTGCCGAGGGCGGTTGTGTGATCTACGGTGTATCTCCCGCGTTTTGTTGATTTTTTTTTGGGGGCTAAGAAAATGTCGCACGGGTTTTGTTTTGTGCGGGGGGGCACTGCAACCTCCGGTATGCCGCCCAGGGAGGGAACCAGGCGCCCCACCATGCGCTGCGGTGGCTGCTGGCAAAACCGCATCTGTTGATACCACGCCGGCCGAGTCCCTCACCCCACCCACCCACCCACCCCCATCACCATATCTAAGAACTACGGAGTAACTACTCACCGCGGTGACCACGCGAGATGTACGACACTTGGTTGACAGGTGTCGAAGGGACGCATCCATGCATCACTCGGCCCCACAATCACCGACACCACTCTTGGCGGAAATCCAGAATTTAGTGTCCTTCACGTGGTCGCGGCTGACAAGCCACGGGCACCAGAGAGGATGGGGTCTCATCGCGTGAGTGATTTGTCGTTTCTTCAATCACGCCAGAGATGCGAATCTTACTCTTGCCTACAAGGGTGAGTCTGTTGTACAGGCAAGTCGACAGGTCCTTGGCTTTGCACTGATCAATGTGATCGAGATTGCATTCGGGAGGTCAGACCACGGGTGGTCAGTGAATTTCAGGCACAGCTCCTTCACGATGAACTTCGACATGCGATGCTAATCGTCTTTCGCGGTGAACGCAGCAGGACCCCGCAGGGTGTATGTCTTTGTGCTCTTCTTCTTCGTTTCCGAATGCGCGAAAAATTTGTTGTCCTCTAGCATTTGTCAGTACACTGCGTGTCGATACCTTGCTTCATGCAGGGACAGTCTCGTGCCGAATTCCTCCCTCGACAAGACCCTCAGCCCAGGATCGCGCACCACATATCGCATTAAACCCCCTCCGCCCCCCGGGTTAATATACCCCTTCTGATCGGGGGAACTCGGTTTTGGTCAACCTGTTAATATACCAGGGGGGTCTTCGCTGGTCGTTATGCTTCGTTATTCTTCGTCAGTTTTCACCTAGTTTCCTGACCCCGTAGCGAAGACCCCCCAGGGGGTTTTCTAGGATTTGGATTTTTCGAAACAGGGGGTCAGTCGTGTTTTTGCCCCAAATATAATTCACCGTGGGGAGAACGCTAGCGCGCTTTGCGCCTTTGCTGCCAACGTGACCCCAGCGGTCGTATCCGGCTGCGACATATGACGACACCTCCTTGCGTCGTCATCCTGGGTCATGGCCATACACCCTGATATGCCACAGCCGTGTACGCGCAAGGACTTGGTTACTAGACGGGCACACGCTACATGCGGGGCCTGGGGGGCGTGCCCCGCAGCCCCACGATAGTACGGATCTGTTCATTGTGGGCGTCCGGGGGCCCTCGCTACCAGATGTGACTGGGTGAGAAACAGTGTGTCACGGCCCACTTCCCCTCACTGACTGACGAGCTGTGACTGGTAGCGAGGGCCCCCTACAGATTCTGTGTGAGTTGGCTGCGTCCTCCTGAGGCTACTGGAGTGGCTGGATTCTGGTGAGGATCGAAAGACTTGAGGACAAGACATACGCCACAGGGGGGTCTGGGGGGTGGAGCCCCAGACAGAATTCCCGGGATTCCCGGGCCCGGGTACCCGTATTGGAATAGTGAGGCGGGAACCCGGGTACCCGGGGAGGTGAAGACCGCGTCGTGTTTCTTCTACTTCTATTTCACTACCCCCCCCCCCCCCCTCGACCCCCCTGGAAAAACTCACTGACTTCCACCCCACCTCCCCCCGCCAGGAAAAGACAGGGCCTCCGCCGCGCCACAGTTCCGACGCCTTTCATTTACACACGGGTTTTTGGGTCCTTCCGAGCCCGAAAATCCCGTCCTATTCCACCACCCCCCCACCACCCAGCCTGCGCTACCTTCTAGCCTGGCCCCCACCCCCCGCCTGCACATTGTGATGCTGAGGGCAGGTGCGGTGCGAGGGCCACCGCGCACCCCCTCTGGGAACCACCATTGCGCAGCCCTTCCAGCGCCTCGCGCTGTGTCAGAACGGAGCGCCGTAGGCTGACCACCACACGGCTATCGCGAGACCCCGAGAATATCAGAACGGTAGCACCTCTATCCCGAGCGCAGCAATGCCGGTGAGCAGCGCTGTGCCTGACGGTGCCATGCCCACACAGAAGGGCAGCAGGGATGCCGCTGCGTCAGAGAGCCGCACTGCCCCGACCGTTTCGCCGACGGCTGCCGCGCCAACCCAGGTTGTACCCCACCCGCCGCCGGGCCCGGCAGACGCAGAGGGCCCCCCCCGCAAGCAGTTCAAGCAGAGGGCCGTGCCGTGCAACGCGCCTGACGCCGACGTGTTCTACCCGAAGGCTATCAAGAAGGTGCCGAAGGGCTCGGTGTTCTGCATCAAGGGGGAGAACGTGCGGGTCCTGATGACCGAGAGGCTGTTCGAGGCGTTCACACTCCCGCGCCACCTGCAGTCGACGTTCGCCCGGGGGAGGGGGCCCACGTTTCCGAAGGCGAAGCGGTTCCACACCGCCAAGAAGGGCGCCCCCGTGCATTCCTACTCGCCTGATGTGGGTGCGGCGCCCCGCGGCAGCGGGGTGCAGAGGGCGCAATTCTGCCGCGAGCAGCGGTTTGGGTGTTCCAAAGGGGCGGGCACGCCGGGTGTGGGGCAGTACGACTGCGACCACCTGACGTCCATCAACCCCTACAGGCTGCGCCAGGGGCGCTTTGCTTACGCAGAGCGCGGGCAGCACCCGCAGGTGCAGAAAGTTGTGGAGAAGCCAGGCCCAGGCGAGTACGACGTGGTGGAGCCCCGCACGCCGCCCCCGCGTGGGCGCTGCACGCCCTGCTGGGGCAGCGAGAGGGCGGAGAGGTTTGCCTCGTCGCGGACACTGTCGCCCGGCCCCGGTGCGTATGAGGCGCGTCCGCTGCGGTCGAAGTTTCTCGGGATTCCGAAGGCGCCGTGCCGTGGGGGGGCGCAGACGTGCAGCTATACCAATCTGCTCAGGGAGTCGAACTCGTCGGGGCCGGGGGAGTATAAGATGCAGTCTATATTCTCGCCGAAGGCGCGGCCCTGCGTCGCAAGGAAGTGGGTGGCGCAAGGTTCCGTGAAGTGAGGGTGGATGGAGCGGTGCGGAGGGATGAAGGCCGGTTGGTCCGCACACCCCACCCGCACCCAGACTACGTTGTATGGATGTAGCGCATTGCAGTGTGTCGTCACACACCCTCATTCCTCATTCCACACCACACCTCCTCCGGCAGGTCAACACACCACCCCAAGTACCCCCTTACCGCAGCGGGCGGGACAAAGGCAGACTCGATCAGGACAATGACGGTGCAGGTGTCGCTCGAAGCGTTCGTGCGGACGGTGCTCGGGCCGCTGTGGTACCTGTGGCGCGGGGTGTACCTGATGGATGGCCCGCGGACGCTGCGCGGGCTGGTGTACATCCTGCTGGCCACCACGTTCCTGCAGGAGTCGACGCTGTTCGACTTCACTAGCGACGAGGAGCTGCGCAGCGTGACGTGCAGTGAGGAGGACTTCAAGTATCGGATGGCGGACGGGACGTGCAACCACAAGGAGCTGACGAAGATGGGGGCGAAGGGGACGCGCTTCGGACGGAATGTGCGGTCGACGTGGGAGACAGCGACGCCCCCGCACAACTACCTGTGGGAGCCGCGGCCAGAGGCGGCAGCGAAGCTGATGACGTCGTACGGCAACAAGCGCGAGGCGATTCCGTCGCTGAACCTGTTCTTCGGGGCGTGGATCCAGTTCCAGACACACGACTGGTTTGACCACGAGAAGGACATGGAGGCGGCGCCCTACGTGCTGAACACGCGGGCGGCGGAGGATGGGGAAGCGACCCAAGCCCGGACCTTCCCGCTGCAGCGGACGAAGCGGGACGGGGACGGGTACATGCGCACGCGCACAACGCACTGGTGGGACATGTCGCAGGTGTACGGGTCGGACCGGGCAACGCAGGAGTCGCTGCGGTCCTTCGTGGACGGGAAGCTGCTGTTCGGGGACAACGGGCTGCTGCCGAAGGACAACGCAACGGGGGTGGCGGCGACCGGGTTCACGAACAACCTGTGGAGCGGGATCGAGGCGCTGCACACGCTGTACGCGAAGGAACACAACTGGATCTGCGATGAGTTGAAGGTGCGGAACCCGACGTGGGACGACGAGAAGCTGTTCCAGACGGCGCGGCTGATCAACGCGGCCCAGAACGCAATCATCCACACGGAGGAGTGGACGGCGATCCTGCTGCAGAACCGCCCGGTGACAATGGCGCTGCGGATCGGGACGCGTGGGGTGGCGACGATGAAGAAGCAGTTCAAGAGCGACTTCAGCGTGTGGGACCGTGTGGCCCTGGCGATCTTCGACCTGCTGCCGTTTCCCGGGGCGGACGGGATCAGGGACGAGGTGAAGCTGGAGGGTGACTCCGCCTTCTCGCAGACGGAGGACTTCGTGAGCGTGTACCGGATGCACGCGCTGCTGCCCGACAACATGACGGTGGGCGGGGAGACGGACAGCCTGCTGAGCCACACCTTTGCGGCCGGGCGGGACAAGGTGGAGCAGCACGGGGTGGAGGAGGTGATCCTGGGCATGGCGAAGATGAACACGCACAAGCTGACGTTGCACAACTTCCCGCAGTCGCTGTCGAACCTGCAGATGCCCGGTGGCAGCGTGCTGGACATGGCGGCCGTTGACATCTTCCGCGACAGGGAGCGCGGGATCCCGAAGTTCAACGACTTCCGCAAGGGGCTTGGGCTGGAGCGCTTCAAGTCATTCGAGGAGGTGAACCCCGACCCGCAGGTGGTGGCGGAGCTGCGCGAGCTCTACGCCATAGTCGACGACATCGACACGCAGGTGGGTATGTCGGCGGAGGAGCCGCGCCCGTCGGGGTTCGCCATCAGCGAAACCACCTTCTTCGTCTTCCTGACGCAGACGACGCGCCGCCTGCACGCCGACCGGTTCTTCCAGGAGGACTTTACCGCAGAGACCTACACGCAGTGGGGGCTGGACCACGTGTGGTCTGCGAAGTTCAAGTCGCTGTTTGAGCGCCACTACCCGAACACCGTGTCGGCGTTCCCGACGGGCGACTTCCCGCTGCAGGGGAGTGCATTCCTGTTCAAGCAGTAGATAGGGCGAGCTGCGTTATGCAGAGAAGCGCAGCAAACAGCGGCCGACACCCCGTCGGTGAGCTGGGTGCCGGGTCGCTGGAGGGCAGGTGGTGGGAACAGGAGGGGTGTGGTGGCACGCAGGACTGCAGCTGAGGATTTCTGACACCGAGGTGTAGCTTGCAGGGACACACCTCGCACCTCGTCTCATCGGCAGGCCTGATGTTGCGCGCCGCCCCGCATATTTTGTCCGGCAGCTTGGCTGCCCTTAGCCTTGTCCTTTTTTTGTTTGATATCCCCCCCCGCCCTCAATCCACGTTGTTTCTGTATTTTACACGCTGTTCTTGTAGCAGCTTCTAAAAAACGCCCGCGACAAGAAAGCCAAAGGAAGGTGTTGATTGCTTCCCTTCGGGGTTTTGTAGCTGCGCCACTCCGATGCAAAACTCAAAGGAATGTATGCGGTGCACCTTGACTCTATTTTGCCTTAATTTTAGGCGCAACCTTCTTCTATTTTGGTTGCCCCTTTTCCCGCACTTCACTCCATGGCGTCCCCCCTGCGCCCCCCGCGTGTGGCGCAGCGTACTTCCGATGGCCCTTCTATTCTTCCTTCTTTGCCTGCGCGTGTTTTGGCGTGCGTGATGGGAAAGATAGGAAAGAAGGGCGTGTGCGTGGGAACCAACATTGGCTAAATGGTCCCCCAGTTGACGTCGTCGAGACGTATTGTGAGCCCGAAAAGAATGCAGGGAACAGAACACATGCGGAGGCTGGAGACTGTGTTGGGTGAACGGAACTTAACGCAGCCCATGCTCTGCGTGCGCATGCAGCAAACGCTGTCTTCTGTGAATACAGGTGCTGCACACCACCCTCTCCCAACACAGCCATCGGCACTTCTCCCCCCCTCACCGACCGTGATTCAGCTTCTCGGTTGTATCTAAAGCTCCTACTCTCCGCTGATCCCTCCCCCAGCAGCCGGCAGGCGGGATGCAGGATGCAAGATGCATGCGGGACAGGGCTGGCTTGCCCAGGCCAACCCGCACTGCGTGTGGGCGAGCCCGCGTGGGCCAGTTCGTGCTGTGTCTAGGCACATCACGTTTTTCGCACCCCCGGCATCTTGCACCCCTGCCTCTTCCCGCGCGCACCACAATGCCCCCCTTCTGTCTCTTCTCTTCAATTCCTGGGGCCCCAGTCGAGGGTACGCTTGCCGGAGGTGAACAGCCGAAGGAGACCAGGTGACTCCACCCAGTACCAACATAGTTGCATCTCTTTTGCGTGATGCATGCATTTGCGCACGTGCGTCAGGAGGAGGGGAAGCAGCACCGCCTGCGTGGACCCTTCGCTTGAAAACGAAGCACGTCCGAAGTAGAGAGATCCGGTGCGTGTGCGCGCCTGTATCGCGCCCGCTGTTTAACGGACCGACGAACAAAACCAAAACAGTCACAGCTATGTGTGGTTTGCATGTTTAGCATTTTACCATCATCGTTCTTCTTTGCTGTTTGCTGTTGTTGCTGTTGTTTTTCATCGCCGGATGCTTGCCCATCTGCACACTTCGGCTCCGCCCGCCTCCCACCCGCCCTGCAACATGGGATGGTTGAAAACACCCACGTTCTTCTTCCATTCCTGAACGCCCTTTTCAACGACACCCTGGAAAGGTTGCGTACGAAAAGGACGCGAGATCCCAGCTGCCGCATGCGGCTGGCTGGCTGGGCGGGCGGACGGGCGTGAGCTTTGTGTGTGCAGCTTTTGGTGCATTTCCGGGGTCCCATTGTCTTCCTTTCTGCACTGCTCCCTGAGCCACACAGCCGGATGGCTTGTCTACTGCATACGCTTCATGGCTTCTCCCCTTCCCCCCTTCCACGTTCTACACAGAGGCGCGTTTTCACTGCAACGTCCATCGTTTCTGCCTTTTGTGACCCTTCCCCCTTCGCATCACGATCCGGAGGATGTGGGGGTCAGCGGCAGGAACGTGGCCAGAAACTCGGCACCAGCTCTGCCCAAAAGAGGCGCTGTTTCACAGACAACGTGCCTTTTGGGATACGGGTTTCTGCCAATTCAAAGCTTTGAGATTCAAGTTACATTTGATACCAGATGCAACAGTGCGGATGATGAGGCCGTTCACCTCTTCCCCCATGAAACATACACCGCATCGCGCTACATTCTTTCAAATCACACATCCCACATCCCCACACTGAAGGATTGGACTCTCTCTCTTGGACGCAATAGCGTAGCGTTGCGAAGAGAACCTGTTTTGGCCGTCACATATCACACACTGCGTATGCAGGAGGTGCCGGGGAGCTACACGCGGAGACTGCCTCACGCAACAAACACATCACAAAACACGTCCTCTCCCTCCCCACTGCCAAGCACTCCCATCTTTTTCCCACCACCATTTGCCAGAACACGCCACCAATTATTGTCGTCTGCCCCTTCTTCTGAACAACATACACCCTACACCCACACACACCCACACAGGAGGAGAGAGGGATACACGGGCAGAATGTCACAGGCCGACCTCCACGGGGTCTCCTCCGGTAACACCGGTCCCCAGGCCGGTGGCCAACAGGCCGCCCCCCTGCCCCCCCTCGAATTTACAGAGCCTCGCAGATACGAGCTCCAGCCCCTCCCCCCCCTCTACGGCGCCACCCACGTGCGCGCCATCCTCCAGCACCTCCACTGGGATGCGGTGCTGGACGGATTAGAGGGTGGCGTCGCCGTCCTCGCCGCCGAGCGCCCCCCCACCCACGGCTCCCCCCCCACATGGACCCTCACGGTCAACGGGAAGGAGGTGGTCCTGACGGACACGCTGCTCCTCGAGGAGCAGAAGCAGCAGGAGGCGGCCGCGAAGAAAAGGGCCGAGGATGTAGCCCGCCTGAAGCGGCGCTACGATAGCGTCAGCGAGAGGCTCCAGGCGGAGCGCGCCGACGCAGCGAGAGCGGGAAGGGCCGCGAAGTCGCAGGCCAGTGGCGCCGTAGGACGGACCGGGCGAGGCGGCGGTGCGGCAGCAGCAGCAAAGCAGCACGCCCAGCAGGCGCAACAGCGGGTGACCAGGCTCCAGAAGGACCTGGAGAAGATCGCCGGGAGCCTGAGGGAGCTCGGCCACGACCCCGCGCCGACCGCCCCCGACACCGCCGCGGGTGATGGTGTGGCCTGGCAATCCGAGATGCTGGGTCTGCGCCGCCTACTGCAGGAGCAGGACGCGCGTCGCCAGCAGTTGGAGGAGCAGGTGGGGCAGTTGCAGCTGGGTCACAACAACCTAGCTGAGCAGGCGTCGCAGCAGGTGTCGCAGCTGCAGGAACTGCTGGGTTCCCAGGCGCAGGAGCACGGGCTGCACGTGCAGCGTGTGGGGGATCGCCTCGGCCGCCAGGAGCAGCGGCTTGAGGAGCAGGCGACCCTGCTGCAGCGCCTCCAAGAGCGCAAACCCGCCTCCCCCCCCGCCACCGCCCCCACGCAGGAAGCAGCGCGGGAGCTGAAGGAAGTGAAGGTGCACCTCCGGAGGCAGGAGGGGTCCCTTGCCAAGGTCGCAGAAGCCCAGCAGTCGCTGGGCGAGGCCGTCCCCCTCCTCCACAAGCGGGTCGGGGTGCTGGAGCAGGGGGCGAAAGGGGCGGCAGCAGGCGCCGACCTGCAGCGGGTGGCGACCGAGCTCGCCAGCATGGGTAGCCGCCTGGAAGAGCAGGGCCGTGCGCACGCGGCAGAGATGGCTACGGCGCGGAAGGGCTGGGAAGCCAGCCGCAAGGCCCTCGAAGACGACATGCGGGGCCAGCTTGCGCAGCGGGACGCCCAGATCCGCCAGGCGCAGGTGGAACGGGACGGCCTCGCAGCCGACCTGCACGAGGCGCGCAAGGCCATGCTAGGCCTGCAGGGAACAGCGGGTCAGCAGGAGCCCCTGTCCCACCTCCAGGCGCTGCAGCTCCAAGCGGAGGTCGACAAGGTCCGCGCGGACCTCGAGGCCCAGCGCGCGCTGGAGCAGCGACGCCTCGACGCCGCGGTGGCAGAGCTGCGCAAGTCGTGGGAGGCGCAGCAGGGGGAAGCCGTGGTGTGCGACCTGCGGCTGCAGACGGAACGCCTGGGTGTCGCGGTGAAGGACCTGCGGGCCTCCTGCGAAGCCCAGCGCAAGGAAGCCACGGCCGCCCAGCAGCTGTCGGCGCAGGCGTCCGTGGAGCAGGGGGCACGCCTCCAGGGCCGGCTGGACGAGGTGTGTGGGGAGCTGCGGGAGGCCTGCGAAGCGCAGATGGTGCGCCTCCAACAGGCCGGAAGGGAGGAGGGCGAGAAGGTGCAGCGCCAGCTGTCACAGCAGGCCAGCGAGCTCGGACAGAGCTGGCAGGGACTGTTGGAGGGGGTGCGCGACGCAGAGGAGGGCCGGAAGCGGCAGCATCAGGAGATGCTAAGCACGGTGAAGCGGGAGTTAGGCATCGACACGAGAGGGCGGAGTGGGTCCAAGGGGGCGAAGGGCAAGGCACCGCCGAAGCCCGCGGCCGGTCCGGCTATGGATGCCCCGCCAGCGCCCCCAGCCGCCGCCACCACCCCTTCCTCCTCCACCACCACCTCCACCTCCACCTCCACCCCTGCCCCGCCCGGGGACTCACACAGCAAACCAGTGACACCCGTGGCACCCGAGACACCAGCAACAGCGAACGCTGCCCCTACCCCTGCGCAGCCAGCAGCAGTGCCGCCGGCAGCACCGGCGCCGCCTGCCCAGCCCGCCCCGCCGGCCCCACCTCTCAGAGACCTAGCGCCCACGGCGGATGCCGGGGATAAGGCCCCACCGGGTAGGGAGGCGGGAGCCAGCAGGAACGGGAGGGTCAGGCAGGCCTCCATCACGGCGTATCTGAGGCCCCGCTCCAACCGCCTTACTCCCTACCCGCAGAAGCAAGAGGAGGAGTAGGGGGGCGGGCATCCCGGCCAGCGGGGAGGACCCGTGCAAGCGATCGATGTTCCCCCTGGCCGGGGTGCCGACCATGTCTGGGGACGATGCACACTTGCCGCCGGGCCCCCAGCCGCGCCCCACCCCGAGAAACAGGAGGTCTCGGGGCCGACACAAACACCTCCAAATAGAACACCAAATAGAACCCCAACCCCAACATCGCCCCCAACCCCACCTAGACCCAGCCGAGCCGCCGTGTGGGCAGGAGATACCCAGACAACGGCCCCGGAGAGCTGGAACCCCGTAGATGTGGCGTCAGGGGCAGGAGAACCCCGGCCCCTCCGTGGGGGGGGACAGGAGTACTCCCCCTCCACCATAGAGCAGGACGAGCAGTGGCTGACGCAGGCTGCAAGGAGACTGATGGCGCTCCGGGTACCAGTGCCTAAGGATGGCAACTGTCAGTACGCCGGCCTTGCAGAGCAGTGCGCGGAGTGGACAGCAGAAGGGTTGCGTGCAGCGGTGGCGACATCCATGCGGCAAGACGCAGAGCGCAGGGCCTCGTATGTGCCTGACCACGACGACCCGCAAGCTCCTGCATCCTACGACGACTACATCGAGAGACAGACGCGTCTAGGGACATACGGGGACGCGGCCACACTTCGGGTTGCGGCAGAAGTCCTGGATGCGCAGGTGTGGCTGCTCGCCTCCAACAGCAAGCAATACATGACCCGGTGTGGGAAGGGTGCCAAGGTGCTGGGGCTTACGTGGAGGCCCTTCCACTACGATGTGCTTCGCCTTCCCCTGAGCCTGGCCCGGGAGCTAGCTGCGACGCCGGCAAACCAGTGGACTATCCCTGCAGATCTTCCCACGCCCGCCCCAGCCGCTGCAGGCGGGGCGCGCGCACCTTCAGCCAGCCAAGGACCCACGGCGCCGCCGCCCCTGCGGCGATTGAGGCGCCCTGCACACCAATTATCATCGCCCGGAGTGCTCAGGGTGGCGACAGCTAACGTAACGTCGCTGCAAACGCACCTCGGCGACGTGGCGGGACTGAAGGCGGATGTTGTGGCCCTGCAGGAAACTCGTACGCCGGACCCGAGCAAGGGCACGCACAATGGCTACTTCGCAGCCCACGGCTGGGCTATGCACTGGGGCAAGGGCATGCCCAGGGTCGCAGGCGCGAACGGCCGCGAACAAACGAAGCCCGGGGGCGTGGCTGTCATGGTGAAGGAGGGCCTGGTCGCACAGGTGGTGCAGCCGAAGACCACGCAGGAAAAGAAGCTCTACGACAGCACCCGCATGGTACACGTCGTGCTAGCGATTGGAGACGGCAAAACGGCTCTTCACATCCTGTGCGTCTACGGTCACTCGGGGTCCGAAGTGGGCGAACAGCGGGAAGCCCTCCTGCAAGAGACGCTCGATCACGCAGCTGGCTTGGGACAGGTGCCCGTCCTGCTGATGGGGGACCTGAACACCAACCCAGAAACCAGCGCTGTCCTGTCCCAGGCGTGCCGGGTGGGCGGCTGGGTCGACGCGGCGACGACGCATGCGGACCTCGCACAGCAGAGAGTGCAGAACACCTGCTGGGCATCGGAGAACGGCACCCGGCTGGACATCTGCCTAATGAACCCCTGCGCAGCGCCGGCACTGCGTCGAGTCGAGGTGGCAAAGCGGGGAGACTACAACATACCCACACACTGCCCGCTCTTCGTCGATCTGGACCTCACTGCCTTCCGCCGCCCCAAAAAGATCTGCATCCTCCCCACCCCTTTCCCTGCGGGCAAGCCCAAGCTGGGGGACGCTGCAGCAAGAGGGGTGATGCAGGACGTACTAGCAGAGGGGGAACTACGTCACGGAGCGACGGCCGCGCAGCTCCTCCACCGAGCTTCCACCTGCGGCGAGCGCTTCCTGAAGCGTGTCCATGTGGGCCACCTGGAGAGACAGGAAGCGGCCTACACGGGCAGGGCGGAGGGCTACCGTATGCAGTGGTCGCGGACGGCTACCAAGCACCATCCCGCTTCTGCACGGGGGGCAGGAGACATGAACACCCGGGCGAAGGACGGGCTGCTAGGGAACATTCGATGCCTGGTCAAAGAAGGCCTCAAACGCCTGCAGGCAGAAAAACCATACGGCCTCACGAACGGGGAGGAGCACGCCTGGAACGCCGCGAAGAAGCGCCTAAGGGAGGGCGGCCTCCCCCAGGGGCTGCAAGCGGCGCTGGCGAACACAACCTCGCAGCTGCCAGACCTGGAGATTCTGGAGCAGGCCCTCATCGTCTTGGAGGGGTCGCAGAGGGGCATGTTTGACAGGCTCCGCGAAGCGAGAATCCGCACCTGGAAGGCGAGGATGCAGAAGGCTTGGACATACGAGGCAGGGCAGGTGTTTGCGTACCTCGCAGATCGTTTCTGCGCCCCAGCCACCTTCATGCGGCGCGAAGATGGGTCCTTCACGGCCTGCCCCAAGGAGGCGGACGAGCTGCTGAGAAGCGACACGGCGTGGGGGGGATATTTCCGCAAGTACGCGACAACGCCCGAGCCCCGGTGGGACACCTTCCGCCAGAGATACCTCCGCTTTCTCCCCGAGACGGCTGACATGGAGTGCAAGACCATCACAGCAGAAGACGTCGGGAAGGCCCTGGCCAAGATGTCCACGTCCACCTCACCGGGCCTGCACGGCTGGAGGGTCCACGAACTGAGACAACTCCCACACGAACTCCTCAAGCTCTTTGCGGAGGTGTTCAACGAGGTCGAACGATCGGGCGAGTGGCCGGAACAGTTAATGCATGCCATGATCTGCCTCATCCCCAAGCCTGGCAGCTCAGGCGAGCCTCTATCGCAGCGCCCCATCAGTATCACCCCTGTGCTGTATAGAGTGTGGGCAGCGATCCGGGTGAAACCGGCACTGAAGTGGTTGGAGACCATCGCACCGGAGGACCTGCACGGCTGCCGGCCTGGCCACGGTGCAGAGGACCTCATCTGGCACCTGGCGGCACGCATCGAAGAGGCCCACCTCACGGGGCGACCGCTGCACGGAGTCGCCCTTGACTTCAAGAAGTGCTTCGACACGGTGCCTATCGACCTCACCTTCCGCCTGGCTGCGGAGCTCGGATTCGACACCCGTGTCCTGCGCACCCTGCGAGCAGCGTACAGGACGATGCAGCGGCACTTCCGGGCGAGTGGCACCATCGGAGAAGGCTTCCTGCCTACCAACGGCATCATGCAGGGCTGCCCCATCAGTGTCGTGCTGATTAACGTGCTGGTGGGTGTGTGGATGCGGATGGTCGAACACCGGCAGGACACGAGGGCGCTATCCTTCGTCGACGATGTGTACGCCACAGCCTCCAGTCCGGAGGTCCTACAAGAGGTGGTGAACGACTCTGCGGATTTCTCTCACGACACCGGGATGGCTATTTGCGCAGAAATTAAGTCCCACGTGTTCTCAACATCCCCCGGGCCGCTCCGGATCATGTACCGGGCGAGGGACGGCGAGGCCACTCCCCTCCGGCAACGCAACAGCTTTGACTGTCTCGGGGCCATGCTGCACGCGCGCCTGATCAGGGAAGGGCGCACAGCGCCCCAGTCCGAGCGCATCGCCCGTCGGAAAGAGGGGGCGCAGCAGAACCTCCGCAGAACCTCAGCGCTGCCCCTGCCGGTGCAATGGAAAGGGCAGGCGGCTGCGATGACGGCGGGGGCACGGCTGTATTACGATGCCCTCGTAACTCGTTGGGACAGCAAGGCCATCAGGCGATGGAGGGGCCTCTTCGTCGCCGCGCTCTGGTCTGGCCCACCACGCAGAGCGCAAGAGATCGTGCTGTGTGTCCTCCATCAGGCGCACCGGGTGGACCCCGCTATCGCTCCTCCCTACCGGCAGATCACCACGTGGGCCAAGCAGATCAAAAAGTGGGGCCACAGCAGGGTGCTGTCCGAGGAAGCATGGGGGAGCAAAGAGAGGCTTGAGGGGACAGGCCCCCTTGCGCTCTTCTGGGCTGCCCTGCAAGGGATAGGATGGCGCTGGAGTACGGCGACCACCCTGGCCTACACGGACGAGGCTGGTCGCGCTGTCACCTTCGACCCTGTTGCAGCAACGCCGAGCGCCTGGGCGATCTTCGCGCACGACCTCCGCCAAACCCTGCGAAACGCCACGGCGGGGAAGCTGGCTGAACGCAGAGAGGACTTCCAAGGAGCAGAGCACGGCATTGACGGAAGGGTGACACGTTGCGTCCTGGAGGGGGAGGGCGCCGCAATTACGGGATACCAGCGAGGCCTCCTCCGCTCTGTCATTGCAGGGGCGGTGCCTGCCCGAGGGCGCACGGGCCTGGGGGAGGTGTGCCGGTACTGCACAGCTGGGGCCCCGGAGACGGTGTCGCACCTATGGTGGGACTGCGCGGCATGGGAGCCGGTCCGCCAGAAACACCCCGTAGCAGCGAGGGACCGAACTGCCTGGCCGGCATGCCTGGCCCAGTGTGGGGTAGCGCCCGTGTACAGATACGGCGTTCCGGAGAACGAGCAGCCGCTGCCCATGTCTTTTGCTGACAGAATCACCACCGTGGCGCAGCTGCACCGCTACTTCATCGCAGTCTTGGCGGCGCGACAGGAGAAGGACGGGCTGCTCGACCGCTCTGTACGCCACCACCGCACTACAGTCTACCCCTGGGAGTGGAGCACCCCCACCCCCGAGAGTGCCTGCATCCCTGCACTGGCGCCATCCGAAGTCAAGCAGACGTGGGGCAAGCGGCCCCCAGGCATGTGGGTGGCTCTCTGCGACTGGCTAAGGGGCCTGAAGTGGGGACCGCAGGGGGGTGAGCAAACTGTGACCCTGATGGAGCTAGCCGTGGACTTCGAGCTGTCGACGGGCCTCACCCTCCCAGACACCGTGACACGCCGCATCCGCCCCCCTACCCACGTGGACCCGAATAAGAAGGGTGCGAGGGAGGCCCGCCCGCGCATTCCTGCAGACACGGCCCCGGGGCTCACCCTGTACTTTGACGGTGGCGCGCGCGACAACGGCACCCCCTTCGCTGTGGCGGGGGCAGGGGCGGTGCTGTACCAAGACGGCTGCAAGGTCTCAGAGAAAGTGCTCCCGCTGCTGAACGTGCGTAGCAACAACATTGCTGAGTACGAGGCGCTACGAGCAGGCCTGCGCCTCCTCGAGAGGGGCGATGCCCCTGAGGGCCCAGTCACAGTGCGAGGCGACTCCCAGGTGGTGCTGCGGCAGCTCCGAGGGGAATCCCTGTGCCGGGATGCCGCCCTCCGTCCTCTTTTCCTCAGCACGTCCGCGCTGGCTGCGGACCTCCAACCGAGGTTCACTCTCACGTATGAGCATGTGAAGAGGGAATCCAACACCGATGCTGACGCCCTCAGCAACGCCGCGATGGATGAGGCTGAAAGGCTGGGGGCCTCGCGGCAGAAGCTCCAGCAGGACCTCACGGTGTTCCAGAGCAGTATCCTAGGGAAAGCCGCCTCGCTGAAAGGACTCTGCAGTATGGTGACGAAAGTGGGCAAAGGGCCCTGGCATTGCGGTCATGCTGCCAACTCAACGGTCCTCACGGCTCTCGGCGGAACTGTGGCGGCGGGCCTGTCGAGGAGGGCCCAACTGAACCCTGCCACTGAATCGGTGATGCGCAGCCTCCAAGCACACCTGGCTGAGCCAGTCCACAGCCGGCAAGATACGGTATTCCATGACCGCGGAATGGCGTGGGCCGCCACCTTCGCCCCACAGCCGCACTACCCAGAGGGCTGGCAGCAGCCGGCCCAGCAGTGGGCGGCGCGCGGTCGGCAGGCCAACAGCCGGGTGGGACGCCCATGGGAGCGGAGGGGCGCTGCCCCCCGTACTGCCCCCCCTGGTGCCAGGAGGAACGCAAAGGTGCTTGCCTGCAAGTTGCATTGGAAGCCCCGTTGCTCGGCATGCCAAAAGCGACGCCTCCCAGAGGAGGTGTGCTGCCGCAACCACCACAAAGAGGGGGACGGGCTCCCGGTCACTATGGGCTTCTGCAAACGCCACAGCATGGACCGATGCGGTGACTGCTACAGCGATGGCAAATCACTAACACATTGCTGCCACACACACCACGCTGGCTATGCTGCACGCCCTCCTCCCCGGAGTGGCACTGAGTTGGCCCCACACTCTAACCCGAGTGGGGCCTCCGCTGTGACGTAGAAGTGGGCGGGGGTGGGCAATGATCCGCGCAGGATCTCCCCACACAAAACGTGGTCACCACACACCCACACACACCCACACCCCCCTCCACACAGGCACCCCACCCACCCCCCCCACACGGGGCCGAAGCCCGACACGGGTGACACCAACACCAACATACCCTACACAGCACCCCCCCAACATGGGTGTCATGCAGTCCGCCAGCCCTGTCCTGGGGCTGTTCTCCACAAAAGGCCTGCCTGCCGGCGAGGTCTCCGTGGCCGCTGCTCTCTACGGCGCAACCCTCTTCGGCACAGCAGGGGCAGCCCCGCTCCGCCCTCTGGCTATCCTCTTTGTCGCAACCTTTGTTGCCCAGCTCCTCCGGGCGCGCGACCCCAACGCACGGGATGCCTCCTCGGGCATCGCCGCAGGCACATGCCTCATCCCCCTGCTCTACCTGGGGCAGGACCGGCAGGGCACCCCCTCGATGCACGAAGGCTTCTTCATCACGTGGCTCACCGCGCTCCTCATCTGCAGCTACCATGCACTCCACTCCCGGTCCGCCCTGATGTGGGCCGCCATCCCTGCCGCCACAGCTTCACTCCTCGCCGTCCTCAAGGCACGGCACGTCGGCCTCATTGCGCTCCGCTATGCCTGGCCAGGCGTTGTGGCATACGCCCTCCTCCTCCGCGCCATGCCTAAATCCTTCACCGAAGGAGAGGCAGCGGTCCTCTCCCAGCTCTGGGGCCTCCTGGTCTACGGGGTTGTGGGGGAGCACCTCGGCGCCATGCATCTGACGAAGCTCCGCATCGTGATGATGTTCGGTGTGTTCGGTGCGCTGCTCCTGGCTGGGCTGATCCAGGCGCTGCACGGCGTGGCCCCAGGCAGGGTTGCGGCACCCGTCTATGCCGCGGTAGCGGCAGGCGGGTTTGGCTGTGTGATCCTCCACATCTCGGCAGCCCTCGGGGAGAACAGCCTCGTGTGGCTCTGGGGGTACCTCACGGTGCGCCGGGGCATCCCGCTTGTCATCGTTGCGTATTTCGTCGCGGTGATCGCCGTGGGGCTCCGTTTCGCCCCGAAGAGGTTTGAGAAGAAGGCCACAACCATCGCGCGGAAGTACTTCCACCTCCTGGCACTTCTGATGTTCATCCCAGCAACCCTCCTCCACGTCAGATTCCTCGCCCTGGCCCTCGCCGTCGCCTTCGCAGTGTTCGCAGTGATCGAGAGCCTCCGTATCGCAGAGGTGGAGCCGCTCGCCTCTGCGGTGAGCTCCGTCATGAAGACCTATGTCGATGAGAAGGACCGAGGGGCTGCGGTGATCACACACGTCTACCTGCTGCTGGGTTGCGCCATCCCGGTGTGGTACGTCTTCGTGTCTTATCATGGAGGGATATTCTCAGCAAGGTCTCTCCTAAGCGCCACAGCCGGCATGACCGTGACAGGCCTTGGTGATGCATGCGCATCCGTGGTGGGGGTTACCTTCGGGAGGACGAGGTGGTCGTCTCTCGGCATCGGGGTGTCAAAGAAGACCCTCGAAGGCAGCGCCGCGATGCTGTTCTCAGTGCTGCTGTTCCAATACACCGCCCTGTGTGTGTATGGGTTTGACGAGCTCTCCGCAGCCTCTTGGGGGAGACTGGTCCTGTCCGATCTGCTCGTGGTCTTCCTGGAGGCCACCACGGATCAGGTCGACAACCTCCTCTTGCCGCTCTGCCACCTCGTGACCCTGCAGATGGTCTGACAGGCTGTGCGTGGTGTTGCTGTGCCGAGGGGTGGGGTGGGTGGGTGCCGCCCACGGGTTTGGCGGCGGAGTTGTGAGGGAGGGGGGGAGTGTCCGCGTTGCTTTTGCACTTCTTTCAGCGGAGGAAGGGGTCGTGATGCCAAGGGAGGGGGCGGGGGTCTGTGAAAATCAGCCCTGAAAAAAATAGCAATCTTGGCGTTGAGCTCTGCTGTTGTTGATCCGAACGGAGTTATTCTGTTGTCTGGAAGCGATAACGAGCTATACACCCCCCACCCCCCACCCCCCACCCCCCCCCCCCCCCCCGCCAATGCACCCCGCCCCTTCCCAGCATCCGGGGCCTTTTTCACAGCAGGACCTTCCCTGCCTTGCCAAGTGTCAAAAGGATTGTGTTACCCCTTCACGTTCCTGCAGTGAAACCCCCACTGCATCGGGCTGGGTCCGATCAGGCGAAGCAGTAAGCTGCAGGGCGTGCATTGGTCTCACGCATCGATCCATCCATCCAGACCCCCCCCCCCTCCTCCCTCGTGTGACGTGTGTCTTTTTGTCTTATCAGCGAACCTTACTGGGGGGGGTCAAATAATTGTAACCCCTACGATTATTTAGCGACGCGGTCTGTATAAATCGGGTGTCCCAAAATTTACAATTTTTCAACGGTGGTGATTAATCGTAGGGGTTACGATTATTCACTTTTGGCAAAAAAAATTACCCGTTTTGCTGTTCAGAATGTCAATTGGTGGGGTGGGGGTGGGTGTGAGGGGTCGCATTCTCGGCCTGTCTCACCGGCATTCCGTGCACAGAGCAACATCACCGGTGGAAACTGGCCATAGCACCCCGGTGGGCCACCAGGAGGGGAGGGACCCGGTGTGAGGCGCTTGAGTCATCCAGATGGGCACACGGTGGGGTCCGACATCCGATGTCGGACCCTGTGGGTTCATGCATGCTGCTAAATGTGAGATTTTTGGGCCAAATTTCGGAATCCCAATACATTTTTTTGGGGGGCGAGTTTGTTAGGAAAATGGGGGTGGCACAGCGTCGTTCTTCCACACAAGAGGGTCGTTTTTGACATCAACGGTTCAAACTCTCTTCACGGTGACTCTACTCAAATTTTTTTGAGTTATTGGGGGCCATTTACTGTGCGTCGAAGTGTGAACGATTGGCCACCTTTTTGGTGCCGTGGCTGGTGGGTGGCCATGGGCACACGCTACAAGGGGGGTCTGGGGGGCAGAGCCCCCCAGCCGCCGGAGGCCACGGTAGTGAACATCTGTTCATTGTGGGCGTAGATTCTGTGTGAGTTGGCTGCGTCCTCCTGAGGCCTGAGGCTACTGGAGTGGTTGGATTCCCTGACTTGATGGGTATCGAAGGGCTCCAGGGGGTCTGGGGGGCGGAGCCCCCCAGCCGCCGGAGGCCACGGTAGTGGACATCTGTTCCTTGTGGGGTACAGTTTCTGGACTGTGTCCATCTTCCTGAGGTTGCGTATGGGCCACCCCAGGATTTTGGTGCCCCCCCAGGCTCACCTCACTGGCAGGGTACCTGGGGGCGGGGGGCCTCAAACCATGCTCTCTTCCCATTAAACTCGGGGCATGTGTGCTCCGACATGTGGGGTGACTCAATCACCGGTCTATGACGACCGATTCTCCACTTTTTACAGCCTGAGTGGGTTCCCTGCTGTTCCTGTTGCTTGATCCTCTGGGGAAAAGTCAGAAATTTGGCCAAAAGTGAATAATCGTAACCCCTACGATTATTCAAAACAAATTTACGTATAAATGGCCCAGAAAATGTTGTACAATTAATCGCCCCCTTACGATTATTCGACTACTTACGATTAATTGCCCCCCCCCAGTAACGAACGGTCTTTATCAGCTAAGTTAGCTCAGTCAGCTCAGTCCAGAGGGTGGTACACTGGTGGTATTGCCGCCCATCGGCACTGGTTCTTCTCATGGCGGGCCACAGCCGAGAAGTTGGCGGCTCATGCCTGCCCGTTGTGTGTGGGTGCATGTTTTGTAAGATGTGTGAGATGTGCGAGGTGTGTGTGTGTGTGTGCGGTGTGCTTGCTGCAGCGAGTCCCCCCTCCCCGACCTAGCCCTCCTTTCGGACCAACCTTCGACCGTTCGCTCCGTTAGTTACTTAGGAGGCTGGGGGAGGGAGGGTGTCCCGTCTCAACTTTCCCTTTTGTATTTCTTCGTTGCCATTTGATTTGCCAGCGCCGTGGAGGCGGCTGAATGAAATCACAAATCCACTGGCGAACATTCACGCACGCTAGGGTCTGAGCAGTTGCGCTGGGCCCCGCCGCTGTTCGTTGAGAAGGGGATCCCGCCCGGGTCACAGCCGTGCTAACGCATTTGAGATGTGTGCGGCGATGATGTCAAATCACCACACGGCAGGCGGTATCGGCTCTGACCGGCGTGACGCATGGGGCATGCAGAAGCTAAGAACGGAGGGCGGGAGGGAGTGAGGAGGGCAGAACCTTCACTCTGCGCACATCAGCGTCGGCGAGCCCCCCCCCCCCTTCTTCTTCTTCTTCTTTTCGCCTTTTATTGTCTCCATCCTCGACAGTGATATAACCCACCACCACCACCACAACAACAGGGGAGCGCCTGGCGCCTTCACGGCAATGGGGAACTGCGGGTCGTCTGCCGAGGGGGAGAAGCGGGGGATCCCGCCGAACCAGCCGGTGGGGGCGACGGGGAGCCACATGAACGGGTTCATTGACGCGGTGCGGCGGGACGATGAGGACATCGTGCAGGCGGCCCTTAAGAAGACCCCTGCGGTGGGCAAGACGCGCATCGGGGGGCGGGAAACTGCTGCGCACGTCGCTTCGAAGGAGTGCGGCATCGCGATGATTAGGACGCTGCACATGGGAGGGGCCATGATGGACGCAGGGGATGTGCACGGCAACACAGCCCTGCACCATGCCTGCGAGCTTGGGAAAACGGAGGTGGCTGAATACCTCATCCGGGCCTGCGAGGCTGACGTGCTGGCCAGGGGGGAGAACCAGAACACGCCCCTCCACCTCGCAGCCAGAGAGGGCCGCCGTGAGACAGTTCAGATGCTGCTGAAGAATGGCTCTTCTGCCAACTCCGCCAACAAGGATCTCGACACGCCGCTGCATATCGTCGCGGATAAGGGTTATTCCGAGCTGGCCCTGCTGCTTGCGGAGCAGGGGGGTGATGTGAAGCTCAAAAATAAGCTCGGCCTGACCCCGCTCGACAGGGCCTATGCGAATAACGAGGAGGACACAGCAAACCTCCTCCTACCATTCGACAGGGCGTGATGGCGGCGGTGATGTGTGTCCCCGTATTTTGACAGTTTTGTCTTGGGGGTGGTTGGGGAGGGGTGGGGGGTGGGGAGGGATGTGTGATATTCATTGTGCGTAAAAAAAACAGGGAAAGGCGTCCGAAAGTTGCATCGCAAAACGACAGGCAAGCCGCAATCCCCCCTCCCCCCCCCCTCGCCCCGATGGGATAGACGCTGCGCGGTTGCTGCTGAAAAGGCGGCATCGGGGTTTTTGCCTGGTGACTGATGCGACAACCGGAGTGCTAAAAAAAAGGGGGTGTTCGGTAAGTTCACAGACAAAAGTGGCCTGCTTGCTTCTTGGGTGCGGGTGCGGGTGTGGGGGTGGGGGGTGGGGGCAGTGCTGCCGGTTGTATGTGGGATATCTCTGTCAAACAAGTTGTCTCAGCGTTGCATCACCTTTCTGAAAACGGCTGCGAAGGGCGTATCTGTCTCTCTCTCTCTCTCTCTCTCTCTCTCTCTGAATCTAACATTTATCTTTCTCTCGTGCCGGCTGAGCTCTCGGAAAGACTGCCTGGTCGCAACGCCGACCTGCGCCCCTTTGTCTGCTGCCCAGCCAGGGAGCTTGCTTGCACATGGCATGATGCAGAAGGGTAGACGCTGCCTGCCGGACCGGAAGCAACCCCACACAGCCCTTCCGCCCTTGCGGGTCGGGTCTTGCATGCGTCATCGGGGCGGTATTTTTTGTCTTCCAACAAAGACCTTTTCAGGTGGAAATGCAACAATGAGGGGGTAAGTGCAAAGCGGTCTGCCATCACATGCGCGACACACACATACAGCTCTTGTGCCTGCCGTTCCACACAGGCACGACTGATGTGTGTTTCGCGCGATTTGCCTTCTTCAGGATCCGGCGTGACCCCCCAGTTGCATTTTTTTTCCTTGTGTGATCTTTCCCACAGGGGTGGAGCTTGAAATTTGGGGTTGCGGGCTGGATCGGGTCAGATCGGGTCAGCCAATTTTTCTCACTGAATGGGTTCCCCCCCGGTTCGTCTCAGAGATCAGTGCTCGGGCCCAGCCTCCCGCGAGGATACCGGAACTGAGATGCAGCCCCGGACGCGCAAGGACTTGGTTACAAGACAAACACATGCCATAGGGGGGTCTGGGGGGCGGAGCCCCCAGCCGCCGGAGGCCACGGTAGTGAACATCTGTGACTTGCGGGCGTACGGATTCTGTGTGAGTTGGCTGCGTCCTCCTGAGGATACTGAGGGCGGTCTGTACTCCATTCCCTGATGTAAAGGGCTTGGGTACAAGACAGGCACACGCCACAGGGGGGTCTGGGGGGCGGAGCCCCCCAGCCGCCGGAGGCCACGGTAGTAAACGTCTGTTGCACGGTACGGGTTGGGCAGCTTCATTTGTCCTCTATTGTGACTGTTTCAGGCCTGTGCTCATGTCGCTGGGGTCACTTTGCTCACGAAACGCCTCCTGGTCACCTTGAGACCCCAAGGCGAGGAGCCAACTTTTCCGGTTTCCTGAAAATCTATATTTTTTTTTCTTTTTACCCCTGACCTGATTTTTTGTGAGGGCCTGCAGAAAATCAGGTCAGCTGACCCGAAAAAACCCCCAAGCTCCACCCCTGCTTTCCCACTCAGCTCTGTGCCAGAGGCATTTGTGAGACATGGTATGTTACGGTGCATTTACCAGGAATGGCCTCGGCGGCGGAAACGCCATCTCCAGCTGTAGGAGAAAGTAACAGTCTCGCTTGAATCAACTTGCAGAACAGTGTGGGGCTGCATGGGCCGTGTTGTAGTTGAACGATTTTGAACGATTTTTGGCCGTGCTCGTAGCATTCCCCGTTGAGGGGGTCGCTATAGTTTGTGCACAAGAACACCAGCACCCCAATACACGGAGGTTCGCTTTCAGAAGGTTGAGGATGAAAAGGTACCCCGCCCATGGGTGAGGCAGTTGACACAGTTTGGGGCGTCTGAGGCACACCGAGATGAAGTGCTTTGTGGGAAAGCCAGAAACGGCGCCCGTGCAGCAAACCCATAACCAGAGAGGGAAAGAGAACCAGCGGGTGTCCGTCGATTGCGCGAGCACATCCCTGCGGGGGGGGGGGGGGTATGCACTCTCCCCCGCACGTTTTTTCTTTGTATAGTTTCCTGTGTTGTTTTCAACAAGTCCAAAAAAATATCAACTACCGTCACTCAAGTAATGTTGGTGGGGTAATAACCCACCAACTTCTTCCAGAACCCCCAAATCCACCAAATTAGTACCCCACCAACATATTTACCCCACCAACAAATCTACCCCACCAATTTATTACCCCAATGCGCATCGCTGACTACCGTTTTCGTGGCGAACGCCTAAGGGGCCCGGCTGATGGCTACGTTTTCCAGAAAATGCATACGGCGTACGCGTGGGCGTGCGGCGCCTGCAAACGGCAGTCTATGTAGTACAAGAGACGGCCATGTCCGCACACCAAATCGGTCGTCAACCTCAGCAGCCTTCGAGCCTTCGAGTAGGTAATCGTACCTTTTGCACTTGTGCGCGAAGGAACCGTCTGTGAAAGGCAAGAGCAAAGGCCAGGGCTCAGCCTACTGGGTGGCCTACTGTGTGCTGAGAGACCTGGAATACCAGCCGTACGCAATTTCTGCGTACGCGTACGCAGCGCGGTTTCAGAAAGTGCGGACGGCGTACGCACATGCGTACGCGCAGTCGGGGTGGGTGGGCAGGGGGCTCCAAATCCCAGGTGCCAGAAAAAATCGCCAAGTACAATGCGCCCCAGGGGTAATTATGTTGGTGGGGTAATAACCCACCAACTTTTTTCAGAGCCCCAAATCCACCAAATTAGTACCCCACCAACATATTTACCCCACCAATATATTACCCCACCAACAAAACTTGAGTGACGGTAAAAAAAAACGTGTGCGTGCGTGCCCAGAGTATCTAGAATTGCGAACGCCTTTGCAGGGCCCCAGTTCTACCGATGGTGTTACCAGGCACCCACGGGCGCAGCCACACTTTGGTGGCGATTGCTTGTCTGATCATTCCCTGCTGGAAGCGGGCAACAAGACAACTTCTAGGTCAAGCCACCCCCCACCCTTCATGCTTCCCTGCAGTGAGTGAGTGAATCAACAGGCAGGGTGGTGTTTCAGTCAGGGTTACAGTACAGCGCATTTTTTTTACTAGTTACGAGCGACGAAGCGTAGCGAAGTCGCGAAGAAACGAAGGAAATCGTACGACTGAAGCTTTGGATTAGCACCTCATGCCACTTCACAGGGCCTCTACACAGCCTTGAGACAGCAAGTGTGCGCTCAACAAAAAGTAGTCCGGAACTGTTCTCCCACAGTTGCTGGACAGGGTGTCTATAATAAAGCGACAGGAGTACGATTTCTTCGGGCATCTTTGTAGAATACAGTGAGAGCCTTGTGTTGGGTTCCCCTTTGTGGAGCCCAGGGTTTGTGTCGCCCGAGCTGTCCGACGAGGCTTGCCCCAGAATCATTCGGCCCCCCCACGCACACCTCTCCCTCCCCACCCCACGCGTGGGGGAGAAGCGGGCATATTTTGCACGCTTTTCTGGTCTGCATTCTCACACACCCCTGGCCGTTGTTCAGGAGTGCACCCGCGCAGCACCCGGTTTCAGCTCCCCTCACACCCTTTCTTACTCCAGGGCTCCACGGCTGCCCCGCTCGCCCGCGCCTCCCCCACCCCCCCCTCCTTTCATGGAGAAGCAAGCATGCTAGTCTCTGGAGAATTAACAAGCCCCAAGCTGGTACAGTTTGGCTCAGTGTGAGTCCCCCCGATGCCAAGTTTAGTCGTCCCACCGCCCCCTCGCCCTCCAAGTCCCCACCCCCTTGCCTTGCACCTCACACGGTGGTCTCCCGCCCGCCAGACTGCTGTCAAGTGTTCGATAGATGGTGGTCTTCACTCTGTGTCAAACTGTGTCGGTTTGTCCCCGCATTAGTAAGGCAACTCACGTTCTGCGTGAAATGTGTGTGGGCCTCACGCGGGCGTGTCTTCTTGATACAGCATGGGGAGCGCCGGTGTGGCGTCGCCCACACGAGGAACGAGTGCCGTGCTCGCCCCTCCGCCAAAACCCTCAAAGTATTGCACAGAGGCACGACTCCTGCCTGGACTCGTGAGTCAGCATGCCACCGGGTCGTGTGCCACCACACATTGCCAACAGGAGAATCGTGTCATGGATCGCGTGGGAAATTCGAGATGCAGAATGGCAACGCTCATGGGGGTGGTATCAATTCACATGCTGGGAAGTGTGACTGCAACACCGGTACCGCCGACGCCGTGTCCCAGCAGCGCTGGCCCGCAGTGCAGGCAGCTGCTGGCGTCGGGGCTGGGTACCAATGACCTGTGGTCCTCCGTGTTGTCTGTGGACGGGACGATGGTCGCGGTTGGGATGCAGGCGACCCCCGGGCTGAAGGTCTTCTACGTTGCCAGCGGGTCTGTAGTTGCCCCAACCCCATCTTACAGCAAGGTGCACGATGCGCGTGTCTCGCCCGACGGTGCGTTCGTTGCGGCCGCAGCATACACACAGGGTGCGTGCATGGTCAGCCTTGCAACCGGTGATGAGGTGTGGTGCAAGACAACCGAAGGGAATGCCCGTAGCGTTGCATACTCGCCGGATGGGGGACGTGTCGCGACCGGGCACACCAATGGGGAGGTATACGTGCGTGATCCCGCAGACGGGGCGGTGTTGCTGACGCTGTCGGGGGGGCACAGCTCGTCGTCCGTGATTGAGGCCCTGCAGTACACCCCTGATGGGACCAGGATCATCAGCAGCGGCGACGTTGACGACGATGTAGTTGTGTGGGACGCGGTATCAGGGGCAGTGCTTGCGACAAAGCTGGAGCACCGATACAATGTGTACGGCGTGGCTGTGTCACCAGACGGTGCGCATTTTGTGACTGCGTCGCAACTCCACAAGTTTGCTGTGATCTACGACGCGAGGGACAGCAACTACACCGCCCTGCGCTTCCTGAAGCCAGACGCGGAGGTGTTTGCTGCTGCCTTCTCCCCGAACTCGGAGGTGGTGGTGCTCGCGTGTGGCTCCTCCAAGCTTGCCTTCTACAGCGTGCGGACCGGGGCCCTGCTGTACGAGTACACGACGGACTCCGAGCAGTCCCTCGGTGTGAGCTGGGCCCCGTCGGGAGACTTCATCGTGTCCGGTGGGTACTCGAGTGGCACTGTCCTGCTGTGGGACAGCATCCCAAACACGGCTGTGCCTCCAACACTTGTTCCGCTTACGACACTTGTGCCTACACCTGCACCCCTGACTGCGGCCCCACCCACGCCCTTCCCTCCGACGGCTGCACCGTCACCTGCACCTCCGACTGCGGTCCCGACAGCGCCTCCTGCAACAGCCGCACCCACGCCTGCACCCACCCTTGTGCCTCAGACCACCCACCCATCTACTCCCGAGCCAGCTGCCTCGGACGCCCCCTCTGGCCCTGCAAGCTGTCCCGCTGATGCAGCTGCAGGTGCTTGCGATGTGTCCGCCTCCCGTCGCTGTCTGCTGCGTGTGCTGCTCCGTGCTGAGCCCCTCAGCGTTGCCTACTCTCCAGACTCACGTGAAGTGGTGGTTGCCGGCAGTGACGGTGTTGTGCGCGTCTTCAGTGCTGTGAATGGCAACTCTGAACGTGTGCTGGGATGTGCAGACTTTCCTGCATACGACGTGGCCTTCTCCCCCGACGGAGCACGTGTCGCTGTCGGCGGTGGCGGTGGACGCGTTGTTGTGTGCAACTCCACGAGTGGGGCAGCGCTGCTGCAGGTGGAGGGAAGTCTCTCGGGCGGTCCCGGAGTGCGCCGTGTGCTCTTCTCCCCTGACGGGCGGGTCGTTGTTGCTGCAGGGCGCCCCGAGGCCGTGATGCGGCTGCACGACGCTGTGTCTGGTGGGCCCCCGCATCTGGTCATTGCACGCTACACACGCGATGCCGCCTTTACGCCGGACGGTGCGCACCTCGCCACCGTGGAGACTGGGGACTTTGACTACAACACCGTGCGTGTGCTCTCCGCATACAGCGGGCAGGAGAAGGCCCTGGTTGCCTCCTCCTGGGCACGTGTCGTCGCACTCTCCTTCTCTCCAGATGGGCACGAACTTGCGCAAGCCTCGGAGCATGGGGTTGTTCATGTTGGACCGTGGGCGGCAGGTGCCGACGGATCCGAGCGCCTGCGCCTGCAGCATGCGTCGGGGCACCTGTTCGATGTGCGGCACTCACCCGATGGACGCCTCATCGCTGCTGCTGGCTGGGGCACTGTGTCTGTTTGGGATGCACACACGGGGCTGTTGGTGGCACAGCTGTCCGGGCACAAAGGCGCTGTTCACCGCCTGAACTTCTCCCCCGACGGGACACGTGTGGCGACTGTTAGTCTGGACGGCACGCTGCTGCTGTGGGACCTGGCAGGACTGTAGTTCCTGTGTCGTGAAAGGCCGTGACGTGTCTTTCTTTCATCGGCATGATGAATCGAGTTGAAATATCTCTTCGTGTGTCACTGAACTGATTCGACCTCGGCAGTTGCACACGATTATGTCGACTTGACGCCTTCCTGCTTCCTCTCTCCACACCCACATTTTGCCTTGTCCCCGAACCCACCGTCAAAAGAAACCATCATCCCCTGCTGCTTGTTCTGCGGCAATATCGCACCACTTTTGTAAACTCGATGCAATACCCGGCGCATTTTTCTTACCCGTTCGGGCCAGGCATCCTGCTCTGTGTGTGGTGCCGTTTCTTCCCGCGTCGGTACGTGGGTGGGCTGCCCTTCACACAAGCAGCATCTCTATCTTAACTGGCTGAACGCCGGATGATTCATCGAGAAGAACCTGGGAGTTGCGTCCCCAACGAGCGAGATCTAACAAGACATCTATCGACATGCATCGCCCCCGCCCCCCCCCCCCCCCCCATGTTTTGCCAACGAGTGAAGGGAGATCATCCTTGTGCTTACTTCTACTTCTATTTCAATACCTCCCCATGTTTTGCGACACGCTTGTCTCCCGCACGTCAAACTACGGGCGAGGGGGGTTCCTCGTTTCTTTCTGGGATGACTCTGAGGAATATCCGATCTGACCTGCTCCCACACAGTTGCTGCGCAGGGCGCCTACGATGCAGCGAAATGACCACGATTCTGGCACGGCAAATCCACACGCAAACACCACTCGCCAGGGCACCACACCCCCACCGGGCCACAGGGGCGGGGTGGGCGGGGTGCCGCAACACACACCACCATGTCCGGTGGCTGGGGCGACCCCCACACCGGGTACGGCGGTGCCCAGCACCAGCACCAGCAGCAGCAAGGGTGGGGTGTGGGTCTGGGTGACAAGGGCAACCCCCCCGGCTACACACATCATCACGGGAAGGATGGGAAGGAGGGCCGCGGCGAGGGTGGGTGGTCCCAATTCGCCGTCGATGAAACCGGCACCGGCGCCGGCGCAGGGAAGGGCGCGACGTGGGGTAAAGGGAAGGGCAACAAGGGACAGGCACCCCCCTACACGCAGCAGCATGCAAAGGGCGGGAAGGGGGGCAAGGACTGCTGGAGTTTCTCCCAATTTGCTATAAACGAACCCGGCACGGGTGTCGGGATGCAGGCTCCATGGAAGGGAGGCAAGCCACCCGGCAGCACCACAGGCGCTTCCGGCTTCTACGAGGGAAACGTGTCGTATGGGAAGGGCTCCACCGGCAAAGCTTCATCTGGAAAGGGGGGGAAGAAAGGCGAGAGGCCTGGCCACTGGGACTTCCCCCACGATCGCCCCGCCGCAGCGCCCGCGCACCCCCCAATCGCCGCAGCGCCGCAGATGGTGGCGCAGCCAGGCCTTGCATCCCTTGAGGTGCCGGCAGAGAGGCAGGAGGCCGAGGATCCACCGGACTTCTTCCCAGTGGCGAAGGCGAAGCCGACAGGGGGCAGCAGCGACGTCGCAAACCTGGATGATGTCGAAACAGCGTCTGCGGCTTCATCACTGCATCTCCCGAGGAACCCCAACGACCTGCACGAGGCTCCAGGCCTGCACGGCAACCCGGCTGGCCCCCACCCCTGGGTTGTGGATGCCGGCAGGAAGGGGGGCGGTGGCGGTGGCCCCCAGAACTACCACGGCGGCCCTGCGAACCCCAATTGGATCGGAGGGAAGCCCGGGCAGGCAGCGCCCCAAGTGGAGTACAAGGGGGCGAAGGGTGGCGGGGGCTACGGCGGGAAGGCAGGGCCGTACAACTACAACCAGGTGCAGCCGCAGCAGCATGAGGCAGTGGGGGCGCAGCCAGGCGGTGGCGGCAAAGCTGTGGCCTTCGGCTTCGGCAAAAATGACAAGGGTGGCAAGGGCGATGGCAAGGGCGACAAAGGTGACAAGGGGAAGGGGGATAAAGGCGGCAAGGGAGGGAAGGGTCCGGAAAATCCGGGCGGCTTCGACCAGCCGTTGGATTACAGCGGGATGAACCGCTCCCGTGGGTTTGCCGGCAGGCAGGTCCATGAGGGGCGCCAGGTCGCAGTGAAGACGGCGATATGCTGGCTCATGCAAGACTGCCCCGCAGAGGCGAGTATGTCGTTTGACTTCCTCGTACGCCACCTCCAGAATGTGTCCACACTCGCAAGCCTGTCCGACAACACGGAGATGATCAACAACGCGGTCTGCGATGTGTATCTCCAATGCATGAAGGCGCATGGCACAGAGGACAGCCCACTCAAGCGGACCCGATGCCTTGCTGTGCTCCACACGCCACCCATGGTGCGCCACATCGAGACAAGCGTGGCGAAGGTGCCTGGAGGCCTCAGTCACTACCTGCTTCTGCTGCGGGTGTGCGTCGCCGCTTCCGAGGTCGGGCATTTCCGCGCGAAAAGGGAGGCAGCGAACGTGATGTACACCACTGTGATGAAGTACCGCACCTACTACCAAGACATCCTGCAGAGCGTGGCGGGGATGGATAAGGCTGATGGGGTCGACGGGGCTTGGGAGAGCCCTGCTGGCACCCCCGAGGAGGAGTGCGCCAAGGAGATCGTGGCACTGTTGAGCGCGATCGAGGTGGAGCACCGGCAGCGCGTGCAGCACGATCCTGGGGCTGGCGGCAGGGGTCCCGCTGCGGGGAAGGCGGAGATCACCTACAAGGACTGCAGCCTCGATCTGTTTGACGACGTGTTTGACGAACCGCCCTTCGTCCACGATGCGATTGTGGATGGGCCGCTCCCCTCGCTGGAGTGGCAGTTCAACACCCAGTTCCATCTGCTCAGGGAGGACTTCCTGCTGCCGCTGCGCAAAGGGATCAGCTCGCTGGGGAAATCCCGGGTCCAGGACATCTGGTTCGACCAGGAGGTCTGGGTCACCGGCATCGGGACCTGCTTCGACGGCGTCGTGCACTCAATATCCATCCCGCGGAAGACACATCGGCGGTTTCCCAGGGATCGCCTGAAGACGGGCTCCCTCATCTGCCTGTCGGACAAGAAGTTTGAGAAGGGGAGTCTCCTGTGGGGGATCGTGATTGGCATGCCCGACGTGAAGGAGGCCGAGGTGGTGTTCAACGTGAAGTTCCGTGGGCTCTACGAGATGATCATGCAGGAGAACCCCCGCTACGACTCAGTGTCGGGGATGATCGGGGACCGCTTCAACATGATAGAGTCTCGGGTGTTCTACGAAGCGTACTCGCATGTGCTGCGCGTGATCCACGGGAAGGACATCGCCACTCTCCCCTTTCACGACATTCTCACAGCAAAGCCCGAGGCCCTGCAGAACATCGAGCCGCCCGACACCCTGGTTGGGAAGGATATTGTCATCAACGCGATGCTCGTGGATGATCCGGTCAAGTACCCTGCAGACGACCCGGTGTATTGGAAATACGACACGCTCGACCCCTCGAAGCGGGTTGAGTTCCCAGCGCATCTGAAGAAGATTCTCGATGCGTCGCAGTTTAAATGTGCGAAGGATGCGCTGACACAGAAGGTTGCCATCATCCAGGGCCCGCCGGGCACCGGGAAGTCGTTTGTGGGCACACGTATCGTGAGGGTTCTACTGGACACGCTGTATGGGCTGAACCGGGACAAGACCAGCGTTCAGGAGGAGGAGGATAAGGTGATCTGGGCAATGCCACCGGCTCGCCCGTTGCCGGGCTTTGACTATGATGATTATGACGACGAGGCAGAAGAGCTTCACCCGGAGGATACAAAACCGATATTGGTGCTATGCCAGACGAACCACGCGCTGGACAGCGTGCTTGTGGACCTCATCGGGAGCTGCCCGGATGATTATGAAAGCCCGGTCCGCCCTGTGCACGAGGACCGTGTGTTGCGCCTCGGCGGTTCCTCGCGTGTCGAAAGCATTAAGAAGCGCAACGCCATGAAGGTGCTGAACCAGCTCAGCACCGAGCGAGACCTCCGTGCTGCAAAGCACAGGCGGCGGAGCCTCCGCAACGATGTCGACCGTGATAGGAAACAGTTCGACCGCACCCTCTTGATGCAGGCGTCGCAGGGCGAAATCCCCAACTCCTTCTCCGAGTTCATCAGCAGGCGACGCGAGGAGTACCATGCCATCATCCGGCAGCTCCACGAGGACATCGAAAAGATCACAGACGAGATCCCAAACCACCCCAAGATCTCCGAACGCCACACCGAGCTCCAGTGCAGCCTGCATGAACACCGCCAGCAGCTTGCGGAGACACAGTCCGCTTTGCAGAACCCGCTGGATGCGTGGCTGGAGGGGGTGTCCCTCAAGGGACAGGCGCCCCAACACGAGGCCGACGCCGCTGACGAAGACGTCAACGTGGCACGTGTCGGTGGCGATGCCGACGATGAGCTGCCCTCCCTCCCATCAGACGGCTACGGCAAGCTGCCCCCAGACGAGAGGTGGCGCCACTTCGACTACTGGACACGCCATGCGCGGCGCAATGCCAAGCAGAGCCTCTACGACAACTGCAACCTCTACGAGGATGCCTGCAAGGTCGCCACCCGCTTGGAGAACGAGGCGATGAGCCGCCTGATGCGCACCGCCCGGGTCATTGGCGCGACTACCACCGGATGTGCCAAGTTCTCCCAGGTGATGGAGCACCTGCAGCCGGAAATCATCGTGGTGGAGGAGGCAGCGGAGGTGCTGGAGTCCCACATCCTCAGCGTGCTGAGCCCGCGCACCAAGCACATCCTCCTCATCGGCGACCACAAGCAGCTGCAGCCGAAGGTCAACGTGCTGGAGATGGAGCGCAAGGGCCTCTGCGTGTCTCTGATGGAACGCCTCGTCCTCTCCGGAATGAAGCCCTCAGTGCTGCTGACGCAGCGCCGGATGCGCGAGGAGATCTGCGTGGTGACCTCCCCCTTCTACGCCCCGCTGCAGATTGAATCGCACGCCAGCACGCGGAACCACCCGCAGTTCATCAAGGGGCTGCAGCACCCGCTGTGGTTCGTCACGCACAACTGCCCTGAGAGCCGCGATGATGGGTCGAGCCCGCACAACGAGTACGAGGCGCTCTATGCGATTGGGCTTGCAGGCCACCTGCTGCGCCAGGGGTACGAGGCGTCGCAGATCACCATCCTGGTGGCCTACAAGGGTCAGTTCCACTACCTGACGGAGAAGATCCGGAACCTGCGCAACGTGTGGAACAATGCGGATAAGAGGGGCGCCATCCTGCAAGGGCTGCGGCGTATCAAGGTGGTGTGCGTCGACAACTTCCAAGGCGAAGAGAATGACATTGTGATCCTGTCGCTGGTGAGGTCGGGTGGGACGACGCACGGGTTTCTGAAGCGCGAGAACCGTCTCATCGTAGCGTTGTCGCGGGCCCGGTGGGGCATGTACGTGCTTGCCAATATGGATCACTTGAAAACCGCATCTGCGGAGTGGCAGCGTGTGGTATGCATGTGATGTCTCTTCAACCCCGTCAGTGGTGGTGCTCCCAGAGGTGGCAAGGATATTCGTGTGGTTTGGTTGTAGATCGAAGGTCGTAGATCGGGCCCCCTCCTGAGAGTCTGACTCATCGTGGGTGGATTGTTGTGTGACTTGTTTTTGACTTTGGGGGTGGGGTGGGAGGTGGGGTGTGGGGTATCGCTTCCTCCACACGTGCTACCCTCAACCCTCACGCCACGCCACACAGTACAGCGATGCGCAAGGGCGGAGGATCATGGGGCCTGAGTTGAAGATCCAATGCAGGCGGCATAACTTGACGGCGCCGATCAAGACATACAAAGACTTTGTCACCGTCTCGGAATATGGGGGGTGCTCCCGGATCTGCAACGTCCGGATGGATTGCGGGCACCCCTGCAAACGGAAGTGCCACAGCGATAACTACGATCACGAGGACCGGGTGTGTGAAGAGAAGTGTGGGCGTGTGCGCGAGGCATGCATCCCCCCTCGTTACTGCGAGCACCCCTGCATGAAGCGCTGTGAGGACGACTGCGGGGAGTGCTCGGTGATAGTGATGAAGCAGCTTTCCTGCGGGCACCAGCAGAAAGCCCCCTGCGGGAGGTCGTGCGACCAGATCAGCTGTTCCCAGCCCTGCAAGAAGGTCTTGCCCTGCGGGCACACGTGCCGGAACAAATGCGGGTCCCGATGCACTGCCTGCTCGGTCCCGGTGCCGAAAATGCTTCCCTGCGGCCATACTGTGGATGTGCCGTGCCACATGCCCGCTAATGAGATGGTTTGCCCAAAGCCATGCCCAGAGAAACTTGCCTGCGACCACGTCTGCGGGCTGACTTGCGGCAAGTGCACAAAGACTGACGATGGGATCCCTCTGCACGAGTGTTGGATGGAATGCAAGCGTGTGCTCGTGTGCGGGCATGTGTGCTCCTCGATGTGCAGCAAGATGTGCCCCCCGTGCAGAAAGCCTTGTATGATGCGCTGCGATCACAGCGAATGTACCAAGTCTTGTGGGGAGGAATGTGTGCGATGTGCCATGTCGTGCACATGGTCCTGCAAACATCACCGATGCGCGAAACAGTGCTGGGAGGTCTGCTCCCGCAAGAAGTGCGACGAGCCGTGCCCCAAGAAGCTCAGGTGCGGACACCCATGCCGTGGGGTGTGCGGGGACCCCTGCCCGGAGTTCTGTGCGGAGTGCGGCATCGGGGGCGAGCTATACAGCAACATTATGCTTGTCGAGCCTGAAGATAATGCGCAGTACATCCAGCTGGGGTGCAAGCATATCTTCGACATACCTACCTTCGACCACTACGTCACGGCAGAGATGGGCAAGGAGAAGGTGCAGTGGCTCCTATGCCCTACATGCAGGCGCCCCATCCTGCCCCACGAAACTGGACGCTACCGCGCGGAGGTCAACCGCTCGGTGATCTCGGTCAATGCAGTGAGAGAGCGCGTGCGGGATCAGGAGAAGACCTTCAAGCACACGCGCTGCAACCTGCAGTCCAAGCTGTCCGATCTTAATATCCTAGACGAACGTGGGGGGATTGCGCTTACCTACCTGAAGCAGCGTGTGCAGCAGGCAAGGTTTGAGGAGATCGTGCCCCTCCAGCGACAGGTCGAGTTGTTTGAGTTCCGGACCAGAGCACAGCGCTGGGTGCATGCATACGGCGACCATGGCACCGAGCTGCTTAATATATGCGACAACGCCATCACCAAGGTCCTGACTGAGGAGTCAGTGAAATCCGTAGCCTTGCAGGTCCGCTCCCTGTCGGTGCGGGGCAGGATGTTCAAGATAGAGAATAGCCTGGTGCACGACGGCATGCACATAGAAGGCCTTGCAGAGTTCAGGGCAGACGTCACAGAGCTGGGGCAGCTGACAGGCGTTATGACCGCCGAAACAATCGACGACTGGGAACGCCGGGTACATGAACATGAAAAGGTCCTGGACAGAGACAGGATAATCGCCGACCTGAAGATGGCTGCCAGTGCCTTGCAGCTTGGGGCAGGACACTGGTTCAGATGCCCCAATGGCCACCTCTACGTCATTGCCGATTGTGGCGGTGCTGTGACCGGCAGCCGCTGCCCCGATTGCGATGCGCCGATCGGAGGCGAAGGCTACGGGCTGGCTTCAGGGAACGAGTTTGCAGGCGGTGATATTGATGCAACTGCCGAGCCATCGTGGAACGTCCCTGCGATGCAACGCGGCATTTAACCTCACCCCCAGACAACGCCGCATCTCCTAGAACCAGTCGCCCCCCATGGCAGTGCTGCCTTAGCGAGTCATGCTCCGTTGGTGGCGATGGAGAAACACGGAAGAGCGGTGTACATTTTCGTTTCTTTCTTTCAACGTTACTAGCTGTGCTCAATACAGCCCACCCCTTTTCATGTTCTGGGTGAGGCTTCCCCAAACTGGCCTTGAGGCTACTGAGGGCCGACCTGAGTGTCAGACCCTCCCTGCGCTTTGCCTTTCTTGCCTTTCTGGACATCCCGCCACCCCCCCCCCCCCCTCGCCGAAGGTATCCATGCTTCCAACCCGGTGTGGTTGCTTTGCTGGGTGCGTGTGTCAAAATCATTGTGGGGTCCAGTTGTTCTCGAAATCGACGAAAGAATAAAAATGCAACGTTTTTTACCCGCCTGTGGACTGGATTGGCCCGGAGGTGGACTCGCTGGACTACCACCCCACCCCACCCCCCCCGGATCCGATTTTGTGTGATTTGAGGGTGTCCAATATTTTGTGGAATGTTTCAGCAAGCAGCAACGGCAGTGCAATAAACCTGAGACGCGCTGCTTCTGAGCCACTCCGGAAGCCGTCATATTAGACTGTTGCAAGCACATCAGAAGCCGGCGGGTGTGCCATTGCATGCGATGCCTTTTTTTTCTGTCTGAGCAATCTCGCTTTGCAACCAGTTCTGTGAGGCACGCATCTCGCCTTTTTGTGTCTCATTTTTCTCTGCATTTTCGAGCGAAGGCCCCCTTCACCACCTCGACAAAGATAACGTGATACGTGCAGCGGCGGGTGGGGGTGGGGTGGGGGCAGGGGCTGTGTGGGGATCAATCCGTTTCGGAAGGGGGCGGGGGATCAAAGTTGTTTTTTTGTGCGCGGGTTCCTGGTGACCTGTGCGAGGTGCATGAGTGAAGAAAATCCGCTGCAAAAAAAATTCCACAGTGTTCTTCGCAAAGGGCCCTCCCAAATAAAACTGCACCTGAGGGAGGTGGGGGTGGGGGGGCAGCATCATCCATGGAGAAGCCACCACGGAGAAACATGAGGCTTTTTCGTTTATCGCATGGATCAGCAAATTGCCTGGTGTGTGAAGCGTGGTGTGGGGTGACAAGCGCCTGTTACTTCCTCTTGCCGCATATCCACCTCGCGATTGCCGAGACCGGAGGGGGCCTTCATCTCGCTCGAGAGAGAGTGAGATGTCAAGATGTCTCACAAAAGAGGGGACAAAACTGGCAACAGGTTTGGCACGGAGCGACGGCACACCAGAAGAAGAACCGCAATGCGCCCTTGGTTCTGTGAGCAGTGTTTACAAAAGAGCGGTGGGGCCTGCGTTCCAACAAGACAATTCTCGAAAGGTTGTTTTTTTTGTTGTTGTGACGCGTTTGCTACCACTTCACGATGTGTGTGGAGGGGCACCTATAGTTTTGTGAGGACAGCTTGTTTGATCCAAACTGGGCAACGCCCTCCCCCTCCCCCCCCCCCCCCCCCCCCCACATATCGGTCCTTTCTTTTTTCCTGCAAAAAAATGGCCCCCCCTCACCGGGGACGCGACAAGCACGGCCAAAAATCGTTCAAAATAATGGACTTCTCAGCGGCGCCTTTTCTCGGCAGAAATATTTGCACCCTGTGCCGCGCGGCTGGGCATTGCGCCGAATCCCGAAAAGGGTTGTGATGCCGCAAAATCAGCCGCACCTCGGCACCAGCAATGCTATGCAGGGGGAGGGCGCCACGTCACAGGCCCTTGCCGTAGGGTCTGCCTATAGAACGCCCCACCCTCACCCCTCCCACCCACCCCACCCCCCCACCCCCTATCCATCCCTGCATACCGAGTGAAGGGAGATCATTTTTGTTCTTCTTTCTACGAGGGGCCCTCGCTACCAGATGTGACTGGGTGAGAAAAAAAGTGAGCCACCAGCCCACTTCCCCTCACTGACTGACGAGCTGTGACGAGCAGCGACTGGTAGCGAGACCCCCCCCCCCCCCCCTAGGGGGGGTCAAATGGGGGTGACAAACACGATTTTTCAAAAAACCGGCGCAGAGGCCCCAAAGCCCCCGTAAACCCTCCAAACCCCCCCAGATCGGTCCGGAAACCCATCGAACCCCACTTTTCCACCATTCCGGGCACCTCAGGTGCCCGAATTGGGGTACCTAAATTTTGTGACACCGTTTGGTACCGGACAGTGCCACTGTGTGGGAGGTTGGAAAAGAAAATGCCCCAACACACCACATCTGAGGGTTGCAATGCATGTTGCTTGCCAACCACGTCATCCGGTGGGTGTCAGGCGCTATGTAGGTGGCATTAGCCAGGTCTTCGATGTGTTCTGGCTTGTATATGTACCTCCCTGCCTGCGGCACAGGCACTGCCTTTGTCCCCCACACCAGCCACAGAGAGCGTATTGTACTCGGTCCACGGTTGCTGATTCATTGTGATGCGTTGTATCCTCGAGTGAACGTCACACACTAGTGGCACCACCACCCGCCATCCGAGAGCTGTATTGACTTTGCGCCCTTCCGTTGCATTCACCTCGCCACGCATATTGCACCGTTCAGTACCAGTGCTCTTGGGCCAGGCAAAGTAGACCGCAGCAACTACCAATTCTGGCACAATGGGTACCACGACAGCGCACTTCGTGTGTTCCCGGAATGTACAGCTCGTGTTGCAACAGTCGTTGTCAACACATCCCGGTTGTGGAGCACTGCTGCACAGGAATCACACGACCATCTGGACTGTTCCGTACCTACAGGCAGCCTCCCGGTGCATGGTGGCAGGGAGGTACATATACAAGCCAGAACTCATCGAAGACCTGGCTAATGCCACCTACATAGCGCCTGACACCCACCGGATGACGTGGTTGGCAAGCAACATGCATTGCAACCCTCAGATGTGGTGTGTTGGGGCATTTTCTTTTCCAACCTCCCACACAGTGGCACTGTCCGGTACCAAACGGTGGCACAAAATTTAGGTACCCCAATTCGGGCACCTGAGGTGCCCGGAATGGTGGAAAAGTGGGGTTCGATGGGTTTCCGGACCGATCTGGGGGGGTTTGGAGGGTTTACGGGGGCTTTGGGGCCTCTGCGCCGGTTTTTTGAAAAATCGTGTTTGTCCACGTAAAAGGGTGGCATTTGACCCCCCCTACCCCCCCCCCCCCCCTACTGCATACTTCTACTTCTGGTGGGACCTCCCTCCCCTTCCCTCCCCTCCCCCCCGCCACATCACCCGCACGCATCAACCACACCACGCCACGCCCAGGGCACCCCTCCCACCCCCCCCATATGGTGCCAGCAGGGCCCTCCAACACACGAAGACACCCGGCTGGGAAGCGGTAACAAGGGTCTCCCTGAGCACTTGTCAGACCCACACGGTGGGATCTTGTAAATTTTACATGTATAACTACAAGTATATACATGTATTATACATGTATAATACTTGCATGTCAACTATTATACATGTATAATACATGTATATGCCTGAAATATACATGTAAAATACATGTATATCAAGTAAAAATACATGTATAATACTTGCATGTCAACTATTATACATGTATCTTTACTTGATTTACATGTATTTTACATGTATATTTCATGCATTTACATGTATTTTACATGTATAATACTTGTCATGCAAGTATTATACATGTAAAATACTTGCATGACAAGTAAAATACATGTATAATACTTGCATGACAAGTAAAATACTTGCATGCAAGTAAAATACATGTATTTTACTTGCATGCAAGTATTTTACTTGTCATGCAAGTATTTTACATGTATAATACTTGCATGACAAGTATTATACATGTAAAATACATGTAAATGCATGAAATATACATGTAAAATACATGTATATGGAGGGTGTCCTAAATTTAGGAAAATTTTGAAAAATTTGGAAAATTTTGGGGGATTTTTTGAAAAAATGGCAAAAAAAAAGGGTGTGGGGAGTTGGGTCCAGTTTAGCAAAGTCCGTGTATTTGGACGCGGCCCCTCAGATAAGGAAGCCGCGTCTCAGGTGCAGGATGTGGGGTGTTGTCGATTTTTCAGGGTTCGACATTCTCGGGCTGGACGGAGAGAAACGGTGGGTGCAACTCTGATCTGAAAAAACTTCAACCGAAAAAACGGGGTGTAGCTCCCTGACTGACGAGCAGCGGGAGGTGGCGAAGAGAAGCTCCTCATGCGTGGCGGCCTCCCTCGTTCGCGGCGGGTGAGGCATGCGGGGGTACGAGAGCGGCACCCGCCTGAGTTCTTTATGGAACCCACAAACCTGGGTGGCCTCACGGATGTGAGGTTGGAAATGCTCTGGGAGACAGCCGATGGCGCCTCAACGCCACAGGCTATCGTTGCCGGCTTGGTGCCCATATGGTGCAAGATGAGCGGCGGAATCCGCGAACTTCGGGAACTATCAGGTAGTTTGAACGCTGAAGACTGCCCCGCCAGGCTGAATGGGAGTCACAACGCGATGAGGAACAAGGATCAGCAGCGCCCTTTGCGGCAAACACAGGGCAGCTCTCCCTGAGCAGCTGGGAATGAAACGGGACGGAACTAACGAGCAGCAGCGAAAATATTGCAGAGCACCAGTAACCACAACGAGTCCATGACACAAGTGGAACTGCAGACACGGGGCAGCCAAGAAACCGACGCAGTCGCAGGAGACCACCTCCACTGTCAGAACGAGCAGAACTGAGAGACACTCAATGGGATGGAGCGGAATCACTGGAACGGGGACACACTGCTGGCACACAGGACAGACAGACAGAAGTCAGAGTGAAACGGTTGTACAAAGGGCTCGGCTTTACCGACGTCCTTAGTACAGAGTGAAACGACGACGCCGCCGAAGGCGGCCAATCCGCCGCCCGAAGGGCGGCGGAAAAAATTTTGGGGTGTTTTTGGGTGAAAAACCGGGCAACCTGGGCCCTTTGGGACCACACAGGCCAGGAAAGGCCAAAATTTTCGATTTTTTTCGGAAATTTTTCTGTTTTTCAGAGTGTGGCAGTCCGCAGATACAGATTTTCGGGTCGGAAAAAAAAATTTTTTTTCGACCCAAAAAAATCGGATTTTTTCGGGGAGGGTCTCCGGTGGCCCCCCCTGGATTTCCTGATTTTTCCCGATTTTTCCCGATTTTCGGATTTTGCTCGAAATTTGCCCTTGTGTCAACCAGTGGCAAAACTTTCGGAAAATCGGGAAAAATCAGGAAAATCCGGAGTACCGGACACCCTCCTAGATTCTGGGGGGGTGAAACGGCGGAAAAAATTTTGGGGTGTTTTTGGGTGAAAAACCGGGCAACCTGGGCCCTTTGGGACCACACAGGCCAGGAAAGGCCAAAATTTTCGATTTTTTTCGGAAATTTTTCTGTTTTTCAGAGTGTGGCAGTCCGCAGATACAGATTTTCGGGTCGGAAAAAAAAAATTTTTTTCGACCCAAAAAAATCGGATTTTTTCGGGGAGGGTCTCCGGTGGCCCCCCCTGGATTTCCTGATTTTTCCCGATTTTTCCCGATTTTCGGATTTTGCTCGAAATTTGCCCTTGTGTCAACCAGTGGCAAAACTTTCGGAAAATCGGGAAAAATCAGGAAAATCCGGAGTACCGGACACCCTCCTAGATTCTGGGGGGGTGAAACGGCGGAAAATTTTTTGGGGTGTTTTTGGGTGAAAAACCGGGCAACCTGGGCCCTTTGGGACCACACAGGCCAGGAAAGGCCAAAATTTTCGATTTTTTTCGGAAATTTTTCGGTTTTTCAGAGTGTGGCAGTCCGCAGATACAGATTTTCGGGTCGGAAAAAAAATTTTTTTTTCGACCCAAAAAAATCGGATTTTTTCGGGGAGGGTCTCCGGTGGCCCCCCCTGGATTTCCTGATTTTTCCCGATTTTTCCCGATTTTCGGATTTTGCTCGAAATTTGCCCTTGTGTCAACCAGTGGCAAAACTTTCGGAAAATCGGGAAAAATCAGGAAAATCCGGAGTACCGGACACCCTCCTATCAAGTAAAGATACATGTATAATAGTTGACATGCAAGTATTATACATGTATTTTTACTTGATATACATGTATTTTACATGTATATTTCAGGCATATACATGTATTATACATGTATAATAGTTGACATGCAAGTATTATACATGTATAATACATGTACCGTATACGTAAATATTATGGAACGTAAATATTATGGAACGGGCCCATTTTTGGCCGGTCCGTTCCATAATATTTACGTTCCAAAATATTTACAGGGCCAGTTGGGGACTCGGTGGTGAGGACGGCTTGCGTCAGGAATCGCGCGAAAAGTGCACGAGTAGGTCCCGTCAGGGACTCTGCATGCCGTCTGATCACCTGGTCCAAGTCCCCGAGTCGCAGAAAGCCCTGTAAATATTATGGAACGAAAAAAATCTGGAACGCCAACCCACCAGCGTTCCAAAATATTTACGTTCCATAATATTTACGTTCCATAATATTTACGTTCCAAAATATTTACGTATACGGTATATACTTGTAGTTATACATGTAAAATTTACAAGATCCCACCGTGCACCCCCACCCACCCCCCCCCCCCCGCCCTCCTGCGAACGAGTGAAGGGCGATCATTCTTCGTGCTTGATTCTACTTCTATTTCACTACCCTCCCCTCCCCCCCCCCTCTCCTGCCACTTTCCCACCCCCCCCCCCCCTGGGCGACGGGGGGAGGGGTGGGGAGGTGGGGGGGAAGAGAGTGGGACCCCCACCCCTCGCAACCCCTGCCGTATAACCCTCTCTCTCTCCTTTGGGTCTCCCCTCCCACATGCAGTGCGATGCGGAGATGGGGCCATGCAAGGCATGGGTTGTAGGCGAGCTGGAGGTTGGGGGAGGTGGTTCTGCTGAGGCACGGCAGCTGCTCCGCCAGGGGATCCTCGCATGCCTGAGGGAGCGCGGGGAGGACGTGGTGGACAGCGTGATCGCCTCGGAGGAATGGCTGGACACGCTCGCCAGGGTGTCGTGGAAGATGGCAGACGGGGCTCCCCAGCTCCCCCACCTGGCATTCGCACCCAATCCCCCAGACTGCACCACGCAGGCAACGACGCTGCTGGGGACTGCGGCTGAGCCAGCCACCCCACGCCCCACGGAGTCCTCATCGATGCCCCACCCGCAGAGCGCCTCAGAGTCGCACTGGCGGTTTCCTTGGATAGGGGCGTTTGGGTCGCAGAGCAGGAGGCAGTCCGCAGCAACCCATTCCATCGCATCTGCATCTGCTGCGGCCAGCCCCAACGCATCCTTTGCGTCGCTGGGTGACCCGGGGCAGCTGGGAGGAGGAGGAGGAGGTGGTGGTGGTGGTGGGGTGTGCGCGGCGCCCCCCCGCCTTGGTAGGCAGGTGGAGAAGCGCGAGTCGATTTTTGAAAACTTCATGAAGCTCACGGGGGGCGTGGTGCAGGCCGGGGGGGGTGCGAGCCCCGGAAACAGCCCGAGGGCCTCGGCGGCGACCCCTCCTCCTCCAACACCTCCGCAGACTCAGCAGCGTGCTGGCAGGGCTGCTCAGCCTGTGCCGCACACGCCCCTTTTTTCTACCTCCATTGGGCCTCGCGTCGCATTTCTCCCTGGAAAATTGTTTCAAAAAACGACATCCGGCAGAGGTGGAGGAGGAGGAGGGGGAGGTGGTGGTGTTGATGCAGGCGCCGCCCATCCCATCCTCCTGCAAGGCCTTGCGGTGCTCCCCAGCACCCCCTCCAACACCACCCCCGACGCCGCCATGGCGCCCCATTTCGACGGAACCCCGCCAGCCCCACTGGGTGTGCCGCCCCCAAGGAACACCCCACTACCCACCACAACCGCACTCCACCGCTACTCCGCAGTCGCACTCATCGAGGTAACCCCTGCAGGAGGCGACACAGGCGGTGCGCCACCCCTCTGCCATATCCCCGGAAGCAAACTCCGAGATGCGCTGGAGAGGCTGTTCGCAGGGGTTGGTGTGGACACCCCTGCAGGGGGTGCCCTCTGTGTAGCCTCTGCGGTGGTGCTGCAGGAGGGGGGGGGGGGGGGAGGAAGAAGAAGAGGGGAAGCGGAGGAACGGTTGGGACTGCGTCGCATCGGTCCCCCCGGATCAGATGAGCTGGCTCCGGGAGGGCTCCCCGATGTCGGGGCGGATTGTGCATTCGGGCCCCCTGCACATCAGAGGGGCGGATGCCGGGATCCACGCCTTCGCCGACATCGCCGTGGTGGATTGCTGTGTCGCGGCAGCAATTCCCCCCACAGAACATGGCTCCTCTCCTGCCGCCAGCGATGATGATGACCTCTGCGCCGCCTCAACCTCTTCCCCTGTGGAAGCTCGCCCCCTCCACAGGGTGGTCCTGGCGGTGCGATGTGATGGAGATGCCGGGAGCTCCACTGGGGGGATGCGCTGGGCAGCCCCGCCCTCCGCCACCACCTCCGCCGCCACCGCGCTGCTGCCGCTCCCAGAAGAGGGTTGGGGTGAGGGTGGGGGTGGTGGCGGTGGCGGTGGTGTCAGTGTCGGCGGTCCATTCACCGCACAGCAGGATGTGATCTCCAAGGCAATAGGCTACGGCACCTCCCTCTCGGTACTCCTCCGATCCCACGCCGCGTTTGCGTCGGCGCTGCCCGGGGCGGGGGGTGGGCGGGATGGAGGGGTGGGCAACACCGCGACCCCCACCTCCACCACCACCCTGCCCGACATCCCCCTCGGCACGGATGCCATCGCGGAGAGGCGGGGCGACTTTCTAACAAAGTCTGTTTTAGTCCCTCCGAAGCACGCAGGTTGCGGTGGTGCTGGGGGTGCCGGAGGGGCCGGGGGTGTTGGCGTTGGTGCTGCCGCCCCCTCCCCCACAGGGTGGGATGATGGCGTGTCGGGTGTGGCGCCAGCGCCAGCTGCAGGGCCTCCGGGGGATGCAGCGGCGCAGGGGTCAGCCGCCCCGTCTGCCGGGGAAGGGCAGCAGCAGCAGCAGCACCACCACCACCACGGCGCTGCCTTCTCAGCCCCGTTTCAAACGGAGATGTTTTACAACGTGATGTGCCCGCAGCAGCTCCAGAGGAGTGCCGACCAGCAGGGCTCGCCCTCCACCGCACTCTGCAGCTCCTCCTCGTTGCTCTCCTCGCTGCCTCAACAGCAGCAGGCCCTCCTCCATCCAAACCAGCACCACGGCCGCCCCGACGCAATGTCGCCCGCCCCTTCGATGGACAGCATGCCGAGCGCCACCGGGACCCCCGCCAGCACCCCGCTGATGTGCTCCCCACAGTCGCTGCCGCAGGCAGGCGGGGATGGGTTCCTTTCGCTGCGATTCCTCACAGAGGGTGGTGGTGGCGGGGCATCCCGCCAGGCGTCTGCGCCGAACAACCGGCTCGCCTCCTCATCCGCCGCGGCATATCTCTCCACGCTTCCCGTTGGGACCAAGCGGTTCTTCCTCCGGGGTGGCTTGCAGGTTTCCTTCGAGGCGTTCCCCCCCGACCTGACACTCCCTCCTCCGCGCCTGCATGCCCCAGCCCCAGGGGGGGTAGGGTGGAGCAGCGGCGTGTCCCTCGCAACGGAGTGTGCGGTGTGCGGTGCCTCGGGGGGCACAGATGACCCGCTCTCCCTCCGCCTCCCTTTGGCCTGGTTTCTCGAGCTGCTCCTGCAGGCCCGATGCGCAGGCCCCTGCGGGCACCCTCTAGGGAAATGCAGGTTCTCCTTCACATTCTTTAGGAATGCCGCTTCTGCTTCCACAAGCTCCTCTTCGTCGTCTTCCTCCTCCTCCTCCCCCGCCTTGCAGCCCCAACACACCACCCCACCTCCCGAGCTTTCCGATGCTGGAATCTCAACCTCGACGGTGCGGGTCGCTGTGGAGGAGACGGGAGGCCCGCTCGATCTGATCCTCCCCTCTGTATCACACAACATGGAGTATCCCGCACAGCTCGCCTTTGCGGAGAAGGAATTTGAGGAGCTCAAATGGGGGATCTTCGAGGTCTTCGCCACCATCGAGGCTGCAGTCATCTCCACCGGGGGGAGCGGTGGAAAGGCGGGGAGGAGACGAGCAAAAGCCCTGCGCGCCGCAGGCGCGCAGGGCTCTGGCAAGCCGCTGTCGCACCCATCGCTCGGGCTCCCCATCGCGAGGGACACGGGGGGCGGAAGCGACACACAGGATGACGGGGAGGGGGAGGAGGGGGAGGAGGAGCGCGACAGGGCCTTTGTCCTGCAGAAGGTCTCCGAGGCTCGCGAGGGCTTCCTGCTGCAGGCGGAGCAGTCGTGGGGGAGGGTGCGGGTTGGGGCAGAGGGCGGGGAGCCCCCAGCTGCTGGGCCTGGGGAGGATGCCTTGGCGCCGACGGAGCCCATCACAGAAGGTGCGGAGGTGGGGCTTGCGGCGGGTGGTGCAGGGAGGGGCAGCTGCGCTGCGTTGGTGTGGTGCATCACGGAGGGGAACATCGTGCGGCGGAAGCTCCGCGGGGTGTCGGAGGCGTGGGCGCGCGCGCTGCGCGAGCCGAGCTTCTGCGGCGAGCTTTCGCAGGCGATGCGCTTCCTCCAGCACCCCGACGCGTTTGTCGGGGTGGCGGACTCCGCGCATCTCCCCCCGCAGGGGTGGGCGGTGCGCCCCCCCCCGCTAACAGTCCTTCCTCGGATCGGGGAGGTGACGTCGCTGCTTGCCTTCACCCTGGCGTGGCTGCCTGCGAGAACCTCGAAGTATTCAGTGCCGTCTCCGAAGAGCCGTGCGGATAGCGGGAGCAGCCCCATGTCCCCAGCGGCTGGGAGCAGCAGGGATGGGGCGAGCAGCCCTGCCAGCAGCTCCAGCGGGGGCAGAGGGAGTGTGTGCGATGCTGCGGAGCTGCAGGCGTGTTATGATATCCTCGTGGAGGAGGCGTTGGAGGAGACGCAGCATGTTGCGATCAAGATCCTGCCGTTTGTGAAGGCGAATATGGCGAATTCGGTGCATCATGTTGGTGCGGAGGGGGGGGTGTGGCCCCAGCAGCAGCAGCAGCAGCAGCAGGGAGGTGTGCAGGGTGCGGCGTCGGAGGGGGGTGTGGATGCTGCGACGATGTGTGCGGGGTCTCAGCCCTGCGATCATCAGGAGGCTGGGCACCGCCCGGAGCAGGCGCAGGGCAGCGGCGGGGGTGGGGCGCCGCCAGCCGTGGAGCCACCGTCGCCGCGGCCCCAGCAGCAGCAGCAGCAGCATTCTGTGCTGTCGTTGCACGGCCTTGCGGCATCGCTTCCCAAGTTTCTGCAGAACCGCAGGAGGCGCAGGACGCTCGACAGCTCCGACACAGCCCCAGTGCCCCACGGGGTGTCCAGCCGTGCCCCGCCCCCGCCCTCCGCCGCGCAGGGCATGTCTGGGTACTCTGCTGCGAACTATGTCCCGAGTGGCGTGAAGGATCTGACCTGCACGCTCTTCTTCGCCAAGAAGTTTGCTGCGGTGCACCGGATTCTCGACTCCAACTCGGGGTGCGACGGCGGCGTGGTGACCAGCCTCAGCCGCTGCGAGAAGCTCATCTCCCAAGGCGGCAAGAGCGGGGCTGCCTTCGTCATCACACACGACCGGAAATACATCGCGAAGGAGGCTGGCACGGGGCAGCTGCGCCAGTTCGAACACATCGCAAAGGACTACTTCCGCTACCTCAGGCAGACACTCGGGGGCGAGTCAGCCTCTGCGTTCGCCAAAATTGTCGCCATATTCAAGGTAACCTGCGGGTCATCTGAGTCCATCTGGATCGTGCAGGAGAATGTCTTCTACCCAGACCGCCCTTGCTCCCAGGGTGTGTTCGACCTGAAGGGCGCGATGCACGGGCGCACTGCCCCGGCAAACAGCGCTGTGAAGCTCGACTGCGACATCCTCGCCTCGATGTCCGAAGGGTCCTTCATCAGGGTCAGCCCTGCGTCCTCCGAACTGCTGCACCGTGCGGTGCATAATGACACGCTGATGCTGTCCCGCTGGGACATCATGGACTACTCGCTGGTGGTGTGGGTTCACCCGGAGAGGGGCACCGTCTGCATCGGCCTGGTTGACTACCTCCAGGCCTTCACCATCAAGAAGCAGGCGGAGTCGCTGTGGAAGGGCCTCATCTCAGACAGCGCATGTGTCGTGCACCCTGCGAAGTACCGTGACAGATTCAGGCAGGCCATGAAGTGCTATTTTGTCGCCGTCATCAAATCATGCAGGAGCACATCGCCAGAAGAGGGTGGTTCTGAAGTGGCGTCTTCTCGGGGCCTGGTGGGCAGTGTGCCGGGTTGGTCGCCTGGGGGTGACATAGTCAAGCGGGTGCTTTCGAGCCCCGATGCGGGTGGGGTCAGGGCGCGTCTGTCGCGGCGTCCGTCAAAGGAGGAGGTGGAGGAGGGCACGCCTCTGGCGAGTCTGAAGCCTGCGTCCCGCGAGCCTGCGGGGGATGGGGGCGGGTCGGCTCACACCTCGCCCAATCAGGGAGGAAAGGTCCGGAAGCGTGTGGTGGATGAAATTTAGCAGGAAAAAAAAGGAGCCGGCAGCTTCGGGCGGGGTGGCTCCCTCCCCCCTTCCCCCCCTTCACCCCCTCTTTTTTTTGTGCAGCTTTTGTGAACAAAAAGCTCTCTTCAGAAGGGGGCTCGCATATCCCCCTCTTCCTCCCTTCCCCCCCTGCGCGACTCTTTCCTACCTGCGGGGTGGGGGGATTCTTCTTCTCGATGGGCAATCTCAGCTGCCATGTCGGCGCCCTGCCGGTGCGCCGGTGCACGCCGCCCTTCGCAGGCCACAAGCACACCACCCAGCGGGTTCTCTCAAAGCAGAAGGGGGGATGCCTTTTCGCTACGGTGACTCTTCCCTCTCCCTCGTGGTGCAGGGATACCAAAGAGGCTATTCAACCAGGGAATGTTGTGCGAGAAGGGTGTTCCGCATGTGTGTGTGTGTGTGTGTGTGGACAGTGGAGACAGCATTAGAGCTCGCTCGGTGCGTCCTACACTAAACTAAAAAGATTAACGTGTGTGTGTGTGTGTGTGTGTGTGTGTGTGTGTGTGTGGATGTGGCTGTCCCAGTTGCAGTGGAGATTGAATCAAAGGGCAGCGAGAATGCCCAGCGATATCTGTACTCCTGTGAAACCATTCCACGCGATCCTGCCTGCTGGAGCTCTGCTCCGGCATGCACACCCCGGGATGTTGAGCGCCGAAATGCAGCTGTATGGACAGATAGAAGAAGAAGGCTGGGCACAGCATTTATTGCCCGCCGTGTCGATGTTCCTGTATATTTTTTTTCCCGGCCGGCAAAGAAAACCTACAGGTTGTGTGCCCCGCCACGGCCTGCAGGTTCGCATGTTCCATTGAGGTCGCTTTCTCTTATGCTTCCTCTCCACGATTCCCTGGGGGGAGGGGAAGGGAGGGGGGAGGGGTCCCCCTCTGCCGACCTGTGTGAACGACCAGTGCCAGCTAACAGTGCACAACCCTCGCTTTCCTGCACCGGACAACCCCTCTATAGCGGTTCTTCCAAACAACTGATGAGTATTTTCTTTGGGGGGAGGGGGGAATCAAACGGATACTGAGTGTATGTGTGGGGGGGAGGTTGGTCGTACAGGATCAGAGTTTACTCGTGAAACGAAAATACCCACCCCATGTGTGATACGGCGTCTTGCATCTGACGAGCTTGCTCTGATTTTGCTTCAGGGCGACATCATTCGGCGACATGCATTGCATTCACTCAGTCTCACTCGTGTGTGTGTGGGTGGGCGGGTGGGTGTGGGGGGTCACCTTCGAAGAGGGCTGCTGCCCCCATCGAAACCTGCTCGATATGAACGAAAGTATAAAGTCTGTCCGCCACACACGGGCGAATGAGGTAGGGGGTATTGGGTCAGAGCCGGTCTGCTCAAAATTGCTATCAATGAGGGCCTTTCTGTGGCAAGCCCTCTCTTGTCCTGCTTTGTGCAGCCGGGTAACGAAACAACTAAGAATGAACAATCGCGGGTATCTTCATATTGCTTGGGGCCATCGCTCTAAAGTGTGCCTGCGACTATTGTTCGGTTCACTTGGTGTTTCCACCGATGCCTTTTTCTACTATGCCTGTGCCGCTACAGAGGAGATTGCACCAAGAGCAAGCTGTTAAACAGTGTTTGGTGCCTTCTCCACTCTACTTCATATAAATATTGACGTGTGGGTGGAAGAGGAACAGCCCGTCGTCGCGGCTCGAACCCCGAAAAAGCTATTTTTATTTCAGCCGAGGTCGATCTGCGTCGATGATAGGAAAGTACGATGCTTTCTGCCAACATCGTGTACGTCTGCCCTTGGCTGCAAACCTCATTCAAAAAAAACCCCCTGCGTTGTGTCTTGGTGCGGAGCTACATCCCTCTGTCTGCAACAGCTCCACCTCCCCTCAAGCGGCCAACATCGGCGAAAGAAGTCATTTATTGTTTCCACAGGGCGGGAGGGGGCGAGGGAAAATATCCACAGGAAGAAAGATGGCCTGGAAAGAAACAACAGATTAATGGCGGCTGCCTTCTTCTGCCAACAGTTTTTTCTCTCCCAGAGCCCCCCCCCCCCCCCGCCAGTTGCAGGCCAGGGCGCTTGTGCTAAAGGCAGCGGATGTGCCCAAACCACGCGTTGCTGAAAAATGGATCCTGACGAGCAGTTCGCCCCCACCTCACCATCACATCATGATTTGCCTCGTGCACTCACTGCTGTGAAAAAGATTCACATGTGTTGATGGCCACACCTCTATGCACAGGTCCTGTGCGGCCATGGGTAATGCCCTCGCGTCGCTGTCGAGCTGGAAGGCGCTTTTCTGGAGCCGCCGCTTGAATATTATTGTGGTCGGGCTCAACGGGGCAGGTAAGTCGACCGTGTTCTACAAGATAGACGTACCGCATGATGTGGCGACCATCCCGGTCCTGTGGTCTCACATGGAGGTTCAGGAGTCCCGCTGGATGGCATTCCGGGCGTGGGATTTCCCCCCCCTCACTGCGGGGCACCGCGAGCTGTATGAGGTGTTCTACAGTGAGGCGGATGCTCTGATATGTGTTGTGGACAGCAACGACGAGGAGCGGATCGGCGAGGTTCGCAGCGGGCTGCAAGAGATGCTGGCAGACGATGACCTGCGTGACATCCCACTCCTGGTGTTCGCCAACAAGCAGGACCTGCCCAACGCACTCAGCCCCGAGGAGGTGACCGACAAGCTGGGCCTGCGGTCTGTCGCACGTGACTGGTACGTGCAGCCTGCCTGTGCCACAACGGGTGAGGGTCTCTACGAAGGCTTCGAATGGTTGAGCGCTGTTGTTGGCGCACCCACGTTGCCACGATGAGCAGCAACACCTGCTGCCGGGACACAGCAGTGCCTCACACCTCTGCGGGCGTGCTAGCCAAGCCCGACCCATCCACGCACTGCCCCTCTCTAGCCCGGTGCGTGCTTACGTGAGAGCCTGTGTCCTGTCAGCTGTTCTCCTAGCCACTTTTCTTGCCCAGCCGGATGGCTGATGATGTTGGCAGACGCGATGTTTGCTCCACCTGAACCTTGCCCTTCCAGCATCTTGTTCTCAAGGCAGGGTGTCATGGAGGCAACCTCTCAGCTTGCGACACTTAACATTGCGCTCTGTTACCGCTCTGCTGAGCGGTTTCTTCACCGCCCCTTCTGTGAAGATTCTCGGAATCGCCATAATCATCATCCCTTCTGCTGCTCGCTCTTATGCGGCAGTGCCGCCCTAACCCCCTGCCGAACACAACACGTGCATCCGCATCGTCCCTCTCCCCCTCGTTCGGCAGTTATACCACACTTTCTTTATTCTACTCAGTACCCGACCATCCCGGGAGCTCCAGACCCACATGAAGGCAGCAGGTCCTAGGATGGTGGAAGCGTCAACGCAATGTGGTACAAACAACTTCTTCTTGCAGGCCGGAATCCCCCTCCCCCGAAAGAACAGGGTTTATGGACGGCTCTCCGCCAGACTGATCTTATGCTTGAGCAAATCACAGATGCAGAAGGATGTTCCGTCTGTGTCACAGTGCGCCACAGCACCTGCAGTTGTTTCCTGTTTAGCGTCACTGCTTTCTGTTATCCACACCCACTATCCGAACAGGCAGTGCAGATGGCAGGCCTGCTGGGCGTTGCCGTGCTGCTCGCAGTCGGGGCAGAGCCTCAGTGCCCCACAGATCCGGTGTCTTGCATCAAAGCGAACATCCCTGATCTGGATTATACCTACGATGGGGATGTCAACAAGGATGTGACGTGCAACACCACATCATGGATGGTGCATGAGTACTGCCTGAAGAAGTGCCCGATGCGGCTTGTCATCACAGACCCACCTGAACTGCGGACGTGGATGTGTGCGATGGACAATATGTTCGAACCTTATGCGCCTGACGCACACATCGACCTGCACCACGTGCTGAATAACCAGGTGCTGGAGGTCGAGGCGGTGGGGGATACCCGTGTAGGGACGTCTCGTGCTGGGTGTGATGCAGCGGACTATGCTGTCGGAAACAAGAGCTTTGCGGGGAAGATCGTGATGACCAGGGATATCGGTGATTGCGAGTATCCGACGCGTGCAAAGCTAGCACAGGCAGCAGGCGCGTCGATGCTTTTCGTGATTGACTTCTCGCCGTACTACTTCTGGCACGACATGACAGGGTCGAGTGCAGGGGTGGAGACGTTCCCCGCCCTCTACGCAGCACGGCACGAGGCAGACTATGTGCTTGCCGCCCTCGACAGGGGTGTGAAGGTGAAGGGGAAGTTCCAATATCAATGCGAAGACATGCCTGCAGGGTACCTCGACAACCCGCAGGACTACCCGTGGGACTACTGCCCCAGGAGCCGCATGGACCTGCGCGATACGTGCAGTGTGCTGGACAGCAGCACACAGGAGCCGCTGTGCGAGGTGTGCACGGTGGAGCTGCAACTGCCAGGCGCAGAGAAACTGTGTGTGATGGGGAACCACCTGCTGCCGCGCAAACGCGAGAACCAGCTGCACACATCGCCGTCATGGTCGCTGCCCTACACCACGCAGCAGGACGAGGTGGTGTACACGGCAGAGCTGCCCAACGAGGGCTGCGAGGTGTCGGACTTCGCAGGCCTGGCAGGCAAGATCCTGCTGATCGCGGAGACGGGTGCCTGCCCGCTGACCACCTCTGTGCGCAGTGCACAGACGGCAGGTGTGCTCGCGTACATCATGGTATCTGCACCTTTCTACCTGCAGTGGTTCAAGGTGCGCGGGTACTCGCACAACATCACCATCCCGGTGCACACCGTGGACTACCACTCCGCTCCCAAGCTGCAGGCGTTTTCAGAGAAGCACGGGCGCCACATCCCCGGGTCTGGGTACGCGCTGGCCGGCGTGACACTGTCGCGTGGTGAGCTGCCCCCGACCCTGCCACCCACACCCGCACCGTCGCCGGAGGTTGCGTTGGACACGCGGCCGAAGCTGGACTCATCACCAGACTTCGAGATGTCTGGCGTGATGGCTGTGTGATTTGCTGTGGTGTGTGCGGACGTCGTGGCGTTGTGCGTGCTGTTTGCACTGCAGCGGCGCAGTGCCGTGCAGCTGCCGGCGGAGGTGAAGGTGTCGACCTTTAGCATCCCGCTGAATGTGGCAAGCACAGGGCTGAGCCTGACGCTGCTGCTGCTGATTGCATGTGTGGCCTTCTCACTTGCGACGATGGCGGGGCAGCAGTCCACAGACAGGGCTATTGACAACGGTCGCAGAGCCCTCCACCTTGCGTACAGCAGTTCCGAGAAAAACACGGTGGAGCTGTCGAACGCAATACTCAGCAACGTTGTCAATCGTGTTGTGGGGTCATTGCGCAAGGATATTGCGTCCATGGAGTACAGGCTAAAGGTGGCAGAGGACTTCTTCTACGGGTTCAACGGCACCTGGAGCGAGTTCGATGCACGCTTCCTGGTGATGTTCCGGTTGATGACAAATGCCGATGCATCGTCTGAAGACATGCGGTTTCAGGTGTTCACGACACAAGGCTTCTTCCTCAACATGCTCCACAAAACAGACGATAGGGCTGACGATGTGAGGAACGACGGTGTCATCGGCAGTGTGGCAGAGACGAACGAAGGGTGGCGATACGGTGTGAATGCTTTCAGTGCAGAGTTGGTGTCGCGCAAGCCGCTCCACAGATACACGCTGCCATCTTTCAAGTTTAATGCAAGTCGCATGCTTGCAGGCAACATCGGCGATCCTCTTGCCGCCACAGCAGCGATGCCCAGCGGACACACCACGTGGATACCTGCGAAGCTGACATTCCCACTCGGCGTTCACTACGACCACCCGATGTCAGCATACAGACCTCTGCTTTCTCCCGACGGGCGGCATGTTGGCACCATCGAGGTGTACCAACAGCTCCCCCTGTTTGTGAAGGCTGCACTGGACACAGCAGTGCTCGATGCGAGCAACCTGCAGAATATGTCTGTTGTTGTGATGGACGATACAGACAAGGCCATCCTGGCTGCACACAACATCGGCACAGAAGCGTCGAGGAGTGAAGGTCTTGCGTTCCTCGGGAAGTACGACCCCATGCATGGACTATACAGCATGTACGAGCATCCCAGCATCAAGGTGACAGCACTCGCGAACTACCTCGACTCTGTGGACGGGTGGACCGGACATGCTGGTCTGTTCGACCAGAAAGACCACTTCATCGAACAGCCCTTCATCACACTTGCAAAGGTGACTGCATCTGGTGGGCGTGTGTTCGACACAGGGGTGCACAAGTGGGACGTGGAGATGCGCGACGGTGCTTGTGGGACGTGTGTTGTGTTTGACACACAGCTGCAGAAGGAGGTACTGACGTTCGACGGCGCGACAACACTGCACCTGTACAGAAATGTGACGCGGAACACACCGGTTGTAGCACAGTCGCAGGTTAGCGGGCCTGGGGAGCCGTGGCGCAGCAGGTACGAAGCCTTCAACGACAGGCTGGTGCATGCGGACGGGTCAGAGTGTGTTGCGCGCGTGTGGCACGAGACAGCAGACCAGGCGAAGAAGCACTGCCTGGTGCGGCACGACATCTCAGTTGGGAGCGAGTTCATGGTCAGCATGCGGGTGCGGCCGGACGTGGCCTACACAGAGACTGCACCCAGCGCCTCCACACCACGCCTGTTTAGCGACTTACTTGTGGGTGACGCAAACATCAGGCTGTTTGCGAATGGGCAGCTGTACCTGTATGTGCTGAGGTATGGGTGCCGCACGAAGCCGTACGAAGGGGGGCTCCCTGTCGGTGTGTGGACCACTGTGACGGCTGTTGTAGGCGACGGCCTCTGCCGCGTCTTCGTCAACGGCACAGAGTACTCGGCGGGGCACGATGGGCGTGATCCAATTGATTCACAGCAGGACTGGGGCCGAGGCAGCCCTGACAACAACTACGATGTACGTCTGCATGCGGATCCCTACCGTGCTGGGCAGCTCTTCAAGGGACGGATGGACAGCCTGCAGCTGTTCAGGTATATCATGAGCGACGAGGAGCTGGTATCACTGCACACCACCGATAATCTTGTGCGGGATGTGGGGCGTGTGAACCACTTCACGCAAACAAGCACGCTGGACATGAACGTGGAGATACGTGCAGGCGTGAAGTGGGGTGTGGCTGTGGTGGTGCCACGCGACGACATCATGCGTGTGGTGGACGCGAACAGGCGGGAGACGCTGGAGGACGTGCAGGTGGAGGAGGACAACACGACGAAAGAGTTGGCCCAGCGCGCGAACGTCACGGTGATGGTGATAGTGGCGATCGCAATGACATCGGTGTTGGTGTTCCTCGTGTTCAACAGCATGATGACGCGGCCCTTCGAACGCGTGGCGGTGGTGATGGCCGACGCTGCTGTGCTGCGCATCGACAGCATCCCACAGGGCACGTCGCTGATCACAGAGCTGGGTGCGATGCACAAGGCCATGGTGCTGATGCTTGAGAACCTCAAGTTGTACAAATCCTTCATGCCACAGAGTGTGCAGCTGGACGACCACCAGGATGTGACGCCCGAATGCTCACTCCAAGAGGGCAGTAGTTCTCATTCGCATCCGTCCAGCAGCCTGAGCAGTTCCTCCGGCCGTGCTGTTGTGCCCACTGCACCCCGCCAGCTGGCCTGCTCTCTCACGAAGAAGAGATTCACGTTCCTCGCCCTGAACCTCCGTCGGTGGCATGCAACAACAACATTGCTGGGTGTGGATCAGGTGATTGCACTGCACGCCAGTATCCTAGACATGTTCCTGACCTCCTTCAACACGCACAAGGGTGTGGGCGAGGTGTTCTCTGGGGACAGGTTCGTGTGCACCTTCAACGCCGTGAAGAACACGGGCCAGCACAAGAACTTGGCTTGTGCCTGTGCGCTGCAGTGCATCGCATCCATAAAAAAGCTGGGCCACCCACTCAGCTCTCACTCACTCAGCTCTGCTGCTGTGTCTGGCGAGGGCCTCATGGGTAACATGGGCAACACATCGATGCGGCGCTTCTCTGTCCTCAACCCCGTCGTCACGTGGGGCTACGCACTGGAGCGCTACTGCTGCGGGCGCGACCTCACATGCATGATAGACCCAGCGGTGCAGGCCGAAGCCAACCTGACGATGTCACTGCGGCTGGTTGACGCTGTGGTCTTCCCCAAGCTGTCGGAGCTGCCGGTGCGTGTGTTCCAGCTCGTGGGGGCGAAGGAGACCCCAGCAGTCGAGGAGTGGATGTACCAGCTGCAGGCCGCAGAGAAGAACGACCCGATGGCAGAGTGGAACTCCTGTGCAGCCATGATTGTGGATGGCAACTTCGAGGTATGTCGCCCTCAGCACCTAGGGGCCTGCACGGTAATCTGCAAGTCACTGCTGTCACCCCACCCACCCCTCTGTGCACACCCCGACAGGACGAAACCACGGCACGTGTGATGGCGCGGGAAACAGGAACTTATGCAACCCGCATGGCCGAGGCGTTCCGGGCACGGATGTTTGTGCCAAGCAGGATCGAGAACCATTGATGCACTTGTGTCATTTGCCTTTAGGGGGCAAAGCCGTGAGGAACAGCCCGAAGAGGGTGCGTGACATTGGAGGCCTTCCGAAAAGGCGCGTGTGGTGCTGTGTGTCAGGCTGTGTCGCTATCGCAACCGGTTTTGCAGGGCACTTCACTTTTTGTTCTCATTGTTTTCTGTTTCTCTGAGCGAAGGCCCTCCCCTCCACAACAATCAATTTTCAACACCAGATGCACGGCTTCAATGTACTCCAAAGGTTTAATAGCCAGGAGAATGCACTTTCTGTTGTGTGCCACTGCTGGTGATACGGCCCCCTTCCAGATGCACTCTCGTGCAATCAACCTCGCTCAGCACGGCAACACAGCCACCGCCCGTTAGCAGATGCAACGGGTCTTGCCAAAGCCTCCACTTTATTTCTATTTGCGTCTTCGGGGGCCTTCGCTACCAGTCACTGCTCGTCACAGCTCGTCAGTCAGTGAGGGGAAGTGGGCCGTGGCTCACTTTTTCTCACTCAGTCACACTTGGTAGCGAAGGCCCCCTTCGTTTCGTGTGCTGAAGAGGTGCATTTTTTTTTGGTGAATTTCTCCTTAGCCTTGTGAGCTTTGTGAGAGAGACGCCGGAACACTTTAATTTTTTACTAGTTACGAGCGACGAAGCGTAGCGAAGTCGCGAAGTAACGAAATAAATCGTACGACTGAAGCTTTTGGATTAGCACCTTCATGCCACTTCACAGGGCCTCAATACAGCCTTGAGACACGAGCGCTCAACAAAAAGTCCTCCACAACTGTTCTCTCACAGTTGCTGGACAGGGTGTCTATAATAAAGCGAAAGGATTACGATTTGTTTTGCGGAAACTTGCCGATATCGAAGACCCTCCCCACTCTGTTTCACAACCGTGATTCCTTCTTCTTCTATTTCAGTACCCACTATGTTTGTTTCATTCTTTGCCGGGGTGTGTGCGGTGTCTTGTGCATGTGCCACTGCACAGAAAGCCAAATCAAACCCTGAAACAGAATACTGTGTGCCTGTCATCTTTCCCAACGAACCCTCGACGCACACAAGAACTAAGAGGTATCTGGTGAACCGGCCTTTCCCCTATTTCTTTCATGGGTGAAAATTCAGAATGCTTCTGTACCCTGCCATCGCAACGGAGCCTCGGGGGCTTCGCTCTGTGTCTAACTGAGCCAGGTTGTCCCCTTCTGTGAAGCGCCTCACCTTTCTGCACCCCGAGCGAAGGCCCCTCAGAATACGAAGATCTCAGCGAATATCTTGTCCAACCTGATGCAACGGAGGAGAGAAAATATGGAACACACATCGGGTCCGATTGCCACGGCGGCACGTCCTGTCTATGCCGCATTCGCAGGGCCAGCCATATCTCACCTCAGCACAGGTCGAGGTGTGTGCGTTTCACCCGCACCCCCCCTCCCCCATGCCCCGTTTTGAGTGACATAGGGCCGTGCTCTCATTTTTTCAGGTATGGCTACCTGATTTTTTCCCGAAATCAGCTTCCGAAAAACTCCGCCAAAAATCTACCACCTCCAACCATCTCCAAACTCCACCAAAATTCGGGTCAAAACCAGGTGCGTATTTGCTGACGTGAGTGTTGGAGGCGGGGTAGAGCAGTCCCACGTGTGGCTCTCTCCCGTCACCTGTCGCAGCATGGCGTGCCGCACACTCGAGCACCCTACAAAGGCTTCACTGTTGCGCCTCAACAGAACTCAGCTAGGATGGCGGTGTATATTGCTCTGCGAGCCACCGCGTGTGCTTCCTGTGAAGAACAGTCCGGTGTTGAAGGAACACCGTCCGCCCCCACCCACCCACCCAATCCCTTTCCTCGTTTGTGCGTTGCCACGTGCCGTGTCGAGTTATTCAAGTTCAGCGGGCCCTGTTTTTAAAACCTTTTCCCCTGCCGGCGAGGCCTTGTTGCTACACACCTTCATCTGATATCGACACAGGTCTCTGAGGGGTTTCCTCTCCCGCTTTCTACACAATGGGTAACATGTTTGCGCCGATTCGGAACCTATTCTCAAAACGCGAGATGAGGATTGTTATGATCGGGCTTGATGCGACAGGCAAAAGCACGGTGCTCTGCCAGTTCAAGCCCGGGAAAGCGATGGCGCGGAGCTTCGGATTTGATGTCGAGACAGTAGAGTACAATGACCTGAAGTTCACGGTGTGGGATATCGGTGGGCAGGACAAGCTGCGCCCCCTGTGGACCCATTACTATGCCAACACAGATGCTGTCATCTTTGTCGTCGACAGCAACGACCTTGAGAGGATCGACGAAGCACGTGAGGAACTACACAACATGCTGAGCGATGAAAACCTCGGCGATGATGTCCCACTCCTGGTGTTCGCCAACAAGCAGGACCTGCCCAACGCACTCAGCCCCGAGGAGGTGACCGACAAGCTGGGCCTGCGGTCTGTCGCACGTGACTGGTACGTGCAGCCGGCCTCTGCCGTAATGAACGAAGGGATCTTTGAAGGATTTGACTGGATGTGCGGTGTTCTCAAGAGACGGTGATACACTGTGGCGTTGCATACCGTGGACCTTGCGCATCCCGTCATGACTCGCCCGCACTCCAAAGCACCTCTGCCACTACTCTGTGCCTTTCCACACGCAGCGAGACCTAGATGCCCGCAGATGACCAGCAAGACAGCGTCTTGCCGTGACCTTCCGAACACTCAACCCAGGCGCTGCCAGTGACCTGACAGGTCGAGTTGAATCTGCACATCTCACGGCTTGCCGTACTGCTTTCCCTCCCCATTCGTGATGTGATCTGCACTGTTACCCTAGCCTCGTGGTTGTCACTTGGAGATTCCGCCACGGCCGTGATATCCCCTCAGGCATGTTGAATACCGCCTCTTGTCGAACCGCTCCACTTGAATCAGATGCATCCCAGCTTTCCCTCCCAGGCACATCTACCACACAATGGGCAATGCCGTGTCCTCGATATGGAAGCTCTTTCAGGCGCGTGACGTGAGAGGGTTGATCATGGGCATCGACGCCGCGGGCAAGACGACATTGCTTTACAAGTTGAAGTTGGGCGAGGTGGTCACGACGGTGCCAACCATCGGGTTCAATGTGGAGACGGTGGAGTATCAAGGCCTGAAGTTCACGATGTGGGATTGCGGAGGTGGGGAAAAGTTGCGGGCCCTCCACTGTCACTACTACGCCTCCACGGAAGCAATCGTATGGGTGGTGGACAGCAATGACCGGGACAGGATAGGCTGGGTGCGTGAGGAACTGGAAAAGGCCCTTAATCACGACGAGCTGCGTGACATCCCACTCCTGGTGTTCGCCAACAAGCAGGACCTGCCCAACGCACTCAGCCCCGAGGAGGTGACCGACAAGCTGGGCCTGCGGTCTGTCGCACGTGACTGGTACGTGCAGCCTGCCTGTGCCACAACGGGCGAGGGTATCTACGAAGGCTTCGAATGGCTGAGCACCATACTGAAGGCATCCAAGAAGTCGTGGTGAGTGTAGCTTCCGATTGCTGTGACTGTTACGATTGAGAACCAGTGTGCTGATATGCTGTTGGCATCTTTGCGCACTGTATCTGTTGTGTGTTGTGCAAATATTCAACTCGGGGCCTTCGCTGTTCCACTGTGTCAAACTGTGAGTCAGCTCACTTTCCTGCTTCTGAGCGAAGGCACACTTGCTTCCTTCGAGATGCATCGAGACCCGTGTCTTGCAGCACGGCGGAATCTGCATGACATGTCTCTGCAACACGTGCTGCCGGGACACAGCAGTGCCTCACACCTCTGCGGGCGTGCTCGCCAAGCCCGACCCATCCACGCACTGCCCCTCTCTAGCCCGGTGCGTGCTTACGTGAGAGGCGTCCTGACTGGCTGCACATCCCACACCCACACCTGCGTGAATCTTGCATCAGCTCCCTGCCGCCATGCACTTTCAGCCACATCACAGGTTGTTGCCACGAAGGCTAGGCTGCTGTGTGAGACTGCAGCCTTCGGTGTCACAATGGGAAACGCCTTCGCATCGCTGCTGAGTGTTTTCCGGAAGCCTGACGCGAAGCTGGTGATGATCGGGCTTGACGCAGCAGGCAAGACGACCCTCCTTTACATGATGCACCTCGGAGAGGTGGTCTCGACAATACCAACCATGGGTTTCAACGTGGAGACGCTACATTTCAAGAACCTGAAGTTCACCGTGTGGGACGTTGCTGGCGGTGGTGATAAGCTGCGTCCGTTGTGGCGGCACTACTACGAAGCGGCCCAAGCTGTGGTGTTTGTTGTGGACAGCAACGACCGTGATCGGATCGATCAAGTATGCTACGAAGTGAAGCGCGTTATCGCAGACGATGACCTGCGTGACGTCCCACTCCTGGTGTTCGCCAACAAGCAGGACCTGCCCAACGCACTCAGCCCCGAGGAGGTGACCGACAAGCTGGGCCTGCGGTCTGTCGCACGTGACTGGTACGTGCAGCCTGCCTGTGCCACAACGGGTGAGGGTCTCTACGAAGGCTTCGAATGGCTGAGCGCCATACTGAAGGCACCCAAGAAGTCGTGGTGAGTGTAGCTTCCGATTGCTGTGACTGTTACGATTGAGAACCAGTGTGCTGATATGCTGTTGGCATCTTTGCGCACTGTATCTGTTGTGTGTTGTGCAAATATTCAACTCGGGGCCTTCGCTGTTCCACTGTGTCAAACTGTGAGTCAGCTCACTTTCCTGCTTCTGAGCGAAGGCCCACTTGCTTCCTTCGAGATGCATCGAGACCCGTGTCTTGCAGCCCGGCGGAATCTGCATGGCATGTCTCTGCAACACGTGCTGCCGGGACACAGCAGTGCCTCACACCTCTGCGGGCGTGCTAGCCAAGCCCGACCCATCCACGCACTGCCCCTCTCTAGCCCGGTGCGTGCTTACGTGAGAGGCGTCCTGACTGGCTGCACATCCCACACCTGTGTGAATCTTGCATCAGCTCCCTGCCGCCATGCACTTTCAGCCACATCACAGATTGTTGCCACGAAGGCTAGGCTGCTGTGTGAGACTGCAGCCTTCGGTGTCACAATGGGAAACGCCTTCACATCGATGATGAGTGTTTTCCGGAAGCGCGATCGGGAGCTGTACATGATTGGGCTTGATTCAGCAGGCAAGACGACGCTCATTTACAAGTTGAACCTCGGGCGGATCGCGACCACCCCAGCCCTGATTGATCTCAGCCGGTTCCACTCAGGTAATAGTGCGCGGTTCAAGCATCTTCGGATCTCAGCGTGGGACCTCAGCACTCGTACCTACCCTGCGTTCCTGTCGAAGACAGCTGTTGACGGTTTGATCTTTGTTGTTGACAGCAACGACCACGACAGGATGGACTGTGTGTGTGAGGAACTGGAGAAAGTTCTTGAATATGGACACCTGCGTGACATCCCACTCCTGGTGTTCGCCAACAAGCAGGACCTGCCCAACGCACTCAGCCCCGAGGAGTTGACCGACAAGCTGGGCCTGCGGTCTGTCGCACGTGACTGGTACGTGCAGCCTGCCTGTGCCACAACGGGTGATGGTCTCCACGAAGGCTTCGAATGGCTGAGCGCTGTAGTTTAATACCCATTCCACAACATCATACCATCCGGATGACCTCCCAGGGTAGCCCTGTGGGAGCTGTTGTCAAGCCGCTTGACACCAGACGAGACAGGTTCTTGCTGGTCTTTGTCATGTCACGCCTGGTTTTATTTTGTCTACCACACGCCCCTCCGTGCACTCAACGAAAGTAGTCCAGAGCTGACTTGATGCAATGGCTGGTGTTGCTACCTTCCAGCGGGTGTCCGCTCTCGCTCGATGAAGTGCGGCAGCACACACACACACGAATGACGCCACAACAAATCCTGCTTGGCAGGCTTATTCCACTCCCGCCAGGCCGGCTCGGAGTGCTGCCACAGGGCAGGTCAGGACTAATGGGCAATACTGCGACGTCTCTGGTGAGGGTATTCTGGAAATCAGACACAAACATTGTGATGATGGGTGACCAGTCATCGGGCAAGATGACCATCGTGTCCAAGCTCAACCCGCAACATGTGGCTACGATGCAGCCGGGTCTTGGCTTCAACATGCAGTCGGTTGAGTTCCAACATATGTTGATGGTGGTGTGTAGTATTGGTGGCCATGAAAAGGAACAGATCATCCGGCGGCAGTGCTGCAATGCCGCGCAAGGTGTGATATTTGTAGTTGACAGCAGCGACGTCAGAGACTTGGACTATGTGCATAGCGAGCTGCAGAAGCTGAATGCCGAGCTGCATGACATCCCACTCCTGGTGTTCGCCAACAAGCAGGACCTGCCCAACGCACTCAGCCCCGAGGAGTTGACCGACAAGCTGGGCCTGCGGTCTGTCGCACGTGACTGGTACGTGCAGCCTGCCTGTGCCACAACGGGTGAGGGTCTCTACGAAGGCTTCGAATGGCTGTGCGCTGTTGTTGGCGCACCCACGTTGCCACGATGAGCAGCAACACCTGCTGCCGGGACACAGCAGTGCCTCACACCTCTGCGGGCGTGCTAGCCAAGCCCGACCCATCCACGCACTGCCCCTCTCTAGCCCGGTGCGTGCTTACGTGAGAGGCGTCCTGACTGGCTGCACATCCCACACCCACTCCTGCGTGAATCTTGCATCAGCTCCCTGCCGCCATGCACTTTCAGCCACATCACAGGTTGTTGCCACGAAGGCTAGGCTGCTGTGTGAGACTGCAGCCTTCGGTGTCACAATGGGAAACGCCTTGACGTCGCTGCTGAGTGTATTCTGGAAGCCTGACGCGATGGTCATTATGACTGGCCTCGACTCAGCCGGGAAGACAACAATGATGCACCAGTTGATGGTCGAAGAGGTTCGTACACCCATCCCGAGTAGCGTGCCACGGCCAGAGGCCGCAGGGTGCACGGATCTGAAGTTCAAGGTTTGGAATGTGCATCTCGGTGGCATCACACCGCCACGGTGGCGGCATCCTGACTTCACGGAGGCTGCTGCTGTGATATTCGTTGTCGACAGCAACGACCACACCCGAATTGACGAATCACGCGCGGTGCTGCACGACATGCTACGTGTCGATATCTTGCAAGGTGTACCACTCCTGGTACTCGCCAACAAGCAGGACCTGCCCAACGCACTCAGCCCCGAGGAGGTGACTGACAAGCTGGGCCTGCGGTCTGTCGCACGTGACTGGCATATTCACCCAACCTGTGCCATCACGGGAGAGGGGTTGCGCGAAGTTATAGCATGGCTCCGTCCGATACTCCGACCTGGCGAGGCCGGTGGTGCCACGAGTCCCGTTGCTTGACGGCATTCTGGCTGTGCATCCGTGTTTGTGACGGTTCGGTGTCGCCCGCTGGGGTGCCTTTGTGTGCCTTCAGCTGGTCTTGCATCCCCCACCGGGGAGTGGTTCACACGAGTGGGGTCTGCACTCCAACAAGACGACCGTCGGAGTCATTAGTTCTTGCACTTCCTGACAGGACAGTTCTTTGCCTCTGTGTCTGGCTCGAGCCACGGACACCTGCTCAGCGCATAGCCAGGCCCTCACCTAAGCAAGTCTGTGCTCGCAAAATTTGTACGTGGCGATGGTGAGTTGGCATGTCTGTGGTGTCTCTTCCTGTTGGGCTTCCCGACTGGCTTCCTCGAGGTGAACCGAGACCCGTGTCTTGCAGCACGGCGGAATCTGCATGGCATGTCTCTGCAACACCTGCTGCCGGGACACAACAGTGCCTCACACCTCTGCGGGCGTGCTAGCCAAGCCCGACCCATCCACGCACTGCCCCTCTCTAGCCCGGTGCGTGCTTACGTGAGAGGCGTCCTGACTGGCTGCACATCCCACACCCACACCTGCGTGAATCTTGCATCAGCTCCCTGCCGCCATGCACTTTCAGCCACATCACAGCCTGTTGCCACGAAGGCTAGGCTGCTGTGTGAGACTGCAGCCTTCGGTGTCACGATGGGAAATGCGTTCACGTCAATGATACGTCCGTGCCACAAGCCTGATGTGAAGCTGGTGATGAACGGGCTTGACGCAGCAGGCAAGACGACCCTCCTTTACATCATGCACCTCGGAGAGGTGGTCACGACAGTGCCAACCATCGGTTTCAACGTGGCGACACTACCTTTCAAGAACCTGAAGTTCACCGTGTGGGACGTTGCTGGCGGTGGTGATAAGCTGCGCCCGTTGCGGCGGCACTACTTCGAAGCTGCCCAAGGTGTGGTGTTTGTTGTGGACAGCAACGACCGTGATCGGATCGATGGAGCGCGTGACGAACTGAAGCGCGTTATCGCAGACGATGACCTGCGTGACATCCCACTCCTGGTGTTCGCCAACAAGCAGGACCTGCCCACCGCACTCAGCCCCGAGGAGGTGACCGACAAGCTGGGCCTGCGGTCTGTCGCACGTGACTGGTACGTGCAGCCGGCCTGTGCCACAACGGGTGAGGGTCTCTACGAAGGCTTCGAATGGCTGTGCGCTGTTGTCAACAGATGAAGTGTGGGGATAGTGAACTGTACTTGCGATGCAGTGATGCACACTAACATCCACCGTGCCGACCCCAGTCCCCGTGTTTCTTTTTGACATGTCATTTCCTAACATCCTCGCGCAGTGCCTCACACCTCTGCGGGCGTGCTAGCCAAGCCCGACCCATCCACGCACTGCCCCTCTCTAGCCCGGTGCGTGCTTACGTGAGAGGCGTCCTGACTGGCTGCACATCCCACACCCACACCTGCGTGAATCTTGCATCAGCTCCCTGCCGCCATGCACTTTCAGCCACATCACAGATTGTTGCCACGAAGGCTAGGCTGCTGTGTGAGACTGCAGCCTTCGGTGTCACAATGGGAAACGCCTTCGCATCGCTGCTGAGTGTTTTCCGGAAGCCTGACGCGAAGCTGGTGATGATCGGGCTTGACGCAGCAGGCAAGACGACCCTCCTTTACATGATGCACCTCGGAGAGGTGGTCTCGACAATACCAACCATCGGTTTCAACGTGGAGACGCTACATTTCAAGAACCTGAAGTTCACCGTGTGGGACATTGCTGGCGGTGGTAATAAGCTGCGTCCGTTGTGGCGGCACTACTACGAAGCGGCCCAAGCTGTGGTGTTTGTTGTGGACAGCAATGACCGGGACAGGATAGGCTGGGTGCGTGAGGAACTGGAAAAGGCCCTTAATCACGACGAGCTGCGTGACATCCCACTCCTGGTGTTCGCCAACAAGCAGGACCTGCCCACCGCACTCAGCCCCGAGGAGTTGACCGACAAGCTGGGCCTGCGGTCTGTCGCACGTGACTGGTACGTGCAGCCTGCCTGTGCCACAACGGGTGAGGGTCTCTACGAAGGCTTCGAATGGCTGTGCGCTGTTGTCAACAGATGAAGTGTGATGGTAGTGAGCTGTCCTGACGATGCAGTTCTGCACACTCACATCTGAGGAGCCGTGCCTCCCCAGTCCCCGTGTCTCTTTTTGACATGTCATTTTCTAACATCCTCACGCAGTGCCTCACACCTCTGCGGGAGTGCTAGCCAAGCCCGACCCATCCACGCACTGCCCCTCTCTAGCCCGGTGCGTGCTTACGTGGGGCACCTCTGAGAAGACTGCCCCATCCACTTGCCTTCGGCAATGCTCGAAGGGGTGTCAACAGCGGCACCTCCCCTCGTGTCGCCCTTTTGGTCTCGAGGAGAGAGGCCAAGCTGCAGGCCTCACTGGTCATCTCCATGGATGGGAGAAGGCCCGCCGATTTGCCAAGATCTGCATGCACTCAGCTGACGGACTTGCCCCGACGCCCCTCCTGGTGCCCCCCTGGTTGCTGATCTGAGGAGGACATGTCTTCTATTTCTTATTGAGAGTTGTGATCACAGCGCATGACAGTGTGCCTGTGCAAATCCTTGGTTCGTACAAACCAAAATCATGTGTGGCGTGCGCACTGACCATCTGCAACAGGTTATCGATGATTGGCAAAGAATACGTCTGCCACGACTCTTTTTGAATCTTGACAAGCAGATGTCTGGCCAATACCACCACCACCACCACTCTGCCAGGCGGCACCGCCCTCCGGCGCAGTGCATCGTGGCTCAATGGGGAACGCCCTCATGTCATGGGTGAGCCCCTTCGGGAAGCAGCAGGCACAGCTTCTCATGGTAGGCCTCGACGGGGCAGGCAAGACCACCGTGCTGTACAAGCTGAAGCTGGCCGACACCATCACCACACTCCCCACCGTCGGGTTCAACGTGGAAACGGTGCAGCACAAAAACCTGAAGCTGAAGGTGTGGGACATGGGCGGGCAGGAGAAACTCCGCCCGTTGTGGCGGACGTTCTACGGAGGGACGGATGGGATCATCTTCGTCGTAGACAGCAACGACCAGAGCAGGCTGTCGGTGGCGCGTGACGAGCTGCACAGACTCGTCACAGAGGACAAGCTCCGCGATACAGCGCTCCTGGTGCTGGCCAACAAGCAGGACCTGCCCTGCGCCTACACCCCCGCAGACCTGATGGACACACTGCAGCTCGAAACTCTGAATGTCAGGAAGTGGCACATCCAGGGCGCGTGCGCCAAGAGTGGGGATGGACTCTACACCGGACTCGACTGGCTTGCCACAGCTATGCGGCGTCGCTGACCCGGGGTTCGGAGATGATGCACGCAAGCCAGGTCGCCCTTGTTCCCCTTGCTGAGTGGGGGCATCCCTTGTGCTCGCTGTCCGATCAGGCGGCACACCTACGGCCTGTATAGGATTGCTTTGGGCTCTTGGGGCATTCAGGCAACCCACGGCAGGTCCAGCCAGCGCCGCCTCCTGTTCTGGCACAGCCCCAGGGGGGTCTGGGAGCCCGTTTGCCGGTTTGCCGCTCTGATGTGGCTCATGAGGGCATCTTCAACCTACCCTCCCTGCCTAGTCTGAGGCACCGATGAAAAAATATGCTCAAATTGTTCAAACGGTGGTGAAAAATACGGGCTTTTCGGGTGATCACAACAAGAATGGAATGCCTTTCCTGCACCGCTGCTCTTCCATGGCTTCATGAATCCACTGTGTTGTCAGAATACCCTGAAACAGCGGCGCCGTCGTGGCGGCACTTCTGTCCCCTCTCGCCGGGGGGACTGTGACGAACGTGAAATACGACACGAAAAAAACGGCTCAAAAATTCCTGGAATTCTAAAAACCAGATCTCTCTCCTCACGTCGATTTGCTCCCGCTGATCCCATCGCAAAACAAGGCAAGGGTTGGTCTGCAGCACATTTGTTGTTAGACACTCATGCGGGAGGAAAGTGCCGCTAGCCAGGGGCCTCACTCAAGCACCCACCTTGCGCACTGCATCCCCTACGTTGACACAGGCGAGGGGACAACGCATTCAGCAGGGCCAGGCAGTGCAGCAGCTTTGATCAGCTGTGCCAGGATGCCCCCCCATGGCTGGTGCGGTCTGCACCCCCCACCCGGAGGGGTGGACACAACCTTGCATCATCGGGTGGGTAGGCCGCCTCTAATTTTCCTTTTCTGCTACTTCGCGAACCCTTCCCCCGCCACCCTCGTCCCATCGAATCAACGCCACCCTCGCCACCCTAGCCTCTGTTCCCCCCCTTCTCTCTCTCTCTCTCTCTCTCTCTCTCTCTCTCTCTCTCTCTCTCTCTCTCTCTCTCTCTCTCTCTCTCTCTCTCTCTCTCTCTCTCTCTCTCTCTCTCTCTCTCTCTCTCTCTCTCTCTCTCTCTCTCTCTCTCTCTCTCTCTCTCTCTCTCTCTCTCTCTCTCTCTCTCTCTCTCTCTCTCTCTCTCTCTCTCTCTCTCTCTCTCTCTCTCTCTCTCTCTCTCTCTCTCTCATGGCTGGCCTCCTCCACAATGTGCGCCAGTGGTGGTCTCATCGGTACTTTACTCGGTACGGCCCCTACACTAAAACAACAAAGAATTCCATTCTGGGGGGGGGGGGGGCAAGGCTGGACAAATGCTGCATTTTAAAAATAAAAAACATAAAATAAAATAAAGTGCAATAAAATGCAGTAAAGTGCAGTAAAATGCAGTAAAGTGCAATAAAGTGCAGGAGAGCGTGTTGTAGGGGTGGCTCGGCGTGACGGTGGGCAGGACGCTGACCTGCCGTGCCAGGGGACCCTGATCCGCCCACTCTGGCCAACACAAGGCCACCAAGGCAGTACCCCCGCCAGGCCCGCCCTGCTGCTGTTCGGCATGCTTGATGCTGCTTCCGAGCGCCGGGGCCAATCAGGCAGCAGGCGCACCCCAGCACCGCAGGCGCAGCAGGGCGGACCAGCACGGCGGTGTGCGGTGGGCAGTCCACCTTCCTCGGACGTTGTACAGCTGAGCTGATCTGGCGTACGGGTTCTTCACCATCCCGTTCGGGGAGGCTGGACATCAGAGCGGACTGAAAGCACTCAAAGCAGGACTGAAGCCAGGCGGAGGCCGCACCGATCAGGTCCTGCTAACCCACCGACCCAACATAGGCAGGGCACATCCATCCCGGCCTGCATTCTCTGCCGGAGCCTTGGTGCGTCCCTGTGACCTTCAGGAGAACCTCCGTGCAGGAGCGGTACTTTTTGCCATCTTCTGCGGGTTTGCGGCTGTCCGCAAACTTGCAGACGTGGCTGCACCTCTGTAAAGTGGGTGTGACTCCAGCATTTGGCCTGTCCATAGTGGTCCTCCCAGCTGTACGTATGCGAAGCCCAAGGCACCACTCAGGACCATGCACTTTATCCAAAAATCCGGAAAATAAAATACAATAAAATGCAGTAAAATGCAGTATAATAAAGTGCAGTAAAGTGCAGTAAAAATTTGCTGCCAGCCTTGGGGGGGGGGTGGGGGGCGGTGGTCTACTGCTCTGTGCGACTGTGTGGTTGTGTGTGGCAGAGCTAAGTCCCCTTGGGGAGGTTTTTTGCAGCCGGTTTTTGTGAGGCAGGGCACAGCAGGCACAGACGTGCACATCACGTCTTTTTCTGACCTTTTCTGCAGTTCTAAGCGAAGAAGGTACCCCCCCTCTCAGGCGGCATGTTGTGCACCTCACAGCCCTCGCCCCCCAGTCCGTCAGGGCTGTGCTTGTCATTTGCCAAAAAAACAGACTCGGAGTTGCCTTTGTACGAACGTTGCCTGCTCCCCCCCCATCCATGAAAATGCAATTCGGGATGGTTTATTGTTTGTACGGACGGTGCCTGCGTGTGTGCAGTCCATCCAGGTTCCTTTTTTTTTTCGCCAGAAAGCACATCCTGTTCTGCCAAACACAAAGGGAGGGGATGCAGTGGGGGGGGATCAGGTGCCACGTATGCGTGCACCCCTTCCAACACGCCCTGCTTTAGGATGGATGTCTCCACCCACCCCCGTTGGCGTGCGCCTCTGCCACATGAGGGGGGCACAGCCGGGTGTGCCGGGAGGGCATGTTTCCTCGGCTGCCGTCAGACGAGAGCGAGTCCCCCCTTCCTTCGGAGACGAGGTTCGGGTGGAGTTCTCACCTGAGAATGTCACCGCTGGTCGAGGGGGCGGGGTGGGGTGCGTTGGTGTGCGTGTGTGCCAGGTCTTGGGGTGTGGGGGTGGGGTGGGCGATGGATGAGCAGAGCAAACCGACAGGTTGCTCGTCTTCTTGTTCATGAGCCCGGTGCATGCTGCCCTGATTTCTTCCGTTCATCTGTTTTGTTCTGCCCAGAGAGGGGGGGGGGGGGCAAGTCGTCGCTGTTGTACAGCGGCGACTGAAACACGGCTTTCCTCTATTTTGGTCAATGTATGTCGGGAGAGCTCGTCAAAAGAAGTGAATGGTAATACCCAACATGGTCCCAAAATTAGCCCCAAAAAAATGACCCGCAGCCCCAGGTCTGCCTGGCAGCCATACAGGGCTGCACGTAACACAACCCTGGAAGGTTTTATGTGTGGCCAGGGCACGCCTGCCTTGCCAGAGCTGGAACACTATCTTGACACTGTGGAAGTCCATATTTTTTGTTGCCAGTTCGGCGTAGCCAACTACAGGCACTTCCACCCACGTGGATCCTGCGAACACTTCACACGCCCGGAAGGACTGTGTGGGGGTGTTCAGAGCTCGAAGATCACCGAATTTCGTTCCTCCCCCTTCTCTCTTGAGCTTTGCTCGGTTTACAGAATTTAAGGAAGGGTGGTAGGATTCGGCTGTGGGACAGCACATTCTCTCCTCTGTTCCTAGCCTGGTTTGCCTTGAACGCACGAATCTCATTTCACGGAAACCATTGCGCTACTGCATACGAAGAATCTGTGCACGCGAAGAGGGCCATGCTGGGGTAATCATCCCTCTTGGTGACGCCGTTGCCAACCCTGTCCCTGTTTGTGGAAAGGAGCTCAGCGGCTCAACGAAAGCAACCCCCACATCACAATTACGGCAGCATCGCCCTTGCAGAGGACACGGTGTTGCACTACCTGCATCCAGTCTTACCTTGCAGAGGACACACCACCACTCACTTGCCTGCGCCAGTAGGGATTCCTTCTGGCCAAACAGGGGCCCTCAGGTGATACACGTCGCACACAGCAGCAAAGAAGGGGATAAATCCCTGCACTGCGGTGGTGGTGAGATTCCGTTATCCACGGCACACCTGATGAGGGCCCTGTGCTGGTCGGTGTCGGCCGCCGTTTGTGTCGTTGTGGGCTGAGCGGCCTGCTTGTTCTGTGTCTTTCAGATTCCCCACACCAGGGGGCTCTGTGCAAAGGCCTTGTGGGCCCTAGGCCCTTCTGAGGTGTTCCGGTCTGATTGCTGGGGCTCAGTCGAGTCGCAAGGCGTGGCGCTACGTTACGATCTTTCCCACCCACCCCCACACGCCCCCAGAAACAAAATCCTGACCACCTTCCCTCCGCAGCAGTGGGGCCGGCATCCAGAAGGCTGCTGGTTGGCCTTCGAAGTCGAACGGAACGAAGAAGAAGCGCAAAGCGAATAGTCCTCGCCCCCACCCACCCCACCCCACGTTTGCACTTTACTCTCCTCTGCATGGGCAGATAACACCCTGTTCACCACCCTCATCCAATCAGAAAAGGCGAGCTTCGAAGGCGAGCCTCTACACAAAGGTTGCAGCAACTATGGGCAATGTGCCGCCTGCGTTTTCTGGTGCGTTTTCCACGCGTGATGTGAAGGTGCTTATGGCTGGTCTGGACGCAGCGGGTAAGAGCACAGTGCTGTACAAGCTGAAGTCTGGGAATAGGCTCACGACTATCCCAATGGCAGTGCGGTGTGGGACTGTCGAGCGTCGGAACATGCGGCTCCACCTGAGGGACACAAGCAGCAGGCAATGGGACTACGACGCTGAGGGAGCAGGTGCGGTTGTCTTCATTGTCGACAGCAACGACGCATCCAACATCGAGCGGGCGCGCGACGAGCTCCACAAGCTGGCAACTGACGACACCCTGCGCGATGCGACCCTGCTCGTGATGGCCAACAAGCAGGACCTCCCGCGTGCCATGTCCCCCGCAGAGCTGACCGACAGGCTGGGCCTGAAGTCGCTGCGCCTCCGCGAGTGGTTCATCCAGGGGACCTGCGCTGCCACAGGCGAGGGGCTGTACGAGGGGCTTGACTGGCTGGCGGCCTCCGTACAGCGCGTATGTGCTTAGCATTCCCTCACACGGCGCAAGCTGCCGAAGAGCTGCCACACAGGCCCCGACACGCTTTGCATGCGCACCGACTGCTCGCTGTATTATTCTGTTCCGTTTCGTAACGTGGGGTGCCCCGGTTGCATCTAGCCCGCACCGTTGGGCAAGGCGTGTATCGTATCTTGCTGCTTGTGAGGCGGCCACCCATCTAGCCCTGGTGGCCCCAGGTATAGCTTTGTCTGTGTCGGGGATGACAGGATGCTCGACCCCCCTGCCCCTCTCGCCCCCTCGGTTATTCACGCGCGTGTCGTGGTTAGAGTGATCAGTTTGTACTGTTGTGACTTCACTGCCACGGACACACACACCCTCCCAAAATGCAGCATATCTGCACCACCTACACAACCCAAAACAACCGAATATGGGGAACATTATGACTGCGCTGTCGAACCTGTCCAACGCGTTTGGCAAGAAGAACGCCAAGATGCTGATGGTCGGTCTTGATGCGGCAGGCAAGACTACCGTGCTGTACAAGCTGAAGCTCGGTGACCTGATCACCTCCATCCCTACCATCGGGTTCAACGTGGAGACCGTGGAGTACAAGAACCTGAAGTTCACGATGTGGGACATCGGCGGGCAGGACAAGCTGCGCCCCCTGTGGCGCCACTACTTTGAGGGGACGGACGGGATCATCTTCGTGGTGGACAGCAACGACCAGGACAGGGTGGCGCTCGCGCGCGACGAGCTCCACAAGCTGGCAACTGACGACGCCCTCAGCAACGCTGCCCTGCTCGTGATGGCCAACAAGCAGGACCTCCCGCGTGCCATGTCCCCCGCAGAGCTGACCGACAGGCTGGGCCTGAAGTCGCTGCGCCTCCGCGAGTGGTTCATCCAGGGGACCTGCGCTGCCACAGGCGAGGGGCTGTACGAGGGGCTTGACTGGCTGGCGGCCTCCATGAAGCGCCGGTCGCTGTGAGGCTGCCCGGGGGGGGCGTTACACCCGCAATTTTACTCGATCGTCCTTTATGTGACTTCTTGTTTTTACCCCTGCCTATTTCTTGGAATACTCACCCCTTGCCGAAACTGAACCAAAAAATATCATAGGCCGGATTCCCCCTCTCTCTCTTCTTCTTTTCTTCTTTTTCCTCCGGAAAAAAGAAGCAAAAAAATCGTCAACCTGACCTTGCTTTCGAGGGCAATACCGAGAAGCCCGAAAAAGCCAACCGAGATTATTTGTTTTGTTGGGGGGACACACACGCCGTCAACGGCGTCTATTCCACCACCTTGCAGTTTTGCTGTTCCCTTTCTTATGTCTACCCCTTTGCAGCGCCCCCTTCCTAACCAGGGGGCGCATAGGTGCGTCCTGGCTTTGCAGATCCACCTGCAGTGTGGCCAGCCCCCACCTGGTTGCCCGCCGAACGCCAGAACCTACCGTCCGAATTCTCCTCCCGCCACCCTCTCCCCAGACCCTCAAACCCCCCCTTTGCCACTGCAGGCACATCTCCTGCCTCTTGAGGTCGCAATGTCAGTCACACGTTTCACCCCCTGCAGGCAGGTGGCACGCTCGTCGAGCGGCGCAGTGTGTTGGATATGGGGAGTGTGTACCCCCCCTGCACGTGGGCGGAGCGGAAGGACAAGGTGTTCGTGACGATCGACCTTCTGGCCTGCGATGGCGAGGTGACGTTTGAGCCCACCAAGATCTCCTACAAGGGCACAGGCAAGAAGATGGGTGCCGATCCGGTGTCGTGGGACTTCAGCTTCGACCTTCTCAACGAGATCATCCCTGCGGACAGCACGTGGCGTGCATCCGACAGGTGTGTCGAGATTGTGGGGGTGAAGAAGGCACAAGAGGGCCCATACTGGGAGAAGCTTGTGACACAGGCTAACAAGATGACCAAGTCGTGGCTGACGACCAACTGGGGGCTCTATGTGGAAGAAGAGGATGAGGATGACGCAGCAAACGCAAAGGTGGCTGGGTATGTCGCGGGTGGGAAGGGGGTGCGTCGCCTTGTCAGCGGATGAACCACCAGACCAACACGAGTGAGAGAAAGGGGGCGATGCAGAGTGTTGTGTTTGCCTTGGGGAGGGGTGGGCGATCGGACCCGATTGCAATAGGAGCCGACACTTTTCCAAAAATAATCTTTCATTTCGTGTGTGCTTTACCGTCAGCCAGACCAGGCACGACGATCCTATGCGCAACCTGCCTGTCTAAGCCTTGCCTGCCTCACATCCCCCTCCCCTGCAGGTTTGGAGGCTACGGCGACAAGAGCCGGATGGTCCCCAGCGGCGCCATCAGCGACAGCGATTCGGATGGGGGCGTCGACGACCGGGCAGCAGACATCTCTGATATCATGGGATGAAGCGGGTGCGCTCAGCATATGCAACCGCACTGCCTGCCCTGAAATTCTGCCCTGTTTAGAACGGCAAGGCAGAACGGAAGCGATTAGTGGGCTGCCCGCAATGCCCCACTTCGGGGCGGTGGGTCAACGGGCGGTGCCTGCGCACGGATCGCTCGCGCAGACCACCGCCACCCGCCGCTGCCCCCACCACCCCCCCCCCCCCTCCCCGATTATTCCCAGTGGGCGGAACCCTTCCCTCTCTTCCAAACCGTGCTAAGTGTGACGCACACTTTGTGAGTGCCACACACTCACTTATCTGCACTTTAGAGCCTGAAGGCCCTCTCCCCCCCTCCCCCCCCAGTAGATTCTTTTGATCTCGCAAGCTGCTGCGGTGTGCCGTGGGGGGTTTTATTGCATCCATCTGGATCGGGCCTGCCTCAGGCTGCCCAGACACATGCCATTGCGTGCGCCAAGAGGAGTGAACGCGCCAGAAATTGGCGTTGACCCTCCTCTCTCTCTCAGGGGATTGAAGACAAGGAGAAAAGGAGAAGGCACGGGGGCAACGGGATTGTGCCCTGCTGGGGCAGGCGTGGGTTGCCTGCCCATGCGGTTGTCCTGGGGAGGGGGGGGGGGTGGAAGGAGGAGGGTGTTGCGTGTTTGAGTGAGTGAGGTAACCCAACCCGCACTGCCTGGCACAGTTTGCCTTAACCTTCGTAACCTCCCCCCCTTCCCCCCTCACTCCCCTCCTGGAAGGGTAGAAATGGAAAGGGTTTTCACGGGGGTGGGTGGGTGGGTGATTCTGGATTGGCAAAACCCCCGAGGGCAAGAATAAGGAAGCCCTTGGCTATTGCCGTTGCGTCTTGTGGTTTCCCGTGTTTACAGCGGTTCTCTGCTCCCCCCTCCCCTAACCCCCTCCCACCCTTCCCATCCCTGGTGGTGGCAATCCAAAAAAAAAGAGTTCGCAATGGGGGCCCTCGCTACCGAGTGAGAAAAAGTGAGAAAAAATGAGCGGAAAAACGCCCAAAAAAAGAGTGTGGGGAGTTGGGGGGTCCCTAGCCTGGGGAGCGTATTTGGACCCCGATTCTCGAAAAAGACGATCTCGGTGTGGCTCAGATCGAAGGGTTGACTCACAACATGGCGATTTGGTGCAAATTTCAGAGAAAATCCCACGTGCTACTGCGAACGACGAGACTCGGACGTCCCTGGGGAGGGAACCCCCTGGTCCCACGCATGCAGGTGTGTGGTCCGAAGAGCCAGTGGTACGGCTGGCCGACACCACAAGTGCAGCTCGTGGCGGTCGGACACAGGAGGCCAGCAGGGGCGCAGTACCGGAGGCACGTGCAGGGGCCCCTTGGTGGGTGGGTCAAGGCAATCAGTCACGGCGCAACGTGTTCCAGGCGGGCGAGGCTGTCATGGCGTTCGGCACTAACCTTCACCAGGTTTTTGGTTCCCCACACGGCCGCGACACCCTCTTCGTCTAGAGTGGGTCCGCGACTCGGAGTACAGAGCCGATCCACCCGCACCGATGTCCAACACCGCCGACTCCGGGCCACCCTCCAAATCCGCCCGTAGAGGGGCGCTGGAGGACGGCCCGGAGGTCATCGACGCGCTACCTTCACCCCCCTCGCGGTCAGCTTCATGGAGAAGCTGGTGAAGGCGATGGCGGGGGTGCGGACACCAAGGCCAATGTGGGACATCGGTGCAGGAGACGGTTCCCGCTGCACGGGGAGGCGAAGTGTATTAAGGGACAACGTCGGAGGGGCTGATCCCCGAGGCGATGGTGCGCCTGGTCAGAAGCGAGCTGAGCGGCGTGGTAGGCCCACCCCGCGCTCACGGAGGCACGGAGCAGGAAGGAGGCACGGGGGACGGCTACGACGCGAGTACAGCAGGCCGCGAAGCAGGATGGTATCCGTCGTCTACGGGAGAAGCTGCGCCGCCTCAACAGGGAGGCCCACAACGGGGGCCCTCGCCGAGTGATAAAAAGTGAGAAGTCAGCCATGTTTGGCTGAAAACTGACGACTCGTGACTCACAGTGACTCGGCGCGAGGACCCCCAACGTCCCACGACGCACTGTGGTTCCGGGTTGCTATGGCCCACGCTTACCAGGACAACCGACCGGCAGGGGATGTCCTGTCAATCCCCCCCGGGACATTGGTGTACTTGGTGGATTCCCCCCACGAACGCCTTTAGTCGAGTGGCTTCGCCACGGTCAGGGAGACTTGGAATAGGGAGGAGCGCGCGCGAGGTTTTTGTTGCTGCTTGGTTGCTGTTGTTTGCTGTGTTGTTTCTCATCACTGTTGCTGCATAGTGCAGTTTCCGCCACGTGCGTTGCACGGTTGGACGGGGGCGCGACCACCACCACCCTTCATCAGGAAATCGGGTTGTGTGTGCGTTGGTGATCGGCCCCTCTCGCAGATCTTGACTAGTCAGGCTGGCCCCCCTCCCCTCTCCGGCCCTCTGGGCAAACTATTGCTTTGTTGTGCTTCTCGCGTCGCGCGAAGATACTTGCTCCACACTATTCACTAAATCTCCGATTCCCCCCGATTCCCCCCAGCACATTCGTGTACTTGGCGGATTCCCCCCGATTCCCCCCAGTACATAGTCATACTTGGCGGATTTCCCCCGATTGCCCCCAGCGCATAGTCATGCTTGGCGGATTCCCCCCGATTCCCCCCAGAACATAGTCAGGCTTGGCGGATTTCCCCCGATTCCCCCCAGTACATTCGTGTACTTGGCGGATTCCCCCCGATTCCCCCCAGTACATTGTCGTACTTGGACGATTCCCCCCGATTTCCCCCAGTACATTGTCATACTTGGACGATTCCCCCCGATTCCCCCCAGTACATTGTCATACTTGGACGATTCCCCCCGATTCCCCCCAGTACATTGTCGTACTTGGACGATTCCCCCCGATTCCCCCCAGTACATTGTCATACTTGGACGATTCCCCCCGATTCCCCCCAGTACATTGTCATACTTGGACGATTCCCCCCGATTCCCCCCAGTACATTGTCGTACTTGGACGATTCCCCCCGATTCCCCCCAGTACATTGTCATACTTGGACGATTCCCCCCGATTCCCCCCAGTACATTGTCGTACTTGGACGATTCTCCCCGATTCCCCCCAGTACATTGTCATACTTGGACGATTCCCCCCGATTCCCCCCAGTACATTGTCGTACTTGGACGATTCCCCCCGATTTCCCCCAGTACATTGTCATACTTGGACGATTCCCCCCGATTCCCCCCAGTACATTGTCGTACTTGGACGATTCCCCCCAGTACATTGTCGTACTTGGACGATTCCCCCTACGAACGACTTTAGTCGAGTGGCTTCGCCACGGTAAGGGAGATTTAGAATAGGGAGGAGCGGCGCGCGCGAGGTTTCTGTTGCTGTTTGCTTGCTGTTTTTGCTGTGTTGTTTCTCATCACTGTTGCTGCATAGTGCAGTTTCCGCCACGTGCGTTGCACGGTTGGACGGGGGCGCGACCACCACCACCCTTCATCAGGACATCGGGTTGTGTGTGCGTTGGTGCTCGGCCCCTCTCGCCTTTTAAACACCCGCACACACACACAACAATGACAGAGTGCAAGACTCTGGCCGAGCTGGAGGCGCACCTGGACGGGGGGAAAGGGCAGTCGTACGACTGGTCCCCCCCGACCGCGCAGCTCGCGGCGGTGAACGTCGACGTGGTGCAGGCGGGCCTCGTCCGGCAGAAGGTGCCGTACCCCGCCCTCCTCGGCACCCTGAGGAGCTTGCTCGCGGAGGCTGCGACGAAGAACATCGCGCAGGACCGCATCCTCCCGTCGGCCCTGGACGCGCTCGTCCAGGGGGTCGGCGACTGGTCGGGGATCGCGCTGGTGAGGCTGCTGGCGACGGTGCAGCTGTGCACGGGGCGGCTGGGGCAGGTGGAGTCGGTGGCGCGCCTCCGCGGGGAGTCCACGGCCCCGGTGGCCTCCTCCTCGGTGGCCCCCCAGCAGCTGGCGGCGGGTGGGGGCATGGGCGAGGTGATCGCCCTGATGCACCAGCAGCGGCCCCTCTCGCAGATCTTGACTAGGCAGGCTGTCCCCCCTCCCCTCTCCGGCCCTCTGGGCAAATTATTGCTTTGTTGTGCTTCTCGCGTCGCGCGAAGATACTTGCTCCGCACTATTCACTAAATCTCCCGATTCCCCCCAGTACACAGTCATACTTGGCGGATTTCCCCCAATTCCCCCCAGCACGGGGGAATCCGCTAAGTACGACTATGTACTGGGGGGAATCGGGGGGAATCGTCCAAGTATGACAATGTACTGGGGGGAATCGGGGGGAATCGTCCAAGTATAACAATGTACTGGGGGGAATCGGGGGGAATCGTCCAAGTATGACAATGTACTGGGGGGAATCGGGGGGAATCGTCCAAGTACGACAATGTACTGGGGGGAATCGGGGGGAATCGTCCAAGTACGACACTGTACTGGGGGGAATCGGGGGGAATCGTCCAAGTACGACAATGTACTGGGGGAAATCGGGGGGAATCGTCCAAGTACGACAATGTACTGGGGGGAATCGGGGGGAATCGTCCAAGTACGACAATGTACTGGGGGGAATCGGGGGGAATCGTCCAAGTACGACAATGTACTGGGGGGAATCGGGGGGAATCGTCCAAGTACGACAATGTACTGGGGGAAATCGGGGGGAATCGTCCAAGTACGACAATGTACTGGGGGGAATCGGGGGGAATCGTCCAAGTATGACAATGTACTGGGGGAAATCGGGGGGAATCGTCCAAGTACGACACTGTACTGGGGGGAATCGGGGGGAATCGTCCAAGTACGACAATGTACTGGGGGAAATCGGGGGGAATCGTCCAAGTACGACAATGTACTGGGGGGAATCGGGGGGAATCGTCCAAGTATGACAATGTACTGGGGGAAATCGGGGGGAATCGTCCAAGTACGACACTGTACTGGGGGGAATCGGGGGGAATCGTCCAAGTACGACAATGTACTGGGGGAAATCGGGGGGAATCGTCCAAGTATGACAATGTACTGGGGGGAATCGGGGGGAATCGTCCAAGTACGACAATGTACTGGGGGGAATCGGGGGGAATCGTCCAAGTACGACAGTGTACTGGGGGGAATCGGGGGGAATCAACCAAGTACACTAATTTGCTGGGGGGAATCGGGGAGTGCCCCTACAGGAGGTGGGGACCACTGTGAGTCACTACGAGTCACTACGAGTCACGTGACTGGTAGCGAGGCCGGTCTGGACCTCTGGGTGGAATTTTCTCATATTGTGCCAAGTCCCCACCCGGAGTTCCAGACCGGCCTCGCTACCAGTCAAGTGACTCGTAGTGACTCGTAGTCAGCCAAAAACCTGAAAATTCACCCTTCTCCCCAGGCCAGCCAAAAAAGCCCCCTGACTCACTGACGAGCCGTGACGACCCGTGACTGGTAGCGAGGGCCCCCAATGAAAAGTGCAGGGTCGCTCGTGCCTGACCTCCTCGTGCCTGACTCCCGGGCCTACACCACACACAACACCCCCCCCCCCCCCCCTAGGCATACTTGTACCCCCATATGGGGAAGGCCAAAAATATGGGGAAAATATGGGGGGAATAGGGGGGTGTCGATTCTGGACAAAAAATAAATTTTTTCAAAAAAAAAACCGAAAAATCGGGGGAAAATGCTGAAAAATGGCAAAAAAAAGAGTATGGGGAGTTGGGTCCAGTTTAGCAAAGTCGTCATATTTTGAACGATTTTGAACGATTTTTGGCCGTGCTCGTAGCATTCCCCGTTGAGGGGGTCGCTATTTCGTGTTCTCCTGGCCGCACGGAGGCATTGCCTTACGTCGCCTCTTCCTCTTTTCCTTTGGTGGTGTGTTGGTCTGGCACAGAGGGCGGGACCGTGCTGATATGCACAGTGACGACTCTCCCTTTTGTTTTGTGCCCGCCTCCACCGAGATTCGGCTGATGCCTCTCAGACTGGGGGCGGGCGGTCGCCGACCCTTTTCTGTACGAGGTTTTCCACAGGCTGCACACCTGCCCCGCGGCTGTGTGGCAGTCTTCGCGGAGTGCAATGCGAAGGTCTGGCCTGACGTGGTGTGACTATTTAGACTCCAGGTGTCTCCACCCTTCCTGGTCTGGGGAGCCTCGGTACCCAAGCAGTTTTCGGTCATGCCCTGGACCACGGCCGTGCTAGACTCCTGGTGCAGGCACCCGTCATGGTCCGGGGACGGCCCCCCCAGGCAGTTTAACGTCTTACCCAGGACCTTTTTTTTTCCCTCTTGTGTCCCATGCCTTGTTTGCAGTGATCGCATTGTTGGCCATCCTTGCTGTAGTTCGGCATGCCGCCCTTCCCACCTTCCCCCACCCCCTCCCCGGCGGTTTTGCTCTCCGTGTGGTTTGGTGGTACTGGTGAGCCATCTGGGGAAAGAACCTTGACAATCCCGGGCCGGCAGTACGTTCGTCACCCCCACGGGCTCGGCCGGTTTCTAAACCTTTAGGCAATCTACGTCCGCAGGCCAAGAACCCGGTGTGCAGATGCACGTTGGGAGCCCCCTGAAGTCCGCACACGCCCTCTCTGAGTAGTCCCCGACCAAGCGCTGGCCTCTCTGACCGACTACCATGCCGCCGCAGGCCAAGAACCCGGTGTGCCGAAGCACGTTGGGAGCCCCCTGAAGTCAACACAGCACCCCGCCAGTGGCTCCAGCTGTCCCTCCCCATGTCAGAGTTGACGGAAAAAGGCGGACCCTCTTTTGTCCCAGTGCTCCGTGCTATGCACTGGGACCCCGTTGCCCAGGCGGACCAGCCTGGGGGAGCCCTCGGGGTGTGGGGTTGAGTTTTACGACTTCCCTAGGTCTTAGGTAGTTTAAGGTCGTGCCCAGGACCTTATTTTTCGGGTGTTTTTTTGAATGGGACACCCGAAGAACCCGTTGAGACGTGAATGACATCGTGAACATATCTGCCAGAGAATCCTCAAGCTTCGTGCCTCAAGAACGTGGGACAACACGGCGCTGCAGGCGCATCCTGGGCCGCAGACCAGCAAGCCGGCAAAATAGCCAAGGCCGCCTACACGGCGAGCCTTCTACAGATTCCAGATTGCTCAAACGAGCGTGTCCAGGAAGCTTGAGCTTTGGGTGGGGACGGGATGAAGTCATGGGGGGGGGGGGGGGGCGGGGCGGGGGTGGCTGGGGGGAACCTCTAGAGGTAGGGGGCAACCCATTAGTGGCTGGGGGGAACCTCTAGAGGTAGGGGGCAACCTATTGGTGGCTGGGGGGAACCTCTAGAGGTAGGTGGCAACCCGTTAGTGACTGGGGGGAACCTCTAGAGGTAGGTGGCAACCCATTGGTGGCTGGGGGGAACCTCTAGAGGTAGGTGGCAACCCATTAGTGGCTGGGGGGAACCTCTAGAGGTAGGTGGCAACCCATTAGTGACTGGGGGGAACCTCTAGAGGTAGGTGGCAACCCATTGGTGGCTGGGGGGAACCTCTAGAGGTAGGGGGCAACCTATTGGTGGCTGGGGGGAACCTCTAGAGGTAGGTGGCAACCCATTAGTGGCTGGGGGGAACCCCTAGAGGTAGGGGGCAACCCATTAGTGGCTGGGGGGAACCTCTAGAGGTAGGGGGCAACCTATTGGTGGCTGCGGGGAACCTCTAGAGGTAGGTGGCAACCCATTGGTGGCTGGGGGGAACCTCTAGAGGTAGGGGGCAACCTATTGGTGGCTGCGGGGAACCTCTAGAGGTAGGTGGCAACCCATTGGTGGCTGGGGGGAACCTCTAGAGGTAGGGGGCAACCTATTGGTGGCTGGGGGGAACCTCTAGAGGTAGGTGGCAACCCATTGGTGGCTGGGGGGAACCTCTAGAGGTAGGTGGCAACCCATTAGTGGCTGGGGGGAACCCCTAGAGGTAGGGGGCAACCCATTAGTGGCTGGGGGGAACCCCTAGAGGTAGGGGGCAACCCATTAGTGGCTGGGGGGAACCTCTAGAGGTAGGGGGCAACCTATTGGTGGCTGGGGGGAACCTCTAGAGGTATGTGGCAACCCATTGGTGGCTGGGGGGAACCTCTAGAGGTAGGGGGCAACCTATTGGTGGCTGGGGGGAACCTCTAGAGGTAGGTGGCAACCCATTAGTGACTGGGGGGAACCTCTAGAGGTAGGTGGCAACCCATTGGTGGCTGGGGGGAACCTCTAGAGGTAGGTGGCAACCCATTAGTGGCTGGGGGGAACCCCTAGAGGTAGGGGGCAACCCATTAGTGGCTGGGGGGAACCCCTAGAGGTAGGGGGCAACCCATTAGTGGCTGGGGGGAACCTCTAGAGGTAGGGGGCAACCTATTGGTGGCTGGGGGGAACCTCTAGAGGTAGGTGGCAACCCATTGGTGGCTGGGGGGAACCTCTAGAGGTAGGGGGCAACCTATTGGTGGCTGGGGGGAACCTCTAGAGGTAGGTGGCAACCCATTAGTGGCTGGGGGGAACCTCTAGAGGTAGGGGGCAACCCATTGGTGGCTGGGGGGAACCTCTAGAGGTCGGGGGCAACCCATTAGTGGCTGGGGGGAACCTCTAGAGGTAGGTGGCAACCCATTGGTGGCTGGGGGGAACCTCTAGAGGTAGGGGGCAACCTATTTGTGGGTGGGGGGAACCCCTAGAGGCAGGGGGTAACCCATTTGTGGCTGGGGGGAACCCCTAGAGGCAGGGGGTAACCCGTTTGTGGGTGGGGGGAACCTCTAGAGGTAGGGGGCAACCTATTGGTGGCTGGGGGGAACCTCTAGAGGTATGTGGCAACCCATTGGTGGCTGGGGGGAACCTCTAGAGGTAGGGGGCAACCTATTGGTGGCTGGGGGGAACCTCTAGAGGTAGGTGGCAACCCATTAGTGGCTGGGGGGAACCTCTAGAGGTAGGGGGCAACCCATTGGTGGCTGGGGGGAACCTCTAGAGGTCGGGGGCAACCCATTAGTGGCTGGGGGGAACCTCTAGAGGTAGGTGGCAACCCATTAGTGGCTGGGGGGAACCTCTAGAGGTAGGTGGCAACCCATTAGTGACTGGGGGGAACCTCTAGAGGTAGGTGGCAACCCATTGGTGGCTGGGGGGAACCTCTAGAGGTCGGGGGCAACCCATTAGTGGCTGGGGGGAACCTCTAGAGGTAGGTGGCAACCCATTAGTGGCTGGGGGGAACCTCTAGAGGTAGGTGGCAACCCATTAGTGGCTGGGGGGAACCTCTAGAGGTAGGGGGCAACCCATTGGTGGCTGGGGGGAACCTCTAGAGGTCGGGGGCAACCCATTAGTGGCTGGGGGGAACCTCTAGAGGTAGGTGGCAACCCATTGGTGGCTGGGGGGAACCTCTAGAGGTAGGGGGCAACCTATTTGTGGGTGGGGGGAACCCCTAGAGGCAGGGGGTAACCCATTTGTGGGTGGGGGGAACCCCTAGAGGCAGGGGGTAACCCATTTGTGGCTGGGGGGAACCCCTAGAGGTAGGGGGTAACCCGTTTGTGGGTGGGGGGAACCCCTAGAGGCAGGGGGTAACCCATTTGTGGGTGGGGGGAACCCCTAGAGGTAGGGGGTAACCCGTTTGTGGGTGGGGGGAACCCCTAGAGGTAGGGGGTAACCCATTTGTGGCTGGGGGGAACCCCTAGAGGTAGGGGGTAACCCATTTGTGGGTGGGGGGAACCCCTAGAGGCAGGGGGTAACCCATTTGTGGCTGGGGGGAACCCCTAGAGGTAGGGGGTAACCCGTTTGTGGGTGGGGGGAACCCCTAGAGGCAGGGGGTAACCCGTTTGTGGCTGGGGGGAACCCCTAGAGGTAGGGGGTAACCCATTTGTGGCTGGGGGGAACCCCTAGAGGTAGGGGGTAACCCGTTTGTGGGTGGGGGGAACCCCTAGAGGTAGGGGGTAACCCATTTGTGAGTGGGGGGAACCCCTAGAGGTAGGGGGTAACCCATTTGTGGGTGGGGGGAACCCCTAGAGGTAGGGGGTAACCCATTTGTGGCTGGGGGGAACCCCTAGAGGTAGGGGGTAACCCATTTGTGGGTGGGGGGAACCCCTAGAGGCAGGGGGTAACCCATTTGTGGCTGGGGGGAACCCCTAGAGGTAGGGGGTAACCCGTTTGTGGGTGGGGAGATTTAGTGAATAGTGCGGAGCAAGTATCTTCGCGCGACGCGAGAAACACAACAAAGCAATAATTTGCCCAGAGGGCCGGAGAGAGGAGGGGGGACAGCCTGCCTAGTCAAGATCTGCGAGAGGGGCCGAGCACCAACGCACACACAACCCGATTTCCTGATGAAGGGTGGTGGTGGTCGCGCCCCCGTCCAACCGTGCAACGCACGTGGCGGAAACTGCACTATGCAGCAACAGTGATGAGAAACAACACAGCAAAAACAGCAAGCAAACAGCAACAGAAACCTCGCGCGCGCCGCTCCTCCCTATTCTAAATCTCCCTTACCGTGGCGAAGCCACTCGACTAAAGTCGTTCGTAGGGGAACCCCTAGAGGCAGGGGGTAACCCATTTGTGGCTGGGGGGAACCCGTAGAGGTAGGGGGTAACCCGTTTGTGGGTGGGGGGAACCCCTAGAGGCAGGGGGTAACCCATTTGTGGCTGGGGGGAACCCGTAGAGGTAGGGGGTAACCCGTTTGTGGGTGGGGGGAACCCCTAGAGGTAGGGGGTAACCCGTTTGTGGGTGGGGGGAACCCCTAGAGGTAGGGGGTAACCCATTTGTGGCTGGGGGGAACCCCTAGAGGTAGGGGGTAACCCATTTGTGAGTGGGGGGAACCCCTAGAGGTAGGGGGTAACCCATTTGTGGCTGGGGGGAACCCCTAGAGGTAGGGGGTAACCCGTTTGTGGGTGGGGGGAACCCCTAGAGGCAGGGGGTAACCCATTTGTGGGTGGGGGGAACCCCTAGAGGTAGGGGGTAACCCGTTTGTGGCTGGGGGGAACCCCTAGAGGTAGGGGGTAACCCATTTGTGAGTGGGGGGAACCCCTAGAGGTAGGGGGTAACCCATTTGTGGCTGGGGGGAACCCCTAGAGGCAGGGGGTAACCCGTTTGTGGGTGGGGGGAACCCCTAGAGGCAGGGGGTAACCCATTTGTGGCTGGGGGGAACCCCTAGAGGTAGGGGGTAACCCGTTTGTGGGTGGGGGGAACCCCTAGAGGCAGGGGGTAACCCGTTTGTGGCTGGGGGGAACCCCTAGAGGTAGGGGGTAACCCATTTGTGGCTGGGGGGAACCCCTAGAGGTAGGGGGTAACCCGTTTGTGGGTGGGGGGAACCCCTAGAGGCAGGGGGTAAACCATTTGTGGCTGGGGGGAACCCCTAGAGGTAGGGGGTAACCCATTTGTGGGTGGGGGGAACCCCTAGAGGTAGGGGGTAACCCGTCTGTGGGTGGGGGGAACCCCTAGAGGCAGGGGGTAACCCGTTTGTGGGTGGGGGGAACCCCTAGAGGTAGGGGGTTACCCATTTGTGGCTGGGGGGAACCCCTAGAGGTAGGGGGTAACCCATTTGTGAGTGGGGGGAACCCCTAGAGGTAGGGGGTAACCCATTTGTGGCTGGGGGGAACCCCTAGAGGTAGGGGGTAACCCGTTTGTTGCTGGGGGGAACCCCTAGAGGCAGGGGGTAACCCGTTTGTGGGTGGGGGGAACCCCTAGAGGTAGGGGGTAACCCATTTGTGAGTGGGGGGAACCCCTAGAGGTAGGGGGTAACCCATTTGTGGCTGGGGGGAACCCCTAGAGGCAGGGGGTAACCCATTAGTGGCTGGGGGGAACCCCTAGAGGTAGGGGGTAACCCGTTTGTGGGTGGGGGGAACCCCTAGAGGCAGGGGGTAACCCATTTGTGGGTGGGGGGAACCCCTAGAGGCAGGGGGTAACCCATTTGTGGCTGGGGGGAACCCCTAGAGGTAGGGGGTAACCCGTTTGTGGGTGGGGGGAACCCCTAGAGGCAGGGGGTAACCCATTTGTGGGTGGGGGGAACCCCTAGAGGTAGGGGGTAACCCGTTTGTGGGTGGGGGGAACCCCTAGAGGTAGGGGGTAACCCATTTGTGGCTGGGGGGAACCCCTAGAGGTAGGGGGTAACCCATTTGTGGGTGGGGGGAACCCCTAGAGGCAGGGGGTAACCCATTTGTGGCTGGGGGGAACCCCTAGAGGTAGGGGGTAACCCGTTTGTGGGTGGGGGGAACCCCTAGAGGCAGGGGGTAACCCATTTGTGGCTGGGGGGAACCCCTAGAGGTAGGGGGTAACCCGTTTGTGGGTGGGGGGAACCCCTAGAGGCAGGGGGTAACCCGTTTGTGGCTGGGGGGAACCCCTAGAGGTAGGGGGTAACCCATTTGTGGCTGGGGGGAACCCCTAGAGGTAGGGGGTAACCCATTTCTGAGTGGGGGGAACCCCTAGAGGTAGGGGGTAACCCATTTGTGGCTGGGGGGAACCCCTAGAGGCAGGGGGTAACCCGTTTGTGGGTGGGGGGAACCCCTAGAGGTAGGGGGTAACCCATTTGTGGCTGGGGGGAACCCCTAGAGGTAGGGGGTAACCCGTTTGTTGCTGGGGGGAACCCCTAGAGGCAGGGGGTAACCCGTTTGTGGGTGGGGGGAACCCCTAGAGGTAGGGGGTAACCCATTTGTGAGTGGGGGGAACCCCTAGAGGTAGGGGGTAACCCATTTGTGGCTGGGGGGAACCCCTAGAGGTAGGGGGTAACCCATTTGTGGGTGGGGGGAACACCTAGAGGCAGGGGGTAACCCATTAGTGGCTGGGGGGAACCCCTAGAGGTAGGGGGTAACCCGTTTGTGGGCGGGGGGAACCCCTAGAGGCAGGGGGTAACCCATTTGTGGCTGGGGGGAACCCCTAGAGGTAGGGGGTAACCCGTTTGTGGGTGGGGGGAACCCCTAGAGGTAGGGGGTAACCCATTTGTGGCTGGGGGGAACCCCTAGAGGTAGGGGGTAACCCATTTGTGGGTGGGGGGAACCCCTAGAGGCAGGGGGTAACCCATTAGTGGCTGGGGGGAACCCCTAGAGGTAGGGGGTAACCCGTTTGTGGGTGGGGGGAACCCCTAGAGGCAGGGGGTAACCCATTTGTGGGTGGGGGGAACCCCTAGAGGCAGGGGGTAACCCATTTGTGGCTGGGGGGAACCTCTAGAGGTAGGGGGTAACCCGTTTGTGGGTGGGGGGAACCCCTAGAGGTAGGGGGTAACCCATTTGTGGCTGGGGGGAACCCCTAGAGGTAGGGGGTAACCCGTTTGTGGGTGGGGGGAACCCCTAGAGGCAGGGGGTAACCCATTTGTGGCTGGGGGGAACCCCTAGAGGTAGGGGGTAACCCGTTTGTGGCTGGGGGGAACCCCTAGAGGTAGGGGGTAACCCATTTGTGGCTGGGGGGAACCCCTAGAGGTAGGGGGTAACCCGTTTGTGGGTGGGGGGAACCCCTAGAGGCAGGGGGTAACCCATTTGTGGCTGGGGGGAACCCCTAGAGGTAGGGGGTAACCCATTTGTGGGTGGGGGGAACCCCTAGAGGTAGGGGGTAACCCGTTTGTGGGTGGGGGGAACCCCTAGAGGTAGGGGGTAACCCATTTGTGGCTGGGGGGAACCCCTAGAGGTAGGGGGTAACCCGTTTCTGGGTGGGGGGAACCCCTAGAGGTAGGGGGTAACCCATTTGTGGCTGGGGGGAACCCCTAGAGGTAGGGGGTAACCCATTTGTGGGTGGGGGGAACCCCTAGAGGTAGGGGGTAACCCGTTTGTGGGTGGGGGGAACCCCTAGAGGCAGGGGGTAACCCATTTGTGGGTGGGGGGAACCCCTAGAGGCAGGGGGTAACCCGTTTGTGGGTGGGACCATTTGTGGTAAATTTACTGGGTTCTGGTGCCCACCGCCTCCCCTTTTGAGCGTTTGAAACAGCGTTTCCGGGACCCGGCACTGCTCGCAGTGGGCTCAAATGTCCAAAAACGACCCATTCTGGACCCCCCAAAAAAAAATGCGAGCACCTCCCTCTTGGCACGCCGGTCTTAAGACAACCCTGCCTGTTTCTGGTGCTGGGAAAAAAACGGAAAAAAACGGAAAATCAGGGTGTCGATTTTGGGATTTTCCGTTTTGTCGTTTTCTGTTTTTTTTCCGGATTTTTTTCGTCGATTTTTGACCAAGTCGCAGCCAGCGCCCACAGGCGGAAAAAACGAAAAAAAAGGAAAAAACGGAAAAAAACGGAAAAAATCGACACCCCCCATATGGGGGGTTTTTCAAGTCCTGTTCCCCCATATTTCCCCCATATGGGGGATATATGGGGGAAAACCAGGGGGTTCCTCAGGTGGAAGCAGTCAGCAAACAGTTCTCTTCGTTCTGCTTTTCACAGGGTGTGAAGTCAGCCACTGACAGGGGACGTCTAGCACCTTGCAGAGACATCTCACCTCGTTGCTTTCTGCAGAGAGGAAACGCCCGGCTGAAGTGCTCGAGTCAGACCACAACAAGGTGCTGTGAGAGTGCCGACCGCCACTTTCTTCAAGTCTGAGTAGCGGTCATCAGAGCATGCTGTCCAGTAGTCCTGTCTTTGCTGGCAGAACAGTTGCGTCCTGCAGCCAGTCCTTGTACTGGCCTTCACAGGTCTCATTCCACCCGGCAGATGCAGCTTGAACATGTCAAGCTGCCTGGTGACGAGCGTCGACTCCGACTTTTCGGCGCTCGGAGCGGTCAAAAGCGGCGGAAGCGCCTGACACCAGAATGCACTGCTTGTGAATTCCCTTGTCTAATTAAGGACCTCAGGGGGCAGTTCGCAATCGCAAACACACCAGAGGAGGAGGACAGCGAGTGTGAGAGTGAGGACTTAAAAACACAAGAGTGTGTGTTGTGAGGAGCTGTTAACCCTGAACGCGCTATGTGTGTCTGTGCGTATGTGTCCACCACCGCTGCCGCTGTCACTGCGGTGCCCCGCCAAACCGGGAAGCGTTCGCTCTCCGCTGCCGCTGTATCGGCGCAGGAGAGGAACAGGAGGTCGGTGCGACCCACCTGGGGGATCTTCCAGGGGGGGCCAGACCTGGCCACACCTGAACGAGCGCGCACCTCCCCAGGATCGGACTCCTGGAGGATCCCCAACAAGGCATGAGGCCGGTTTCGACGCGCACTTCGTGTGTGTCTGTGCCTGAGTGGTTTGATGTTCTCCCGTTGCAGCACGAATACCCCCATATCCCCCCATATGGGCCCCATATTTCCCCCATATTCCCCCATATTTTACCGGGTTTTCCCCATATTTTCAGCCTTTTTCCCCATATGGGGGCGGGGTTTTGAGACCCCCCATATTTCCCCCAGATTTAGGGGGTTCCCCATATGGGGGGACAAGTATGCCTAGAGGGGGTCTACTGGGGGAAACATTGGCCAAATTTTGAGAAACACGTTTTTGACCCCAAAAAGGTCGTTCTGGTGCCAGAAAGTGCCCAATATACTCCGGAAACTCGTTTCCGCCCACTCCCAGGGGGTGGTATGCCCCCGACGATGCCGTTTTTAGCAATCAAAATTTTTGGGACAGAACTTGTACCTGGGCTGCACTCCACAGGACACATCAAGCAGAGCAAACACACCTCAACCTGCCAGATGCACAGAAGAACTGTTGTCGTTGATTGTTCTGAAACATAACAGTTTCTCGGTGCCCTCCAGAGGTCAAAAGCCAAGCCAATTTGAGGTAATCGCGCCAGGAACAGTTGTGGAAGAAGTATGGTACAGTTCGTGTCCCATTTGACGCTGTTCTTGGGAGCTTACGGCAGCTGGGTCTGTGTGGCATGGCGCATCCGTTGCCAGGGAGCGCGTCCTCGGGTGTGGTGCCTCACCTGCGAGCATGTGGCACAGGGACGCCATACGAGAGTCTCTCAGATGCCTCCTCTGATGGGAGGCAGCTGACTGGAACAGGCACCTGGTACAGCAGGCACGGGTACAAGAAGTGGTCAGAAATAGCGCTCAGCAGAAGCGCAAGATTTTCCCGTCTCAGCTTCCCGCCCCAACTTCCGCTCAACGGTATTATCGGGAAGTACTCAGGCATGGCTGCATTGTCAAATGGGAGGCTGATTGGGTGCCACAAATGACTGGATTGAGGGAGTCGACGGAGTCTACAGTTGAGATACGGGCCAGTCTCTCAAAGGAAGAGGAAACCAGACCTGATTGCTCTCGCCGACGAGCAGGGTGTTGTGCAGGGCGCAGTTCACGTACCAGAACTACGGACGGACCTCCTGAGGGCCATCCGGCGCCGCTGGCAGTCCCTGAGGGTGATACAAAGGGCAACAGCGGAAATAAGCAGACTGCACAAATAGCCCCAGGTACAAGTTCTGTCCCAAAAAATTTCGTTGCTAAAAAAATCATCGTCGGGGGCATACCACCCCCTGGGAGTGGGCGGAAACGAGTTTCCGGAGCATATTGGGCACTTTCTGCCAGCAGAATCAGCTTTTGAGGGTCAAAAACTCGTTTCTCAAAATTTGGCCAATGTACACGCTTTTTTAGGTGCAGTAGACCCCCCCTACCCCCCCCCCCCCTATCCAGAACAGCAGCACAGACACACACCCTCCACCCCCAGGGGCTATCAGAGGGCCTGCGTGTGTATACTATAGCCTGTTTGACCCCCTCCCCTCCCAACACACCCACTCCCCCTCCCCCCTTCCCCCCACCCGGGGGTATCTATTGCAGTGTGTGTCACACACACACATCCCCACCCCCACCCCCCCTTCCACCCTCCGCCCAACCCCCCTACCGGGGGCTGTTAACGGTTTGAAGGGAGGGGTGGCGGTGCCCTATCTGCGGAGATGGGCTGCACGCAGTCACAGGGGGCGCAGCGCGGGCAGGCGTCGCCCTCCCCGCAGAAGCCGCCGCGGGGGGTAGGTGGAGATGGCGGTGGGGATGCGGCATGCCCAGCTGCGCCGCCGTCACTCCCGTCGCATCGGAGCTCGGTGGGGCACCCGGGCACGGCGACAACCGCGACTTTTTTGCCTTCGGATGGAGGCAGCGCGAGGTCCGGGCATAGCACCGATCTGTTCACAAGCTACAACACTGCGCACAGCATGCAGGCGCTTGGGGGGGTCACCAGCCACCCCGCCTCCGCCACACCGCCCTCCTCCCAAAACCCCCGGGATGCCGCAGGGGACGCAACCCAGGGGGGAGAAGCAACCCTCTCCGCCCTTCGCTGCCCCCTCTCTGTGGAGCGCACCCCCTGCTCCGACCCCTCCTCAATCCACTCCCTCCCTGCGGACGTGCGGCGGGCCCTGGGGCTGCCCAGGTCCCCCGGGGGTGTGTCTTCCGCGGGGGATCCCAGGTCGCTCCCTGCGAGCCCCCTGCACCTCCCGAACCACATGCCCTCCCCAGCGCAGCATCCTCAGGAGGCGGGGCTGGAGGAGGATGAGCTGAGCTCCGGCACTGCCTTGGAGTCGGACCCCCCGGCGTCACTCCCGAGGGGGCAGGGCGTGTTCCTCTGGAGGGGGCAGAGGTATCAGGAAGGGGTTGGTGCTGTGGAGCCGCCCCCAGCGCTGGTCCCGAGGAGAGGCGGGGTGATCCAATCCCTCAGGGGGGAGGCGGGGCGTTGCGCGGGCCAGAGGGAAGGGCTGTCTCTGGAGGGAGAGGGGGTGTCGCCCCCGCTCCCCCCCGCCGCCGAGCCGGGTTTCGGCTACCGCTGCGGCGCGGGGGTGATCGCGACGCCCCCGACGCCTGGCACATCCCCCGGTGGTGATGGGGCGGTCTTCTCCCCGACCACCCCCACCTCCGGCCCTGCCGGACCCGGCACCGCGTTTCCTCTCCTCTCCCTCCACCGATCTGGCGGGGCATCGCCCCCCCTCCCCTCCGGCGACGCAGAAGAAGATGCGGGTTGTGTGGTGTCCTCCCCTCTGGAGGAGGGAGGCGTGGATCCCGCCGCTGCCGCCACCACCACCACCGCTACCACCACCGCCACCGCCGCCCCGCCGCCTCTCTTGGAGGTGGCGCTGCGTGGGGTGGAGGGGGAGGAGGAGGAAGAGGAGGAAGAGGAAGGGGTTTCAGCAGAGTCCCGCAGTGGGGATGAGGTGGAGGTGGAGGTGGGGGATGGGGATGACGATGACGATGATGATGAGAGCGCCGCACCGCAGACCATCCCGATCGACCGCGAGGCACACATGGAGCTCGTGGAGAAGCAGAAGCAGGCCATGTGGAAGCGCATGGGAAAACGCCTCCTCTCTAACCCCCCGCCCTCCACACCGCCCGACTCACACCACTTCGATGCCCTCCGCGTCCCCCTGGGGGTCTATCTCGCAGGGAGAGCTGTTGCCGGCGTCAGGTCATCGCCCCCCCTCGGGGATCTCGTCCTCTCCCCCAGGGAAGGCGGTGGGTGCGGCACCCCGGCAAGGCCATCCACTTCGCTTCGGAGCCAGAGCACCCCCTTGCCCTCGGGGAAGGGGATGGCGTCGGGGTGGGGCAGCCCGCACAGCCCGAGGGGTGGGGCGCGCGGTGGTGATGTTTCCTCCGTCTTCTCCCTGCCTGTCACCCCGCTTGGGGCGGGGGTGCGGCAGTCCTGTTGGAGCGTGGGGCCTGCTAATTCAACCGCGATGGCTTCGCCGAGGAGCCCGCCGGCTCTCCGGGGGTTTGATGGAATGCAGAGAGGCATGGCATCTCCCCGGAGGAGGGTCTCACGCAAGGCGGTTGAGGAGGAGGTGGAAACCCCAGCTGAGCCTTCCGAGCCTCCGTCTGGCCTGCAGGCTGGCATGATCGTTGCTTCAGTTGACGGAGAGGTGTTGGATGTTCGGAGGCAGAATCACTGCAGAGAGCTTCTCTCGGGGAGGCAGGGCGAGGAGGTGGCGGTGGTGGCATACACGCCTGCCCTCCGGAGGAGCGACGACCTGATCCCCCAGCAGCACACCCCGCTGTGCACCTCGCGGGGGTTGGAGGCGGCGAAGGCGATCCTCGGGACATTTCTGTACACCACAGAGGGGGCGACGTTTGACGTCGATAAGAAGAGGCCACTCTCCGACATCTGCGCCACCGCCTCCCAAATCCTCCGCGACGGGGTCTACATCCAGTGTGTTGAGGGGACGTTTGTGGGGCTACTGCTGACACACCACCTTCTCAGCGTTGTGAGATTCAGCATTTCCTTCCAGAGCCACACCCCAGAGGGGACCGTGTATAAACACCTGGTGCTGGGCGTGAGGCACTGCAAGAAATACGGTGTGTTGGGGATCAGCCGCGGGAAGGGGCTCATGTCTAAGGATGTCGTCTTTCCCTCCCTCGGGGCACTGGTTGCTGATCTGATCTACCACTACACGCTGGAGGGTCATACCGTTCAGAAGGTTTTGTTGAGCAGGCCGATCACCAGAGTGGAGAATGCGCGCCCCGACTGGAAGGCGGGGCGATTTGACAAAGTGGATACGACTCCCTGGGAGGAGACGGAGAAGCGGCTGAAGACCTTCGAGCTGACGTGGGTGGCTGAGTCGCAGGCGGCGAAGCCCGCCACGTCGTCGCCGACTGCGCGGCTCACCCCGTGCGTCACCTCCGCAAAGCGGAATGCCGGAAGGTTGCGGCAGCCCTCTGTGTTTGTCTGATATGTGCCTCTCTTAAAATGGGTTTTGTGTTCCCATGCTGAGGAGGGAGAGAGAGACAGAGAGAGAGGGGGGGGGGGTGTCATCCTCCCTGGTGGTCCACCGGTGGGCCATGCTGTGGTAGTCGCGGGGGGGGAAGGGGGGGTGGGTGGGTGGGTGGGGGGGCTTATTCTGAGTATGTCTCGTGTTCTCTTTCCTTCTCAGATATTCCGTCCGTCAGTGCTGGTCATGGTTTTGTCTCCGTAATGTTCTTTGTGGCATTCAGAATGAAAGTTATGGGGAGGGGGGTTGGGTGGGGGGGGGGGGGGTAGGGGGGGTCAAATGGGGGTGACAAACACGATTTTTCAAAAAACCGGCGCAGAGGCCCCAAAGCCCCCGTAAACCCTCCAAACCCCCCCAGATCGGTCCGGAAACCCATCGAACCCCACTTTTCCACCATTCCGGGCACCTCAGGTGCCCGAATTGGGGTACCTAAATTTTGTGCCACCGTTTGGTACCGGACAGTGCCACTGTGTGGGAGGTTGGAAAAGAAAATGCCCCAACACACCACATCTGAGGGTTGCAATGCATGTTGCTTGCCAACCACGTCATCCGGTGGGTGTCAGGCGCTATGTAGGTGGCATGAGCCAGGTCTTCGATGTGTTCTGGCTTGTATATGTACCTCCCTGCCTGCGGCACAGGCACTGCCTTTGTCCCCCACACCAGCCACAGAGAGCGTATTGTACTCGGTCCACGGTTGCTGATTCATTGTGATGCGTTGTATCCTCGAGTGAACGTCACACACTAGTGGCACCACCACCCGCCATCCGAGAGCTGTATTGACTTTGCGCCCTTCCGTTGCATTCACCTCGCCACGCATATTGCACCGTTCAGTACCAGTGCTCTTGGGCCAGGCAAAGTAGACCGCAGCAACTACCAATTCTGGCACAATGGGTACCACGACAGCGCACTTCGTGTGTTCCCGGAATGTACAGCTCGTGTTGCAACAGTCGTTGTCAACACATCCCGGTTGTGGAGCACTGCTGCACAGGAATCACACGACCATCTGGACTTGTTCCGTACCTACAGGCAGCCTCCCGGTGCATGGTGGCAGGGAGGTACATATACAAGCCAGAACTCATCGAAGACCTGGCTAATGCCACCTACATAGCGCCTGACACCCACCGGATGACGTGGTTGGCAAGCAACATGCATTGCAACCCTCAGATGTGGTGTGTTGGGGCATTTTCTTTTCCAACCTCCCACACAGTGGCACTGTACGGTACCAAACGGTGGCACAAAATTTAGGTGCCCCAATTCGGGCACCTGAGGTGCCCGGAATGGTGGAAAAGTGGGGTTCGATGGGTTTCCGGACCGATCTGGGGGGGTTTGGAGGGTTTACGGGGGCTTTGGGGCCTCTGCGCCGGTTTTTTGAAAAATCGTGTTTGTCCACGTAAAAGGGTGGCATTTGACCCCCCCTAGGGGGGGGGGGGGCAGTGCTGGGGTAGATGACTATTCAAGGAGGTTTTCACATGTGTCACATTCGCATGAAATTTGCAAGTGAAGCCAAAAAAAACTAAACCTGCGCCTCTCTTGAAACACGCACCCACATGGTATGTAAAAAGGCACAAGGTGCGCCTTGTACCGTAAACAGAATAAATCTGAACCGTAAAAAAGGTCCAATCCACCTCCAGACCCCCCCCGAGGTCCAGAATTTGTCCGGTCCAGACCAGTTTGGGGGACTTGGCGATACATGGCGATTTCTCACACGGTGGACCCCCACCCCCTGGAGCGGGGGTCTGGGGCGGGGTCAGAGCGACCCCCGCTATTGGGGGTCTGGACCCCCGATATCGGGAGTCTGCACTGCCTATTATTGGTGCCCATACGACCCCCGATAGTGGGGTTCAGACCCCCACTCGTGGGGGTCCAGATCAGTCAAGGGGCCGAAGGGGAAGGGGGTCCAGATCAGTCAAGGGGCTGGGGAAGTCCCGTTCACGCTTGTGAACGCTTCCCGCGGGAGCAGAAACCCGGTGACCTTGGGGGGAACAGCAAACCACTCTGGACCGGAAAAAAGGTCCAATCGGTTTGGACCCCCGGGGTCCAGAATTTTTACGGTCCAGCATTATTACGTCCAGGACTTCTTACGGTCCAGATTTATTCTGTTTACGGTAATTTCACACGTGTAAAATTTACTTGCCTAAAACCCTGTGCCTGGAATTTTGTCCAAAAAATATCACGTTTTCGCACAAGGCATAAAATGGTCAAAAAACCCGAAAATCGGGTTTGTAGGGTATATGTCCCCTGTCTGAAAATGCAAAATATGGCCCCGCAGGTGCCCCCAGAGTGATTTAAAATTGGAAAATCGACATTTTCCACCTACGGGAAATCCCCCAAAATAGGGGGTCCCCAGTCACGAACCCCAAAAAAATGTCCCGCGCGCCTCTAAGGCACTCTGGATTTTTATTATGTCATCCAGATGTCACATCTGGGTCCAGGAACACCGGTTTTTGGCCTCAGGAAGTCGAAAAATATGTGTGGAAATTTTTATTCCTGACCAGGATCCCCTAAAAGCCCGATTTCCCCTGTTTACACATGGGGGATTTCTTGCAACGCCCGCTCGTGTGCTGAGTGTGTTATCCGCGACGTGGATGCGGTCGCCCTCTTCCTCCCAGAAGCCACTGATCTTCCTCATCCAACTTCACCTCTGGATGTACGCGGCACGTGCTTGGGTTGTCCTGTCGCAGTGCAGCAGAAGGTCCCCTGTGCACCGCTGCCCAAGCCATTTCGGCTGCACGGAATACGCCACGCAGAGTAACGTGGTATCGCGTGACCAGCTCGTGAGGCTTGTGCCCCGAATCGAATCGATAGGCTGCGAGCTGCATTGCCTCGGTCAGTTGATGTCCTTGTGTGTGCATTTTTGTGCACAACAGTCCCTTGGGTATCTGCAGCGCAGGTGCCTGCACTGGACCAGGACTCCTGATTTGCCTCTGGCACTTGTGATCGGAACGGATGCGGCGACATGCCACGGTGCCCATGAATAGCCATGCCGGCACGAAAGTACGTTCACGACGGTTGATTACCATTGCTGCACTCTGTCAGAACCAAGGGTCGCAGCTCACCTGAACGCCCACCAGGCCCCCCAACAGGGGGTGAAACCAAAGGGTCCCCCCTGGGGTTTTTTGACCCAAAATTTTCGAATTCGACATGTCCCCGGGATTTCCACTATGTCGCAGATTTCGACCATTGGGTCAAGAAAGCCTAAAAATCTAGGGGGGAGGTGCTGAAGGATTGCACTGAAAATTTTATCTAACTCGGTCAAAATTCCAGGCACAGGGTTTAAAAAATTGATGATTCAGCCGTGAGGAAGGAAGGTGAGTGCTACAGTGTCCTGCTTGCCCTTAACTGCCTGTACCCTTTGAGCACACCGCTTCCCCAAGCGGCCTGTACTGTGCCGCTTCTCTGTTTTGTAAAGCTTCGTCAGGGGGCAGCTCTCCCACCCCCAGAGTATATTCCCCGAGTGTGCGACAGTGTGCTCTGCACTATTTCAAAAAGGTTCGTGTGTGCTGTATGGAACAAGCACATACCCACTGGAACGGAGGCAATGCGGCTTTCTAAGGTGGCCATCCACCGAACTGGGCTTGCCTGTCCAGCGGGGCGTCCTCACGGTGAAATCTCCGCGTTGATGCTGATTTGGGTTCAGAGTAGTAAGGCATCCGTCGAAAGACTTCAAGACAGACAGCCAACGCCCTCCTCACGTGCGTGCGGGTGTGCGTGTTGCTTGCACCCCTCAAACAAACCTACCCTGCGATTCTTCGCTATTTTTTTTTGCCAAGAAAAGGTGCGTTTTTTTGGTGTATTTTCACCTTTATTCTTGTGAGAAAATACGCTGAGCTTTTGCGTCCGAAGCACTTGATCGAGAGCGAAGATCCCCCGCCTGATTTTCCATTTTCTGTGGTGGCACCTGCGGGGGGCGTGTGTGTGTGTGTGCGGCTTCCAGGCGATATTATGTCATGCCAGTTCTCAGAAAACAGCAATGCCCGCCACCCCCACACGCCGTTCTTCACAGCCACCCGCCCCCCCCCCCCCCCCCCCCCCCCCACCCCCCCTTCTCTTTCCCTCCCCGTTCCCCCACTCACAGCCTCTGCGACACACACGAAGAAAAAATAGTTCTCAGATGTTCCACTGGCTGCCGGTTTGTACCAAACGAAGCAAAACCGGCAACCTTTCAAAATGGGGTGTGCGTATGTGTTCCTTACACGCTGTGTCTTTCTTTTTGCCGGGGTAATAACATTACAGACCCGTGCAGGACGAGGGGGGAGGGACGCAGTTTTATTTTGGGATATTTTTCTTTTGAATCCGATTATGGAGGATTCTTCATATTCCTGGATTTCCCGAATTTCCTGGATTTCCCCCGGCCCCTTAGGCGATTTCAGGGCGGACAGGGCGGACATATCCGGACCGGAAATCCGGGTGTCCGGATGTCCGGGTCCAATTTTGACCCCCCCCCCCCCCCCCCCGGACATTTCCCGAATTTCCCGCCCGGACATGTCCAGGCGGACATCCGGACATCCAGAAATGTCCGCCCCGGACAGGGCGGACATGTCCGGGCGGACATTTTCTGGTGTCCGGATGTCCGGGCGGACATGTCCGGACCCGGAAATTCGGGAAATCCAATTTTGACCCCCCCCCCCCCCCCCCCCGGACATGTCCGGCCAGGACCTCAATAGTTTGATTTTTGGTCCAGAGGGGGCCCTCGCTACGAGTCACTGTGAGTCACGAGTCGTCAGTTTTCAGCCAAACATGGCTGACTTCTCACTTTTTCTCACTCAGTCACACTTGGTAGCGAGGGCCCCCAGAAAATAGTTTGAAAATTTTTGAAATCTGGGTGCCCAAAAAAAATTTCCTAAGACCGGCGATTTGTAGGGGGACCCTTTCGATTTTTTTTTGGGGAAGGGTAAATTGAACGTTTTTGGCCAAATGAAGCCACTGCGACCATTCCCGGGCCTCGGAAATCAGATTTTGGCCCCTCAAATGCGGTGCCGGTCCGGACAAAAAACCGAAAAAAATCGTGAAAAGTGGCCCATTTTCCCCAGCCAAAAATGGGCAAAAAATGCCCCCCGGACACCCCCAGAGACATGTCCTAATCCGGGGTGCCAGTAGGGGGGACCTTTCGATTTTTTTTTCGAGGAGAGGTCAATTGAACGTTTTTGGACATCTGAGGCCACTGCGACCATTCCCAGGCCTCGGAAATGAGATTTTTGGCCCTCAAATGGGGTACCGGTCCCCACGAAATTCCGAAAAAATCATGAAAATCGAAAGGTCCCACGCACCAAATTCTGCCCAAAAATCGTCAAAAATGGACATGTCATACGCAGCAAGGGGGCAAACCACTCCCCAATGCTCAATGATTCCACGGCAAGCCAGATTTTCTGATCAATTGGTTTGTTTGAGCATGTTCCTGGCCCTTGTTTGGAAAGTAGATGACCCCTGGCTGGAGAGGACGGTTGTGCTCGACCGGACGGAGAGAGAACCTTCTCCATAACCACCTCCACTCCACAATGCCACAAGTGGCAGGAAGGCCGGGTGTTACAGGCCTCAACCAGGGTTCCAAGGCTCTCCACTTCCTGGCTGCGTCAGGGATCACCGGGTACAGCGAGCAGGATTCCCTGTCCTGACACCCCAGCATGTACCACCGGAAGAACCCGAAACAGCAGCCCCCCCCTCATGGGGGTTGCAAGAGGCACGGAAATCGTTCAAATCGGACCAAGTCCGAAAATTCGGCACTTTCTTGGGTACAAATTGCGGTCCGAAATTTTCCGATTTTTTGAAAAAAGGCTAATTCTGTAAGGGGGACCTTTTCGAATTTTTTTTTCGGGCACTTTTTCCACAAGGAAATGTCCGCCCTGTCCGCTACTGTCCACTACCGATTTCAAGGATCCTCCTATTTCCTTATATTGAGATACCCCCCACCCCCCTCTCCCCCCTTTGATCTGCCTTCCCCCCTGGGGGTCACAATTCATCAAGCGGGGGAGAGGCGGGTGTTCTACATCACTACAAACCATGCGCCTGCCGCATGGTGCTCTGTTTGGATTCCCCTCTTTTTCTCCCCACCCCACCCCGCCCCCTCCCCTCCCCTCCCTGCGGCATTTTCTTCTGATGCAAAACCCCCCCCCCCCCTTCCTTTCTCGTGTCGGGATGTCCTCGTTTTCCACCTCTCTCTTTCCTTCTTTCCTCTGGGGGTGGTGGGTTTTTTGGGGAAGGGGAAGCTTCGCATTCCCCCCGCCCCCTTTTTTTTCTTGCATACACGTTAAGTGTTCTAAGAAACCAGACATAACCAGAAGACCAACATCATGTTCGTGCTAGCACTTTTCCCTTTTGTCATCACACCCGTGCGCCAAAACAGGTTAGGCCTTATATTTGGCTGCGTTCAACGAAAAAAGACACTTCTTTCCGGAGTTTAGCTAGCACGATTCAGTTGGGCGATTCATTTGTCTGGTTTCCCCCGGCAAAAAGGCAAAGCCCGTTTTGCCAACACGTCACGCGACCCTCTCGTGATCTTGGGTATCCACCCATCATGCGTGGTGGGAAGGCACGCCGTTTCCCCTATGCAATGTGCGAAGTGGCGTGACCCCGTATCCCCCCCCCCCCCCCCCCCCCAGCAGCAGAAAATCTTATGGCTGTGGGGCTCCGTTCGCAACCACTTCACACGATTCCAGAAGCCTTGCTGAGCGTGCTTATTGTTGTGTGCTCAACGAAAAGGAGCCCGAGTCTGCCTTTTTTTGCAGTTGCTGGGCAGGGTGTTTCTCTTGTTATAGCGAAAGGAGTACGATTTTGGGCTCAAAGAGAGAGATGCCGGTATGTAGAAGAGGCAGAGAGGGGGGTGGGGGGAGGGAGAGAGAGAGAGTCGTCTTCAGAAGACAACCCCTGCGCAGTGGCACCCCCTTGTCAGCCAGCTGGGGTGTTCTGCGCTTGCCGTTCTCCTGAAAAGGGGGGAACCCAACCTGCGCCAAAAAAAGAAAAGTTACCGGGGGGGGGGGGGGGATGGGGAGGGGGGACGAGATCACCCCACACAACGCCAGAATATTCTGACCTCTTTGCGACACCGTGCCCACACCCTTCTCACCCTCCAGCCCGACAAGCCGGCTGTCAGTTCACACGCCTGCGATGCTGTTGCCCGAGTCAGGTGTGTTGGCGAAGTAGGAATCCTGAGTGGCTCCCACAGCGCACCAGCCGCCACCACTAACCCAAAGCCGGGCACTGGGTTTTGCACCCAGTTTACCGGGTTTACGATCCGGCACAGCGTCGAGGGCACATCGAGGGATAGTCTGGCCTCGGGAGGTGTATGTCCCTTGTGCTGTATCCCCCCCCCCCCCCCCCCCCACGAAGCCAGTCCCTCCCCCTCTTGAGATTGCTGTTGTGTTCGGGGTGGGAAAACCTGTAGTGCACAAAAGCAGTGCAAAAGTGTGTGGGGTGGGGGTACCGAGTTTAACAAATTAACAAACCCTTCCGCATGGTCCGAGTCCATGACGCCCCTCACCCCTCCTTACCCCCTTTTGGGGGAGGGTGAGGAGGGGTGCGCACAGCTGAAGGGTATGCGTATGGGCTTCCTGGTTTTTTTGAGCAGTTTCTGAACACGTCAAGAACACGAAAGCAGGGGGGGGTTTTTTTTTGAACTACTAGCCTAACGCACCCCCTCCCCCTCCACCCCCCATGAACTTCCCGATCACCTCCTCCCCAGGGCTGGCTGTGAAACGTGACCCCTGGGCCCTGAACCCTCCGGTAGGTCCCGAAGGGAAATCCTAAACAATGCCCTTTCCCCAGGAAAGAGCATTGATACTGGGCTAAAACCTCGTGGACCGTGGGCCTTCATTATCGCCACTCCCACCCTGCCCCCAACCCGCCCCAGCCTGCTGGTGTGCTGTCGCAAACACTTCCCGCTGATGTGTCTGTTCTGATCTTGCCGGCTCAATGTGGTGCGTGTGACACCTTTAGTTGCCTGATAAGAGCTGGACCTGGTGGACAAACAAGTATAGCTGCGTAACACTCACCGCTTCCTCCCCTTTGGCAACCTGCATAACGAGTGAAGGGAGGTCAGCCCAGCACCTTGTTCCTTCTACGTCACTCCCTCCTTTTGGCTGTGCTGAATAGGTTCAACACAGACAAGCAAAACGTCGGGGGACCCGCTCGCAGTGTCAAACGAGCCTGCCAGCATTTGTTAGGTGTGTTCACTTTTTTTTTTTGCAGAGCTAAAGATGACCCCCCACCGTAACACCCAGCCCCTGTATGGCGGTTTATGGGTGGTTTGGCACCACAGTGACACAGAGCGAATGTGATCACCATCTTCTATTTTCGACCCACCCACCCACCCCCACCCGCCCTTGTAGATCCTCAAAACATCCGCCCCAGTTTTTTATCGTGTTGCCCTCAGAGTTTCTCGTCTCCGGCAGGGCTAGTCTAGCTGCGATTTGTTGGGACATGCGCGCAGTGATCACATGTACACCCCCCCGCCCAAAGAGAAATTCAATACGGATGTCATTCAGTGACTGTACTGTGCGGGAGTAATCATGCTGTTCCACACACGGCCTATCACAGCCCTCAGGAGCGTGATTTTTCCCCCCCAGAACAAACGTGGTTTCCTGTTCGTACAAACACATAACGCAACTCTGAAAGAAAAGTGTCCCGTGCTTGTTCGTGCCCTTGTGCTCCTCACTCACGACACCATCATCAGCAGGAGTGTGAGTGTGGAAGCTTCAACGAAAGAATTCGGATTTCTCCCCAGCTTCTTTGCGCAGACATGCTATCCTTTCTGGCAGCTGGCATCCCGGCAGCTGGGCTGAGCATGCATTCCAGCCATATAGTGCGCCTGGCAGCTCTGTGGAGCTGTGGCTGCACTCCAACAAGAATTCTCATCACACAAACCACATCTACAACAGGGTTGGGTCGGGAGGGGCGGTGCCGTGTTTGTTCACACAACAAAAGAACCTTGTCACAGTGGAACAAAGATATAGATGGCTTGCAGCGCTTTGGGTGACAAACGCAATCTACCTTGCCTTGTTGCGATGACTGCGCGCACATTCACACCAACCTTCATCAGGCAGTATATGTGAGGTTTGTTCACCCGGGTTTGGCGCACAAGCAACAGCCTTATCTGTTTCTAATCGTAAATACCTACCTCTGCTACCACCCTCAACGGGGAATGCTACGAGCACGGCCAAAAATCGTTCAAAATCGTTCAATACTGCTGGCAGCGAGCATATGGGCAGGATTGACATTCATTCTGAGCCCTTGTGTTTCTTGCTGCAGGCAGTGCCTGTGCCGCAGGCAGGGAGGTATATATACAAGCCAGAACACATCGAAGACCTGGCTAATGCCACCTACATAGCGCCTGACACCCACCGGATGACGTGGTTGGCAAGCAACATGCATTGCAACCCTCAGATGTGGTGTGTTGGGGCATTTTCTTTTCCAACCTCCCACACAGTGGCACTGTACGGTACCAAACGGTGGCACAAAATTTAGGTACCCCAATTCAAACACTGGGGTGGGGAGGGTGTTTGCGTGTATGTGTTGCCTTCACTTGGGGTCGATAAAAGTGATAGGAACGAACCGCCCCCTTCCATTTTTGTCCCCTCTGTGTGTGTCATACAACCCGACACACACGCACAGCTTGGTACAGAAATGAAATTGTGTGGGGGGGGGGGGGGATAATTTTCTTTCCCCTTCCCCCTGTGTGCGCTCAACAAAAAGTAGTCCGGAACTGTTCTCCCACAGTTGCTGGACAGGGTGTCCATAATAAAGCGAAAGGAGTACGATTTCCCCCTCCAACCCTCCTCGTTGTTGCATTCTGAACACAAAAAAAAATACCAACACAAAAACAGAGGATCATCCGACCTGCTTCTGAGAGTCATCTTCACGGGAGAGGGGGCCTGCGTCCCCTCTCTCCCTCCTCCTTTCAGCGCCCTTTCCACCCCCCTTCTCTTCATAACCCAAAAGGGGCCCGATTTTCTGTGAATTTTTGGCCCCCTCCCCCCTCTTCCCTTCCCATCATTTCATCCCCCTCCTCCTCCCCCCTCCCCCCAAACAACACCTGCCACACCCCGTTGCTTCGATGATAGAGTGGGTGGGGCAGAGAGGGAGGGAGAGAGAAGGGGAAATCGGAGAGAGAACGAGCACCAGCCGCCCTGCTGGTCGCCCGTTGGTGGGGACATGCCCTCAGACGGGATATTGATAACCCGCTGTGCGGGACACCCTGTGTATGTGGGACTGAATCATACAATGGTTATGGCCTGTTTTTGTTCTGCATTTTTTGTTTAGCGCACTGCGATGTGGACGGAAGGTGTCCTGTGATTTGTTCGTGCCCTTGCAATCCTCACCCACGATGCCATTAAATAGCAGGGTGTGTGGGTGTGTGGAAGCGTCGCCGCATCAAGGGAACAGCAGCAAAACATGAAGAGTGAGAGCAGTGACACTTTTGGGTGTGGGGGGTATCACATTGTGCCCCCCCCCCCCATCTCTCTCTCTTATATCCCCCACTCCCTCTCTTCTCTTTCCCTGAGGGGGTGGGTGGGTGGGTGGGGGCTTCGCTGCGAGGTGGTTGTCAGTGTACTTTGGCGCATTTCCTGTTGAGTTCGCTTGAAAACTGACGAAGAAAAACGACCAGCGAAAAGGCACTTTGAGAAGCCAAGATAAAATAGTGTATATGGGGTAATCAGGCTGGGGGAAAAAACAACAAATCACAACGAATCACACCCGATCACAACAAATCACAACGCCAAATGTTGTGATTTGTTGTGATTTGTTGTGATTTGTTGTGATTTGTTGCGATTTGTTGCGATTTGTTGTGGCCAGTTGTGATTTGTTGCGACCAGTTGTGACGACTTGTGACCCTTTTGTGATGAGTTGTGATGAGGTGTGATCTGTTGTGATCTGTTGTGATCTGTTGTGATCGCGATCCAAAATTTCAAAAATTTAAAATTTTGGATCGCGATCACAACAGATCACAACAGATCACACCTCATCACAACTCATCACAAAAGGGTCACAAGTCGTCACATTCAGTAAACTTGTTTAAGCACCTTCGGTGCGACTAGGGAGTCAAGGGAGGACTAGAGAAGACGACTTCCCTGTGCGTATTTGTTTTTCTACCACTTGCAACAACAGTTTTCTTGCAAGGTTGGAAGGGGGGCGAACGGAACAAACACCACCCTTCATCAGGCCAACGAGTGGTGTTTTGCTCCCTGCCTTCGCCCCTCCGTACGTCAGCTTTTGCACTGAACGGTGCCTAATGCAACGGAAAAGCGGTGGCTGAGTTACCCCCATCTCCCACGAGACGCGTTTTTGATATTGATGTTTTGTGTCTTATGTCCGACCGAAGACTCCCAACTGGTCACAACAAATCACACCACGTCACACCTAGTCACAACAAATCACAACTGGCCGCAACAAATCGCAAAAAATCACAACAAATCACAACATTTGCCTTGTGATTTGTTGTGATCTGTTGTGATCGGGTGTGATTTGTTGTTTTTTCCCCAGCCTGATTACCCCAGTATATCAAGCAAGGGGCTGGGGGAGGGGGGGGGGGGGGCGCCACACATGCCACGCACCTGCCACACCCACCCCACCCCACCCATCCTGAGGTGGAGGGGGAGGGGGGGGGGGCTGAAGCGTGTGTGTCCGCAAAAAAAAGAAAAAGATAACGTTTTTCCGCGGGGAAGCCTCGGCCTGGCATATTTTTTGCCCCCCCCCCCCCCCCCATCCCCCATCCCGCTGCCCATGAGTTTAGCTGGTTGCACAGCTTGCGCTGCATGATTTTGCACTGCCACGCCTTATTCACCACACAACCGTATTCCGCATCTCATGCAGACGGCCCGCACGCCGTGGATTGGAGCTGGGGGGGGTGGGGTGGGGTGGACCTGGGTTGCACAGGCCCCAACAGGCGGTGCTGCTGAGGTAAGATGGCCTGGGCTGCAGGAGTTGCTGCCAGCAATGTGTTTGAGTGCCCCGCCCCGCCGACGGAGTCGATCAGCTCCCTCGCGTGGGCGCCGGCACAGCTCGCGCAGCAAAAGAACTTTCTGGCGGTGGGCTCCTGGGACAAGTCGGTGCGGGTCTACGACGTGCAGAAGGGCGGCACAGGCGCCCTTGCAGCAGCCCCTGTCAACTCCCTCCAGAACACACTCCCCGTGCTGGACACAAGCATATCACCCGAGGGCGACGTCTACTTCGGGGGGTGCTGCAACACCGCGAAGGTGGTCAGCCTGGCGCAGCCCTCCGCACCCCGGCAGGTCGCGCAGCACGATCTCGCTGTGAAGAGCGTGAAATGGTGCAGCGAGCAGCGTGTCCTGGCGACCGGGTCATGGGACGGCAAGGTGAAGCTGTGGGACACCCGGAGCCAGACACCCGGGAAGGTGTTCGAATGCAATGGCCCCATCGTGGATATGGATGTCACTGGTGCGATGCTGACTGTGGCGACCGCACGCATGATCTATGTGTATGACCTCAACACTATGGCGCAGTTCAAGCAGACGCCTCCTCAGAAGAGTATACGCGAGCAGCTCAGATGCGTCGCCAACTTCATCGACAAGTCTGGTTTCGCCATGGCATCTATCGAAGGGCGCGCCGCGCTGATGTGGTTCGAAGGGGGTCGCGATTTCTCCTTCAAATGCCACCGTGACAAGACGGTGGATGTGTTTTCCGTCAACTGCATCTCGTTCCACCCCCGGTTCGGCACGTTTGCCACATGCGGCTCCAACGGGACTGTGACCATGTGGGACGGTCCGAAGAAGCAGAAGGTGAGCACCCTCGTGCAGCCCTGCCACAACACCATTCCCTGCGGGGCTTTCGACTCCTCCGGGTCGCTCTTCGCCTACGCAGTGTCGTACGACTGGACAAAAGGTGCCGCTAACTACAACCCCCAGCTCGGGCATAAGATATGCATCAAACCCATCCAGGACAGCGACGTCTGCAAATACTAGAAGGGGAGGGATATGGTTTGCTTGGGCATCTCGTGTCGGGCAGCGGTGGTGGTGGTAGGGAGGGTGGGGGTGGGGGCGGGGATGGTGCCAGCTGTGATGGATATCCCAAAGGGGTACGGGCACGGCATGGGGATATGGGCCTGGGGCTGCGTTTTTTTTCTGCAAGGTTTTTTGAAACCCCCCCCTTGCAGGGCAACGTTTTGGGAGGGGGGGAGGGGTGGTGTGGGGTGGGGTTCAGTGAGGGTTGGCAGGTGCGGGGAAGGGGCGGAGGGCGGGAAAGGTGGGTGGTGGGTGGTGGATACGGACGAGCAAGACACCTGTCGCTGTGGTACACAAGACGGCTTCTGCCCAGCGCGCCTGGTGGGTTCCCTGCCTGGCAGAGCCGCAACACATGCTGCATGGGACATCGCTCCTGCCTGCCACAAAGTGCCACCAGAAGCCCCCTCGGGAAGCTTCCTGCCACCACCCAGCAGTGGCGTGCAACAGATAATGCCGTGTGTAACCCGTCTCTTCTGAAGCGCGCTTCTCTATCAAACCGCGTCTTGCGCTAATCGCCGTGGGGGGTGAGGGTGCGGGGGTGGGTAAAAATGGAGTTGGCTTGCAGTGGCCGGTTCACAGAGGCAAGAGGGAAGAAGAAGAGATCAGGCTACCTGATGAATCTATGGGAAGGGCAATACCACCGTGTGCCTCAGAAGAGCGCGAAACGGTACCCCTCCCCTCCCCTCCCCTCCCCCCTCTCTCTCTCTCTCTCCCTCTCACCTGGGGTACGCTGCGAACACGGCAAAAATTCGTTTAACTCGTTCAGGGGGGAGGGGGGGCGGCGCGTATACCGGTTCCCAAACCGGTTCGGACCCTTGCCAGCGTGTCGTATAGCGTGTATCCCGTGGTTCTCATCCACCGGATATCTCGCTGGGCTTTTCTGCCGGGATGCAGGGGGCCCGCTAATCTAACATTTGCCGACTCCCCACCCCCACCCCCGCCTCCCGCCGATGGGGCCCTTTTTTCTCCCTTCTCCCTTCTTCCCCGCCCCCATCTGGTGCGAATATCCTTTGCGCCATGTGTTTGTCTCCACCCCCTCTGCCGCTTCCTCTATTTTGGGCTTGCTCTGCACACCGGTTTGCGGGGCACACAGGGCTAAAACACTGGCATAGGCAAATAAGTCCGTGGCATGCGGGCGGTGGTCTGTTGTATGGGCGGGCCGTTTCTCGCGCAGGTATCTCTTGTTGGACCTCTGTTCAGGTGCCGGTCCGTTCATCCCAACCGAATATCAGTGACAGGGGGTCTTCGCTGCGAGGTGGTCGTCAGTGCCTTTTGGTGCATTTCCTGTTGAAATAACGACGAGTATCGACGAAGAATAGGGACCAGCAAAGACCCCCATAGGCTGGGGTGTGTCAAAGTGTGCTGCCCCCCACCCCAAACCCTGCCGAGCGCGACGCCTATTCTTTCAGGGGCACCCCCGTTGTCTGCACTCCTTGAGGTGAAGTACCTGCCAACATGCATGCGATGTGTTTTGTGTGCAGTCGGGATGCCGTGCAAAAAAAGGGGGAAAAGGGGGTGGGCGGGGAGAGTGTTCAGTGGCAGAATGGCAACGCCGCACCGCCAAACCAAGGGGCATGGCGGGAGGGAGGGTATATGGCATGATTCATCATCCTTCAGGGGGAGGGTGTGCGTGTGTGTGTGTGTGTGGTGACCACGTTTTGTGTGGGGAGATCCTGCGCGGATCATTGCCCACCCCCGCCCATTTCTCCGTCACAGCGGAGGCCCCACTCGGGTTAGAGTGTGGGGCCAACTCAGTGCCACTCCGGGGAGGAGGGCGTGCAGCATAGCCGGCGTGGTGTGCTTGGCAGCAATGTGGTAGTGTTTTGCCATCGCTGTAGCAGTCACCGCATCGGTCCATGCTGTGGCGTTTGCAGAAGCCCATAGTGACCGGGAGCCCGTCCCCCTCCTTGTGGTGGTTGCGGCAGCACACCTCCTCCGGGAGGCGCCGCTTCTGGCATGCCGAGCAACGGGGCTTCCAATGCAACTTGCAGGCAAGCACCTTTGCGTTCCTCCTGGCACCAGGGGGAGCAGTTCGGGGGGCAGCGCCCCTCCGCTCCCATGGGCGCCCTACCCGGCTGTTGGCCTGCCGACCACGCGCCGCCCACTGCTGGGCCGATTGCTGCCAACCCTCAGGGTAGTGCGGCTGCGGAGCGAAGGTAGCGGCCCACGCCATTCCGCGATCATGGAACACTGTATCCGTCCGGCTGGGGGCTGGCACAGCCAGGTGCGCTTGGAGGCTGCGCATCACCGACTCAGTGGCAGGGTTCAGCTGGGCCCTCCTCGACAGGCCCGCCGCCACAGATCCACCGATCGCCGTGAGGACTGTTGAGTTGGCAGCATGGCCGCAATGCCAGGGCCCAGTGCCTACTTTCGTCACCATGCTGCAGAGCCCCTTCAGCGAGGCAGCCTTCCCCAGGATACTGCTCTGGAACACCGTGAGGTCCTGCTGGAGCTGCTGCCGTGAGGCCCCCAGCCTTTCAGCCTCGTCCATCGCGGCGTTACTGAGGGCATCAGCATCTGTGTTGGATTCCCTCTTCACATGCTCGTATGTGAGAGTGAACCTCGGTTGGAGGTCCGCAGCTAGCCGGGACGTGCTGAGGAACAGAGGACGGAGGGCGGCATCCCGGCACAATGAGTCCCCTTGGAGCTGGCGCAGCACCACCTGGGAGTCGCCCCGCACTGTGACTGGGCCCTCAGGGGCATCACCCCTCTCGAGGAGGCGCAGACCTGCACGGAGCGCCTCGTACTCAGCAATGTTGTTGCTACGCACGTTCAGCAGCGGGAGTACTTTCTCTGAAACCTTGCAACCGTCTTGGTATAGCACCGCCCCTGCCCCCGCCACGGCGAAGGGGGTGCCATTGTCGCGCGCACCACCGTCAAAGTACAGGGTGAGCCCTGGGGCTGTGTCTGCAGGGATGCGCGAGCGGGCCTCCCTCGCGCCCTTCCTATTCGGGTCCACGTGGGCGGGGGGGCGGATGCGGCGCGTCACGGTGTCTGGGAGGGTAAGGCCAGTTGATAGCTCGAAGTCCACGGCCAGCTCCATCAGGGTCACAGTATGCTCACTCCCCTGCGGTCCCCACTTTAGGCCCCTTAGCCAGTCGCAGAGGGCCACCCACATGCCTGGGGGCCGCTTGCCCCACGTCTGCTTGACTTCGGAAGGCGCCAGTGCAGGGATGGAGGCACTCTCGGGGTTAGGGGTGCTCCACTCCCAGGGGTAGACGGTAGTACGGTGATGGCGCACAGAGCGGTCGAGCAGCCCGTCCTTCTCCTGTCGCGCCGCCAGGACTGCGATGAAGTAGCGGTGGAGCTGTGCCACGGTGGTGATCCTGTCCGCAAAGGACATGGGCAGCGGCTGCTCGTTCTCCGGGACGCTGTATCTGTAAATGGGCGCCACCCCGCACTGGGCCAGGCATGCCGGCCAGGCCGTCCGGTCCCTCGCTGCTATGGGGTGCTTCTGGCGGACTGGCTCCCATGCCGCGCAGTCCCACCACAGGTGTGATACCGTCTCCGGGGTCCCAGATGTGCAGTATCGGCACACCTCCCCCAGACCTGTGCGCCCACGAGCAGGCACCGCCCCTGCAACAACGGAGCGGAGGAGGCCTCGCTGGTACCCCGTGATTGCAGCGCCCTCTCCCTCCAGGACGCAACGTGTCACCCTCCCGTCAATGCCGTGCTCTGCTCCTTGGAAGTCGTCTCTGCGTTCGGCCAGCTTCTTCGCCGTTGCGTTACGCAGGGATTGGCGGAGGTCGTGTGCAAAGATAGCCCAGGCGCTCGGTGTTGCAGCAACAGGGTCGAAGGTGACATCGCGACCAGCTTCGTCAGTGTAAGCCAGGGTGGTCGCAGCACTCCAGCGCCATTCAATCCCCTGCAGGGCGGCCCAGAAAAGCGCGAAGGGGCCTGTCCCCTCAAGCCTCTCTCTACTCCCCCAGGCTGCCTCGGACAGCACCCTGCTGTGACTCCACTTTTTGATCTGCTTGGCCCATGTGGTGATCTGCCGGTAGGGGGGGGCGACAGCGGGGTCCACCCGGTGCGCCTGATGGAGGACACACAGCACAATCTCCTGTGCTCTGCGAGGTGGGCCAGACCAGAGCGCGGCGACGAAGAGGCCCCTCCATCGCCTGATGTCCTTGCTGTCCCAACGAGTTACGAGGGCATCGTAATATAGTCGAGCCCCTGCCGTCATCGCCGCCGCCTGCCCTTTCCATTGCACCGGCAGGGGCAGCGCTGAGGTTCTGCGGAGGTTCTGCTGCGCACCTTCCTTCCGGCGGGCGATGCGCTCGGACTGGGGCGCTGTGCGCCCTTCCCTGATCAGGCGCGCGTGTAGCATGGCCCCGAGACAGTCGAAGCTGTTGCGCTGCCGGAGGGGAGTGGCCTCGCCATCCCTTGCCCGGTACATAATCCGGAGCGGCCCGGGGGATGTCGAGAAAACGTGAGACTTGATTTCTGCACAAATAGCCATCCCGGTGTCGTGGGAGAAACCCGCAGAGTCGTCTACAACGTCTTGCAGGATCTCCGGGCTGGGGGCTGTGGCGTATACGTCGTCAACGAAAGACAGCGCCCTTGTGTCCTGCCGGTGCTCGACCATCCTCATCCACACACCCACCAGCACGTTAATCAGCACGACACTGATGGGGCAACCCTGCATGATGCCGTTAGTTGGCAGGAAGCCTTCCCCGATGGTGCCGCTCGCCCGGAAGTGCCGCTGCATCGTCCTGTACGCTGCTCGCAGGGTGCGCAGGACACGGGCGTCGAAACCGAGCTCCGCAGCCAGGCGGAAGGTGAGGTCGATTGGCACCGTGTCGAAGCACTTCTTGAAGTCGAGGGCGACTCCGTGCAGCGGTCGCCCTGTGAGGTGGGCTTCTTCAATACGTGCCGCCAGGTGCCAGATGAGGTCCTCCGCACCGTGGCCAGGCCGGCAGCCGTGCAGGTCTTCGGGCGCGATGATCTCCAACCACTTCAGTGCCGGTTTCACCCGGATAGCTGCCCACACTCTGTACAGCACGGGGGTGATACTGATGGGGCGCTGCGACAGTGGCTCTCCTGAGCTGCCAGGCTTGGGGATGAGGCAGATCATGGCGTGCATCAGCTGCTCCGGCCACTCGCCCGACCGTTCAACTTCGTTGAACACCTCCGCGAAGAGCCTGAGGAGTTCGTGCGGGAGTTGTCTCAGTTCGTGGACCCGCCAACCGTGCAGGCCCGGCGAGGTGGACGTGGACATCTTGGCCAAGGCCTTCCCAACGTCTTCTGCCGTGATGGTCTTGCACTCCATGTCAGCCACCTCGGGGAGAAAGCGGAGGTACTTTTGGCGGAAGGTGTCCCACCGGGGCTCTGGCGTCGTTGCGTACTTACGGAAGTACCCTCCCCACGCCGTGTCGCTCCTCAGCAGCTCGTCCGCCTCCTTGGGGCAGGCCGTGAAAGAGCCGTCTTCGCGCCGCATGAAGGTGGCTGGAGCGCAGAAGCGATCTGCGAGGTACGCGAACACCTGCCCTGCCTCGTATGTCCAAGCTTTCTGCATCCTCGCCTTCCACGTGCGGATCCTCGCGTCGCGGAGCCTGTCGAACATGCCCCTCTGCGACCCCTCCAAGGCAATGAGGGCCTGCTCCAGGATCTCCAGGTCCGGCAACTGCGAGGTTGTGTTCGTCAGCGCTGCTTGCAGCCCCTGGGGGAGGCCCCCCTCCCTCAGGCGTTTCTTTGCGGCGTTCCAGGCGTGCTTCTCCCCATTCGTGAGGCCGTACGGTGCATCGGCTTGCAGTCGCTTGAGACCCTCTTGGACGAGGCATCGGAGGTTCCCCAACAGTCCGTCCTTCGCCCGGGTGTTCGTGTCACCGGCCCCCCGTGCAGAGGCGGGGTGGTGCTTGGTGGCCGCCCGCGACCACTGCATGTGGTAGCCCTCCGCTCTGCCTGTGTAGGCCGCTTCCTGCCTCTCCAGGTGGCCTACATGGACACGCTTTAGGAAACGCTCGCCGCAGGTGGAGGCTCGGTGGAGGAGCTGCGCGGCCGTTGCTCCGTGGCGCAGTTCCCCCTCTGCAAGCACGTCCTGCATTATCCCTCTCGCCGCAGCGTCTCCCAGCTTGGGCTTACCCGCAGGGAAAGGGGTGGGAAGAATGCAGATCTTTTTGGGGCGGCGGAAGGCAGTGAGGTCTAGGTCTACAAAAAGCGGGCAGTGCGTGGGTATGTCGTAGTCCCCCCGCTTCGCCACCTCAACGCGACGCAGGGCCGGCGCTGCGCAGGAGTTCATCAGGCAGATGTCCAGCCGAGTGCCGTTCTCCGACGCCCAGCACGTGTTCTGCACGCTCTGTTGTGCGAGCTCCGCATGCGTCGTCGCCACGTCGACCCAGCCGCCCACCCGGCACGCCTGGGACAGCGTGGCGCTGGTTTCCGGGTTGGTGTTGAGGTCCCCCATCAGTAGCACGGGCACCTGCCCCAACCCAGCTGCGAGGTCGAGCGTCTCTTGCAGGAGGGCTTCCCGCTGCTCACCCACTTCGGTCCCCGAGTGGCCGTACACGCTCAGGATATGAAGCGCCGTTTTCCCGTCTCCAATCGCTAGCACTACGTGCACCATGCGGGTACTGTCGTACAACTTCTGCTCCTGCGCGGTCTTCGGCTGCACCACTTGCGCGACAAGGCCCTCCTTCGCCATGACAGCCACACCTCCGGGCCTTGTTTGTTCGCGGCCGTTCGCGCCTGCGACCCTGGGCATGCCCTTGCCCCAGTGCATAGCCCAGCCGTGGGCTGCGAAGTAGCCGTTGTGCGTGCCCTTGCTCGGGTCCGGGACTCGGGTTTCCTGCAGGGCCACAACATCCGCCTTCAGGCCCGCCACGTCGCCTAGGTGCGTCTGCAGTGACGTTACGTTCGCTGTCGCCAGCCTGATCACTCCCGGTGTTGTTAGTTGATATGCAGGATGCCGCAATCGCCGCGGGGGCGGTGACGCTGTGGACCCCTGGACGGGCGTAGGCACTCGCGTCCCGTCCGCTGTGGCCGGGGTGGGCATAGGAAGGGCTGCAGGGATGTCCCACTGGTTCGTCGGCGTCACAGCTAGCTCCCGGGCCAGGCTAAGGGGGAAACGGAGCACATCGTAGTGGAAGGGCCTCCACGTAAGGCCCAGCACCTTGGCTCCCTCCCCACACCGGGTCATGCATTGCTTGCTGTTGGAGGCGAGCAGCCACACCTGGGCATCCAGAACTTCTGCCGCAACCCGGAGGGTAGCCGCGTCTCCGTATGTCCCCGGGCGCGTCTGCTTCTCGACGTAGTCGTCGTAGGATGTAGGGGCCTGCGGGTCATCGTGGTCGGGCACGTACGAGGCCCTGCGCTCTGCGTTTTGCCGCATGGACGACGCCACCGCTGCACGCAACCCGCCTGCTGTCCACTCCGCGCACTGCTCTGCAAGGCCGGCGTACTGGCAGTTGCCGTCCTTCGGCACTGGTACCCGGAGCGCCATCAGTCTCCTTGCAGCATGCGTCAACCACTGCTCGTCTTGCTCTATGGTGGAGGGGGAGTACTCCTGTCCCCCCCCACGGAGGCGCCGGGGTTCTCCTGCCCCTGTCGCCAAATCTACGGGGTCCCAGCACGGGGCCGTTGCCCGGGTATCTCCTGCCCGTACAGCGGCTCGGCTGGGTCTAGGTGGGGTTGGGGGTGATGTTGGGGTTGGGGTTCTACTTGGGGTGTGTGGAGGTGTTTGTATACGCCCCGAGACCTCCTGTTTCTCGGGGTGGGGTGCGGCTGGGGGCCCGACGGCGAACGTGATTTGTCCCCAGACGTGGTCGGCACCCCGGCCAGGGGGAACGTTAATCTCTTGCGCGGGTCCCCCCCGCTGGCCGGAGCGCCCGCCCCCCTATTCCTCATCCGGCTTCTGCGGGTAGGGGGTAAGGCGGTTGGAACGAGGCTTCAGGTACGCCGTGATGGAGGCCTGCCTGGTCCTCCCGTTCCTGCTGGCTCCCGGCACCCTACAGGGTGGGGCCTCATCCCCGCCAACTGCCGTGGGCGTCAGGGCTTCGAGGAGGGGTGGGGCCGGCGGGGCAGGCTGGGCAGGCGGCGCCGGTGCTGCCGGCGGCACTGCTGCTGGCTGCGCTGGGGTCGGGGCGGCGCTCGACGTTGTTGGTGCCCCGGGTGCCATAGGTGTCACGGGTTTACTGCTCGAATCACTGGGCGGGGCAGGGGCGGAGGAGTCAGAGGCGGCGGAGGTGGCAGAGGTGGTGGTGGTGGTGGTGCTGGGGGAGGAGCGGGCGGGTTTTGTGGGTGCTGGCAGGGCATCCGCAGCCGGCCCGGCCGTGGGCCCCGCCGGCGGTTTGCCCTTCGCCCCCTTGGACGCACCCAGCCCCTTTGTGGCAGCGCTCAGCTCCCGCCTCACGGAGATGAGCATCTCCTGGTGTTGCAGCTTGCGCTGCTCCTCCGCGTCGCGCACCCCCTCTAGCAGGCCCTGCCAGCTCTGCCCGAGCTCGCTGGCCTGCTGCGTCAGCTGGCGCTGCACCCTCTCGCCCTCCTCCTTCCCTGCCTGTTGGAGGTCAGCTCGAAGGGTAGTGTCGAGCTGGGTTGCCTTCTCGGCAAGGGCCTTGAGCTGCTGGGCCCCGTGCCGCGCCATCTGCGCCTCGCAGGTCCCCCGCAGCTCCCCACACACCTCATCCAGGCGGCTCTGGAGGCGGGCCACCTGCTCCCCGGTCGCCCGCTCCGACTGCTGCTGGGCGGCCGTGGCGTCCTTGCGGTCAGCCTCGCAGGAGGCCCGCAGGTCGCGCACCGTGACCCCCAGGCGCTCCGTCTGCCGCCGCAGCTCGCCCACCGCGGCTTCCCCCTGCTGCGCCTCCCACGCCCTGCGGAGCTCCGCCACCGCCGCGTCCAGGCGCTGCTGCTCCTGCCCGCGCTGCGCCTCCAGGTCGGCCCTGACCGCGTCCACCTCCGCCTGGAGCTGCTGCGCCTGGTGGTGGGAGAGGGGCGTCTGCTCGCTCGCCTCCGCGGCTTGCAGGCTCAGCATGGCCTTGCAAGCGCCGCTGAGGCGCTCCTCAAGCGCCCGGTGCTTGAGGTCCCGCTGCGCGAGCTGGCCCTGCATGTCGGCCTCGAGGGCCTTGTGGCTGGCCTCCCAGCCCTTGCGCGACGCAGTCAGATCCGTCGCATGCGCGCGGCCTTGCCCCTCCAAGGCGGTGAGCCCAGCAGCCAGCTTCTGCAGATCCGTGCTCGCTGCTGCCTCACCCACCGCCTTGCCCAGCCCTTCGACATGCTCGCGGAGGCGGGAGACCGTCACGCCCATCGACTGCTGGTGCTTCGCGACCTCCAGGAGCTGGGCCTTGCGCTCCTTTAGTTCACGCTCCGTTTTCAGTGTGGACGTAGTGGCTGTAGTGGTGGGGGGTGTGGTGGTGGGGCGCTCCTGGAGGCTCTTCAGCAGGGCCCCTTGCGCCTGCAGCTGCTCCTCCTGGCGGCCGAGGCGGTCCCCCATGCGCTGCATCTGCAGCTCGTGCTGCTGGGCGTGGCTGTCCAGCCGGGCCTCGAGCAGCGCCACCTGCTCGGCGTGCTGCTCCCCCTGGCGGCGCAGGCGGTCTTCGAGCCACTGCTCTGACAGGCCCGGGTGCCCCTGCATCGCCTCCATCCGCTGCCCCAGCTCGCCCTGCCGTGCCTGCTGGGTCAGCAGCTGGGCCTCCAGCCGCTTGCGGTGGCCGTCCTGGTCCTGCAGGAGGCGGCGCAGGCCCTGCAGCTCGGCTTGACAAGCCGCGCCGTCGCCCTGCGTGGCGGAGTCGGCGGCGGCAGGTGCGGGGTCATGCCCGAGCTCCCGCAGGCGCCCGGCGAGCTTCTCCAGATCCTTCTGGAGCTGGGCAGCTCTCTGCTGTGCCTGCTGCGCCTGCTGCTTCGCCGCCGCTGCTGCTCCGCCACCACGCCCGGTCCGCCCAACCGTGCCGCTGGCCTGCGACTTCGCAGACCTTCCCGCCTTCGCGGCCGTGGCGCGCTCCTCCTGGAGCCTGTCGCGGACGCTCTCATAGCGCCGCTTCAGGCGGAGCACCTCCTCGGCCTGCTTCTTCGCGGCCGCCTCCCTCTGCTTCTGCTCCTCGAGGAGCAGCGTGTCCGTCAGGACCACCTCCTTCCCGTTGACTACTAGAGTCCATGTGGGGGGGGTGCCGTGGGTGGGGGGTTGCTCGGCAGCGAGGACGGCGACGCCGCCCTCCAGGCTGTCCAGCGCCGCCTCCCACCGGAGGTGGTCGAGAATGGTGCGCACGTGGGCGGCACCATAGAGGGGGGGAAGGGGTTGGAGCTCGTATCTGCGAGGTTCCGTGAATTCGAGGGGGGGCAGGGGGGCGGCCTGTTGGCCACCGGCCTGGGAGCCGGTGTTCCCGGAGGAGACCCCGTGGAGGTCGGCCTGTGACATCCTGCCCGTGTATCCCTCTCTCCTCCTGTGTGTGTGTGTGTGTTGGAGGAGGCACTAGAGTCCAAAACAAATACGATGCTGCTGGCACGGGCCACGCCCCCACCCCCAGCCCCCCCTTGCAGAGAACTCTGTAATTCGCCCTGCACTATACACCGAGCCGATATTACGTATGGCCGACGCCATACCAACCAGGCCTGGCACGAGGACAGTTGGCAGTCCCACCTGAAGCCCCACCAATGCAACAATGCCCCCGTAGGGTCCGTCCCGATTTAGAGGGGGGGCTGGAAGGATCCAAACAGAACGGGATGGTTCAGCTAATTTGACCTCTCTCTCTGCCCCTTTTTGATCTCCTCAAGAACGCCCTGCAGACACGGGATGATGTACCCAACAGTGCAGCTGTCAGATTGCAGCAGCTCGACAGAGAGGAAGGTGGCGTGCAGGTACTTCTCGATCCTCTCAACGAGATCCCAGTTGGGGTGGTCTTCAGCGCTGTCCGGGCACTTCTGGCACCATCCAAGGTGTGATTTCAGTCGCGTTCCCGATATGCACCACACCACGGTCGCACAGTGACGACATTTTTTCCCGGTGCGTGTCGCTTCCGTGTGGTTTAACTCCGAGTGCGACCAGGAGCCCTTTCGACCAGGCATGGTGTGCACACGTGGGGTGAGAGTGGGAATCCCCTGCAAGGGAGGGGGGTGGAGCTGGAAAACGCACGGCGCAAAAAAATATATCCAAAAAAATCAAGGGTCACACCCACTGCCCCCCCCTCCCATAACAGTCACTCTCGCACGCCACCCAACCTCCACAAAACCAAGGAAGGGGCGCCCAAGGGGCACACCCCCCGCCCCGTCCCCCCCCACACACACACACACACACGCCCCATTTTTTTGCCTTTCGCGCCCCGCCCCACCCCCCACCCCCCTCCCTTTCCCCCCTCGCCCCCTCTCAGTAGATAACTTGTCTTGGGGTTGTTCTTGTTGTTATATTTTACCCTCACCCCACCCCCCCGACGCCCCGACGCGACGCGACGCAAAAAAATATTCAAACTCTCTGCCATGGAGTCCACCACCGGAGCGTCAGCCGCTGTTGCGGCGGAGCCTCTCAAGCCCAGCCCAGCTGACCCGACCAGCTCTTCCCCGGAGCAGGGCGTGCAGTTCTGGGCATCGGAACCCTCTTCCTCAGCCTTGTCATCAGGTTCCTCCTCCTCCTCCACCACATCGCCTCTGGCGTCGTCGTCTGCGTCGGCGGCTTCCTCCTCCTCCTCCCACTTTGAGAACGCCTGCAGCGGGGAGGCAGCCGGCCCACCAGCGAGACCCCACAGAGGGACAGCCCACCCCCATGCGTCTTGCCCCAGGGAGGCGGTGAGGGCGCCTGCCGCCCCCACTGCTGCGCCGCACCTGTCCTTCGCCCGGACGCACTCGCTGTGCCCGCCGTCGCCCTCCGCGTCGACAGCGAGGAGCAAGCACACCGCGATAGTGTGGGAGGGGTTGATGGTTGCGTTCGGGGGGCACGACGTGCATGATGAGACGTTTCTCAACGACCTGCTGATCTACGACATCGAGGCGAGGCGGTGGCGCACCCCGGCGGTCAACACCACGGCAGGGCCGTGTGCCCGCCGCGCGCATACTGCGGATCTTGTCGGGGATTATATGGTGGTGTGTGGTGGGTTTTCTGGAGAGGATTGCCTCAACGATGTCTACGCGCTGCACCTCCCTTCCCTCGAGTGGAGGGCGATGAAGGTTTCCGGCGGGTCATCCGACGCGCCGTGCAACCGGGGGGGGCACAGCAGCGCGGTGCGCGGGGGAGAGGTATATATCTTCGGTGGCTGGGACACCTCGATGACCTACCACAACGACCTGTGGAGGCTGCAGCTCGACTTCAAGCAGGGCATCTGCTCCTGGGTGGAGGAGAAGCCTGTCCGCGGCGTGTCGCCCCAAGGGAGGGTGGGGCACCGCTCCGTGATGCACGGCGATGAGTTTCTGGTGTTCGGGGGGTACGGCGACACCTATTGGAGCGACACGCATGCCTTCAACGTCGTGACGAAGGCCTGGAGAGGGATCGCGGCTGCGCCGGGGCAGGTTGTGCCTGAGCCGCGGACATACCACAACCTCCTTGAGAAGGATGGCAAGCTGCTGCTTATCGGAGGAAGCGATGAGACGACAATGATGGATGGGGCATGGGTCCTGGATCTTGCGGAGGAGACATGGAGGCACATCCCCTGCCCCGGGACTGCGAACTTCGCGCATACCTGTGTGAAGGGGAGCGGCACGTCTCTGCTGGTGTTCGGTGGGACGTCGCATGACGTCTCTGATCTCGCAGAGCTTGTCATCGAGGATTGGTGCGCGGATAACTCGCTGGTCCATTACATGAACCGTTTCATGGCGTTTCACAAGCTGTACAGCAGGCAGCATCTCCAGGCGATGCCGCGGGGTGTAGCTGCGGCATATCTGAAATACCTCACGACGCTCAGCATAGGAGCCCCCATGACGGATCGCATCCAGAATCTGACAAGCGTGTCTGGGTGTGTGTCGACACCGCATCGGAAGACATTCTCAGCCTCTGCACTGAGCACCCCAGAGAGTGGCCCACTCTAATGCAGGGTTGTGGTGGAGAGGGGACGGGATGGTCTATCGCTATTGGGACGGGTGTTCTCCCTTTCTTCTTCCCCCCTGGGGTTTTGAGTTCCCCCCCCCCCCCTTCATACTTCTTCTTCTTCTTCTTCCATGGGGTTTTGAAAGAATCCCAAAGGGGGCCCTCGCTACGAGTCACTGTGAGTCACGAGTCGTCAGTTGTCAGCCAAACATGGCTGACTTCTCACTTTTTCTCACTCAGTCACACTTGGTAGCGAGGGCCCCCAAAAAAATATCACATTTCTTGTACCTCCTGTGTGTCGGGCTCTCTTCTCTGGGGAAGGGTCTTCGCTGCGGTGCCGAAATACGGTGTGTTTTTGGTGCATTTCCTCCTATTGGAGGCCTTCGCTCTGTGTCAAACTGTGCCAGTTGCCTCCTATGCTGTGGCTGTGAGGTGGCTCATGTTGCTGCACTTCGGAGCGAAGCCCCCCTCCCCATTGGATCTCTTGTGACAACAGTTTAGGTGAAAATTGCCAAGCTTTGCCGAAAAGTTGCCGGCAGCGAAGGCCCCGCCTTCCCCCCCCCCCCCCCCCACCCCCTGTTTTGATTGCAGTGTGAATAAAAAAATACGTGCCCCCTCCCCCCTTCCCCCCCTCTTCCGCCCAAAGAGCGAAGGGAGGCCCGGCCCTCCCCATCGCCTTGCCTTTCTCTACAACACTACATCACCACCGCGCCCCTCCCCCCCTCCTCCGTGTCGCGGGTGTGCTCGCCCCCCCGCCTGTGTGGTGTTCTCGACTCCAGGGATGTCTGCGCCTCCCGTCCGGATTTTGTTCGCGCAGATTTTCCCGGCACCGACGCCCGCGTGCATTCACACCATCGCACGTTTCGCCTTTCTTTTTCTTTGGCTCTCGTCCTCTCTCCCAACAGCAGATTGCCTGCAAGGTGGTCAAAAAAAAACGCAAGGGCAATGTGAGTTAGGGAGGGTGGGGGGCGGGATGACTCGAAGGATCACGCCAGACCTTCACAGAAGCTCATGTTTCTGTCTTGCCGTTTTTTTTGGCGGAAGCGTCATCAGCGCATCAAATGGGGAAGAGGGAGGCACGGTTGCTACGCTTGTCTCCGTTCGGCTTGCCACCACCACTATATACCCCCCCCCACCCCACCCCCCCCTCTCCAGAGGAATGCCACCACTATGGATGGGGAGGGGCGTGCACGAGCACACCCCCCCCCCCCTCTCCTCACCCCCCCCCCCCTCTCCGTTTGAATTTCATCATTATCATTTTCCGGAACTCGCAGATGAATGCTGTTGGCACAGCGTGGATCGAGTGAGGTAGGCGGGGGGTCAAAGGCTGTTTGGGTGTTTGGTGGAGTTGTGTTAAGACTATTCGTTTTTCTTTCTTCCGTTTTTTCCTTTTTCTGTGGGTGCGCTCAACGAACAGTAGCTTGGAGATGTGGGGTGTATATAATGGGAACCACCGGGACGAACAGATGCAGGTGATTCTACCTTACGTTGTAAGAATCACGACATCTGTGCTTCGTGTGGAAAACAAACTAATGTGGTGGATCGGGAGTGCTTCGAGCTCCGATTTTGCCGGATAAAGGCTCGCGGGAACCAGGACCCGGGATAACACAAGCGCACATGACATCAAATACAATGACACCGTGCGATACCTTTCACCAGGGGACGCTGCGAACACAGCCAAATCTTTCAAAATCGTTCAAGGCACCCGTATTTTGAAAGGTGTCCTATCAGCGAGCCTGACTCGGGGCTCCCGAAAATCCCCAATCGAACCCCGTCTTGCTACAGCGAGAAGCGTATCCTGTGCGCGCGTGTGTGTGCTTTTTCGTTGCGACTTTTGTATTCTTACTCCAAATACCCCTGACTGCCCCCGCGCAGGGATGATGGGGATGAACGGGCTTATCGGGTGCTTCTCCTGCCTCCCCCCCAGAGAACAAACAGGCCAGCCCTGTGGATTCTGATTGAAACCCCCCCCCCCCCCCAAGGTGTTGGTCAAACAACGGAAGCGCGTGCTGTGCTGCTTGCCCCCCCCCCCCCCCAGTGAAAACAAATCAGAAAAAAGCAAAATGCACCCGACACCACGTCGGAGTGTCCCAGTGTGTCTTTGGCACCACTAAGAACGAACGCCACCATTTGGCTGCCGGTAGATAGGCAAGAACCTCTTCCACCCCCCCCCCCCACCCCCACAGACCCGGTATGTATTTTAGGTGCATCTCCAAATGATGCAAGGTGCCTTCCCCCCTCCCCTTCTCCGCGTAAATGTAGATTATTTTTTTTGCTAGTTCGGCGGTGCCGACGATGGAAACTGGCACGGAGCTTCTTTGCAATCCCCACCCCACCCCACCCCACCCCCCTCCCATCCCCCGACTGGCTACAAAAAGGACAAAGATTGCGAGAAAAGGTGTTGAGAGGCTTGCTTTTCCATTCACTCTCGACAATCAAAACCCCCCACCTCCGACTCGCGCCACGTGGTGTGCTCAAACGAGTGGGGCGAGGGGGTGGTGCGTGTCCAGCAAATCGATTGTAGGCAGTCACATCACGATACAGAGGGGTTCTGTGTTTCCTTTGCAGGCAATGAACCTTGCTTTTGTGTCGCGGGGGAAAGAGCGGTTGGTTGCGTACTGTGTTTTGATACAGCAAACACAATAATAATAATTATCCGAAGAGCGTTTGCTATGTTGGATTAGCGGACCCGCATCGTACAGAACATCTACGAAAGACGACGCATGAGAACTGATACGCTATCCAAGTCATTTACTAAGTCAATTATCCGAAGAGCAAAGAGGACGTGGAGAGGTATTGGCAGACAAGCGGATCGACATCGAATCGGAGTCCGAGAGGCCGCTGCACGACAACTGACGCGCTCCGGAGAGGAGATTCGCCCCCTCCTAAGTGCCTCCCCCCGTGAGGGTCCCCGCCTGCCTTCAGAAGCCCTCACAGGCAGAACTATCTGTACCAAACATTTCTTTGAAGCACCCCTGAACACTGGCCATGTACTGCAGCACATTGCCCAAGCAACGGGGAAACCCTCCAGAACACCATGCTTTGGGGGGGGAGCGAGGAGGGGGCGGTGGTTGAGGGCAGGGCTTTAGAGAGCATTGTACACGGTGGGATCTTGTAAATTTTACATGTATAACTACAAGTATATACATGTATTATACATGTATAATACTTGCATGTCAACTATTATACATGTATAATACATGTATATGCCTGAAATATACATGTAAAATACATGTATATCAAGTAAAAATACATGTATAATACTTGCATGTCAACTATTATACATGTATCTTTACTTGATATACCGTATACGTAAATATTATGGAACGTAAATATTATGGAACGGGCCCATTTTTGGCCGGTCCGTTCCATAATATTTACGTTCCAAAATATTTACAGGGCCAGTTGGGGACTCGGTGGTGAGGACGGCTTGCGTCAGGAATCGCGCGAAAAGTGCACGAGTAGGTCCCGTCAGGGACTCTGTATGCCGTCCGATCCCCTGGTCCAAGTCCCCGAGTCGCAGAAAGCCCTGTAAATATTATGGAACGAAAAAAATCTGGAACGCCAACCCACCAGCGTTCCAAAATATTTACGTTCCATAATATTTACGTTCCATAATATTTACGTTCCAAAATATTTACGTATACGGTACATGTATTTTACATGTATATTTCATGCATTTACATGTATTTTACATGTATAATACTTGTCATGCAAGTATTATACATGTAAAATACTTGCATGACAAGTAAAATACATGTATAATACTTGCATGACAAGTAAAATACTTGCATGCAAGTAAAATACATGTATTTTACTTGCATGCAAGTATTTTACTTGTCATGCAAGTATTTTACATGTATAATACTTGCATGACAAGTATTATACATGTAAAATACATGTAAATGCATGAAATATACATGTAAAATACATGTATATCAAGTAAAGATACATGTATAATAGTTGACATGCAAGTATTATACATGTATTTTTACTTGATATACATGTATTTTACATGTATATTTCAGGCATATACATGTATTACCGTAAACGGAAATATTGTGGACCGTAATAAAGGTGAACCGTACTATAGGTGGACCGTAAAAAAGATGGAACAAATGGGATTTTTCCGGAACTTGGAACATTTTTACGGTCCACCTATTTTACGGTTGGGATAGTGGACTTGGCGGTTTTTTTTTACGAATTCCTTCGACGAAGTCGCGAAGGAACCAAGGAAATCGCACGACTGAAGCTGCAGGATTAACACCGCAGGGCCTCAACACAGAGTGTGCGCTCACCATCGTCCGGGAACTGTTCTCCCACAGTTACTGCAGGGTGTACTACACTAAAGGAGTACGATTTCCCTGAATTTTCCGGGCACTGATTCACGAATTTACATCTGGAGGGAGCCCGGTGGTCTCAGCTTCTGTCTGCGCGCCCTGCCGTACTGTGGCTGCTTTTGTGGGCTCGTGCAGCAGGTTCTACTTTTACTTCTACCGGAACGCTCCTTGCATGGTACTACACTTCTCGAGGTGTGGTGGTGGGTGAGTCTCGAGGTGAGTGGTGGTGATCGTGCCCTTTCCACACGCAGGGAGGACTTGCTTCTCTTGCTGGTGTTGGTTGCGGTGGTGGAGGGAGGGTCCAAAGCTGGGAGGTCGGGAGGCCTACGTGCGGGAGTCTGCGGCGTGGAGGCCGCAGTCCGCGCCCCGCAACCCACCAGCCCGCGGGCGAAAATCGCATTGTCTTTTCCATATTCAGTCCCAATAAATGGTGGACCGTAAAAAAGATGGAACGTTTGGCCTTTTTTTGGGAACTTGGAACATTTTTACGGTCCACCCTTTTTCCGTTTACGGTATACATGTATAATAGTTGACATGCAAGTATTATACATGTATAATACATGTATATACTTGTAGTTATACATGTAAAATTTACAAGATCCCACCGTGTATGTCTGCCCCCACCCCCCCCCCTCCCCCCGCCCAAAGGGCTTCCCCCCTTTTTGTCAACCCCCCCCCCCCCCGCACCCCGCTTTTTCTATTGGACTCCAACGAATAGGGTGAACGAACAGTTTTTTTGTCGTGGCAGAATCGATCTTGCACCACGTCTTGTCTTAGTGTCAGAACAATATTCAGCCCCCACCACCCACCCCCACCAGAATGAAGAATCCTCGGTCAGCTTGTGCCTGTTGTGTTGTGGTGGCGGCGTGTGGTCCCATTGCGCCTTGATACAACTCGCGCTTTGGGGTGCAAAGCCGTGATTTGCCACTACCCACGACAACCATGCAGTCGGATCTGGCGATGGACCTGGAGGTTCCTGAACAGTAGGGAGCCTTCACTCTGTGTCAAGCTGTGTCAAATCGTGTCACTCTGCAGTAAAGCTCTCACCTTTTTCTCACCTTCCTGCACCTTCTGAGCGAAGCCCCCAGTAGCTCCGTTGAGCTGTCGGGATAAATTAGATGCACGGGTCATCGCAGACCAGAACATGGTGTAGAAACCCCCATGACGTGCCATGCAAAGCAAAAAAAATACATCGCGCAAGCAACAGATATTTGACTCAGAGCTGTTGTTCGTCTGTATTCATGTTCGAACAGCTGTATTCCTGCACTGAAGGTCTCCGCTCTGTCAAGCCTGAGGCGGTTTGCCCACCTGTTTTGAGTGGTGGCTCACTTTCCTTCCGTTCTGAGGGAAGGTCTCGAGTGGCATGCAGAGTGCCTCCGGATGCAAACACCCCCCACCCCTAAACTTGTCAACGCCTTTATTCGAGGAGAGGTGGCGAGGGGGAAGGACGCCTCGCCGCTGCGATGACGTGCACTCAGGCAACTTGGTCATGATCTTCAGGTGCGCCACAGCTTGGCACATCTGGCACGTGTAGCGGGGAGGCACACCACCCCCTTCCCCTTTCCCCCTCCCCTCGTTGCGGCTTATATTCACCCGGCAATCCCCCCCACCAAGTGCCGAATTTTAGAGGATCTTTTTCGTAGAAATGACGCGACTGAGGCAGATTGCCCCCAACACCCACACCTGTACCCCCTCTCCTGGAAATTGTGCGGCTGGTCAAGGCGCACTGTGAGTTGCAAGGGTCTGATGCACAGCAGAAAAATGTGGGCGTGGAACATAGCGGTGTGTGTTGCCGCATTGGGGACAATAATGGGGGGGGCGGGCGGGGGGGGGGGGGGGGGCGATTTGGCTTTTTGTGGAAGAGCTTACCCTTGCGGGTTCACTGTGGCTTGGTGCCCACAGGGTGTCAAACAGGTCAGGGGGAGTTCCCCGGTGGGTTGGTGGGAAAGGTTGCAATTGTTCTTAGTCCTGTCGGGCCGTGGATTTCCTGTGGAGGATTCCAGCGACACTGGCATGTCGCTCGTGCTGCATGGCGCTTTTTCCCAGTGGAGGATGGTTGCAGCGGTTTATTGTGGCCAGCCTTGACTTGATGACCCGGCGATTCGATTGCGAACATATTAAAAAGGGTGTTCCCAGAAGTGTCGTTGGGAGGGACTTGCCTGTGGTTGTCAACAGTGTTCCCAAATATGCACATGCCCGGCATGGCGTGCGCTTCTGATGAAAAGTAGTTTCCGAGGAAGGGTACTGAGCTGAACAGACGCACCTGTTCCGTGGAGGCCCCGTCCTTCAAAGCATGGCACTCGTGACACTGCTCTCTCAAATGAAGCTGCGCATCTAAAGTAGTCCCGCTTGCCCACTCCCCTTGAAATGGAGTCACACCTTCTTTCTTGAAGTTTTCACACACACACACCCATCCCCACCCCGATAGTTGATCATGGTGAAGTGGAAAACGCGCTGATTTTATTTCTTGCCTCCACGTATTCGGGAAATTATGATGACGGGGGAACAGATCACATTGGGCGGGCACAGATCTAGATTTGGGAACGGAAAACCTGGCTGGAACATACGCGGAGCTTTGCCCGCTGCATCGACGGAGGTGGGGGGGGGGTTGGAGAGGGGGGGGGCGGGGGGATGAACCATTGTTTAAGCGGGGAAAGGGCTCAGCCTTTTGGGGAAGTCCCCTGGACCCCCAACAACGCAAACCCCTCCCAAACGCAATGTCTGGGACGGAGACTAGCCGATCAGGACAATACCTTCTGATTCGATGCGCTGTATTTTCCGCTCATCCTGGCCTTCTTGCACGCCATCCTGTTGGCCGCTAATGTATCAGATTGTTGGGCGAGCCGTACTGTGGGCTGTTCTGTGAAGAGTATGCCCCGAACATGCTGGGCTGGGCGAGCATGTTTTGTTGCTGGATTCCGATCGACAACACAAGCCAAGCCGCCACCAGGCCTTCACGGCTTTCAGAGACAGGTGTTCGCCCAAAGAATGCAGTTCGGGGCCGTTCTTTATAGTTGCTGGACATGGCGATCCACCAAAAGTAGAACCTACCGTGCTAACTCCGCCGGGCTGCTCTAAGCTGATAGGACACAGCACAGGCATTGCCTTCTCTCTGGAAAATATATCCCACTTTCTGGCGTACGGAGTGCCATTTTTTTGGCAGATCACACACACACACACACAGCTAGCTATTGATATTCTTTCGCACTAAAAAAAAGACTCGTGGCAGCGTTTGGGACCCTGCTGCACTAACAGACAGGTCCGTACAAACAAAGAACGCAAAACCCAAGTCTTCTCCCCACCCCCTCCCTTCGTCTCCATCTGCATCTGACATCTTCTGGGCCAAGGGGCCGAGATGCAAGCCTTCTGGCAGCAAATAAAAAGTGTCACATCAAGCGGAGGGGGGCAGCCGCTAGCCCACCGCCGCTACCGTCACCCCCCCGCCCCATCCTGTTCCACCCGCCTTTGCCTTTTGGCTGTTGATAGGATGTATGATGGGGTGTGTGTGGACCTATGATTCAGCAATCCTTCATCCAAATTGAATAATTTTCAATTTCAAGAAACTCAAGAGTTGCTGTAATAACAGGCCCACACACCACCCCCCTTGAGCTGCAGTAGAGTCACGCCAAGAGCAGGGCGGTGCTCGGTGTGGCCCCAAAACCTGCTGCAGCAATAAAAAAAATACGCGAGTGTGCCGTGTGTGCGTGTCCTGGAACATCTTTGTTTATTTTTCTCTGGCCCTTGATTTTTTTTGCTGTCGCTTTCCCTCTCGCCAAAAAAATTCGCCAAATTACCGTACGCCCCCCTCCCCCCTCCCCCCCCCCCCCCTCTCCCTCTCTCTCTCTCAACCACTTGACAACGTGCCGCTGGCGTGCTGCACCCCTGAAGCGCCAGCCAAAGCAAACGGCACGTGGGGGTCCGCTTTCTCGTTGTCGTTCCGGCCTTCAAACATCCAATACGACAGCCTCTCCTAGCCTGCCTCGATCAGGCATTGCCAGGTTCAAGGGGGCCTCGGGTAGCGGCCCTCCCCCCCTCTTCCTTCAAGGCACAGTGTACCTTGCTCTCTCTGTTCGTCTCTCCCCCAGCACCTAGTGCCGGCAGATCAATCCTTAAAAATGGTTCAGGGCTGTAAAACCCGGAGGGGGGGGGGGGGGCTAAAGAGGCACGGCTACACACAAAAGGCAAGGCCGTTCAGTAATCCAAGGCTGCATTTTTCATCCGCTTGTGCACACGAAGCAGACACCAGGTCTTTTTTTACTAGTTTTCTTTGCCAGACTGCCAGACTGCCAGACTGGGCCAGTGTGTTTCACAGTGTCATTGATTCCAGCACTACCACCCCCCAGTTTTTGGATGATCTTTGCACTGAACATACGCACGTTTTTTTTTTGCTCTGGTTATTTTTCGTTCCCCCCCCTCTCTCTCTCTCTCTCTCTATTTTCTCTCTTCGTTCCCTCTTCCCCCCCGCGCCCTGAACAGCATAATATGCGAATGGTATGCAACCAAACCATACTGCGTGTGACAGCGGAGACCACGTCAAGAGCAGGCCACTCGGTGCCTTCTCCACTCCAAAAAGTTTCGCGTGCATCTCTTCGTCATGCTGGCAAGGGATAGCCAAACATTGCCCCACCCACCACTCCCCCCTCCCCGATGGAACGGTAGGCCGACGCTGCCAGCGCGCAGCTCGCCTGCTTCAGAAAAAAAAAAGCCACGGGCAGGGGTGACTGACTTGCCCCCAACTCGGGAGTGGCTATGGCGCAGCGTGCGTACTACATAGGTCTTAAGGTGACGGTGCCACCTAAGTGGCAGCGACCATCAGGGTTCTCCCGGGATGCGCGCTGCCCCCCCCTGCTTACTCTAAACAAAAAGGAAGGTTTTGCCGTGTGTTGTCACTCCCCACCCAACTCCCTGTGTATCGTCTTTGCAATAGTGACCCCCCTGCCCCCTCGAAAAGACGCTGTTAGCCTCCTTGTCGTGCGTGACAAAAACGGTGTGCCGGCGCGCGCATTTTTTTCTGCTGTTTTGTGGCCTTTATCGTTCTATTCCGACGATAGGGCAGAGGCTGCCCTGATGGTGTGCTTAGGTGTCTGCTATTTGGGCAGCCTGTCAGCTTCCGAACGGGATAAATCACCGCACAGTATCAATCATGTGCGCATTGGGGGCGGTGGTGGGGTTGGATTGTGTGTATCATCACTCAACGGTGCGGACCGTGCAGTGTAAAGGTAAAGGAGGGTCGAGACAGGTTTATTTAATACAGCCTTATCACAGAATTCAATGTGTGAACTGCCGTCGGGGGGCGTCTTGAGATGCTGGGCTGTCGGCCCGATGCGTAGTCTTTTTTCTATTCAGCAAATACACCCCAGTGTTGTGCTGTGTGACCGAGATCGGCTGGCAAAGCTGTGCCGCCAGCCATGCCGCCTGGGCGAAGGGGGCTGGCGTGTTGGGTGGGTGGGGGGGAGAGTTGTCTTGTGATTCTCCGGTGACCTGATGATGCGCGTCTACACTGCCCCCACCCCCCCCCCCCCCCCACCCCCCTACCCCCTCCCCGCCCCTCACAACCGAGGAATATTGCTGAGCCCTCCCCCACCCACCTGCCTGGTTGCCTCTCTCTTGCGAAACTGCGGCGTCCCACACAACACCACACGCCCTCATCTGCACACCCCACTCACAGTGCTGTGACACAGTGCGCGCGCGCCAGACGCGCGGGGGCACTGGGCAACACGCCTTTCACCCGAGGAAGCGGTGGGGGTGGGAGGTGGTGCGCTGCGCTGCGCGTGCCGTTGCCGGGCAGGCCTGGCTGTGAGACGGCGTAATGCCACGCGGTGCTGACATGGTGATCCCGACTGTGGGCAACGTCGCCAAGGATGACAGCGAGGTGAACAGCCTGTCGCTTGTTGGGGAGAGGACCAACGTGCCGAAGTCGAGTGACATCCTCCCACGGGTCGCTTCGCCAACCAGCCCCGTCGACGACGACCCTGAGGCCAGGCGGTCATCACGCAGCGGGTATTTTTCAAACCGCCTCACAAACCAGCTCTCCGACCCCGACCAACAAGCCCCGCAGTTCTTCGACAAGCCTGCTGTGAAATGGATCATGGACCGCGTCTGCTCTTCTCTCAAAGGTGTCGCCTCCGGCGCGAAATCCCTCAAAAAGTGGAGGTCCGGTGTCGACAACCCGGAGGGCCTGCAGGTGTTTGATCACTTCATCCAGGGCACGACCGACCTGATCACATTTTACGACAACAAGGACGAGGACCTCCTGGTGGTGATTCCCAACACCTGCAAGACCCCGAAGCCCTGCAAGACCGTCATCCTCTGGAGAGGGCTGGCCAGCGCGCCACCCACCGGTCTGAAGGACCCTTTCTCTCGGGAGCCGGATGTCCATGTCAGCAATCTGTTGGAGGACCCGCTTGCCCATTTCCGCATCGAGCTGGAGAGCGTGTTCATCCCTTATATGCTCGCGGGTTCGAAGAGCGCGGTGACCTGGCCCAAGGTTGTGCAGCACGACGTCATCCGGCAGACGCAAAAATTTGCAGGCGTCCTCCAACACTTCGAAGGTCTGGTCCGCGGGACGGTTGTGCTGCCTCTGCCTCCGGACATGCCTGCCCTCAAGGCAGAGATGACGACGACCGCTCTCGACAAGAAGCGGCGGACTATACACATCCAAGAGACAGCCATCGTCGAGTGGACACGCCACATCCGCAACGTCCTCAATGAAGAGTCCTCCACCAGGCTCGAGATTCTAGAGGAGCGCGGGATCTACCCCGGAGCCACGGAGGAGATTAAATTCTGGGAGAAGAAGCACGACAAGCTGAAGCACATTGTGCGGCAGCTCTCCGCACCGAAGGTGCGGCAGGTCACGACGGAGCTGAGCAAGGTGAACTCTGCATATGTCGCCTCCTTCGACGCCCTGATGGACGACCTCGACACGGCGCTGGTTGAGGCCACTGATATCAACATGCACCTCTCGACGCTGAGGAGGCCGCTGGAGGAGCTGGAGCTGGCGGAGTTTCACGACATCCCGGGAAACCTGCCAGCCGTCTTCCACACGATTTCTCTGATATGGTATACATCGGGCCACTACGACGTGAAGAGGCTGAAGGTGCTGTTCCGCACGATGTCCAACACGGTGGTGTCATCCGTCACGAAATTCCTCACCGCGACGGATCTTTTCGGAGACACCCCGAACACCGTGCTGCAGAAGCTGCGCGCATCTCTCGCCGTTGCGAGCAAATTCAAAGACACATATTTTTCCTACCGCACCCAGGTGAATGCCCAGCACGGCAGGCCGTGGGCCCTCGAGGAGACTACAGTCTTCTCCCGTGTCGACAAGGTGATCCAGCGGATCCGGGATCTGGTTGAGGTGTTCGAGATCAAGTCTCGGTTTTCCCGCCTGGAGGACTTCGAGCCGGGTGGCGACCGGGGCAACGAGCTGCAGGAGGTGGTGAAGCAGGTCTACCAGCAGTTCGAGAAGGAGACGCTCAGCTGGGGGAATATCGTGGCGGGCATCCTGGACCCATCCTCCACAGCCTTCGAGGAGTCCTACACGAAGTTTGTGACGAAGGTGGAGGAGTTTGACGAGCGTATCGCCATGGTCGTCGGGAAATGCTTCAGAGAGCGCGAGACCTACCAATCTCTCAAACTCCTCGAAAGCGTGAAGGACTGGCAGAGCGCTGCAGTCTCCGTCGAGAAGGAGTCCCGCCTCCAGGAGCTCCTCTCTGTCCTCCGCCGCGAAGTCGAAGTCCTCTTCCACCGCTTCGAAAGCGAAAAACACCTCTGGGACGATGTGGAATCAGGCGCCGCCCCCCTCCCCAACCACCTCCCCTGGCGAACCTCGCTGTGCGTCTGGGTCAAATCGCTACTTGACCGTGTGAAGTATCAGTTTAAGTACCTCCAGGAGCTCTCGCGGAAGGTCTTCAAGGCTCCGGAGGGCCAGGCCATCCTCGACTCCGCCCGCATCTTCGAGGAGACGCTCGTCGCCTGGAGGGAGTCGAAGCTGGGCGCCTGGAAGACGCACGTCACCTCGCTCTGCCTCGACAGGCTCGACAACACGCTGTTCCGGAGGCTGGGGGGCAGCGGGCTGCTCATAGTCAACTTCGACCGACACCTCGCCCAGGCCCTTGAAGACGTCTGGGCAATACAAGGATTTGGGGTGGAGCTCGGGCACAAGGTAAAGTCGGTCTTCGCACTCCGGGATGACTTCCGCCTGACCATCGCTCGGCTGGAGGTGGTCGCCTCGCAGTACAACCACATCGTCGAAACTGTTGTCGAGGTCGAGAGGCCCTTGATCCGCAAGGCTCTGGACGGGATCCACAGCGTGTTGGACGAAGGCCTTGTCGACCTGACGTGGCGCTCCCCCCGCATCAACGAGTTTGTGGAGAAGCTGTCAAAAGCGGTGTCGACCCTGCACGGCAACATGATCTTCCTGAAGGGAAACATCAGCACCGTGGTGAAGATCCTGAAAAACTGGAAGAACATGCACAAGGTTATCCACTTCTCGGAGGAGGAGTCTTGGGAGAGCCGCAAGAAGTCCATTCTCCACGAGCTGACGGAGCTGTGGCAGGGGGAAGCCTCCCAGGGGCTCACCGACAGCGAGAGGTGCGCCCGGAAGTGGGTCCGGAAGTGGAGGGACAGGGTGTCGACCCGCCTCCGCTCTCTAGACGACGTCCTCAAGCAGTATAAGCGGATCAGGCGTCTTATCGAAGGGGGGCGGTCCCTCCTGAATGTCGATGCAAACTCTCCTGCATGGGGGTCCTACCTGGAGCACGTCAATCACCTCTTCACAACACTCTTCGTCGCAGCTGTCAAGCGCAGTCTCGAGCATCTCCTGAAATACCTCGAGGTGGTCCGCAACCTCGACACATATGGGAAGCCGCATGAACCGACTCTCACTTCGGAGGCTCCCAGGGCGGAGGGGACCCTGATGTCCATCAAGCTCCTTTTGAAGGACTGCGAGGCTGAGTTTGAGCCGTCCATTTCCCGGGATGACTACGGGAGTGTGCAGTACCGTGTCTATGAGTGGTGCAACACGGTGTTTGAGGTGGGGAGACAGCTCCCCAGGCTGGACGACCCCTCCAACCACTACTACGTCCTGCTGTTCGACCACCCGGATCTGAACATGCTGAAGGATGAGATTCTCCGGCTGATGCTTGCGACAATCCAGAAGCTGGAGGCGGTTCGGATGGACTTCATGAAGTACGCATATCTATGGCAGGACGATATCGACACCTATGTTGATCGCTTCGCTTCGGGGAATCTGGTGCAGAGGGCAGGGGATGAGACAGGCCGTGTCAGCCCCGACCCCTTTGAGGAGGCGATGGCTGAGAGCCAGCAGGAGGAGGATCATGACTTCGACTACGGCATCAACGAGGGGGCGGAGAAGGGGGGAGACAAGGAGGAGAGCCCGGCAACGCAGAAGCCGTCTATTGCGGAGTTTGAGTCGCAGATTGTCAAATATGAGAGGCTGTCGGAGGAGATTGAGCACCTGCCCTCCGATGTGAACTATGGGTGGATCACGCTTGACACCAGCTTGATAAAGGCGGAGTTGGTCAGGCTGGCGCATGAGTGGCGTGCGAGGTTCCTCAACTATCAGAAGAAGCGCCTGATTTCGAACCTCGGGAGGTTCAAGGATTTTGTCAGCAAGACGGAGAGGGGGATCTCGATCAGCTCTCTTGAGAGTGTGACGAAATACTCCGCTCTTGTCGAGGTGATGCGGCATCTCGCGCGGTTCCACACCCACTGCGATCAGTTCGATAAGGTGTACGAACCGTCGAAGAATGTGGTGGTGCTGCTGAAGAAGCACGACATCCATCTCCCCGTCACCGTGCTGCAAGAGGTTGAGAATGCGCCTGTGATGTGGCGGGATCTCAAGAAGAAGTGCTTCGTGGTGAACGAGCTCCTCTCCCCGCGCCAGATGGAGGAGGTGGCGAAGATCCGCCTCGTGGAGCACAACTTCGAGAAGAGGTCGGAGGCTTTCTACCGGAACACCTTCCAGAAGAAAGTGCCGACGTCACTCTCCGTCCCGCCTCGCCTGGCCTACAAAGCGCTGTCGGAGCTGCATGTGATGGTTCTCAACCTAGAGTATCAGCTGAAGGATCTGCGCGAGAAGCAACGCCTTTTCCAGCTGATGCCATCCCCGGGGCGTGCGGTGCGCAGCTGCAGGACAGACCTGATGCTCCTGAAGTACCTCTGGGATGCGACTGCCTACGCTGCGTATCAGATGGAGGCGTGGAACCACGTCCCGTGCACCCATGTGAATATCAACGAGATGAATGAGCGTGTGACGCGTCTGGTGTCGATGATCAAGGCGCTGGATAAGCGGGTCCGGCGCTGGGATGTGTACCACGACATCGAGGATAAGGCGAAGAACTTCCTGGTGTCGCTCCCACTCATCGAGTCGCTGCGGACGCAGGCGATGCGCTCGATCCACTGGGAGGAGCTGATGGCGAAGACCGGGGTGCACTTCGACTTCAAGGAGCTGACGATTGAAAACCTGATCTCGCTGAACCTGCACAAATTCCCCGAGGAGGTGTCCAACATCGTGGGCAAGGCGACGCGCCAGGCGGAGATCGAGGCACAGCTCGAGGCACTCAACGCGGTGTGGGCAACCGTGTCCCTCGTCTTCGACACACAGACCGGGATGGACTACCCCTCCTTCAGCGTCCCCCCTGAGGTGCAGGAGACAATCGAGGAGCACCAGCTGATCCTGCAGAGCCTGACGCAGCGCCGCTACATCTCAGACTACCTCACAAACGTCCAGCAGTGGCAGAAGACACTTGCCACGGTGGAAGGCGTGCTCGCAACCTTTGTCGAGGTCCACAAGAGCTGGCGTTACCTCCAGACGATCTACATTGGGAGTGACGACATCAAAGCCCAGCTGCCCTACCACACGCAGCTCTTTCTGGAGATCGACGCGCAGGTGAAGACACTCCTGAGGGATGCGTCGCGTGCCCCCGCCATCGTGTCCCTCTGCTGCAACGAGGGGCGCGAGCAGTCCCTCAGCATCCTCCAGACGCAGCTCTCGCAGTGCGAACGTGCCCTCGAGGGATACATGGACCAGAAGAGGCGCACCTTCCCGAGGTTCTACTTCGTGTCGACACCGCTCCTGCTGGAAATTCTATCGAAGACAGGGAAGGACCCGCAGCAGCTGATGTGCCACATCCCCAGGGTGATGCAGGACGTCGGCTCCTTCGGGCTGGACGGCTTCCTCGCTGTGAGTGTGAACGGGCGTGGCGGGGAAACATTCGAGCTGGCCAACACCGTGCTCTGCTCCGGGAGGGTGGAGCACTGGCTGCAGAGCTGCGAGGAGAGCGTCGCCAGCACCATCTTCACCCTCGTGGAGCAGGCCCTGATGTCCTACAGCGGGAGGTCGAGGATGCAGTGGATCGGGCAGTACATCACGCAGGTGGTGCTCGTCACGAGCCATGTCCACTGGACTGTCGATGTGTCCTCCACCTTCCACGCCATGGAGGAGGGCAACGAGGCTGCGCTGAAGGAGCAGCAGCGTCGTTATGAAGAGCAGCTCAACGACATTGTGTCGTATGTCAATCAGCCCGACCTGACTGCGGTGATGCGGAAGAAGGTGCAGAACCTTGTCATCCAGGGGGTGCACCAATGCGAGGTTATCAGGGATCTGATCCGGAAGCATGCCGACAATAAGAATGCCTTCTCCTGGCAGCGCCAGCTCCGGCACCGGCTCAACGAGAAGGCGCGCGGCGTTGTCGCCGAGATATGCGACTGCCACTTTGTGTACGGCGGGGAGTACCATAGCGAGCAGGTCAGGCTTGTCATCACGCCCCTCACAGAGCGCATCTACATCACCCTCACGCAGGCCATCCGGCTGAAGCTGGGTGGCGCACCCAGCGGGCCACCGGGCACCGGGAAGACCGAGACTGTGAAGGATCTTGCAAAGCAGCTAGGGCGTGCCTGCTACATCTTCAACTGCTCCGAGCAGATGACCTTCGTGACGCTCGGCAGCGTGTTCAAAGGGCTGGCGTCGGGCGGGGTGTGGGGGTGCTTCGATGAGTTCAACAGGATCCGCCCCCCGGTGCTGTCGGTGGTTGCGCTGCAGTTCCGCAGGCTGTTCGAAGCGCAGAAGCAGGGCCAGAAGGAGTTCTTCCTCGGGGGCGACGAGGTGACGCTCGACGGGTCCTGCTCCATCTTCGTCACGATGAACAAGCAGTACCTCTCCAGGGGTGATCTGCCCACCAGCATCCGGACCATATTCAGGCCGGTGACGGTGACGAAGCCCGACACACTTCTCATCTGCGAAAACCTTCTCCTTGCGAGCGGGTTCCGCAACGTGAAGATTATGGCGCGGAAGTTTGACGCCGTCTTCAAGTACTCCTCAGAGCTGCTCTCACAGCAGCCCCACTACTACTGGGGGCTGCGGACTGTCAAATCGCTGCTCAATGTTGCGGCGAACCTCAGGCTGGCCAAGCCGGATGTCCCCGAAGATGCCATCCTGGTTCAGGCGCTGCGGGACTACAACCTCCCGAAGATTGTTGCCGGCGACATCGACATCTTCCAGTCCATCATACAGGACCTGTTCCCTGGGAGGGCGCTGTCCTCCATCAAGAGGGAGGAGGACTTCGACAGATGCATGAAGAAGGCCTGCTCGCAGAATGCCTACCAGCCAGAGGAGGGCCTACTGGCGAAGTGCCAGCAGCTGCACGAGCTGCTCCGCCTGCGGCACTGCGTGATGATCATCGGGAAGCCTGCGACAGGGAAGTCCACCTGCAGGACAGTGCTGTTCGATACATACAAGCTGCAGGGGCAGAAGTGCGTCGTGCAGACCATCAACCCGAAGAGCGTGTCGTCCTCACAACTCTTCGGCTGCATGGTGGGGAAGGACTGGGTTGACGGGTTAGCCAGTGGCATCATTCGGAGCTGTGCGTCCCTCCCATCGTCAGAACATTCGTGCATCGTGTTCGACGGCGACCTCGACACGCACTGGATCGAGAACATGAACAGCGCGATGGATGAGAACAAAGTGCTGACACTCGCGTCGAACGACCGGATCCAGCTCCCCCTCACGATGTACCTCCTCTTCGAGATCACGTCGCTGCACCACGCCACCCCAGCAACCGTCTCACGGGCAGGCCTGCTGTACATATCCACAGCAGACATCGGGTGGCTCCCCTACCTGCAGACGTGGTTCGACCAGAAGAAGATGGCCTCCACCATCACGCCCCTCCTCGACAAGTATGTGCAGCGCTGCGTCGACTGGATCCTCCGGGAGGGAAAGACGTCCCTCCCGCACACAGAGTTCTCCCTGGTCCGCCAGCTCTGTGCCTACATCGACCTGCTCCTGAAGAAGGACACCGCAGCAACCGGGAGTGGGCTCGGCAATGAGCGGGAGGCCGAGCATTGGTTTGTCCTGGCGTGCATCTGGGCGTTTGGGGGGACGCTGTCCCCCGATTCGAACCACCGTGCCCGGTTCGACAGGTGGTGGCGGACGGAGTGGAAGAGCCTGAAATTCCCCGAGGCGGGGACCGTTTTTGATTACTACCTCAGCACCGAGTCGAAGAAGCTGGAAAAATGGAGCGAGACGGTCCGGAAAAGCCTCCAGAGCATGACGACAACAACCACCACCTTCGTCCCAACCCCTTCGAACATCGCGCTGATGCACTACTTCGAAAGGCTGGTTGCGGCGAAACAGCCCGTCCTCCTCTGCGGGGGGGACGGCACCGGGAAAACTGCGCTTGTCCTCGACAGGATGAGGCAGCTCTCCGAGTCATGCGCATACCACTACATCACATTCACCTCCTGCACCACCAGCAGCGTGCTGCAGTCCCAATTCCAGCAGAAGCTCGAGAGGAAGATGGGCCGCCGCTGGGGCCCCATCGGCAGCAAGAGCCTGATCTGGGTGCTGGATGATGTCAACGCCCCTGCTGTCGACCCCTATGGCACGCAGTCCAGCATCGAGCTGATCCGGCAATACTTCGACTACAAGATGTGGTACACCCCGCAGAGGTGGCAGCCCATCGCTCTCAGCGACGTGCAGGTTGTCGGGCTTATCAACCCTAGTTCGGGGAGTTATACCGTCAGCCAGAGGTTCCAAAGGCACTTTGTTAACCTGCAGATGCCCTCTGTGGGGCGGGAGTCGTGTATGTGTATCTATTCGAAGATTCTCTCCGACGCGCTCATCGCGCGCGGCTTCGACAAGGTGTCGCGCGTTGTGGAGAAGCTCGTGCTCTGCACCATCGACGTGCATGAGGCGATGCGGCGGGACCTCCCGAAAACCGCCGCGAAATTCCACTACAGCGTGTCCCTCCGGCAGATGTCGCAGCTGTTTGGGGGTGTGGTGGCCGGGCTGCCCGGCATTGCCGCCTCCTCCCCTGCCTCGATAGGATCCGCCATGACCCGCGAAGCGCAGAGCTCTCTGGTGAAGCTGTGGCTGCACGAGGTGCGCAGGACCTACAGCGACAGGCTTGTGGAGCAGAAGGATGCAGGCGTCTTCCAGCTCATCCTCCGCCGCGCTTCCGAGCAGCACCTCCCTGTGGAGCAGAACATCGAGAAGTATGTGACGCAGAGGTTTCTGTTCTGCAGTGTGGGCCCCGAGGCTGCGCAGGGCGAGCGGGGGGCCCTCAAACAGACCGACGACTCGCAGGGCGGCGGGGGGAAGAAATCCCGCGGGTCGCAGAGGCAGGACTATGCCCCGGTCGAAGCCGTCGCGGATATCGCCAAGGTCATCTCGGGTTACCGCGGGGAATCGCACCTCACCTCAGACATTGTCCTGTTTGAGGATGCCTGCGAGCATGTCGTGCGGATCTGCCGCATCCTGCAGCGCCCCGGGGGGCACGCCGCACTCATCGGCAGCGGGGGCTGCGGGAAGCGCTGCCTCTCCGTGCTTGCGGCAAACATGCTGGGGTTCACCGTCGTCTTCTCCAGCGAAGGGAGCCCCACCGTCACCAAGGCAGCTGGAAGTGCCTTGTCGCAGGCGGGCAATGCTGTCGCGACAGCTGGCGGCGGTGGTGGCGGCGCTGCCGTCGGCGCGATGGGGGCGGGCGCGGCGCATGCCGGGGCGGGTGGGGGTGGGAGCGGTGCCCCCGGCGCAGCGCAAGGCGGTGCTGCGGGGCGTGAGGGGAACGCCCCGCAGGCGAAGTTCCGCGAGGAGATGAAGACCCTGCTGCTCCGCACCGGGGTCAAGGGAGAGCACACCGTGCTCCTGCTGTCGGAGCACCAGCTGGCGCGGGATGAGGCGTTGGGGGACATCTCCGCCATCCTGTCAGGCGCGGATGTCGTCGACTTCTTCTCCCCCGAGGAGCGGGAGGACACAGTGCGGAAGGTGCGCCCCGACGTCCGGCAAGCGATGATCGTCGACACGACGGAGAACTGCTGGAACTACTTCATGGAGAGGTCGCAGCGGCGCCTCCACCTCGTCCTCTGCATGCACCCCGGCGAGAGCCTCCGTGTGAGGGCGCGCCGCTTCTCCGCTATCCTCAACTGCACCGTGCAGGATTACTTCAACCCTTGGGACCGCGATGCGCTGCTGGCGGTGGGGGAGAAGCGGCTGCAGAGACAGAACATCCTGGGCGTGCTGGGGGGCGTGGCGGGGGACGACAAGCCGCCGTCGCCGAAGAGTGCCGCGTCTGTTGCGAAGCCCGATGCGGGTGGCGGGTCGCGCGAGAGGGGCGACGGGAGGCAGGGGGTGCGGAACCCTGCCCGGCGTGCCAACCTGCAGAAGGAGGGGAAGGGGCGTGCGGGGGACGACAAGCACCGCGATAAGAAGGATGTCGCGCTGAAGACGGAGGGCCAGCTGATGCAGGAGTCCCTCGTGAAGACCATGGTGATGATGCATGCTGAGGCGGAGGCCATCTCCGTTAAGTTTGCCGCCGCGTCCGGTGCGCCTGTGCATGTGACGTGCAGGGTGTTTATCGAGTTTATCAACACATACAGCGACCTGCTGGCGCATAAGCTGAAGCTGTTGGACCAGAGGAAGGGGAGGCTGGATGACGGGCTCTCGCAGCTGCGGAAGGCGGGCGCCGACACGGTGTCGCTGCAGGACATCCTGGAGGACAAGCAGCACCAGGTTGTGGATAAGAAGTCACAGGTGGATGACCTCCTGCAGAGGCTGGCGCAGGAGAAGCAGATCGTGGCGACGGAGAACGCCAAGGCGATTGCCGAGGAGGCGAAGGCAGCGGAGATCGAGAAGCTCGTCGCGGCGAAGTCGCTCGAGATGGAGGAGGATCTGGCCAAGGCGGAGCCGCTGGTGCTCAGCGCGAACCGCGCGCTCGATACCCTGACGAAGATGAACATGGTGGAGCTGAAGGCTTTCAAGTCGCCCCCCCCGGAGGTGCAGAGCGTGATGTCCTGCGTGATCATCCTCCTCTCCCCCCCGCAGCTCGCCCGCGACAAGAGCTGGGCCGCCGCGCAGAAGCTGATGCAGCGCGTCGACGTGTTCCTCCAGTCCCTCCGCAACTACAAGAAGGAGCATATCCCCGAGACACACATCGCACAGCTCCGCCCCTACCTCTCGTCGACAGACTTCACGGGGGAAATCGTGGGGCAGAAGTCACAGGCAGCAGCCGGGCTGTGCGAGTGGGTCCGCAACGTCGTGAAATACTACGAGCTCTACTGCTACGTCCAGCCGAAGCGCGAGTCTGTCCAGGAGGGGCGCCTCCGCCTCGAGGAGGCAGGCCTGCGGGTGTCGAAGATCAAGGCGCATGTCGAGAAGGTGCAGGCCAAATTCGCCGAGCTGGAATCGGCAGTCAGCGATGCGCAGGCGGAGCGGGATGCTGTCCTGCAGCATGCGGTAGACATGGAAGCGCGCCTCGAGCTGTCCTGCCGACTGGTCGACGCGCTGCAGAGCGAGCAGTCCCGCTGGACGGAGGGCGCAGCCCACCTCACGGAGACGCGGAAGACCCTCGTGGGGGATGTGCTGCTGGGCGCCGCACTCATCTGCTACGCAGGGCCCCTCGACTTCACCCACCGCGCGCGCGTGCAGAGCATGTGGAACGCAGCCCTGACCGGGTCCCGGCTCCCCTTCACTGAGGCAGGCCTTAACCCTGTCAACACGCTGGCCACGCCAGCCCTCCTGGCAGAGTGGTCTAACCAGGGCCTCCCCAGCGACACGGTGTCCATCCAGAATGCATGCATCTGTGCGCATTCGAGGAGGCCGGTTCTCCTGCTGGACCCACAGCTGCAGGGGCACGGGTGGCTGAAGCGCATCGCGGAGTCCGACGGCACGGATCCCGACGCGGAGGAGCAAGAGGAGGCTCCGACGAAGCGGCGCGTGAGGGTGCAGCTCCGCGCCCCTGATGTCGAGAAGCAGAGGAGCATCAAAGGGGTTGTGATCGCCAGGCAGGGGGGAGGGCTGAAACAGGCGCTGGCTCAGGCTGTCAGCCAGGGGGAGACGCTTGTCGTCGACAGGGTGGCCAGCGAGGTGAGCCCGCTCATCGCGACGGCAATGCGCCGCCCGCTGAAGGGCGGGATGATGGCCCTCGAGGAGCGGGAGGTGGTGTGCCACCCCGACTTCAGGCTCATCCTCCACATCAAGCAGCCCCAGGCGCGGCTGCGGAGCGAGCTGCAGGCTGTGCTGTGCGTCATCAACTTCGCCATCCCGGAGCAGGGGCTGGAGGAGCAGCTGCTGGGGCTTGTCGTTGCGAAGCATGAGGCCGCCCTGGAGGCAAAGCGGGCCAGAATCCTCCTCAACACAAACAAGAACCGGATCAAGCTGACGGAGCTGGAGGATGGGCTCATCCGGCGCATTGCGGAGGCAGGCGATGACCTTGTCAACCCTGGGCTTGTCGATACGTTGGAGAATATGAAGCGGGCGGCAGCCTCCCTCGCGAAGGAGATTACCGCTGCGCAGGAGACGGGGGTTCAGGTTGCGGCGGCGCGTGAGAAGTTCCGCCCGGTGGCCCGGAGGGGTTCCCTCATCTTCTGCATCCTGAACAGCATGGAGAAGCTGGAGTGGCTGTATCAGTATTCCCTCAAGGCGTTCTCCGCGCTGTTCGTGCGTTCGATCGATGGGAATTTGAATGCGGTGGAGGAGGGGGCTGAGGCGGGTGCTTCGGAAAACCGCGGGATCCAGATGCTGGTGTCGGAGATGACGATGTCCATCACGCGGCATGTGAAGCGCGGGGTGCTGCAGCCGCACCGGAGGGTGTTCGAGCTGCTGCTCTGCCTCGTGGTGATGAAGGACGCGCAGATGCTCCCGGTGGAGGAGCAGGAGTTCCTCATGTCGTGGGCGACGAAGCCCGAGCGTCCCACCGCACCCCCCGCATCGTGGCTGTCGCAGAGCCAGTGGCACAGCCTCTGCACCCTCGCGCAGTGCCCCAGGTTCACAGACCTGCATGTGGATGTCGAGAAGCGCCTCAAGCGATGGAAGGATTGGGCCACCTCCGAAAAGCCTGAAGAGGAGCGCCTCCCGGGCGATGCGAGATACCTCGGGGCCTTTGAGAAGATGCTGATCGTCAAGGTGCTCCGCCCGGACCGCTTCGGTGTGGCTGCCGACGGGTTCTGTCAGGAGCTGCTCGGGGAGGCTTTCGTGCACTCCCCAGGCGCCTCGCTGATGGAGCTGGTTCGGGATGCGTCGTCGTCGAACCCAGTGCTGTTCATCCTCACGCCGGGGAGCGACCCGCTGAAGGACATCGAAAACCTGGCGCACAAGATGGGGCTCTCGGAGGTCAACGGCAGCCTCCGCATCCTGGCCATGGGTGAGGGGCAGGAGGAGTCGGCCATCGAGGGGCTCCGCACCTACACCGCGTCCGGGGGGTGGATTGTGCTGGCGAACATACACCTGATGGGGTCGTGGATGTCGGTCATCGAGGACCTGTTTGAGGATGTGCTCGGGCAGTGCCACAAGGACTTCAGGGTGTTCCTCACGGCGGAGCCGTGTGTGCCGGAGTCGCTGCGGATCCCTACCGGCCTCGTGCAAAACTCAATAAAATGCCTCAGCAACGAGTCCTCCCTCAGCGTGCAGGCCTGTATGCAGAAGGCGTGGAGTTGCTTCACAGGCGAGCAGCTTGAGTCGTCCTTAAAGTGCACCGAGCAGAAGAAGCTTCTCTTTGCCCTGAGCTACTTCCACGCCGCTGCGGTGTGCAGGAAGCGCTTCGGGGAGCACGGGTGGAGCAAGCCCTATGCCTTCTCCACATCGGACCTGCTCGTCACCAGCCAGATCCTGTCGAACTCGCTGGACCCCAACACCTCCGTCATCCCGTGGGAGGACCTGCGCTACATCATGGGCGACATCACCTACGGCGGGCACGTCACAGATGAATGGGACCACCGGACCCTGTGGGCCCTGCTGGAGACAACACTCAACGACAGCTTCCTGCAGACCGGCAAGCTCGCCCCAGGCCTCACCTGCCCGCAGAGCGGGGGGTACCAGCAGTACGCCCTGTTCCTGGAGCACAGCTTTCCCCCGGAGTCGCCTGCGCTGCTCCACATGCACCCCAACGCAGAGATGTGGTCCCTCACGCAGAATGCGAAGGAGATCATCTCCTCCCTCAGCATGCTGTGGACGGACAGGAGCGACGCTGCGGATGAGGAGGGGCGCCAGGAGGCCACCCTGCAGGCCGACGTGTCGGAGGAGCCGGGGCAGGGGCAGGGGCAGGGGGCGCCTGCAGCCCAAAACTCTATGAAGGCTGCGGTCGCAAGGCAGCTCACCGAGGAGCTGAGGAAGTCGCATGCGAAGGAGCATATCGTCCGGGAGAGAGTCGAGGACATCCTTGCAAAGCTCCCTGCGCAGTTCAAGGTGTTGGACCTGCCCCGGGCAACACCGGTGGGAGTGTTTGTCACGCAGGAGCTGCAGCGGTTCAACAGCCTGCTGACGCATATGAGCAGTTCGCTGCAGGACTGCCTCCTCGGGCTCCGTGGGTCGCGGACTGTGTCGGAGCAGCTCGACGAGATCCTGCATGACATCCTCCATGACAGGGTCCCCACCGGGTTCCGCCAACGCGCCTACCCCAGCAAGCGCGGGTTGGCGTCGTGGTATGCAGATTTGCTGCAGAGGTACGCACACCTCGACTCCTGGGCGCAGCACGCCTGCCTGCCTGTGTGTGTGTGGATCGCAGGGCTGTTCAGCCCGCAGGCCTTCCTCGCGGTGATTCTGCAGATCTCGGCGCGGAAGGGGGGCGTCTCGATGGATGAGCTGAAGATATCGACAGATGTCGTCAAGAAGACCAAAGAGGACCTCACCACAGTCCCGCGTGAGGGTGCCTACATCCACGGCCTCTGCCTGGAGGGGGCAGGGTGGAATTCCGTTGCGGTATGTCAGCAGAGGTGTTGGTAGGCTGTGTGGGCAATGTGTTGCGCCAGAAAACTATTGTGCAGATCTCAAGGGTGTGGAGGTGGGGTGGGTTCCGACGGAAAGCTGGCATTCAAGAGAGAGGGCAGCAGCTTGTTGTTTTTTGCCTTGCCTTGCCTTGCCTTGCTGTGTGATGCCACCCCGCCCCATCTCACAGGGGCAGTTGGAGGACCCTTCGCTGAGCGTGCTGCATCCCATGCTGCCCATCCTCTATGTGCATGCAGTGCCGGCGGCACAGCTGCTGGCACCCAACGACTGCCCCTGCCCTGTTTACCGCACGACAGAGCGGGGCGATACATACGTCTTCACTGCGAACCTCAAGGCACCAGGTATGTCTTGCAGATGTCACAGCATCCTCTTGAGTCGAGTTGGTTATGTTGTGTTCGTGTGTGAGGATTACTATGCAAGAGTGTGGAGCACACCGATGTATTTCTCTGAGGAGACACGCACACACACCCCACCCTCCCTGCCCGAACAGATGCTAACACGAATTTGTGGATCTTGCGGGGCATCTGCGCAGTTCTGAGCCCGGAGCAGTGATACGACACGCCGAAAAAAGCGCAAAGACCTGATGATGCCAACTCCAACTCTCTCTGCGCCTTCACTTCCTTCTCCTTCGCTACCCAGCCCCCCCTCCCTGAGATGGTGCTCGCCGAACACGGGCATACGTATGCATGCCCATACGGTGTCATGCAACGTCTGCAGAATTTGGATTTTCCGAAGAATCCGCGTGTTCAGCAAGCACTGCATTGAGTGGGGGGTGGGTGATATCCACCCGTATTCATTCCCGTCCCCCCCATCGTGCCAGCCACCGCCCCTTTTTGCTTTGCGTGTTCAGTCAACTTGATGTGCCTTGCCTGTTCTTTGCCACAGTTTTAACCACAGCCCCACAACACCACCCTTCCCCCCCCCCCCCCCCCTTCATCATAAGTAACCGCTAAAGCGCCCATCCCCTCCCCCTAACCCCCCCCCCCGTTGTTCTGCACATAACTCGAGGCAGCCCTCTGTTTTGTCCAGTCCGCTTGGTGGTATTTCCCGCCTGCTTCCCCATCCTCCAGTTACACAACCTGAATGGTTCATTGCATCTGCTCTGGCATCAGCTATGCCCAGGCCGAAGTCTATGTGGGTGTGTGCGTGCTGGCGATGCTAGACGCATTGCCTTTGTCAGGGCAGCTCTCGCCTCTCTTCTCTTGCGCTGGTTCAGAGCAAGGGCCACCTGTCCCCCCCACTTCCCCAATGCGGCTCTGTTTCTTCTGCAGTATGGATGTCCTTTTGCATGTGGGGGTCTCCACAAACCCCAGAAGTATCACGCAGTATATGCGTTGAGTAGTGTGGTGGTGGCGGTGGTGGGTTGTGGGTGGTGGAATGTGTTAGCCCACAGGCCCGAAGCCTCTGTTACTGCGGTGATGTGTGTGGGTGCATGCAGCGGGGGCAGTGGCGGGATCAACTCGGAGGATTTCAGAATCCGAGAAAGTGCGGTCACACGGAGGTGAAGCAAGCTTCTCATGCTGCTTGCAACAGCCTCTGTTCTATTTACCCTCGCCTAGGGTGTAATCCACCCCCGCTTCTGCTTTGCACCGCGGGTTTTTCCCGCAGAACTGGCGGAGATGAATCACAGCTGTGCTGGGGAGAATGGCCGGTGCCGCGCCCCAGACCCCCCCAAGGCTTGCCCCACCCCTGCTTTCCCCCCGGGCCCGCCTTTTGGGAGATTCCAGGATGATGTGTCGCTGCAAAATGATTGTGTGTTTTTCAAATGCAAAAATTGAACAAGGCGTGCCCATTGTGTGCCACACCCGCGTGATGCAACGCATGCAGAACCAAACGGGACCCTAAACAGGGCCCTCGCTGCCACACACACACAGAACACAACACCACCACCCCACACCACCTGCAGGACCACTCGACACTGGGAGAGGGTGGTATGACGGCGCCATAGCAGCAGCAGCAGCCTTGGGTAATCTGCGCAGTGGTGTGACCCAAGCGAAGCGCCAGTCAGGAGAGGATGACGTCGCCACACCCTGCGCATGTGGCTGCATGGGAGGCAAAGGCCTTATCAGTGCTTGCACGCCAGCAGGGGCGGGAGCTGCAGGTCGCTCAGAGCGCTGTCGAGCGCGGGGCTGGCCGCAGCGTGAAGGCTGCCCTCAAGGAAACCGTGCAGGCCAGCAACTTGGCGACATGCCAGCGCATCACAGAGATGAAGCAGCAGAACACCATGTCCGCTATCGATGCCGGCACGACACGCTCCGAACAGCGCGCCCTTGAGGATGCACTTCGCGACAAGAAACGCAAGGAGAAGCTTTTCCGCGACGCACTGCAGAAGCGCGACGACCGGGAGACGAATGAGCGCCAGCTCCGAGGCGCCTACAACCGCGTGAAGCAGCTTGAAGCTGATCTCGCTGGGATGGCCGTGTCGGGCGCCGCGGCAGCCAGGGCGTTCACACCCGCATCGCCGCCGCGCTTCAAGGGATCCCCGCCCCCAACAGGGTCCCCCGCCACCCCCAAGGCATCCCCTTCGCGGTTGCACCGTGGCTCACCCGCCACACCACGCAGCGCAGACGCCGCTATTGTGGCTATCGCACGCATGCAGGTGGACGCCGACAAGCCGTATATCCGGCCCTCAAGGGTGAAGTGGCGGTAGCGAAGACATGTGGGGTAGGGATGGGATGGGGGTGTTGGCTCGCGGTTGGCGAGTGCCCCCTTCGGCTTGCCCTTCAGATGTGCACCGCAGTGCAGCCCAGAGACCCAGAGAAGAAAGACCTTCTGGTGGGGCCAGAGGGTGGGGTCCCCCCTGTCTCGCCTGGTGGGGTGGCAGTCGCCTTGACAGGCTCAACGGAACAGGGGGGGCGGGGGGGGTTCGGTGGGGGCAAGCGTTGAGAGGGGGGGGGGCAAACCTGTATTTCTGTGCAATTCTTTCTTCTTATGATACCCCGGTATTTTTTTTGCCGTGCCGAGTCAGGAAAAAAAGAACGAGAAAAAATCAGCAGCCTATGTATTGTGCATGCCACTGTCGGGCCGTCCCGGCTCGTCAGGCTGGTTGTTGATGTCAACAAACAAAGTGAGGTACCGTCTGGTGTCCGTCCTCTTCGGATCGCCAACCAACCCGAGTCTTATTGTATCCGTATTGTTAGACCTATTCCAGGTTGCGGCAGCCACACCCCTATTCCACCCCACCCCTACCACTTGTCGCCGCATTGCGCCTCTTCGGCACACCACATCCAACATCACCATCCCCTCTTGCCTGCCATTTCAGTGGATAATACACACAGTGGGTCACCCACACCAACTGTTTCACCATGGCTGACTTGGCCCTCCTTGTCACAGCCGTGTTGGGAGCGCAGACATGCGCATCCTCATTTCGGGGCTGCATGTATCAGAGGAGCGGTGTCCCCTTTGGGGACACTGCCTACTCGCTGGCGACGGGGAAGGACCTCGACCTTCCGCTCGGGTCGGAAACCCTGAAGAGCATGTGCAGCCGTGAGAATTGGCGGCGGAGCGACTCTTGCACTGAAGAATGTGGGTTGCAGATGGTGGTCAAGGAGCCCGCCCACATGCGCATGAGCATGTGTGTGACTGACAGCGACCTTCGTCCCTTCCTCCCGGATGCCCACATGGATATGAGTGACCCACGCCTGCAGCAGGATTTTGAACTCATCGCGCCTGGAAGCCCCACACGCCCCCACGCACGGATGGGTTGCTCTCTCGCCTCGTTCATGGACGGGAGGTCATACAAAGGCAAAACGGCCCTCATATCGCGCGGCGGCTGCGTCTTCAACATCAAGATGCTCTTTGCGAGGCTCTTGGGTGCGAAGGCCGGTGTGGTTGTTAACATATCCCCTTCTCGGTCTGTGCTGAACAGCCACTTCCTGATCGTCGGGCTCTCCCTTGGGACGGAGAACTCGCCCTTCATGTCGATGCCGAAGCACTTCGGGGATGAGCTATTCGCAGCGCTGGATGCAGGGGAGACGGTGAAAATCGGCTTCAACCTCTCGTGCCCCTACACAAAGGGCAGCGGCAGCACATACGAAGGGGATGACTGCCCGCACCCGGGGATGATTGGGAAGTGCCAACATATGCCTGAGCTTGAGGACCGGCTGTGCAGTCAGTGCGCTATGAAGATAACCCACACCTCGCACCCCTCTCTGCAGGCCTGCCTGCGGAGCAGCACCCTGCTGCCGCGCATTCCGGAGAACCAGTTGTGGACCAGCAACGCCCCGCCGACCTCCCTTGATGTTGACTACCTGCCGCAGGTGTCGGGGTGTTCGGCCCAGGAATTTGCACCATTTGCAGGGCGTGTGGTGATGCTGCTTACCCCTGTGGCCTGCCTTCCGTTCCGCTCCATCCGGATCGCCCAGGCGGCAGGGGTGTCCGGGGTGCTGTTCCTCTCTGACAAGCAGACTCCTGTCACGGCATCGATCGAGGGTCCGTCGCAGCTGGTCCGCATCCCGGTGCATGTGCTGGAGCCGAAGGACTGGGTTGCGATCGACACTGCCTTCAGGCAGAGCGGAACACTCAGCACGCAGGGGACAGGCAGCGTTACGGTCTACACCCTGCAGGTGTCGGGGGTGGCAGGTGATACCGCGCCTTACGTGCCCTACATCCCGCCTCCCACACCGGTGCCCTCGATGAGGGCTGTGGTGGAGGAGGACAAGCAGGCAGCATTTGAGGCGAGCCCAATCGTCGTGACGTGCATCGTGGTGATCGTGCTGCTGCTGGGGGCGTGCGCGTGGAAGATCTACCAGCAGAAGAAGTCGGCCATTGCCCTGCCGGAGTCGGGTGGGTCGTCGCGCGTCCTGATCCCGCTGAGCGTGGCGTCGATGGGGCTGTCCCTCACGCTGCTGGTGGTGACAGCCTTTGTCGCCTTCGGTCTGACATTCGCTTCGGGTGAGCGTGCCAAGGACACTGCAGTGGAGGATGGCAAGCGTGCGTCGAATGAGAACTACGAAGGCGCTGTTGCCAATGTCGACGCCCTGGCATCGAAGCTGCGAGACAATGTGGGTTCGCAGGTGAGGCAGGGGCTCGACGATCTGCTGGACAAGGGGGAGTCGATGGCGTCCTCTGTCGCGTCTCTGTACTTTGAGGCGGATACCACTTGGGATGCATGCAACAGGGAGTACAACAAGTTCATTCAGATCATGTTCCGCTCTCCCCTGTGGCGGCCTGCGGTGATGACCAAAAACAGGTATCAGTTTGGGAGGGCGTGGAAGACATCGGAACAGCGAGGGACGCTTCCGCATATCTCGACGGTGAATGACGGGAGTAACTACGGCCTGACTACACAGACCTACAACCCAGTGACCCGGATGATGGTGCCGGTCACACAGTACCTCCCGAGCCCCTACGGGATGTTTGCGCGGATTGCGAACTTCTTCGGCGACCCCATTGCCCTCACAAAGAACCTCCCGAATGAGTTCATGCGCTGGCAGCTGATCCCCGACAACTACCTCAACGAGGGGCACGAGGGGCAGTGGTACGTCAACCCCCTGTCGGTGTACAGCCCGATCTACAACCGCCACAGCGAGTACCTGGGATTTGTTGTTGCTGATGTGAGACTGGGCGACATCGGAACCATCCTGAAGTCCGCCAGCAGCGCGGAGAACATGACGATGGTGGTCTTCGACGCGACAAACATGAATGTTGTGGCCACCCCGCAGTACGACATCACGCGGCCGTACGTCGCGAAGTTTATCGGCGTCTACAGCTCTGCCCACAGGCTCTACAAGCTGGGCCGACTCCCCCCTGTGGAGATCCGCTCCCTCGAACGCTACTTCACTGCGAACGGGGGGGGGATTTCACCACCGAGTTCGATCAGCAGGATTGGTACCAGGACCCTGAGTACGCCTACTCGGTGATGAATGTGGTGGCGGCCGACTCCGGTGAGGTGACGGACAGCGGGGAATATGTCTTCAAGATGGAAATGCGTGGCCCGTGCGCCAGCTCTGGCGGGTGTGTTGTGCAGGAGGACGGTGCCAACATCCTGAGGTTCGGCGGGTCGGACACGCTCTATGTGTACAAAAACCTGACCTTGGATTCACCCGATGTTGTCGCAAAGAGGACCTCACCGCCTGGCCAGCCCTACACAACAGACTACCGTCCATATCAGCTCCACAAGGCCATCCCCGGAACCCTCGGGATGAGTGACGCGGAGCGGTGCGTCAACCATCAAAGTGGGCAGGCTGCGATCCCACCCCTCTGCAGCGTGAAGTCGCCCTTCCTTGAAAGCAGCTTCACTGTGTACGTGCGGTTCCGCACAGTTGCAGACGTGGACCCTTCTGACCTCGACCAGGTGCTGTTGTCCGACTCCGAACAAGGCGAAGCCATCGTCCGTCTTCACGCAAGTGGGATCCTCATGATCGGCGTCGCGACCTACAGCTGCCGCACGGCGCCTCTGCAGGAGACCGTCCGTGGTGGAAGGTGGCATACCTATGTGGTCACTCTGGACCGGAGGGCCCAGACCTGCTCCCTGTATGTCAACGGCGTGCACCACTCCTCGGGGCAGATCTCTAAGAGGGAAGGCCTGCACGACTACGCTTTCTCGCAGGCGGCAACGCCATACGCCGCAGGCCTGGGGCTGGTGGGGGATATCGCACGCCTCCAGATCTGGGACATGATCCTAGCCCAACAGGAAATTGAGGGTCTCCATAAGACGGACAGATTCACACGTTACATCCCTTCGCGTGTGTGGTTTGCAGACCTGTGGCAGTTCTCGAGGAACACACGCAAGTCCGCTGAGATTGACTGGCGTGTGAGTGTCATGATCCCTCGTGCAGATATCATGCGCCAGGTCGATGCCAACAACGCTGCAACACAGTCGAGCCTGGCCGTGCGGGCGGAAAACCTGCGCAAGAAGCTGCGTCAAGAGTCCTCTGAGACAGCCCTGATCATCTGCGCCATTGCGCTGTTGTCGGTGTTCATCTTCCTTGTCTTCAACGACGCGCTGACAAAGCCGTTTGCCCGTGTCGCAGTTGTCATGGCGGATGCTGCCGTGATGCAGGTTGACGAGATCCCGAATGAGACGTCTATAATCTTGGAGCTTCATGCGATGCAGCGTGCCATGGTTCTCATGCTTAGCAACCTCAAAGAGTACCGCTCTTACATGCCCCAGTCGGTGCTGGCTGATACAGAGGATGAGGGATCGACGCATACTGCGTCAGATCAAGGGACAGAAACCAAGTCAGCGTCGAAGTCGCACCGCTCTACAACCTCCAGACAATCCAAGGCCACAACCCGTGTCGACGACATCGCAACGAAGCGTGCTGGGATGGCGTTGTCGCTGGCGAAGAAGCGCGTGTCTTTCACTGTCATGAATATGTGTGACTGGCAGAAGAGGGTGTCCTCTCTGTCCACAAAAGAGACCCTTGCCCTGCACAGTGTGGTCCTGCAAACCATCATCGGGGTGTGCCGTCTGCAGAAGGGCATCAGCGAGGTGTTTTCAGGCGACCGCTTCCTCTCGTCGTTCAACGGTGCGAAGAACAACCCTCTGCACCGCTGTGCGGCAACGGAGGTTGCACTCTCCTCGATTGAGAGTGCGAAGGAGTTCTCGATTGATCTCTCCTGTTCTGTCGTCACCGGCGAGGTGCGTGCGGGCAACATGGGATGCGAGGACATGAAGCGCTACAGCTTTGTCGGCCCTGTCCTCACGTGGGCCTATGCGTTGGAGAGGTACGCGCGGTTCATGGACATCCCCGTTGTCTGCGACAGGTTTTTGGCTCTGGAAATTCAAACAAGCTTCAAAATTCGTCTGCTTGGATCTGCCAACTTCCCCAAGCGCTGCGCGGACGAGATCCGCTTGCACGAAGTGCAGGAAGCCGTTCAGGAGGGGTCCAATGACGAGTGGATGTATCAGCTTGAAGCAGCTGAGGCAGCCGACCCCAACGTGCAGTGGAACAAATTTGTTGAACATATCCTGAAGCAATCGTGGGATGTATGTGATTTGTCTGCTCCACGCTGGGTGTACCTTTTGAGTGCAGCACACACACAGCTCCACGCGCTTGAGTTTGCATCTGAGTTACTCACCCTGCCCTGCATTTTGCACGCACCCCCATGCCACAGGAAGCTACCTCCCTGTTGGGGACGGCTCGCGAGATAGATTCGAAGAGCAAGGTGATGCGCCAACTCGAGTCGGCACTCGAACGTCGGAACTACGTGCCTGACGAGATCCCGTTCCACTAAGCAACGACAAGCCCGTCCACCCAAGAAGCGACAACACAACGACTATTGCAAAGTACGTGACGAAAAGGCAATCGCCATCGCACGTAGCAGGGCAAACAACGCCCCACCCCCTTCCCCATTCTACCTTTTCCCTCCTCGTCAAAATCAGCCAGCTCTTTGGGTGCCCCTCCCCTACCCATGATGAAGGTTACTCGGTGCCGGGGTGCCGAAGTCCAGTGACGAACGCACTATTGCACAGTCGTGGGCGTGGGTTGGCAGCCGAAACTATGTAAAGCCCACGAGGAAAGACACCTTTTTGGTTTCCTCACAACCAGACTCACCCGCAACACACCCTGCCGTGTTTTGATGACACTGTATTGGTCCAACCACCAGGCCACTGACATCTACCCTGTCCAGCATATCTGCTGTGGTGACTGCGCACTCTGCTGATCTGAGGCGGCACGACTCCAACGCACAAGAATTCAAAAAATGCTGAACTGCAGCAAGACGATATCAGCTATTTATACGTTGCAAATGCCCCCATGTGTGTGTTGTCCCCCTCTCGCTGTCACCGTGCCTTGAGGGGGGTTGAACTGGAGAACCTGCAGTGCAGAACCGCACCACCCCGAGCAAGGGGCGTGCACGTATTTGTGGAGTCATTGCGCACCCCTCGTGTCCGGAACCCGTGTGGACAACCTCTGAAATACCGGGATATAATCACACTCGTGTGAGCGGAGACAACTGCAACCAAACGTGCTCTTGTCGCCACACTGAGCGCCATAGGCCTGGTTACGTTCAACGAAAAGAACGCTTCTTTCCAGAATTTCTCCTAACACGATCCATTTGAGCATTGTCGATTTCTTCAGATTAGGGTAATAGCGAACGAATGCCGAACATACGGCATCTTGCCGAGCAATGGTTTCCACCTCATTCCTTTCTTTGTCGGGGACCGCTCAGGCTCCGAGGTTTCCAAACAGGCCCCTCACATGATTTGCAACGCGGCGGGGCCTCCTTGGCACCTAAAAGGCGGCGAAGGGAAGCAGCCCAGAAGGGGGGGGGGGGGGGCGGCTGTGTTGCTGTGTGTCAAACTGTGATGTTTTTTGCCGGTTCTGTGCGGCAGCCCGCTTTTTCTCACTCTTTGCTGCATTTCTGAGCGAAGGCCCCCACACAGAATCAACGCTGCTGTGCGTGTATTCTCTGCTCCACCCCCCCCCCCCTCCAGCCTCCAGCTCCTTCTCAGGCTGCGGTGTCTTCGCTTTCCTTCCGATTTGGCCCATTTTCAGCCCATGCTGCCCTGCACCAATCTGCAAGTCTTTGCACCCGATAGCGAAGATCCTTCCGGTATCGATGCTGCTGTGGCCGGAGGGAACTGGGAGTGATTCGTGACGGATCACAGCCGCAGACGAACACTGTGAGCTATGATGTGTCCCGATATTTGACAATGTTTCCGATACCTACCTCCCCCCCCCCCCGTGTTTATGTCACCCCCCAGGGCTGCTGAGGGGGTGACATAGACACACCTTTTGGGGGGTGGGGTGTCGTGGGCACTCTTACAGGCTGAGACGACGTACGTATAATATCCCAATGGGGTATCCCACACGGGTGATGGTCACTATCCCACAGGGGAGGGCACGTGTTCCCCCCTGGGAGAACGTACGGTACCGACCTTGTCCATGGGAGACCCGATGGGAACACGTAGGTTCTCCCAGGGTACATAATGTCCTCCCATGGGACATCCCGTGGGACGGAGTGGATATCCCTAGGTGTTCGTATTGCAGCTTGGGTTTGCGTGCTGGCATCGCAGCGCGTGTCCCCTCGAGTCTACTCCGTGCTCTACGTGACACCACACGGTTTCGCTCTCCTCCTCGTTGCGCTGTAAAAGAGGGGTGACACACACTGGAAGCCGGGGATTGCCTGCTGATACTGAGACGCATTCTCCGCGACGACGCGTTGAAAAGAGCGCGGAATAGCCGCTGAACGAAATATGGAGGGAGAGGGGATGCAGCGGGTGCGCTTTGGAACCGCACGCACCTGCAGCACAAGCATTTCAAAATGTTGCCCAACGACGACCCATACAAAGTGACGCACAAGAGTACGCGGTGCTCCTCCTCGTTGCTCTCGGTGATGCGCTCTTCTTCTGCGGCGATGCAGATGCCGGATTATTGAAGACCGGGAAGTTCTTGCCAGACTGGCTCTGGCTCGCCTTCACGGGAGAGCTCTGCGCCTGTGCAGCAGCCTTCCCTGCCGGTGTCGAAGGCACCTTCTTCGAACCCCGCGACCCGCGCGACGCCCTGCTTGCGGTGTCCTTGACATTATCCTCAAGCATGTCAACATCGACCACCTCAGCCGTCTTCGGCGCAGGCTTCGAAGCCTTCTTGGCAGAACCCTTCTTCGCAGGTGTTGCTGCGGATCCTGCTGTTACTGCTGCTGCTACGATAGGTAGTCAAATTAGCAGATCCTTGGATAATATTTGGGGTTGTTTTCGGGAGGCTCCTCCTGAGCCCTAGTTCGGAGCACACCTGTTCGAACCCGGTTCTTGTATTTTCTGCATGCAGTGTATTTGAAATGCAGAAGTCGCCCCACATTTGCCCCTTTTCTTTTGTTAGTTCACATTGCAGCATGCAGTGCGCCCGGGCAGGTTCGCGCGGACAGTAAAATAGCAAAAAATAGAGAGATGCGGAGTCAGTTGCCAGAGTCAGAAATAAGACAGAACAAGGGTGATTTTGCCAGGAAGTTCTAGCCATCAGTAAGAGGGTCCATTTGTGCACACGACCGGACAACATTTTTGGGAGAACCCACGACTCCGCCCCCTCTTAGTGGTGTGTTCGGCCAAACAAAGAATCTGCGGCAGCAATGCGGGCATGTTTCTCTGCGGAAACTGCGCCCATGCAAACCCTTGCAGGATGTGGCCACTCAGCAGGCGCGTGAGTTCTTGGATCGACGAGCATCTTCTCGACCCTTCGGGTTTCGCCACAGACAGTTTCATGCACACTACATTCGAGCGGAAACTGTCATCCGATTTTTGTACTGCAACCGGCTCCTTTGGCAACAAATGGCAACCTTCGACGATCTCGTGTTCACATGTGCACCACACCCACATCAAATCAGCAGGATGGGGTGGTGGAAGAACAGGAGCCTTGTCAAAAGTAAAAATATAGTTGCAGCGCTTTGGGTGACAACCACCTGATTTTGCCCGAAACCAATCTCCGAAAATCTCCAGTTTACCACCACCAAACTCCACCCAACTCCACCAAACTCCTCCAAACCCCACCAAACTCGGGTCAAAATCAGGTGGGACAAACACAACCTACTGTCTCGTTGGTTTGACTGCGCGCACATTCACACCTTCAGGCAAACCACGTGATGTTTGTTCACCCGGGTTTGACGCACAAACACCGCCTTGTCTTTTCCTATCCGTTCTCGATGGTTCGTTTGCGGTGTGTGGAGGCATCATTACATAGAGAGGGAGTGCCTTGGGATGCATTGCATTTCACCTTCCGCATGCAGAGTACCGCCCTAGGTTGCACAGACAACCATGCTGCAGCTGACAGCTCCGCTGAGCTCCGGCCACTCCGACAAGAATTTGAACAAAACACATTATGTCGCCTCCTGCACACCGCCTCGTTGTCAGGCCACTGATACGACGGTGCTACTTTTGTTTTCTGGGCCAGACACACCTGTGTGTCTGTGGCACAGGGTGGATGTGTGCAATGCAAGCAGGTGGCAGATATGACCTTGCACGTAATGATTGTTGATGCGAAGTATAGTGCCTGCGTGTATTTTTTCTTGCCCGCGAATCCCCACCGTTCCCACGGAAAGTGCGCCAGATCTGAGTCGGGGCTCTATACTGCAACACAGTGTTCTCTCTTTCTTTTTTGTTTCTCCTGACATTTTTCTTCGATCCTTTCTTTACTAGTTACGAGCGACGAATCACAGCGAGGTCGCGAAGTAACGAAGGGAAATCGTACGACTGAAGCTTTGGGATTAGCACCTTCACAGGGCCCCAACACAGCCTTGAGACAGCAAATGTGCGCTCTTTGCCACGACAACACGTATTATTGTGACATAAAATGGCGGCGAGAAGAAGCAGAGGGCCCCGAAAGTGGCAAAGACGCCAAAGGATGCCAGGGTGTCCACAATAAAGCGAAAGGGGTGCGATTTCTTTTGCTCAAAATATCAGACCGAAACGGTTCCAGTGGGCCGATTTCTCCCGTACCTCCCCTCCCCACACTTGTATCTCATTTCGAACAAAAAGAAGCCGGTCTGACACGGTCAGGCCCGCGCAGAGAGGCGGTTATGCCATCTTCTCTGAAAGGGCAGAAGGGGTTGAGATAGGCGTCCGCAAACACGTTGTTGTCCTCGAGAGTATGTCGGTATTTGGAAAGAACTGTTTTTCCCCTCCCCTCCCCACACTTATTTCTCTTCCCATCCTCGTTACTGCACTGTGTCAGCTCTTTTTTCAGGGGAACGTCTCTCATGACGGACATTCCACGCCGCTCCTGTGATTGGCTCTGTGCCAACTCACGATTTTGCTCGGGTAGTCGCTTTTCTTTTACCACAACAGACGCCTGTCAGTGTTAAAAGGATAGCGGGCATCGCTTTGGGCAACTCGGCCAACCTCCACAGCAAAGCTGCGGGAGTGGATTTTGCTTTTGGCCTACAAACAACATCCTATATTTTTTGAGAGTTGTTACGCACACGACCTTCGCGCGGAAAGTGTCATTCAGCTCTGCCAAACGTGCTCTACACACCACCCCCTTCATCAGGCAAGTGGGTTTGTAAGTGTGTGTGGAAGCGTCAACGCATCAAACGAAGTACCAAGTAGTAGAGGAAGAGCGGCAGAGTTGAAGTGACACTTTTGCAACAAGGGGTGTTCTCGCGATCGACGAATACCCTTCGGCCCTTCTATTGTTTCCCTTTCAGATTTGCACTAAAACACAGCTTTTCTCCCAGCAAGGCACTTGTCAGGCGGAAATGCAGCGATAGGGGAAGTGCTGGGTGCTTGCCGTCACACAGTCTTATGCGCCTGCCAATCACACACCAACACTTCCGCAGGCAAAAATTTCTGTGTGTGTCGTGCGATCAACGAAAATTTTTTCTCGATTACCTTTCGTATTTCTTCACGAATGATCCTGCACGACTCCAGCTATCTTTTTTACGGGTGACGAATTGTCGAGAAGTCACGAAGGAATAAAAGGAAATCGTATAACTGGAGCCTTCGGGTTGGCACCCCTCAATGTCCACCACAAGAACGATCACCCCTCCCAAAAAACAGTTTGGATCTGTGTTTCGCAGTTCCTGGACAGGGTGTTTCTCTCCCACAAAGCGCAAAAGGCGTACGTTTTCGCACTTTCAACAAGAACTTGTTGGAAAGCTCCCAAACATAAAACTATCTGTGTCCTCTTGGATTGTAAAGCGTGCCAGCAAACCAATGGCTGCCAAAAAATTGATTTGTTGGAACGCTCCCATCCCCCAGTGGGGGAGGGGGGGTCACAAGGGTCCAGCAAAAGACACACAAAGTTTCCCTAGTTGGCCACTTCAACAGACATGCAAAACGTCATAAAAATATCGTCCATAGCCGATCAACAGGCTGCCCCGTCCAGAGATGGAACTTCTTCAGGTTGACGAAAGGCTGACGCACTGCCTTCGGGATGAAAGATGATAAAGCCACGTCAATACTGAAGAGGCTGGACGCGCTGCCGGTGCCCCTGAAAAATGTATCGGAACTACGTATGAGCTACGTAGTCCTGTCTCTCAGAGCCACCAGGCGCAGCTCAATCCACACCATACACTCTACACCCCTGTTTCATTCATGCGAAAGTCTACCGTGTGCCTATTGATCACGTTCTTGTTTCTCTGCCGCCCGTACTTCATGCGTACTTCTTCATTCTGCTCCAGTTATTGCGCGTAAAATACATGTAAATGCATGAAATATACATGTAAAATACATGTATATCAAGTAAAGATACATGTATAATAGTTGACATGCAAGTATTATACATGTATTTTTACTTGATATACATGTATTTTACATGTATATTTCAGGCATATGGGGGGTGTCGATTTTTTCCGTTTTTTTCCGTTTTTTCCTTTTTTTTCGTTTTTTCCGCCTGTGGGCGCTGGCTGCGACTTGGTCAAAAATCGACGAAAAAAATCCGGAAAAAAAACAGAAAACGAAAAAACGGAAAATCCCAAAATCGACACCCTGATTTTCCGTTTTTTTCCGTTTTTTTCCCAGCACCAGAAACAGGCAGGGTTGTCGTAAGACCGGCGTGCCAAGAGGGAGGTGCTCGCATTTTTTTTTTGGGGGGTCCAGAATGGGTCGTTTTTGGACATTTGAGCCCACTGCGAGCAGTGCCGGGTCCCGGAAACGCTGTTTCAAACGCTCAAAAGGGGAGGCGGTGGGCACCAGAACCCAGTAAATTTACCACAAATGGTCCCACCCACAAACGGGTTACCCCCTGCCTCTAGGGGTTCCCCCCACCCACAAACGGGTTACCCCCTACCTCTAGGGGTTCCCCCCACCCACAAATGGGATACCCCCTACCTCTAGGGGTTCCCCCCAGCCACAAATGGGTTACCCCCTGCCTCTAGGGGTTCCCCCCACCCACAAACGGGTTACCCCCTACCTCTAGGGGTTCCCCCCACCCACAAACGGGTTACCCCCTACCTCTAGGGGTTCCCCCCACCCACAAATGGGTTACCCCCTACCTCTAGGGGTTCCCCCCAGCCACAAATGGGTTACCCCCTACCTCTAGGGGTTCCCCCCAGCCACAAATGGGTTACCCCCTACCTCTAGGGGTTCCCCCCAGCCACAAACGGGTTACCCCCTACCTCTAGGGGTTCCCCCCACCCACAAATGGGTTACCCCCTACCTCTAGGGGTTCCCCCCACCCAGAAACGGGTTACCCCCTACCTCTAGGGGTTCCCCCCAGCCACAAATGGGTTACCCCCTACCTCTAGGGGTTCCCCCCAGCCACAAATGGGTTACCCCCTACCTCTAGGGGTTCCCCCCAGCCACAAACGGGTTACCCCCTACCTCTAGGGGTTCCCCCCACCCACAAATGGGTTACCCCCTACCTCTAGGGGTTCCCCCCACCCAGAAACGGGTTACCCCCTACCTCTAGGGGTTCCCCCCACCCACAAATGGGTTACCCCCTGCCTCTAGGGGTTCCCCCCACCCACAAACGGGTTACCCCCTACCACTAGGGGTTCCCCCCACCCACAAATGGGTTACCCCCTACCTCTAGGGGTTCCCCCCAGCCACAAATGGGTTACCCCCTGCCTCTAGGGGTTCCCCCCACCCACAAACGGGTTACCCCCTACCTCTAGGGGTTCCCCCCAGCCACAAATGGGTTACCCCCTACCTCTAGGGGTTCCCCCCACCCACAAATGGGTTACCCCCTGCCTCTAGGGGTTCCCCCCACCCACAAACGGGTTACCCCCTACCTCTAGGGGTTCCCCCCACCCACAAATGGGTTACCCCCTACCTCTAGGGGTTCCCCCCAGCCACAAATGGGTTACCCCCTACCTCTAGGGGTTCCCCCCACCCACAAACGGGTTACCCCCTGCCTCTAGGGGTTCCCCCCAGCCACAAATGTCTTACCCCTTGCCTCTAGGGGTTCCCCCCAGCCACAAATGGGTTACCCCCTGCCTCTAGGGGTTCCCCCCACCCACAAATAGGTTGCCCCCTACCTCTAGAGGTTCCCCCCAGCCACTAATGGGTTGCCCCCGACCTCTAGAGGTTCCCCCCAGCCACCAATGGGTTGCCCCCTACCTCTAGAGGTTCCCCCCAGCCACTAATGGGTTGCCACCTACCTCTAGAGGTTCCCCCCAGCCACCAATAGGTTGCCCCCTACCTCTAGAGGTTCCCCCCAGCCACCAATGGGTTGCCACATACCTCTAGAGGTTCCCCCCAGCCACCAATGGGTTGCCACCTACCTCTAGAGGTTCCCCCCAGCCACCAATAGGTTGCCCCCTACCTCTAGAGGTTCCCCCCAGCCACTAATGGGTTGCCCCCTACCTCTAGGGGTTCCCCCCAGCCACTAATGGGTTGCCACCTACCTCTAGAGGTTCCCCCCAGCCACCAATGGGTTGCCACCTACCTCTAGAGGTTCCCCCCAGTCACTAATGGGTTGCCACCTACCTCTAGAGGTTCCCCCCAGCCACCAATAGGTTGCCCCCTACCTCTAGAGGTTCCCCCCAGCCACTAATGGGTTGCCCCCTACCTCTAGAGGTTCCCCCCAGCCACTAATGGGTTGCCACCTACCTCTAGAGGTTCCCCCCAGCCACCAATGGGTTGCCACCTACCTCTAGAGGTTCCCCCCAGTCACTAATGGGTTGCCACCTACCTCTAGAGGTTCCCCCCAGCCACCAATAGGTTGCCCCCTACCTCTAGAGGTTCCCCCCAGCCACCAATGGGTTGCCACCTACCTCTAGAGGTTCCCCCCAGCCACCAATAGGTTGCCCCCTACCTCTAGAGGTTCCCCCCAGCCACTAATGGGTTGCCCCCTACCTCTAGGGGTTCCCCCCAGCCACTAATGGGTTGCCACCTACCTCTAGAGGTTCCCCCCAGCCACCAATGGGTTGCCACCTACCTCTAGAGGTTCCCCCCAGTCACTAATGGGTTGCCACCTACCTCTAGAGGTTCCCCCCAGCCACCAATAGGTTGCCCCCTACCTCTAGAGGTTCCCCCCAGCCACCAATGGGTTGCCACCTACCTCTAGAGGTTCCCCCCAGTCACTAATGGGTTGCCACCTACCTCTAGAGGTTCCCCCCAGCCACTAATGGGTTGCCACCTACCTCTAGAGGTTCCCCCCAGCCACCAATGGGTTGCCACCTACCTCTAGAGGTTCCCCCCAGTCACTAATGGGTTGCCACCTACCTCTAGAGGTTCCCCCCAGCCACCAATAGGTTGCCCCCTACCTCTAGAGGTTCCCCCCAGCCACCAATGGGTTGCCACCTACCTCTAGAGGTTCCCCCCAGCCACCAATAGGTTGCCCCCTACCTCTAGAGGTTCCCCCCAGCCACTAATGGGTTGCCCCCTACCTCTAGGGGTTCCCCCCAGCCACTAATGGGTTGCCACCTACCTCTAGAGGTTCCCCCCAGCCACCAATGGGTTGCCACCTACCTCTAGAGGTTCCCCCCAGCCACCAATAGGTTGCCCCCTACCTCTAGAGGTTCCCCCCAGCCACCAATGGGTTGCCACCTACCTCTAGAGGTTCCCCCCAGTCACTAATGGGTTGCCACCTACCTCTAGAGGTTCCCCCCAGCCACCAATAGGTTGCCCCCTACCTCTAGAGGTTCCCCCCAGCCACTAATGGGTTGCCCCCTACCTCTAGGGGTTCCCCCCAGCCACTAATGGGTTGCCACCTACCTCTAGAGGTTCCCCCCAGCCACCAATGGGTTGCCACCTACCTCTAGAGGTTCCCCCCAGCCACCAATAGGTTGCCCCCTACCTCTAGAGGTTCCCCCCAGCCACCAATGGGTTGCCACCTACCTCTAGAGGTTCCCCCCAGTCACTAATGGGTTGCCACCTACCTCTAGAGGTTCCCCCCAGCCACCAATAGGTTGCCCCCTACCTCTAGAGGTTCCCCCCAGCCACCAATGGGTTGCCACCTACCTCTAGAGGTTCCCCCCAGTCACTAACGGGTTGCCACCTACCTCTAGAGGTTCCCCCCAGCCACCAATGGGTTGCCACCTACCTCTAGAGGTTCCCCCCAGTCACTAACGGGTTGCCACCTACCTCTAGAGGTTCCCCCCAGCCACCAATGGGTTGCCACCTACCTCTAGAGGTTCCCCCCAGTCACTAATGGGTTGCCACCTACCTCTAGAGGTTCCCCCCAGCCACTAATGGGTTGCCACCTACCTCTAGAGGTTCCCCCCAGCCACCAATGGGTTGCCACCTACCTCTAGAGGTTCCCCCCAGTCACTAACGGGTTGCCACCTACCTCTAGAGGTTCCCCCCAGCCACCAATAGGTTGCCCCCTACCTCTAGAGGTTCCCCCCAGCCACTAATGGGTTGCCCCCTACCTCTAGAGGTTCCCCCCAGCCACCCCCGCCCCCCCCCCCCCCATGACTTCATCCCGTCCCCACCCAAAGCTCAAGCTTCCTGGACACGCTCGTTTGAGCAATCTGGAATCTGTAGAAGGCTCGCCGTGTAGGCGGCCTTGGCTATTTTGCCGGCTTGCTGGTCTGCGGCCCAGGATGCGCCTGCAGCGCCGTGTTGTCCCACGTTCTTGAGGCACGAAGCTTGAGGATTCTCTGGCAGATATGTTCACGATGTCATTCACGTCTCAACGGGTTCTTCGGGTGTCCCATTCAAAAAAACACCCGAAAAATATGACGACTTTGCTAAACTGGACCCAACTCCCCATACTCTTTTTTTTGCCATTTTTCAGCATTTTCCCCCGATTTTTCGGGGGTTTTTTTTGAAAAAAATTATTTTTTGTCCAGAATCGACACCCCCCTATACATGTATTATACATGTATAATAGTTGACATGCAAGTATTATACATGTATAATACATGTATATACCGTATACGTAAATATTTTGGAACGTAAATATTATGGAACGTAAATATTATGGAACGTAAATATTTTGGAACGCTGGTGGGTTGGCGTTCCAGATTTTTTTCGTTCCATAATATTTACAGGGCTTTCTGCGACTCGGGGACTTGGACCAGGTGATCGGACGGCGTACAGAGTCCCTGACGGGACCTACTCGTGCACTTTTCGCGCGATTCCTGACGCAAGCCGTCCTCACCACCGAGTCCCGAACTGGCCCTGTAAATATTTTGGAACGTAAATATTATGGAACGGACCGGCCAAAAATGGGCCCGTTCCATAATATTTACGTTCCATAATATTTACGTATACGGTACTTGTAGTTATACATGTAAAATTTACAAGATCCCACCGTGGGGGGGGGGGGGGGGGGCACCACGGACTAGTCGGGCAGTGACGGGTGGGGTCGACTAGTCGGGACGACGGGTGAAAACTCGACAGGCGGCACCCGTCGACTCGACGGGTGGACCCGTCGAGTCGACGGGTGCCACCCGTCGGCACGACGGGTGAACCTGCTGAAACGACGGGTGTTCCAGCCATTTCCTGTTGATATGGGCCAATTTCCATTGAAAACTAGGGGAGTACCTTGCATGGCATCAGGTTATTTTTCACGCCGAGCTATCTTCCCTGCACAGACCCACCCCCCATTACTTTCCATTTACAATTCCTAGTTGGTGAAGGGCCTCAAGTGCATGTGCGACGGCTGTTCTCGTGGATTTTCATTGTTCGAGGGATCTTGACTCTGACAAACTGTGTCAGTTTGACGGAGCAACCTACTTCATGAAGCTGATCACTTTTCTGCCAGGCAAATTTTCGCCCCAGCCCCCAACCCTTGCACAACCCACAAGGCAGTCTCCAAGATACCGTACCCTCATCATCACCCAGGCCAAGATACCCCAAGATACCATCATCACCACCCAGGCCACCCAGACGAGCCACACCAATCAATGCCAGCGGCAAAGCGTACTGCAGCGCAGGCCCTCGCCAGCGCTGTGGACATGACGGTGTTTGTACGTGCTTGGATCAACACGTATGTTGTCGAGCGTGATGCTGATGGGTTGAGCCACATGGCCCTGAAGCAGCTTCTCGGCAAGCTGACGGATACTACCATCAAGTCGACTGATCCCATCATCAGTCTTGCCCTGTACAAAAAGTATGAGAAGGTGGGGGGTGGGGTGATCAGCAAGTCGACCGCGAAGGATGGTCGCACGATGTACGCTGCCCGTGTCAATAGCGGGTCAGACATCGAGTTTGTCGGGTTGGGCCTCCGGAAGAGCAACGGGAAGGACCACCCGACAGGGCTCAAGGAGATGGCCGACGCCTGCCCCGCGGCACTGCAGCTATGGTGAAGCTGTACGAGGCGGAGAAGAAACAGGCACAGAAGACCCAGCAGAGCAGGCTGGCCGTAGGCATTTTCGACGGTGCCTTCGCAACACGGTTGGTGACAGTTGCCGATAAGCAGAAGGATGAGTACAGAACGTGGTTCACGTTCAACTTCCTGAAGCAAATCGCAAGAGTGCAGAGAGGGGTTTTCGAAAAGGCGAACGTGATGTTTCGGCTCGCCTGCTTAGGGTAGCAGGGGACCATCTTGAGCTGTGGTCGGCATTTAGTAAGATGGGGTCATCTTCGCACAGGAGCGCGTTTTGTACCACACCACGAAATGACTGGTTGAAACAGCTCCACGCCTGCCACAGGGCTAGCATCCAGGAACTTCATGAAGCTGGGTTTGAGAGCCTGTACGCAGGGGTCACCCCCCCCTGCACGACATAAACGGGTTCATCGCAATACTCGCAGAGATCTTGCCTGATGGACCTGCCGTGCAGAAGGCTGTCCTTGGCAGCTCAACGTGTTCCAACATGACGGGAAACCAGGCCAGAGATGTTCTGAGTCGCTTACTCACCATTACCAAGACGAAGGGGGTGCAGCATCTACTCTGTATTGCAATGGAAATGCTTGTGCATTTCCGCTACAACGACATACCCATCAAGTACCACCAGGAGGGAAAGTGCGCGAAAGAGTTCATCTTCTCGCTCATCGCAATGCACATCCTTGTGTTTGTCCTGGAGTGGGTGTCACCTGGGAGAACATCCGAGGGGCGTGGTGTTACATATATCCATTCGATGAGCCACTGGTTTGATCCAGAAGATGCACACCCCCTCGCCCTGAGTGACGAGGAACTGGAGAGGGGGAATGGCGTCCCCAAACGCCATGCCCTGAGGGTGACATCGCAGCAGACCGCCGAACGGGACCTGCTGCTCTTCGAAATGCAGAGGACCAAAGGCAAGGGGTGCGGCCTGCTGGACCAACCGAGCACCCCGACCCTCCTGAAGTTCGGCGCGATAAAGCTTTGCTGCTGTGTCACTGCGAGGAACGCTTGTTGGAAGGGAGCAACGGCAGCACTGCAGCGGAGACTCGAGTCCCTCAGCCTTGGATCTCACGTCACAAAAAGGGGGCGATGGGGCCAACAATTTCTGGGCGACCCGGAAAACACCACTCCAAAGGCAACGCTGCTCGCATGCATCTGCAAGTCCAAATCCTGGGGCAACAGCGAGGATGTGCCAGAAGTGCCAGAACCAACACCATCCGGTACAGTGCCTGTGCAGCAGCATATCTGCATTGTGTGCTCCAAAGTTGTCCACACGAGAGAAGCACTGTTTGCGCATTATGATGCTGCACATCGGCCACAAAACAACGCGCCGTGTCAGACCTGCACTGTCACATGCCAGGAGTGCGGCAAACGGGCAAAATCGAAGGGACTGAGCCAGCACTACCTCAGTCACCATTCGCGCGTGCTGACACAAAAGCGTTGCTGTGTTTGTTTCGAGCTCTTTAAAACCACTGTAAAGCGCGACGAGCACATGAGATCCGCGCACCCGTAAGTGAGGGGGGGGGGGTGTTTGGCAGTTCAGGTACGTAGGTGATTTTGTTTGTCCTCGAGAGCGGAGTGACGTCGTGGGAGGGAGTTGTTTTACCAGGCCCCCTGCCCACCTGGATGGCTCACCCCCCTCCTGGTGGTCCACCGGTGGGCAGCCCCTTCACCAACTAGGAATTGTAAATGGAAAGTAATGGGGGGTGGGTCTGTGCAGGGAAGATAGCTCGGCGTGAAAAATAACCTGATGCCATGCAAGGTACTCCCCTAGTTTTCAATGGAAATTGGCCCATATCAACAGGAAATGGCTGGAACACCCGTCGTTTCAGCAGGTTCACCCGTCGTGCCGACGGGTGGCACCCGTCGACTCGACAGGTCCACCCGTCGAGTCGACGGGTGCCACCCGTCGTTTCACCCGTCGTCATTTCACCCGTCGTCCCGACTAGTCGTCCGGGCGACTAGTCCGTGGTGGGGGGGGGGGGGCTCCCCGCGGGCTGAGGTCAGGCTGGCGACCCAGGTTTTCAGGGTGACACCAGGATTTTCTCGAAATTTTGGGTGACCCCCACCCTGGTCGGGGGGGGGGTCCCTCGCAAAGTGGGGGACAGGGGGGGGGGGTACACTGGCTACCTCCCGCACCTGTAGGAAAGGACCCCCCCCCTTGTACCTGTACAGGGGGGGGGGTACTTTTACCCAATTGGCATTTCCCAGTAAGTGGTGTCAATAGGCACCCCATGGCCAAAATGACCCCACCACAATCCGCACGGATCCCAAATATCCCAAAGAACGGGTTTTTGGAAAATCCGAGGGGGGGATCCCGCTGGGTGGGTAGGTGGGGTGGGGTGTGGGCTGGTGAAGGTGGCTGCCTCCCAGCCACCTTCACCCATGACCAGTCCCTGAACCAGACCCACGTTTCATGGGCGAAACTTGGCTCGTACACCACCAAAGTGACCCCACTGTGATCCGCAAAAATTCCAAACGTTCAAAAGAAAGAGGTTTTGGAACACCCGAGGAGGGGGTCCCACTGGGTGGGTGGGGTGGGGTGTGGGCTGACTGCCTCCCAGCCACGCTGACCAGCCCCTGAACTAGACCCGTGTTTCATGGGTGATGCTTGGCTCGCACACCACCAAAGTGACCCCACTGTGATCCGCACAAATTCCAAACGTTCAAAAGAAAGGGTTTTTGGAACACCCGTGGAGGGGGTCCCGCTGGGTGGGTGGGTGTGGCTGCCTCCCAGTCACATTCCCTTAGGATCAGCCCCTGAACCAGAGGCACATTTCATGGACGGTGTTTGGCTCCTAGACCCACAAAATGACCCCACTACGATTCGAAAAAGTTCCAAACGTTCAGAAGAACGGGGTTTTGGAATACCCGAGGAGGGGGTCCCGCTGGGTGGGTGGGCTGGTGTGGCTGCCTCCCAGTCACATCCTCCTGGGGCCAGCCTCCTATGACCAGACCCTGAATCAGACCCACATTTCATGGGTGAAGCTTGACACCTCGACCCACAGTGTGACCCCACTACGATCCGCACAGATTCCAAATAGTCAAAAGAAAGGGGTTTCGGAACACCCGAGGAGGGGGTCCCGCTGATTTTGGGTCACTTTCGGGTGATGTCAGGTACCTGGAGTGACCGCAGGTAGCCCATTTTCAGGGTGGGAGCCCTACTCGTACGTCACCCAGATTCAGCCCAAACCGTGCACCTCGGGTGCACGGTCGCCGGCAGCGCGCGGGCACCCGGAAACAGGCCGCATTTGCGCGCGCTGCCTGCACCCTGCACGCCAGTAGAGCGGTAGAGTTGAAGCGACACTTGACGTGCGACAGGCCCCTGCCAGTGTCAAAATGATAGTAGGCAGCGCTTGGGCAACAAATGCAACCTTCTCATCAGGCGGCGGAGTTGCTTTTGTTTTGCCCGGATTTGGCGCACAAACAACAGCATTGTCTTTATTGTATTGGCATTTCGGGTGAATGAGCGGGCGGCCATCCGATTTTTCCGCGGGCTTGGCTGAACATCTTTACATGTTTCACCCTATTCCTCCCTCGTGCGTGGCCTCTGGTGCATGGTCGGCTTGTCAGCTACCGTGCGCCACGTGGCGTGAGGCATCTCAGCGAGGTGTTGATTGTCCTGGGTCTGCCTCCTGGCTGCACGACGCGCTGGCACGGGCTGAACCGGTTCTGGAACCGGTTCGGCAGAACCGGTTCACCGGCGAACCGGTTCGGTGGAACCGGTTCCAGAACCGGTTCGGACGAACCGGTTCACCGGTGAACCGGTTCCGCCCGAACCGGTTCCAGAACCGACATTTGCGAACCGGGCAAAGTGGGTCCCGACCGGTTGGCCGTGTACCGGTCGGTGGACCGGTATACGGACCTGACCCGCACTGAGTCATCTCAGACCTATGGGTTTCAGTCCCAGTGTCAGATTCAGACCTACTGATCCAGAACCGCACCCTCTCCTTCCACACCAATTGTATCCGCTGCTCATGGGTCCGAGTGACGACGATAGCAATGACGATGGCTCCATAGCAAAGATGGCTACCACTGTCAAAGCTCATCTGGAACAGAAACTGTCCCAGATGGAAGTCTCCTGTATAAATACAGGGTTCGGGTTTCCCACGAGTGTAACGCAGATACGTGCAGGTGTGTCAAGAGAGTGTGCAGCTCACAGCAGTTCCTCATCCTTGGTTCTGAACCCCACAGTTCTTCGAATCACAGTGACAACAGGGAGGCCAGATCCAAAGATCAGGCTTTCCCAGACGCGGTTCAACTGGTGACGACCGTTGTTGAGAGACCGGAGCGGAGGTCGACGTCGGCTTATCTCATGCTACGGCAGGGGTGAGGACTCAGCCGCCACCCCGGGTGGTTTGCAGGTTGAACAGGTTGTGTGGTTCCATTGATCAACATAGGTCGGCCTGTCTGAGAAGACTCAGCCACCCTGCGGGTCAATTTATTCTAAAAAGGCGCCTTTTTGACCAAAAGGCAAAATTTCCTCCCATCATGCTCCCGTACCACAGAGGCCTGCCTCTGTGTATGTGTACGTTTTGCGATGACGGGGTGTGGAACCTGGCGTAGACCGAGCTACAACACAGGCGCCGTGGGTCAATTTTTTTAGAAAAGGCCTTGACCAAAGGCATCCCCCTAACACTTAATTGCTCTGCTTCAACCTGAACCGACCCTCTAGGCAGCGTGAGGTGGCTACGTCGAGCCACTTCGTGGACAGCTGCAGTACCCTTCCCTTGTGTTCCTCTGTCAGGGGAACAACACAATAGCAGCACTTACGTATTGTTTTATTTCAGTCAGCCAAGGAAAGTCGAGGAGTTCGAGCCGTTGAACAGTAACCAGAGGATGACAAGCAGGTTGAATATGCAAGCAGTGATCTCCTGTGTACCCTTGGACCCACATTAAACTCGAACTGAAGCCCTCAGTCGTCCTTGACCAGATTCAGACCCGCTTTTCCAGAACCGCACCCCCTCCCTCCACTCCAAGTGTATCCGCTGCTCATGGGCCCACGTGACCACAAAGACTTAATCGTGACTCCATAGCAAAGATGGCTACCCCGCTCAAGACCATCTGTGAACAGACGGTGGTCTCCTGTTTCCAGGGGTATGGAATTACCACGAGTGTAATGCAGGTACGGTAGGTGTGTCAAGAAGGTTTGCAGCTCACAGCAGGTCGTCATCTTCGTTCTGAACCTTGGTTCTGAAGTCGACAGCTCCTCAAGTCGGAGGCACACAAAGGATGGGTTCCGCAACTGTCCAACTATCTACAGACTCACAGCCCAGAAGGTGCAGTCCAGGTTCCACAGAGCAAATTAAATGTTAGCATTTCTGCACAACTACCGTATCGCAAATCGCAGCGGCGGTAGAAGTGACTGACTCTAAAACGGCGAGGTATCAGTCTTGACGCTGGAAAATTCCGTTCGGAAATACCAAACACATCCAGAAAGTGGAAGGAATGGGCGCCAAGATGATGCGAACGATTTTTGGGGGGAGGGGGTGGACTGCCCTGTATCGTGATACCCGTGAGGGTAAAAAAATACAGGGCAGGGAGGCACAGGCGCAGGCACAACAGAGGCAATACATAGGCAGGCACCAATGGGAAAAGCGACCTCTTCTGGGACAGGCTGGGGAGGGGGGTGGGGAGGGCGGCGCTGGGGCGGCTGCATGCGGTACCTGCGGTTCCGGTCCGGATTTTCGTCCGGACCGGTACCGCATTTGAGGGGCAAGAATCTGATTTCCGAGGCCCGGGAATGGTCGCAGTGGCTTCAAATGGCCAAAAACGTTCAATTTACCCCCCGGAAAAAAAATTCGAAAGGGTCCCCCTATAGAAATCCAGTCAGGACTGCGTGAACCGGTTCTAGAACCGGTTTGTGAACCGGTTCTGGGCAAACCGGTTCTAGAACCGGTTCGCGAACCGGTTTCTGCCAGTTTCTGCATGCGGTACCTGCGGTTCCGGTCCGGATTTTCGTCCGGACCGGTACCGCATTTGAGGGGCAAGAATCTGATTTCCGAGGCCCGGGAATGGTCGCAGTGGCTTCAAATGGCCAAAAACGTTCAATTTACCCCCCCGAAAAAAAAATTCGAAAGGGTCCCCCTATAGAAATCCGGTCAGGACTGGGGGAACCGGTTTCAGAACCGGTTCTGGAACCGGTTCGTGAACCGGTTCCGGAACCGGTTCGTGAACCGGTTCTGAAACCGGTTCCTGCAAACCGGTTCACGAACCGGTTTTTGCCAGTTTCAGAACCGGTCCCAGCCGGTTCTGAACCTGTCCTCAACCGGTTCGGATTTGTCAGTAACCGGTTTGCCGTTGTGATTTCAACCGGTTCCCAAACCGGTTCCCAAGGAACCGGTTACTGTTTTCAAACCGGTTCAGGAGATTTCTGCCAGCGCGTCGTGTGGTGCCCGCCCCCACCCCCCCCCCCCCCTCTCCCGCCCCCACACCCGACCCTTTCCTTTCATATTTTTCTTTCCAGTGGCGACGTCCCTTCGCAGTGGCTGTTTGGGGCGATTACACGCTCTGTGGTAGAGCGTCGCAGCAATGTGCACAGGGCGGAAGAGGTGTCACAGCGCGAAGTGCTTCTGACCGTGGGCACACCACTGTGGCCTAACCCGCAGACACAGTACAGTGGGGGGCACAGCATGTTCGAGAAGGGTATCTAGAACTAAGGGCGAGATGGGTGAGAGTGTGTGTTACCGCTTGAAGGCGGCGTGTGTGTGTGTTGCCACCCCGGTGGAAAAGTGGACAAACCGGCAGCCCCCCTCCCCGCCCTCCCCCACCCTCCACCCTTTCCTTTTTTTGCAAAAAAAAGCTCCGACTCTAAATCGGAGCCACATTGTTGGAGGGCGTATGGAGGAGACGTGGGTTTTATTTTGTCCTCACAGGTTTTCGACAAACAGGTTACCCCCCCCCTCCTCCTCCTCCCCCGAATTACACCACCACCACCACCACCACCACCACCACCACCACCACCACCACCACCACCACCACCACCACCACCACCACCACCACCACCACCATCCTAGCTAACTTGTTAGAGCACTCGTAGAGTGCGACTTGGGGGGCCACCAGTACTACCTTTGTTTAGTGCACAGGCGCTCAATCATCAAGAAGACTCCACTCACTGAGGTGAGGTTGGAAGGGACGGAGACGAGACACCACTACAACGCCCTTCATCAGGCTCTTTCGTGCTGTCCCGGCTCTTCAGCTCTCCGGTCCCCGCACGGTCCCCCCCCACCACCACCACCACCACCACCACCACCACCACCATCTGAGTTTACGTTGGGAATTTGCAGCGGAGAGAGAGGCAGAGCACACTCACACAACACCACCTTCATCAGGTTTTATACCCTGGGTGGTTGTTGCATCTTTGTTTTGTCTTTGGGGTTGGTGGTTTGGCCTGTCCAGCTCGGTAACCTGGAAGTTGGGCGGGTCCCAAACCCCGACGCACGTAACAGTTAGTTCGGAAGACTCTTCCCCCTCCCCCACCTCTCTGCCAATTAAGTGAATCGGAGCAACAACAAATTCCCACCACCACCACCACCACCACCACAGGTCAATTCTGCATCCGAGTTGAAACAACACAATGCCTCTTCTTATCAGCAACACTGTGCAGGCCATCAGGGCTGTGTCATGCCCGCAAACCGCCGAGGCGGTGCTGAAGGCCGTGGTGGGGCTGTACCTTGTGCTCTCGGCCCTGGTCGGCATCTGCTCCGTCGCTGCGGCTGCGCCCGCAGAGGTCAGCAGCCCCTCGCCCAGGCTCTCCGCTCCGCATGCGGTCGCCTTTGCGGTGCTGGCGTGTGCAGCCTGGAAGAGCTGCCCAAAGCTCAGCGGCATCGAGAAGCAGGCGTGGTGCGTTTTCGCATAAAGCATTTGTTGGGGGTCGATGCCGCTGGGGAGGAGACCCTTCAGAATTCTGAAGGGCCTCGCTTTTTTTTTTCTCTCTGACTGCCGAAGGCCAAGAGCTATAGTGTCGCAACCGAAGTGAGCCTGCTGCCACCCCCGCAAGGGAGTATCGGTGTGCCGAGGGAGGTTGTGTCAGGCGCAGTGTGCGTCGGCAAGATCTTTTTCCGGCATTTTTCACCTGAAGAAAGGAGGAAAATTCACCGGGGGGGGGACGTGCCGTATACGGCGAAGAGATTTTCCCCTCACTCCACACCCAGAAGGGAGATCATCCCTGAGATTCCTTCTACTTACGTTCCGTTCAATACTCCACCCCCTGGACAGCATATCTGGTGTGGTGACTACAAAAAGGTGAAAGGGGCGTCCAGAGCAACCCCCCCCCCCCTCCCTGCCTTGTCCTGCCCTGTTGTTGGGTTTTCACAGCTTGGGGGACTGCTGTTGTTGTTACCCATCACTCCTCCCAGCGGGAGGTCTTCACACTGCTGCCCCTCTTGCTGTGTGGGGTGGGGTGGGGGGGGTGTGGGGGCTCTGGCGCTTTGTTTTGTTGTGCTCAACAAACAAAAAAAAAGAAAAGTGTGGTGGTGCCCCTGATTTACCCCTTTTTCACTACGCACAAACTACGCAATCTGGGGGGGGGGTCTCGCTTTTTGGTCCCCCCCCAGTTTTTTTTGGTCCCCCTTTCTGTGTGGCTACTGAGACAGGACTGGAGGCACTGCGCTGACCGAGCAAAAAATTATTGCCAGAACTCACTATACACCGTACGAAAGAACGCACGACATGTGGGGCGGGACTCCAGAAACACCTGGGCAAGGTTGCCCCATGCCCAGAAACACCTGAGAAGGAAGTGAGTTCCAGGAGCCGCGTAGAACACCCTCGAGATTGTGAATGATGATACGATCACAGCCTTCAGGGCGATGCGAGGTGCCACCCTGAAGGTGGCCCTTGACATCAAGGAGAGCGTCGGCCGAGGGGTCGACGAAAAGCTGAAGAAGGCGCTACTGGCACTGGATCCCGCGGGGTATACGGAGGTCACCGCCACACAGGCAACCTCCGCTGACAACGTCCAGGAGACGTTATCCGAGGGGATCACAACGGCACTAGAGATCTGTGTCACGGGATCCAGGCGCCCACTCTCCCTCGACGGTCTGGGGATTGTTGTTGGGTATGGTGTCGTTTCCTGCAGCTGCAAAAAAGCGTAGCAACTGTGCTTCCTTCTTCCTTAATGATGCGTTGACGCTTCCACCCGGAGGAGCTGAAGCAGGCACCGCTTAATGATGCGTTGATGCTTCCACCCGACGAGCTGAAGCAGGCACCGCGCCAAAGGGCACCCCCAAAGAGACCTGCAAAGACTGCGTCGAAACCCGCACCGAAGGCTGCCAGCGCTGCAGCACCTGAAGAACCTGCAGCACCTGCAGCACCTGAAGCGCCTGCACCCTCACTGACCCCGGAACAGCAAGAACTCCTTGAGTTTGGGGTCCCGGCATAGAGACAGAGAATGGCTGAGTAAATCAAAAAATGAGACCCCCCCCCCTTTTCACTACGCACAAACTACGCAATATGGGGTCGTCAGGGGCACCAAAGTGGGTCCGGGATCTGTTCTCACACTGTTTCTGGACATGGGTATCTGCCATAGAGCGAAAGGAGGACGATCTCAGGTTCCGAAATTACCCCCCGGAGTCCTGCACCGCAACCAAGGTGCAGTATTTCTGGCGGGTCTGCTGCTCCCCCGGGTTTTGGCGCGCAAACAGCGCGCGATGCCTATGTTTTGATTTACACCAACGATTCTTCTTGTTAATCACCATGTCCCCTTTCTGTGAGTGCGATCGTTTACTTGTGTTGCAGACACACAGGTGCGTACTGTTGCTCGCAAGGAGGTGCAGTAGGCAGTCATGCTGCAACGCTTGCTTCTCAATCTACATCATTCCACTACCGTGCAAACTGAAGAGTGCGCGTCGGAGGCGGTCATCCGACAATCGGTATGGGGGGGGAGGGGGGGTGGGGAGTCGAAAAGCTGCAAGCAAACGCCCTCGGTACAATGCCATTTGCCTTGAGGGACGATTGATTGCTGGCTCTTTTTCTTTTTCACGCCTTCCCCCCCCCCCCTTTTGTTTCGGACACTCAATGCAAACCAACCCACTCCCCACTCCCCCCCTTTCTCCTCCCCCCCCCCCTTGAACTGTTCTACAGATATTTCTGTGCAAAAAGGCTCCTCCGCACTACAGAGTGCACGGGTTCGCTCTGAAGAATGGCAGCGATCCCCGCAGTGACTTGCACGCCTTGATGTTTTCACTTGCCAACCACAATTTTGTCTTCCCACTTGTCTCGGTAGTTTTGACGAGACGATTCGTCGTCCTTCAAGATCCCTGGACAAGCCTTTGTCATTGCCGTAGTTTTAGTCAACTACAGCGTTGTTCACAAGGCACCACCAGGGGTTGTGTTGTCATGGGGGTGGTGGCTTTGTTTTTTTGCCTGCCTTCACTCCTGCTCGCATTCAGAGCAGTTTTTCAAAAAACCAGGCCACACCTGTATGAAGTCCTTCCCCTTTTGTTTGCCGGGTTTGGCGCACAACAACATCTCTGTGTCCTGTTCTCATATTGTTTCGACTCTTCTCCACCCGTCTCTCTCTGTAGCCTAAACTGGGCACAGATTTTTCCTTCTTTGTATTTTGGTGCGAATTCCGGAACGTGTCTTTGGGCCGTTTATGATTTGTGTTTCGTCACTATCACAGCTGTGTGAGGAGCCAAAGTCCTGGGCACGACCTTAAACTACCTAAGACCTAGGGAAGTCGTAAAACTCAACCCCACACCCCGAGGGCTCCCCCAGGCTGGTCCGCCTGGGCAACGGGGTCCCAGTGCATAGCACGGAGCACTGGGACAAAAGAGGGTCCGCCTTTTTCCGTCAACTCTGACATGGGGAGGGACAGCTGGAGCCACTGGCGGGGTGCTGTGTTGACTTCAGGGGGCTCCCAACGTGCTTCGGCACACCGGGTTCTTGGCCTGCGGCGGCATGGTAGTCGGTCAGAGAGGCCAGCGCTTGGTCGGGGACTACTCAGAGAGGGCGTGTGCGGACTTCAGGGGGCTCCCAACGTGCATCTGCACACCGGGTTCTTGGCCTGCGGACGTAGATTGCCTAAAGGTTTAGAAACCGGCCGAGCCCGTGGGGGTGACGAACGTACTGCCGGCCCGGGATTGTCAAGGTTCTTTCCCCAGATGGCTCACCAGTACCACCAAACCACACGGAGAGCAAAACCGCCGGGGAGGGGGTGGGGGAAGGTGGGAAGGGCGGCATGCCGAACTACAGCAAGGATGGCCAACAATGCGATCACTGCAAACAAGGCATGGGACACAAGAGGGAAAAAAAAAGTCCTGGGTAAGACGTTAAACTGCCTGGGGGGGCCGTCCCCGGACCATGACGGGTGCCTGCACCAGGAGTCTAGCACGGCCGTGGTCCAGGGCATGACCGAAAACTGCTTGGGTAACGAGGCTCCCCAGACCAGGATGGGTGGAGACACCCGGAGTCTAAATAGTCACACCACGTCAGGCCAGACCTTCGCATTGCACTCCGCGAAGACTGCCACACAGCCGCGGGGCAGGTGTGCAGCCTGTGGAAAACCTCGTACAGAAAAGACTGTAAGGGACGACAGCCCCGCCGAGGCGATACAGCGCCAGACGCGGCCCGAGTTTCTGGAGACCGACCGGGGAACTGGTTCGTCTTCAGGATAAGCGCCTCACAGAGGACTGATCCTCACCTGTGTGATCCGTGAACCTCAGCCCCATGGTGCTGGAGTGGAGCGGGTGCCTCGACCTCTTTTCGGGTTTTTTTCTATTTCTTTATTTTCTTTTGGGTGCGTCCACCAAAGAAAACGTGGCCACCCACTCGCAGAGGCTCCCGAAAGCTCCAGCATCAGCTCGAGGTTCATGGAGTAGATCGGTGTCTCCAGAAGAAGGGGATGTCCGGTCGAAGAAGACAAACGACGAAGACAACCACACAGGCCGCACAAAAAAAAAGCTGTCAGCACGCTGTCAGCAACGCTCGCTGTGAAGGTCCAGCCTCTGAGGCTTGGATCTGGGTGGGGCGGCCCTGGGGGGTGCGGGGTGTGAGTGAAGACATCCGAAAAAAATCGGGTGTGTCGCACACGAGAATATTGAGACTCGCGACATTTGACCAGCCCCCTCACGGGCTGGAGCCAGTGGTCGCGCTAAATATTGGAAAAATCACCCAAAATTTGGAAATCGGGAGCGAAAAAACGTACCTGAAAAAGGGGCTCGTTTTTGGGCGGGGAAACCGCGTTTCGTTGCATTTCCGAGCCTCGCCCGGATCGTAGTGGGGTCATTTTGAAAAAATGGGCTTGTTTGAAGACACTCAAATTTTCCGTCCTGGTTGTCTCTACAGCATGTGATCAGTAACAACCTGGGCAAGGGGTCAGGCACCTGCTCGGAAAGCAGGGACGGGAGTTCCCCACTCAGCTCAACTGCCAACAACGCCACCAATTAGGCAAACCTGTGCCAGCTTGAGTGCCACCCCTGATACGGCGAGGGTGTAGCCTGTTCAAGACACTGATGCCAGCACTGGACGTGGGGACCCCACGAAGCATGTTGTATGTGAAACCTCGTGCACACGCTATACAGCGGGGTCTGGGGGGCGGAGCCCCCCAGCCGCCGGAGGCCACGGTAGTGCACATCTGTTCCGAGCTGAACTCGGTGTGGATCACTCCGACATCAGGTCGGAGCCCAGTGCTGCGCGGGAAGCAGTCACTCGGTGGGGAAGGCAAAAGGGGTGCTGAGAGTTTCATGCAAAGCGATGATTGTGGAAGTTTGGGTAACGGTGAACCTCAGGGCGTGAAGAGCAGCAGCCGTCAAGGCCACCCACCCACCCCCGCCCCGCGGGGCCCATTTTTTTTTCTCCCCGTCTCTGCCTTCTTTTGAATATTTGAGATCCGTGCGAAACGCCATGGGGTCACTTTCATTTTTTTGGTGCACTTTTTTCATACTGAATTGGGGTACCAAAACTTTTCGAGTTGTGGACAAATCCCTGTTTGCAAATAAAAAACGTACCTCCCCCCCCCCCCCTCAGAGCTATTCCTAACTAGGGGTCCGGATTCCATGATTTTGAATTTCAGATTTTTCCTCTGTCTGGCGCGTTTTTTTTTGCACTCTGTTTAGCGCGTTTTTTTTGCACTGCAGGAAAAAAAATTTCTGGTGAGGATCAAGTCTGATCCTAAATCGGAGTAAGTATAAGAGATTCGGCCAAAATATATTTTTTTCCTTTATTTTTTTCCTTTTGGTTCTGAGCAGGGCATTTTATAGGGGCGAAATCTACGCTCATTTGGGCTTAAATGTGAGGCGTCCCCCGATTTTTTGACGGACCCCCCGGCAAGCGAGACTTGTGGTGAATGGGTCACCTCCCGGTTCCTCTCTCAGGGATCAGTGATCGGGTCCAGCCTCGGGTGCCGGAGGTTAGTCCAAAAAATAGATTTCGGGGCCGATTTCCGCAGACCCGGGCGCGCAAGGACTTGGATACAATACAGGCACATGCCACAGGGGGGTCTGGGGGGCGGAGCCCCCCAGCCGCCGGAGGCCACGGTAGTGAACATCTGCTTCTTCCGGGCGTTCCGGGCTGTTCCTTGCGTGTACAGATTCTGCATGAGCTGCTGCGTCCTCCTGAGGCTACTGAGGGTGGCCTGCAGTCTATTCCCTGATGTCACCTCAAAGGGTTTGGGTATAAGTATACAACACAGGGGGTCTGGGGGGCTCTGCCCCCCAGCCGCCGGAGGCCACGGTAGTGAGCATCTGTTCCTCTGGCATACGATCCTGCCTCCCGAGGGTGGTCTGTATTCCATTCCCTGATGTCACCCCAAAGGGTTTGGGGTGACTAAAGACAGGCGTACGGCACAGGGGGGTCTGGGGGGCGGAGCCCCCCAGCCGCCGGAGGCCACGGTAGTGAACGTCCGTCCCTTCGCGGCCTGCGTTTTCTCGGGGTTTGACAAAGAAACTGGACAGAAAAACGGTCGGGTAAGTTGCTCGCAGTCTGTGGGCATGAGCCCACTCTCATCTGCGAGGCTGCCCAGCCGCCACCAGTTTTCCACCCCCCGGATTTTTCCCGGAAATCTTTTTTTTTTTTAAGCACACTCGTGTGAGCGGAAAGCGCCCCACCACAGCTGCAACCAAACGTGCTCTATACACTAACCCCACCCTTCATCAGGCTCAGGGTGTGATCAGTTCAGGGTTTTGTGTGTAGAAGCGTCAACGCATCAAACTATCAAGCAGGCGAGAGAATCAAGAGGGGAGCAAGAGTGACAGAAGCGGACAGAGTACGCCGAGCTGCGTGTATAGGAGAGGAACAGAACGGGCTGAGGGAGTACGCCGAGCTGCGTGTATAGGAGAGGAACAGAACGGGCTGAGGGAGTACGCCGAGCTGCGTGTATAGGAGAGGAACAGAAACTACGCCGAGCTGCGTGTATAGGAGAGAAACAGAAACTACGCCGAGCTGCGTGAATAGGAGAGGAACAGAAACTACGCCGAGCTGCGTGAATAGGAGAGGAACAGTAACTACGCCGAGCTGCGTAACAGAGAAGATGGCCACTCTGGATTGGGACACCCTGAAGGTTCCCGACCCCGCCCACCCCGACAACGAGCCAGCAGAGCGTCGCCCCGAGTGCATATTCGAAACGTGCAATACTACACACACAGCCAGGACCGCATTCAGCTGCCACGACTGCGGTGGGACCACGGTCAGGACGTGCTTGAGAGAGCACATCCCGGCGCACGTCGTCCCCGAATGGCTCGAGGGCGCAGGGGACAGGGGCTGGGTGTGCCCCGAGTGCGCATGGGTCCGGCAGGCAGTCGACGAGGAGACCGCGGCGGACCTGGCAGCAGCGACGGGCGAGCTAGGCGAGGACGGGGAGTACAGCGAGGCGGACAGCCAGAGTGGCACGGGCCTCCAGCACAGGGACGCACACCACCCCGCCGACTCGAACACCGATCTCCGCGTGGCGAACTCGCTGGAGTACCTGCTGAAATTGACAGGCCGGCTGGAGAAGGAACAGAAGGAGCTGAAGAAGACCGTGGAGACGCAGGCGAAGCAGATCGCCACCCTGCAGAAGGCGCTGCAGCGGACGGAGGCCGAGCTGCCCGCCGATTTCTCCGCCCACATCGTGTCGACCTGGGGATCGTCGATCGCCACTGTCCCCGGACGCAGGTTGGTGAAAGCTGAGGTATCCCGGGTTTTCCGACAGGCGGAGCTCAGCGATGCCCCGAGCTCACCAGACTGGCAACACCAGCTCATCCAGGCCTTCGACGCTCTGTTTCAGACAATGGGACTGATCCGCGACGACGATGATCCGGATCGCTTTACCGAGGCCCTCCACAAGACAATCGTCGTTATGAACTCGCACTTTCTCCTGAAGGGGCGCGCGGGCGCCCGCCTCTACCTGGCAAAGGCGAAGATTATGGACCCAGCGAAGTACGATGCGGTGACACACGGGCGCCTACTCCGGGAGGGGCGGGCCACGCAGGACGACACACAGGAGAGGCGGGCCGCGTTTCAGGAGCGGTTCCTGCAGGAGCGTAACACGCAGGACCGCCCCGCGCCCTACTCGGGAAAGGGCCATCACAAAGGACGGGGGGGGAAAGGCAAGCGACAGTGACTCCCCGACACCAGCAGGGGACGCCCGCGGGCCACGACCCTCCCCCCCGCCGCGGTAGTGTATGTGAAGGCAGTACCATCTGCCCCCCCGTCAACAAGAGGACGCCCCCGCAAGACCGAGACGAGCGTGACCCCGGAGGAAGCAACCACCATTCGCCAGGAACTGCAACACACCCTGGCCCAAGCCCTCGCACCCACATACTGGGGGGCCCTCCGCCGCACATACGACAGGTACTCGCAGTTCCGGGAAGGGTGGATGAAAGCGGAGAGGCGAACACTGCCACACGACGAAGGGGCGGTGCTGTGGGTCACGAAGCAACGGAAGGACGGGCTATCAGTGCAGTCCGCCCTCCAGTACCTCAACAACCTTGCAGCAGCACTCAGACGCTTCGCAGCGTTCCCCCTCGACGGAAAACAAATTGTGGCGGACTACAGGCGGGCGCTGAAACGGGGAGGAGCACTACGACCACTGAAGCAAGCAGAACCAGCAACAGCCCACAACATCCGGGAGGCGCTAGCGAAGGAGCCACGTCCCCTCGTGAAACTGCTGCTCGGCATCATGTGGGGGGGTGCGGCAAGGGCCTCGGACGCACTGCGCTTGTATGTGAAGGACGTCACAGCGGAAAAGCGCAGCGAGCCGATATACGTGCGCTGGACCCAGTCGAAGGCGGACCCCTTCCACATGGGTCACATCACAGGGATCTCCCTGCCGAAGGACCTACACCGTATCCTCCGACACCGCCTCCGCAGGGCGCGCAGAGCAGGAGAGACGAGACTGTTCCCGGCGGACGTCACCTACCGGACCGTGGTAAAAGCCGTCAAGCGGGCACGGAGGGGGCTCACGGCACACTCTCTGCGGAGGGGGGCACTCACACAGCTTGCGCGAAAGAACGTTCCACTGGAGGAGGTGCGCCTCCTCTCGAGACACGCGACGGTCGACGGTGTGATGCGTTACGTATCAGCGGCGGAAAACGCACACGCGCGCGAGACAGCACAGGTGTCGGCGAAGATCGAGTGGTGAAGAAAAAACGACAGCAAGGGGGGACGACGCGCACACAGCCAAAACCCCTGAACGCAGGCCACACACCCCGTGGAGTTGCCACCAGTGTCGATGCCACCTACACTTTTACCAGCGCGCCCGCCTCGTTGAGAACGAGACGGACACGTCCCTCCGGATGAGGGTCCTGGTGTAGAAGCGTCAACGCAACAAACAAAAGGAAATTCATCAGAGCGGTTGTAGCTGTGAAGTGATAGGGCGCTTTTTCCTTAAATGTGAGGGATCGCCTCAGTTTAGACCCCCTATAATATGCTCTGGTTCTGAGCCAAGTAACATGGACCAATAAAATTTCTGGAGAAAAAGAAATACCATGGCGTGAGCCGCGGATTCGAACGATTCAAATAAAGCCATTTTCGGGAGGAAAAAAAATGGGACCAAAAATGGGGGAAGTGGGGGCTGGGTGGGCCCGCCCCCACAGACCATGGCCTCCACCTGGCTTCCAGTGACTGCCTCCCTCGCGGCACTGGGTTCCTACCTGATGTCGGAGTGATCCACACCGAGTTCATCTTGGAAGGTACAGATGTTCACTACCGTGGCCTCCGGCGGCTGGGGGGCTCCGCCCCCCAGACCCCCCATGCAGACCAGCGGCGTGTGCTGGCTTGTCCTTATGCGACTGGGGTTCTTCGCTACCGTCAAGTTTTCGTCAAAGTTTGGCGATTTCCTCCTATACATACAGAGGAGGAAATGCACCAACACACTCGTCTGACTGCTTCTGCCCGCGCAGCACTGAGTTCCGACCTGATGTCGGAGCGATCCACACCGAGTTCAGCTCGGAAGTTCACTACCGTGGCCTCCGGCGGCTGGGGGGCTCCGCCCCCCAGACCCCCCTGTGGCTTGTGCTTGTCCTTATGCGACTGGGGGGTTCTTCGCGACCGCCAGGTTTTCGTCAAAGTTCGGCGATTTCCTCGGTTGCATACATAGGCTGTGACGGGCGCTGTGAAAACAAAATGACCCCACCACGATCCGCACGGAGCTCAAAAATGCAAATAAAGGCGGAAAACCGGGGGGGAACGGGGAAAAAAGGAGAAGGAAAAAAATCCGGAGTAAATTTTCAGGATTTTGGCCGAAAAACCCCGGTGTAAGGATCATACATGGTGAGGATTCACCGGAGTGGAGGGTGCTGAGGGGCTGAGCGGCTGGGGGGATGCTGCCTGCGAGGGAGAAGATGCACCAAGCAAAGACACACGGCCCCGGAGGGGCCGTGTGTCTGTGTTCAGTGGTGCATTCCTCCGCACCTCAGTGCACTCTCCGACCTGCATGTCTACGGGGGTCTGAGCCCACATGGCAACCCCGAGTAAGGGGTGCAAACAGACACCCCATGGCCAAAATGACCCCACCGCGATCCGCACAGATCCCAAATATTCAGAGGAACAGGGTTTTGAAAAACCTGTAAGTGGGGTCCCGCTGGGTGGGTGGTGTGGGTGGGCTGATTTCTGGCCTCCCAGTCACATCCTCCCTTCAGAAGTCCCTGAACCAGACCCACATTTCATGGGTGAAACTTGGCACGCACACCACCAAAATGACCCCACTACGATCCGCACGGAGCTCAAATAATGCAATAACGCCAGTCATGTGCGGCGATGCGATCAGTTTTGAGCCCCCCAAACAGGTGCCTCAGTAGCGCGTTTTTTTTGTATCCGATTTTGGTCACCAGCCCCCCGGACCCCCAGATTTAGGAAAAGCCCTGCCCCCCCTTGTAATTGTCCGCCCCATTTTGGCATTTTTGGCCGAGGCGGACAATTACTAGGTCAGGCGGACAATTACAAGGGATTAGCCTGTACCACTGGCTGCAGCGTGCACACAACACAACAGAGGCACATTCCGTAGTGTTTGTGCGCTCTGTGTGGCCAGGGCTCTCGCTACTCACCCCTACCACCCCCAGGGGGTGATAGGGGTGAGTAGCGAGGGGTGATTAAGAGAACCTTGTCGCGCAGGCCAACCACTCGCACTGCAGGCCTTCGTACCCAGTATAACCCTTGTAATTGTCCGCCCCCCGAGGAGGCCCCGAGGCGGACAATTACAAGAGGTTTGGGGGGGCGGACAATTACAAGGGGGGGGGGGGTAGGTACCTCAAAAAATCGCCGAAAATCCCGGGAGTAGGGAGTGAAGTTAGCGCGACCACTGGCTGGAGCCTGACAGTGCTTTTTTTTTTGTTAATCCTGTTTCCCCCTCCCCAGACCCTTCCCCAGAACCGAAAAACGCAGTCATGCGGAGGCATTGCTGCAGCGAAGACGCCTGGTGGCAGGAATGGAAACATGTCTGGCGTGAGGCAGATTTGCGCAATGGAGTCGGGGGGGGGCGGGGCGTGACGCTGTTCTCGGATGCCCGCCGCCATCCCCCCCCCCCCCCCCCCGGAGTGCGTCTGCTTCGCCCGAATCACTCTTTCCCGCCACAGAAGGTGATGTCTCGCTGACCCCTTCCCCTTCCCTTTCCCCACCCAACTCCCAGGCTCCCCAGTATTTTTGCTGCCTACCCATCACGCGCGCCTTGTTGAGTGTGACGGTGCCGAGTAAACTCCCCCTACACTGTAGTACACACCCCATGAGTGTGGTCACACCAAGGCTCCGTGCGACCTGCCCATTCATCAGCATATCACCTGCAGCTGTGCTGGCCCCAGGGCTTCCCCTAAGACGATTTTCCCGAAGAAATCGTCTTTTTTTTTCCCCATTTTCCCACTTTTTGGGATTGAAGATTTTCTTCAAGATTTTTTTTTGGGGGGCTGAGGATTTTCCTCATTTTTGGGCTTCCCGGTTTGGCCTGGTTCTACCAGGCATACAGCTTGTTGCATGAAAGGTTTCCGCACGGAAGGAGCCCATCACTGAGACGCCATCCGACGTCGCAAGAAAGGCTCAAAATCGTTCAGGAATTGGATGTTTGCTACTGCACACGCAGGTCGACCCGCCTCCCTCCTTCTGTTCCATCTACACTCATCACCCGCACAGTTTCATCCAACCCCCATATCCCTTCCCACAACATGTCACTGGCGGCTTTTGGCTTCGGTGCAAGAAGGAATGTCGACGCATCCAAGATCCGCCTGGCGTGTGCTCGGCATTCCAGAAAGACCGCGACATCCTGCTTGAGCAGGCTCGGTACCGCCACATTCAACTCCCCAAGGCGTACCAGTCGAAGAAAGCCCTCCTGGACTTCATCGAAAAGGACGACAAGCGGAACAAGCGTGTCCTTCCTGCATCTGCCCCGGGTCCTGCCCCTGCGCCTCCAGTGCCCCAGCCCTCTGGCTCGCGGTCGCGGTCGCGGTCTCGCTCACAGCCCCCCGACCTGAAGAGGCAGCGGACCGCCACCCCAGAGCTGCTGGACTACCCTCTCTCTGAAGATGAAGAGGAGTCGCCGCAAGATGTGGCGCAACCTGTGACCCGGCCGCATGGCCCACCGAGCATCATGGCCGAAGCCGCCGCGCGCGAAGCGCGCGGCGGAAATTTTTTTTGAGAGCCTTTTTTTCTGTGGAAAAAATCGTCATGACTTTTTGGAGGGATGAAGATTGTGGGAAGCCCTGGCTGGCCCGTGCTGATTCTTTTTCACCCGCACGCGTCCCGCTGGCTGCTTGGTGGTATCGGTGCCCTTGAGGCACACTTTACATCGTTTCATTATCATCATCCGCCACAACGCATGACCCGATTTGTTCTAAAACCCATCGTTCTTCCGGTGTGCCCGCTGACATCATGTGAACGGATGCCTTTGCACCCCAGAGAGTTGCTGTTTGGCACAGTGATATCATGTGTTTCCATGCCGTACGGTCTTTATTTTTATGGCTTGTCCTTTTACGCCGCTCTCTGTGTCGCCTGCGCTGTGCGGGTCGATAAAGTGGGAATGGCAGCCATACGACAGATGGCGTGACACTTCACCCGGCACAATGCATACACACAACGAACTGTGTGCTATTGGTCATACAGGCCTTCCTTGCGACTGATCAGCACGCGCCCTGTGCAGCAAGAAACCAATTCCTGCACCAGTTGTTTGTGTCACGACAATCACACACTACGCACAAGAAGCGCCGGTGGGAGATCATGTGGTGGCTCGCTTCGCGACACTCGTGTGAGCGGAGCAACCCTATCTACCTACCTACCTACCTCCCTACCACAGCTGCAACCAAACGTGCTCTCCAGGAGGGACGTAGAAGCCCAATACAGCAACACAAGAAGAAGTACTATCCCCTGGTGTCGTCTGCCTGGAATTTGCTCCTCCAGGTGCCCTTGATCCCCGTGTTTATGCCTGAGGCGGAACCGGCGGGGGGAGGCCGTTGCATAGTAGGTTCAAAGCGAGACTGCATTAAGAGTGGTTCGCGTGGTGTTTGTATTGGTCCTGCTGCAACACGTTGTCAACAAGTGAACAACGTACAGATGGGGAAAGCGGTTGGTTGCAGCTGGGTAGGAACGGGGTTTTTTTTTAAATCTCTGCCCCCTTCCTTCCCTCATTTTCCATCATCCATCACCCAAGAAGGCCCGCTTGCATCACTGTATGCGGTATTCTGGCATTTCACCTCCAATTTTTTAGCAACATGTGTTCAATGAACCATCAGCATTCGTTGTGTTGATCGGCAGCGATCACCACCCGGCTGCTTTGTTTCAGCACATGCATTCTTCATAAATGTGGAATGGGGAGGGCCGATGCATCGAGAAGGCACGGCGAAGGAACTCATCGGTATCTCCAGCGCCTTTAGGCCGAAAAAGAAATCATCTGACAAACTTGGGATCATTCTGGACGTTCCGACCACCTCCCTTCCGAAATGTACTCAACAGGCGAAGGGAGGTCAACTCTGTGCTTCGCTTTTTCTCCCTCACTACATCCCTCCCTGTCACGCTTGTTGCCGATCCTGTTGATGCCCCTTCTAATAGAAGACCGTTCATTGGGCTGTACTGAGGCTGCAAGCTCTGCATGGCCTGGGAGTGATTAACATGATCACCGGTGAAGAACGGGGCATGGAAGGGGATCAGCCTCAGCGCAGGGTTGTGTGGTGCCATTTATCGTATTCTGGAGGGCGGCGATACTCTTGGCTTCTGCTCGAAGGAACATTGATGGGGGCAGCGAAGCTTTTGCAGCTTCGACGAGCTGTGGCGGACGCTGGTCCCAAGCAAAACTTCGAAGGAGCGTCAACTCTCCTGTCCTCCGCTTCACGCTGCCCAGGCCACTGCGGGGGTAACTTCAGCAGGAGATGTTGTTCGCAGGATATCCCACTCTGTGTTGTTTCCAGGGAGTTCACATCGCCGAGCGGGATATCCCGCGGGATAATGACCATATCCGGTGGAGGTTCCCCTCCCGCAGTGCCCTGGCCACCCCTGTTGTTGGCATTCTCCCAACCAACAGCAGGGCTGTTAAGTGCAAAACCTTCTGGCCACCTCTGGGCTCAACCGGGGCGTGCAACGGTTCACCCAAAAACCTGCAGCCTTTTTGACATCTACACTTTTCCGATATTTCCGCTCTGTGCCAAGCTGTGAGGGTGTAATTTTCCTTCTGTGCTTGAAATCGCGAGGTGCCCCAACCCCCCGGATACATCGCCCGAGACACCCTTTATTTGGGACCGGCGTTCGATGCGGTAACCGGGGGGTTACAGCGCTGCTTTTTCCGCATGAAAGACAATCATCCGCCCCATGTTGTTCAGAGCAGTCACACATAAACCCACCGAATCAAATACACACCTACACGAGTTGTCCATAGTCTGTGAAGGGCTTGTGGCAAATAGTTCTTACACAAGGCCAAGTGCAAGCCTGCTTCTTTGTTGTTGTGTTCTCCCAGTTCTTGCGTCTTCTCGCAAAGAGACATTACCCGTGGGTGGGCAGAGTGGCGTTGCTTTTCTCTGGGGGCTGAAAAGCTGGGGTTTCGGTCTCTCCCGAGCGAAGTGCCACTCGAAAGCTTCCCAGGGTCTGGGCGGGGCGGACATCTGTTGCCCTTTACATGGAGCTGCTGTCGATGTTCGTCCGAGGCCAGCATAGGAGGACTATCAGGGACGGTTGGTAGAGATCTCTTCCCGCTGCTGCCGATTTACGTTTTTTTTTTGAGCTGTTGCAACCAATAATGCCCAACGCGCACCCCGTCCGGAGATGACATGGCAGCAGTTCCATTCCGATTTTCATCGTCGCCACCCCCACACCCCCCCTTCCCCACCACACCCCCAATTGGACACTACATGCATGGCGAATGAAGGGAGGTCAACTCTGTGCCTGGATTTCTACTTTGCATCCCACACTCACACAAGAACACAGTAGTTGAACGATTTATGAACGGTGTTGAACGAGGCAGAAGGTTACGCGTGGACAATCCCCACCACAACCACCCCTCCCACAGGCAGGCCCGCCCTACCGTCGCCCCATCCACCCCTTCTCATTACACAAATGCAGGCCTGCCGCTGGGCCTTAGCACGGCTTTCTGCTGACGCCACTGCCTCCCGCAGGGCCCTGCTCGCCGCGCAGCACAGGGGTGCACACGGGACGCCGCCAACCCCCACCTCCACCGCCACCCCGCTGCCGACACTTCAGGGGGATGGCACCCAGCCCCCTGATGGCAGCGCAAGGCAGGGTTCTCCGGTGCATGAAGCAGCAACGCCACCCGGATTTTCCGAGGTTCTTCAAGGAGAAGCCCAGGTCAAAACGGGCTCCGCGGGTTCATCCCTCCCTCCTCTGGAGACGTTCGAAGAGCTCGTCGCGCGTGTTGAAGGCGTGCCACTCTACGGCACGGCCGCACCACCCCCTGCTGCGGACGCACCCCAGCATGCGTCTGACATCCCCCCGCCGCCGCCACCCCCCGAACCCCATGCATCCGAAACTGGGTTCTTCGAATCCCTGCTGGGCGGTGGGGAGGACGACGACAGCCCGGCACCCGAGGCGCCTGCAGCTGGTGACCCCGCTGGCGACACCGCTGTGACGCCTGAGGAGAAGGAGGCAGTGCTGCGGCAGATCGCAGTCCGCACCGACACCAGGGCAGGGGGTGTGGGGCGCACAGGCAAGAAGGGCCGGGGCCTCCCCGATGCCGACTGTGCCAGGCACCTGGTGCTGCTGCACGGCAGCTCCCACATGAGGGGGACCTACCGCGGTGCGGTTAGAGTTGTCGAGGCCCTCGAAGCTGCGGAGCTCTCCGGTGAATTCCTCCCGGGCCCCCGCACCGCGGAGGCGGTGCTCGGGATCCTGTCGGGCGTGCGGGGCACCCCCGAGGGTGTGCCGCGGCTCGCCCAGCGGATCTACAACAGGTTCCTCTACCGGCACCACATCGTCGCGACGCCACGCATGTTCGATTCTCTCTCCAGGATATTCTATAAGCACGGCGACATCGGGCTCTGCAAGAAGGCCCTCGAGGAGATGGACCGCGAGGGGCTCTCCCCCAACCCCGACACGCTACTCTACGTCGCAGCCTGCCTGGCACGCACAGGCGACACAGACAGGGCCTGGACGGTGTTCGGCATGGCGGTGCGGCAGCACACCGACACCCAGGCTGGGGGTGACCCCCCTGCCGCTGCCACCCACGCCACAACGCAACAGGCGGAGATGGCATTCGCTGCGAGCGTCGTCGATGCGGCGCAGACAGCCTCCGGAGTCGATGAGGTGAGGGCGCGCCTGCTGCAGAGGTGGCAGCCGGAGGAGGGCGGGGCGGCTGCGCCGCCCCCCAGGAAGGGCCCCGCCGGGCGGCGCGCGCCGCACGCGCTCCCGGTGTTGGTTGCGGCGGTCTCCACGGCGAAGCTGGCGGCGCTGGGGGCCTACCGCGAGGGCCTCGCCTGCTACGCCGCTGAGGTGCAGCCGCAGCTGCAGGCGGCGGATGCGGTGCCCACCCAGGCCGCCCTCGGGGTGATGCGGTGCCACGCAGGGCTGGGCGATGGAGAGGCGCTGGATGCCTTCTTCGCAGCGCATGTGCCGAGGGATCCTTCGCCTGACTATTTTGCGGTGTACATCGAGGCGCAGATGGGCCTGCTGCCGGACAATGCGGAGGGTGGTGATGGTGGTGCCGTGGATGCCATCCTGCGGAAGTGCAGCGAGGCCCATGCCCTGTGCGTCCGCTCAGGGCACAGCGGGGTTGCCGTGTCGCCGCACGTCGCGATGCTCCGGCTGTACACCGCTCTCTCCGACCCGGCTGCGGCGGAGCTTCTGTACGACTCGCTTCCCAAGATGCACCTGCAGCGTCACTTCTCCATCCTGCAGGCCCTGCGTGCGTGCCATGCGAAGTGCGGCACCCGTGCCAGGGCTAACGAGCTCAGCAACCTGATGAAGTCCTCCTGGCAGGCGTAGGCAGGGGTGTTGGCTGGGCCTGGCTGTGTGTGGCACAGTGGTGATGGCGCCAACCTCGTGTGGAGGGGTGGCAGGGTTTGCACCCCAAGGGGGTGCGGCCCCGACGCTGAAAGCCTACTGTGTGTGGTAGTGGAGAGTGGTGTGTTGGTGTGATCTGCAGTGCTGCAGAATCATGGCCTGTGTGTGCGTGTGGGGGGTGGGGTGGGCATGTCCGCAAGCCTGCTGCAGCCTGAGGGCCACGGGTTTTGGTGTGCCTCCTGCCCCCTGATATGGTGTGTCAGTGTTGGTGGTCGTGTGCTTGCGCCCCAAGCGTGGTGCGGCAGGCCGGCCGCCTTGAGGCCTGGCCTGGCTTGAGAGGTGGTGTTCGGGTGTTCTGAACTGTGAAGGTGGCACAGTGTGCATCGCACCGACAGCCGCAAAAAAATTAAAGGAGCCCGCACGAGTTGTGCACCCGCCGCCCCTCCCCCACCACTTTAGATCAGACAGCGCCGGCGTGCTGCCGTGCCTCCCACTCACAACTGGCATGTGGTGGGCTTGCCGTGGCAAGGGGCATATCGCCCCTTGCGCAGCACAGTGTTGGGAGTGGTGGGTGCCTTGTGTTGTGCCATATGGTTGGCAGGTGGTGATAGCGTCAAGAGCATGGTGCGTGTCTTATGTTGTCCACTGCAGTAAGGTTTAATGCGGCTGCTTTCACCCCATCACCGCCACCTGCAGGTAATGTGTCTGCCGACACATGTGGTGTGAGCGTGCTACATGCTGACCGTTCCTAGAGGCGTGCCTTGTGCTGCGGCGGTGCGATGTCATCCAAGACTCGGGAGGGCATGAGCGATGCGGCTGAGTTTTATTGGAACTCAAAGACCGATCTCATCTGCAAGAGGGAGGCGGCTGCGCGCTCGCTGAGCGTGCCGTTGGATGGGGCGACGCACCGGCTTGCACTGATTGCGGATGACGAGGACAGACGTCGTATGCCCTCCTCCCGTGTTGCTGCATTTGGCTGTGCTAGACACACCCACTTTCAAACGCGCCTCTCCGTCAGGACTCACCCACCCACCACCCCCCCTTCACACGGTGTGAAGGGGCGCCAACACCCACACTCACATCTAAACCAAACCCAAATGAGAGCCGCGGCATCAAAACATTTCTTTCGCGCCTCATCCACACGGCACATCCCCTCCCATGCTCCCCCAACCAACCAAACCCCCCACCCCCCCCCCTCTCTCTCTCCACTTCTTCTTTTCTCCACTCCCTGCAGAAAACCTGAACCTGTGGACGTATGAATACAAGACCGCGGGGCTTGTCCTGCAGAACTGCATCATCCCCGGGGTGCCCCGCAACGAGGACATGCGGGGCCCAGTCAAGATCACCGTGAGGCCGAAGGGCCACACCTACTCATGGCTGCGGTGCTTCGACAGGTGCTGCGACAGGTGCGGCGAGCTGCTGTCGCGCGAGGTGAAGCACGACTGCTCGATGGAGCTGCTGGACCACGAGGGCACCTTCGTGCAGCTCGCCCCCTGCCGCCACTGCGGCGAGGAGGTGCCGTCGCTGGCCGAGCTGCGCCTCCACCAGGAGAGCTGCACTGCCCTGCTGCCGTCCGCACCCTTCGCAGCCCTGCGGTGCGACGACTGCGGGCTGCGCTTCACCCTCCCCTCCGCCCTACGGGGCCACACCGCCGACGCCCACTCGCCCCCCGCAGCGCCGGACACCGCAGCACCCTCCGAGCCTGCCACGCCGCCCTCCCTCCACAGCCCCTCCGACGCACCGCTCTCCCCCGTGCAGCCACCTGACGCTGACGCCGAGGCGGCCTCGCTGGAGGAGGCTGCAGACGATGCGCGACGGCGACCCCCAAGAATGGAGACTGGAGGGGTGGGCGATCCGCCCACCCCCGTGGAGCCGGAGCCGGAGGCTCCGGTGGCGGGGCTGGCGTCGTCACGCGAGCTGTACCCAGGTTCATCCGATGAGGAGTTCCACAAGTATGAGCCTCGGAAGCGGCCCAAGCCAGTTCGGCGGAGTGTGAAGCCGCATTCGCTTCCTGGGAGGAGGGTGACGCAGCAGCGTCGCTGGAGGTCGTGCAGCAGCGAGCGTGGCGTGGTTGTCGACGAGCTGACGGAGATGGAGCTGGCGGAGCGGGCAGAGGGGAAGCGTGGGTTCTTCGCGACCATAGGGGCCCCGCCGTCGCCCCCCAAGGCTGGGAAGCGCCCGCGTAGCCCCATGGATGGCCTGGAGGGGCTGGAGGCCCCGCTGGGGCCCGTCTCAAAGCGTGCCACGCCTGCCCATGGCCTCACGGAGGACGAGGTTGCGGATCTTGCGGGGTCCTTAATGCCACCAGCGGATGGGTCTCTATTGGATACCTTCGACACCTTCAAGGATTGATGCATGCCAACGTCTTTCAGGTTCAGAGAGAGAGGGAGACAGTGCTTCGTGTTGCTGCATTTGGTTGACTCCCACGTGTGGTGTGTGAGAGTGGGAGAGGGGCAGGGGAAGTGTGGCACCACTGCCGTGTCGCAAGCAATGCATCAATGGTGTTATGTTGCACTCCCCCTCCTCCCCACTGCGATCGCAGCCGACACCGAAAGGGCTGGAGGTAGGGGGGGGGGGGGGGTTGTGAGTGTCTGGGCCAGCAGAGGGTGTTTTTCTATACCTGAGCTGGGGGGCGGGGGTATCTCCGAAAGAAAATGAAAGGCGCTGCCCGCGCCGGGGGGGGGGGGGGGTGGGGGGAGGGAAGGGGGGCATGGCAGCCTCTCTCTCTCCCCACCACCTCGATGTCTCTCCCCCCCTCCAACTTGCTTACATTTGCCTTCGAAGGGAGATCATTCTTCGCGCTTGCTTCTACTTCTATTTCACTTCTCCCCCCCACCCCCCACCTCCACCGCCCTTCCACACCAGGGGGCGTGCTGCTTGCTGCTTGCTACACAACCACCCCGCCTCACTCACCCCCAACTCATGACCCACCCCTACGCCTATGCGACCCACGCCCCCCCTGTGCTAGACCCCGCCGGGGCCTACGGCTATGGGTACCCTGCCTACGCCATGCCCCACCACGGCGCTGCCCCACTAACACATACCCAAGGCCTGCCTGCAGCGTATGCCGACCCTACACCGCCAGGCTACGCTGCTGCAGGGAGGAGCCCCTCGCCTGTTGTGGTGTACCCCGTGACTGCGGCATCGCCTCTATACCCTACACTGCACGGGCCTGCGGTTCTCCCGCCGAGCTTCAGCGAGGCGGGGGATAGATCGCAGAGCCCGCTTGTCTCTCCGAGGCGGATGGACCCCGCTGCTGCCGCATGGAGGGGGGGGTCTTTTCACCACCCAGCTGATGACGCCTACTTCCGGGTCCGGGCTGACATTGAGGTTGTCATGTCTCCGGCCCGCCCGAGGTATCTTGAGGATGACGATCCATACTCTCTTGAAGTGGGTGTGCCCGCGCAGACGGAGGCTGCGGCGAAGCTGGAGCGACAGGTGCGGCAGCTTGAGGAGGAGGTGTATGATAATGGGGAGGCGATCGAATCCCTCCTGTCGCGCGACGCATTCGACGACCGGAGGGGGCGGGCCTTTGAGATGGCAAAACAGCTGGGCCTCGACACAGATGCCCTCTTCGCGTCCTCCGCAGCGCCCCCTCCGCCTGCGTCCGACGCTGCCTCCAACTCCGGCCCTCCGGACAACACTCTGCCCGGCGTGGCGGTGGCCACCTCTGTCGCAGATGATGGAGACGACGACTCGCCCCCCCCCGACGCGTCGCCTGCGGAGGGTGATTTACCATCCCCTGTCGATGCCGGTGATGCTGGAGGTGGAGGTGAAGGTGAAGGTGATGCAGGGGGGGACCCTTCTGCAGAAGCATCACCCGCTGACCCAACAGGGGATGCCGAAGGAGGAGGCGAAGAAGGGGAAGAAGGTGCGGCGGATGCCGAGCCGGTGCCAGCGGTGGAGGGGGGGGAGGAGGGGGGCGGTGGTGGTGCAGAGGTGGATCCCGATTCTGCTGCGCCTGCCGAGGGTGGTGATGGGGGCGCGGAGGCGGGGGCAGCAGATGGAGGAGAGGGTGACGGCGCGGCGGTGGAGGGTGAGGCGAGCCCAGGAGCGGGCGAGGAGCCCACAGGCGGGGAGGGGGCGGAGGGAGGAGCGGGTGGTGGTGGTGGCGACCCCGACCCTCCTGCCTGATCCGAGCTGCTCCTCCCTTTGTGTGTGATACGGTGGAGATGATCACACCAAGAGCAAGGCGGAAGGTTTCCTCCCCGGTGTTGTCTGCAGTACTATAAAAAGATTCACGTGTGTGTGTGAATGTTTGCTCTGCCGTAAGAAGACTTGGTGTTCGCTACTGTGCAATCGGTGCTGTAAAAAAACTGTTCTTGGTGGCCATGCTGTACAAATAAACAGGCTGCCAAGGCTTGGGGGGTGGAGGGGGGACGAAAAAAATCCGCATGGCACAGCGGTGCGGGAGTGTACCGATGTATCTCTAGATTTTGTATTCACTGCTGATGGCGCTGTGCTGGCCTGCCGCGCGCACATCGCAACACAAGAGGGCAGCACAGCCTGATACAGAGATGCACCACCCCACCCCAGCTAACCTTCCCTCCCTTGCGACGCACCATGTTGGGTGGTGCGACTGTTATGCTCCCGCTATCGAGCATGACAATGCCCTCCGGGGGTCCCCCCTCCCACCGCCACCACCACCACCCCCCTCTCAGGCGGGGGGGTCAGCCGGAATCATGCTTCGCGGGGCTTTCCGCCAGGGCGCTCGCGCGTCGATGCGCCCCCTGTACCAGGCTGCGCCGTACTCTGTGCAGAAGGTGGCGATGCCGACAAATGTCGTGAAGATCGGGGGCATGGCAGTCTCCGGCATTGACGTGGCGAGCGCCCTGGGTTCCACGGCTGACGTCGACGGTGCGCCTGTGACGGTATGCGCCGTGTGGGGTGCGCTGGCAAATTCCCAACGCAAGTGTGACGCAACACCACCACAACACTCACACACAGAGCCTGTCATTCGGTGAGGTGATCGCCAACCTGAGCCAGGTATGCACGAATCACACAAGTGAAAACCGTGCGGCGGCGCATGCGTAGAAACATGGCAGAGTGCGTCCCATGGTCTGTGGAATATTTTTTCCCCTCCCCAACCCTGCAAGGACCTCAGCCCCCCCAGCCAGTTGCATCGGGGGACCCCGATGGTGGGGGGGCAGGGGCACTGTCAAAACAAATAAGGACCGCCATATCATGCGTCATGAACGAACCCGCCAATTGTGTGGAGCCACAGGATGAACCCCCCCCGTAATGCCACACGAATGTTCACAATTCCCTTATCAAGGGCTGCAGGTGCTGCTTCCAGTGAAGGTTACGCCAAGGGATCACCAGCCCAGCGGCGAGACACTAACAGGTAAGCACAGTCCAGCCCTCCACATTCGCACCAAAGTCAGGAAGGTGGAAGAAGGGGAGCGTGTGGGTTGCTTGCGTGTTGATGGGCTTGTTGGATTGTGTATTCTGCTGGGTCTCAAGCCTGGGATGGGGAAAGCCTGATCATCACATCTCACATTACCCCCCCCCCCCACCCCCTCTCCCCCCCTCGCACCGATCCATAAAAGGACATGCGTGTCTCGAGTGTGTTTGGGGTGTGGGAAGACTTGTTTTGCCTTCGCTCTCGACGAATCATATCCCCCCCCACCCATCGCAGGTATGGATAGGCACAACGTGTGGCGACTCATAAGCAGTTTGTCAGAAGAGGTTTGCCGACCCCGTCTGTTTCACTCCACCCCCTCCCTCCCCTGCCGCATCGCTGACATTTCTTTAGGGGGCCTTCGCTGGTCGTCATTCTTCGTCAATCTTGGTCAGTTTTCAGCCAATTCAACAGGAAGATGCACTAAAATGCACTGACGACCCACCCCGGAGCGAAGACCCCCTCAACCTTGTTTTGAACGAGGGGGTGCTCTCTGCTTTCTTTGTCGCAATAAAAATTTAGCCCCAATACTAAAGACATGTCTCTTCTGTTCCCTACCCCGTCCCGGGGCGGCTCAAGTGTGACTCTCGTTCTTGACATTTGCTGATCTCGACTTTGCTATGGGGCAACCCCCCCCCCCCCCCCCAATGGGGTTCCCTTGGAGGAGAGAATTCACACACCCCTCAGCTCTGATGAGTTGCCTCTTTGCTCGTCTCATACCCTCAACCACTCTGCTGACAAAACAGGATGACAAGGCGCCCCAGCCTTCGGTGTGGCGATAGATGCGTGGTGCTGCCACGGGAGCCGGGGGAGGGGCACGCTTGGTGCCATGCGTCACCAACCGTGCTATGGCGCTGCTGCCCGAGAAACATTCAGACGAATATACATCCCCCGCCTCCCACCCCCACCCCCCCCCCGCAAGGCGCATCCACAACCCCCACCACCACCCCCTCTCGAAGAAGGGACAGAACATCAGAAGAACCCTGCACCGTGTCCTGGTCACGCCGCTGACTAGGCCGCCGTGATGCCTGTTCTGGGAGGAGGAGAGAGGGGGGGGGGGAGGGGGGAAAGGGAGGGAGGGAGGGGGGGGTGATCTCAAGAAAGCTTGTGGGTCTGATGGCCCTGATCCGCCCCTGTCCATCTCTCACCCCCCACACCCCCCCCCCCCCCACCCCCCACTCGAGAGTTTGCACGCCCCTTTAAGATTTCAGCGGTGATTTCGCATCGAATTCGTATTGCAGTTTTGGGGGGGACACGCGCTGGCATCCCGGAGCTGCCCCCCCTCCCCCCCTAAGAGCTACGCTCTTGGGGGGGGGGGGGGGGGGAGGGATGCGGAACGCTACTTTCTACAATCAAACCCCCCCCCCCAGAGCCCACACCCCGTGAGAACCGTGCCCCCGCGACATCGATTCTGCAGGGAGGCATTTTTTTTGTTTTTTTTGTTTGCACAGCTTCACCCACCCCTCCCCCTCCCCCTCAACCCCCTGCAGGTAAAAAGGTTCTGGCCTGATGGCTGCCGAGCCTTTTCTCCCTGACACGGCTTGGGGAAAGGCAGGGGTCAAGGAAGGGTAGGAGAGACCCACCGAGGTGGGGGTGGAGGGAGGAGGGGGCGTGTCTCTGCTGAGCTGAGGCACGGTGTGTATATTTGGAGGCGGAGGGGGGGGGGGCGATATGGATATTGTGCAAAGAGGCGCTTGAGAAGCAGGCGCGGTGGGGAGCTGGAGCAGGAGGGGGTAGGGGGGGGGTGGGGTGGGGTAATGCGGAAGAAGGGATGCACGTGAAAATAACGAATGAAGGGCGTGGCATTTTGGTGGCATCGCCCCTCCTCCTCCTCCTCCCCCTTTCCCCCTTCCTCCGGCAAGGCGGTGGAAAAAAAATATGTGTTGGACATTAACCTGGATAAACCCCTGTTCAAGGCCCCCTCAGTGATGCTGTATGTGTTGTGCGTTAGCCACTTTATATATATAGTGGGTAGAGCCACTGTGTGGAGCATTTCCCACCACCCACCCATTTATGTGTGTATGCTGCTGCTGCTGACCCCAGGGGGGGACAGCATCTGGGGGAGGAGGCGGAGGCGGAGGGTCTCTCCCCGTGTCAGATATTATGTGCGTCATCAAGGAGGATATGCGGCGGTTCGGCACGAAGCAAAAATCAACGCAGAGAGCAGTGGAAGCTGCGGGCTGCAAAAGAGAGAGTCTCCGGTTTATTTGCGGTGCCTCCACGGTGGGATCAAAAAAAAAGTAGTACTATTTTTGTCCACTATAAGTTGCCACTATATAGTGACTATATACTGGACACATAGTACTATATGGAAACGGTATACTGGCGAATTTGGCACACTTACTCGCCACATAGTGGACACATTCTCAATTATACTGGACACATACTGGGCAAATAGTGGCACGGCGACTATAATAGTCGCCATGTCAGTATTATAGTGACTATTATAGTGGACGTGCGACTATAATAGTCGCATGTCCACTATAATAGTCACTATAATAGTGGCATGCCACTATTATAGTGACTATTATAGTCATGAATCTGCCCCGTTAACGGGTAACCGGTATTACCGGGTATTACCGGAAACCCGGTAATCGGCCCCCATTACCGGGTATTACCGGGTCAAAAACGGGTATTACCGGGTAAAATCGGGGGTATTACCGGGTCCGGTAATACCCGTTTTCGTATTACCGGGGATTTTCAGTGGGGATTTCCTTGGGGTAGGGCTGCTTCACGGGGACGTCACAGTGAACCAATACACCCTGTTGACTGATTTTTTGGCAGCGCTCATGCTGGTGTGTCTGACGGCCCCAGAGAAAGATGTGCCTTCCCCCCAAAACACCCCCCACTCCCCAGGCCAACCACAGGACACAGGGCCGGTTGCAGCACGTCGCATGATTTCGGATGAACACCCCCCCCCCCCCCCCCTACCCCACCAGTACCTGCTTGTTCTTGATGTCACTTCCCCAAGCGCTTTGTCATATTTGACCCCCCCACCACCACCACCACCAGTACCTTCGCTTTCGACAAGAATGTCCCCCCCCCCCTCCGCGCACACACACACACACGTTCATATTTTATGTTTAGTGGAGGTCGCACCGAGCGAACTCTGATGCCTGCCTTCTCTGTCACACAAAGTGGGTTTGCTGACATTTTATGACCCCCCTCCAAGCTGCCACTCGAGGAAATATTTGGAGCAATATTTTAGCGTGGGGGCGAAACCAGACTTGACTGGTAGTGAGTGAAGACCCACCCACGCTCGGGGCCATAAACAAAAAGGAAAAAAGATATCTCACCCCCACCCACTCCCATTCTACCCCGTGATTAAACCAGATCGAGATCAATCACATCCGTCATCAGGTTTTCGCCAGAGGAAGCAAGGTTGCCCTCATCTCCGTCGTCGTCGTCGCTGCCTTCGTCATCGTCGTCGTCGTTCCCACATCCAGTGTGGGTTGGCAGAACGCCTTCCAGTGCGAGGCGAGCCCGCTGAAGACGCAGTGCTTCCTTCCGCTCCTGGTCCGCAAAGCGCCCTTCAATGTCACCGTTGGCACGGGTGAACAGGCGCTTGCAGAAAGTTTTCGGGGCAGTGCCCGCAGCAGTCAGCATACTCGACGCCACCGAGTAAATGCTGTCGACACCAGTCACTGAGGCAGGCATGGTTAGCAGGCAGGTGACAACCTGGGCGAGGTCTCCCAACTCTGAGGTGAGGTGGAAGTGCCAGAACGCTGATGCGGTAGGGAATTGGCAGAGGACGTCGAAGTCGAGCTGCTTGTATGTCGTCAGTTGTTGGAGCACGGGGTCCGTGAACAGCGCCGGAAACAACTCCTGCCACTTGGAGTCCGACGCTGCCATCACAGCCTCATCAACTGTCTCCGTTGCCACCGACTCAGGGTCGAAAATGGCAAGGTGCTCGAAAAGGTCTCGAGACTTGTAAGAGCTCCAGATCTGTTGGAGAAGCACCTTCTCTTCCGGGCCAGCGGCCCGGATTGCCTTCCTCACACGCAGATGAACTGCGTGTGCCTCGTTCATCCCCTTTGGCGGGTTTGATACCCACAGGAAGAACTCGCGCAGCGGCGCGAATCTCTCCTCCATGGCCCCCATCTCATCAAATGCCTTCGTGCGCTTTTCATCATTGCACAGGAGCACCGAAAGCTGCCGCAGTGATGCTGGTTTGTATGAGCGCGCCATCTCTGACTGGAGGAATGCGAGGAGGGTCTCGCGCCTACGGTATATGTGTGCGTTCACCTCAAACAACGCACACCACCGCGTCTGTGACGTCGTCTGCGGTGCCTCAGTCTTTTCCTCATCCACTTGTACGCTCCCTGTCTGTTCGTGGACCTCGCTCTTCGACCTCTCGGTGGCCACCCACTCCTTCCCCGCTACCAAAGGGTCTTCTGCGTCGGGGAAGTGCTTTGCGAGGCTTTCAACATCTGCACGCCCCGTCTCCACAAACTTCACAAGCAGCTCAATCTTGCTGAGCTTGTTGCACAGGCCCCGCAGCTCCTTCTGCGCATCCTTCTTGAAGTCAATCTGAAACTTGCGCCATCTGCGCCTCCGGGCGTTGACCCCGGCGAACATACACGAGAACAGGCTGCACACCTCGCAGCCCGCCGGGTAGCGCTCCTTGTAGAACCGCTTCGCCTCAGTCGCCAGGTGGTGGCCAAAGCACCAGACGACCGCCCTCTTCGCTTCCATCTGCGCGCAATAAGCTTGATTGACAGAGTAGCGGTCCAGCACGTAGAAGGCGACTTTTATCTGTAATTTTGCCACGACTTCATCCATCAGCTCCGACAGCCTCTGTGTGGTGTAACTGTCCCCGCTTGGCAGGGATCTGACGTCCGTTACAACTGTACCCTCCGGCAGATACGCGATCACAACCATGGTGGGCACATGCAGTTTCTTCAGCACCCCCCCGTCCACACCAAGCCCAACGAGGCCGGAATCCAGCCTCGCACGGAGAAGTGTCTCCATGTGGTGGCAGTGTGCATCCCGCCTCTGGTTGATACTGCGTGTGGATGATGCAACGCCCAGGTCGAAGTGCTTCGAGAGTGTCATGTCCAACAGCACCCTCTGGCTTGTCGTGAAGTCGCCGATCGTGCACACGTAGTCCAGGTCAGCCTGCGCTTCAAACTTGGAGGTCGCAGTGGGGCGGCTTTTGGCGGCAGGTGTGGCGGTGGCAGCAGGTGGGGGATGAGGCTTCTCCGCAAGCTCCGTCGCCCTTCTTTTGTGCGACTCACTTTTCTTCACATGGTTTCTGGCCGTCGAACTTTCCACGTGATCCAGGACCACCTTGCACGCCTCGCAGAACAGCACTGTATCGGCTTCCCTGAATCCTTCTTTCAGCTTCGTGTCTCGGTGCACTTTCTCCAACGCGCCGACCTTCTTCACCTCCAAGCAACCGACATCGAAGCCGTCCTTTGCTGCGGCCTCCTTGAGCTTTGTCAGACGCACCGCAGGCGTGACCAATCCGGTCTTTGTCGAACGGGCCTCCGCAAGCTTCTTCTGGATTTCCTTTGGTTTCGTTGGTGTGTCTGCATTAGCTGGCGTGTCTGTCTCGTCATCCTTTTTGTGGTTTTCCTTTTTTGGAGCGGCTTTCTGGGCAGCTTTCGAAGCGGGTTTAGTCGTTGATTTTTTTGCCGACTTCTTCGCTGACTTGGCGACGGGCTTGTCCGACTCACTGCCCCCGCTCTCGCTCTCGCTCCTATCGGCACCGTGTTTCCGCTTGAAGGTCTTCGCGAGCTGCTGGGATTGTGAGACCTGCTTCGCTCTCCCCATCGTGCTGTGAAGCCGAAAGGCTTCTCCTATCGGGTAGATGTTGTGGTCTGGGCGAAACTGGCTGAATTGCGGCATCGTTGGGCTTGGTATAAATATCGATGAGGCGGATGGGGGGGGGGGGGGGGCTGCATGTACACCATGGCTACCATGGTTGCGTCCTTGCCGGAGGGAACAGTTGCGACGGACGTCGAGGCCTGCTCAGCGGGGTTATAGCTCACAACACGCAGAGGCTGTTGGAGATGCTGGCACGTCGAAGGTAGGATTTTACGTACTGGACAGATTTTGTGACACGTGCATTTCCCCACTCTAAATAGCGCTGCTGCCTGGCTCCACCTCGCTACCCGCTGGGTTGCGAGGTATGTCGCCTTTTTCGTGCGTGTTTTCGCCCCCACTAAAATATTGCTCGATTTTTTCCCCGAGTGGTCATAAAGTCCAATGTCAGCAAATACACTGCATGTGGGGGGGGGGGGGCATTCTTGTCGAAAGCGAAGGTACTGGTGGTGGTGGTGGTGGGGGGGTCAAATATGACGAAGGGCAAGCGCTGTCAAGAACGAGAAGGTCCAGGTGGGGTCAGGGAGGGGGGGAGGGGTGTTGTTCATCTGGAATGCGTCACACAGTGCTAAGGGGGAGGGGATCAATTCGCAAAATAAAGGGAAATTCCCATGGAAAATCCCCGGTAGCGCTACCGGGCTATTACCGGGTATTACCGGGCAAACGGGTATTACCGGACCCGGTAATACCCGTTTTTCGACCCGGTAATACCCGGTAGCCGTTAACGGGGCAGATTCATGTATAGTGGACATGCCACTATTATAGTCACTATTATAGTGGACATGCGACTATAATAGTCACTATAATAGTGGACGTGCCACTATTATAGTCACTATTTTTGTGGACCTGCGACTATAATAGTCACTATAATAGTCGACATGTATAGGGGGACCCTTTTCGATTTTTTTTTCGGATGGGTCCATTTTGCACATTTGAGCCCATTTTCGAAGGAATTTTTGGTTTTTGAGCCTGTTTTGAGGCCTAAAACGCATTAAAACGGCCCGCGAATTTGGCCTGTTCGGCCTTGGTGAAAATTCGCCTCAAAAATAGAGCAAAAAAATCTGGCCCCAAAGTCTGGTCCTTGTGATCTGGAACGTTCCATTTTCGAAGGAAGTCGTAGAAACCCCGAGATCTTTGATCCTGATCACACAGACGGTCCCAAAAATGAAGCACATCATGTTTGGGTCATTTCGTGGATTACAGACGGTACAGACGTGTGTCAAAATTGACGGTATCCAGTATGTCAAGAGAATGAATAAAAAGAGCAATGACGACACGGCCATTGCTCAGAACCATAGCTGATTGTCCAGCTATTTTAAACTCCCCCCGACCCTGCCCGGCCCCCCTGACCCTGCCCTGTTCAAGCTCGTGCCCCCACCCATCGCATTGCTCCCTTGTTGCCTTGCTTTGCGCTGCTTTTCTTTTTCAGAATTTTCAGAATTTTAAAGTTCAAGACGGAGTGCTTTTTTGCCGAAAGTTTAGGTGACCCGATGATGGGGATGCAGCACCCCGAGGGTCTTACCTACCGGGCGGTTGGGGGGCGGTGGGGCAGGGCAACTTTGGGTGCAGATTTACGTACACAAAGCGGCGTGAGACTGTGCATGTCAGCGGCCTTGCGTGGTGGCCCCCCTAGGTGACTATGTTCGGATGTCTGGGAATGGAATGAAAACCCCCATATGGCTGCCTGCGCCCTTGTGGAATTAGAGGTGGTCGGGAATCGGTCGGAAACCAGTACTCCTGCTGGCGCTCGTCGTGTGTGTGGAGCATCTGTAGACGCCCGGCAACTCAGCCATCTTGCCCCCGCGCAAGCTCTGCCTGGCCGTGGAAGAGGATGACACACGGTCTGAATCTGGACTCTCTCTCGTGGTGGCACCGAATAACTGTGACTCTAGGTGACTCCACATAAACATACTCCCACTGGTCTGTGGCAAAGGGAGAATGACTATATGCCTTGAGAGAGAGACCTCCGGCCTGAAAGGACAAGCATGAAAAGCCGGAATAGATCAGATAGAGTACAGACTCAGGTGCACGAACCGATCCTTCGGCAGCTACCTGCTTGGTTTGCTGGTGTATGGTTGAGCGCTGCTTGTGTACGTAAATTTTGCTTATATGAACACTCCGCCTTCACCAAAGGTGAAGAACTTCCCAAGACAAGCGGTGTTGCACCCCCGTGGTGTCGCGCCCCTTTGGACATCGGCCCCAGCGGTAACCCGCAGGTTGTTGTTTCTTCAAAGAAACACGTCGATTCTGTCCCCCACAGCAGGGGTTTCCCTGCTGACCCATGGATGTTTTCTCATTCTTATTATAACAGTTGATACAATACACTAGCTCGGCAAATGCCTGGAGCCCCACCGGGAAGGTGTGTCGACATATAGCTCGGCACACGCCTGAAGCGCCACCGTGACGAATGTTCGTCTCTGCTGAATCACTCCTACACAGGGGGGGCTTCCGGTTCCTGTCCATGCAGAGGTTCTCAAGGCAGGTAATGCCGAGACTTGCGGTGCGCTCTCGTTTGTTGATCCAGAGACGAAAAATGTGGAACGGCATGCTGCCCGTTTCTTCATTTTTCACCTTGCGGTGCAAGGGGGCCTCCCTCACGAGGGAAAAATGTAGAACGGCATGCTGCCCGTTTCTTCATTTTTCACCTTGCGTTGCAAGGGGGTCGCCCTCACGAGGGAAAAATGTGGAACGGCATGCTGCCCGTTCACTCATTTTTGCCTTGGGAGACACCCATTTGCCAAGGCGTTCCGCAAGGGAAACGCTCCACTTCGGCATGCAAGTAAAATGGCCAGTATATACTGGACATGCCGTCACTATAATAGTGACTATCATAGTGGACCTGCGTGTATGCGACACTATAATAGTGGACATGTTCAGTATTTTCTGGACATGCCACTAAAATAGTGACTATAATAGTGACATGCGTGTATGCGGTCACTATAATAGTGGACATGTTCAGTAAATACTGACATGTTGGCCGCACATCCACTATAATACTGGACATGTTGAGTGCATGTCAGTAAAATAGTCGCAATGCCGGCCATATAGTGGACCAAAAACGCAGTTTACTGGACACTTAGTGACATGTCCTGGGCGTTTACTCGACATGTAGTGGCATCCCATGTTCGAATAGAAGTATGTGTTCACTATATACTGAGCACTTACTGACCATATAGTCGACATGGCGACTATAATAGTGACTATAATAGTCGCATGCCACTAGACTTGTCACTATTATAGTTGTAAAAATAGTCGCAGGGGGTCTTCGCTAGCCGGTGCAAAAAAGTGCAGGCTGGTGCAGGGCAAAATGGGCCGAAAATGGGCCAAATCGGAGGCAAAAAAAAGGGCGGGGAGTTGGGTGGCCCCTAGCTGGGAGCACGCATTTGGACCCAAAAAATAATGTCGAGCGGTCCCTGTGCATTGTTCAGCCCTCACAGGACGAGAAGGCACGGCGGGGCCCGTGTCACGGGTAAACATTGAGATCAACCTGTCATCCTGGGCCAAGCCAAGATGGGAGCTGGCCGCCTGGGGCAATGCAGGAGCAACGGCTAGTGCTCGTGCTGGCACGAAGCGGAGCCAGGCAGTGCTGTCCCGAGAACGGGCCGAGCCAGACAGTGCTGTCCCAAGGGTGGGCCGAGCCAGACAGTGATGTCCCGAGAATGGGCCGAGCCAGGCAGTGCTGTCCCAAGGGTGGGCCGAGCCAGACAGTGCTGTCCCGAGAATGGGCCGAGCCAGACAGTGCTGTCCCGAGGGTGGGCCAAGCTAGGCAGTGCTGTCCCGAGAATGGGCCGAGCCAGGCAGTGCTGTCCCAAGGGTGGGCCGAGCCAGACAGTGCTGTCCCGAGAATGGGCCGAGCCAGACAGTGCTGTCCCGAGAACGGGCCGAGCCAGACAGTGCTGTCCCGAGGGTGGGCCAAGCTAGGCAGTGCTGTCCCGAGAATGGGCCGAGCCAGGCAGTGCTGTCCCAAGGGTGGGCCGAGCCAGACAGTGCTGTCCCGAGAATGGGCCGAGCCAGACAGTGCTGTCCCGAGAACGAGCCGAGCCAGACAGTGCTGTCCCGAGGGTGGGCCGAGCTAGGCAGTGCTGTCCCGAGAATGGGCCGAGCCAGGCAGTGCTGTCCCAAGGGTGGGCCGAGCCAGACAGTGCTGTCCCGAGAATGGGCCGAGCCAGACAGTGCTGTCCCGAGAATGGGCCGAGCCAGACAGTGCTGTCCCGAGAACGAGCCGAGCCAGACAGTGCTGTCCCGAGGGTGGGCCGAGCTAGGCAGTGCTGTCCCGAGAATGGGCCGAGCCAGGCAGTGCTGTCCCAAGGGTGGGCCGAGCCAGACAGTGCTGTCCCGAGAATGGGCCGAGCCAGACAGTGCTGTCCCGAGAACGGGCCGAGCCAGACAGTGCTGTCCCGAGGGTGGGCCGAGCTAGGCAGTGCTGTCCCGAGAATGGGCCGAGCCAGTCAGTGCTGTCCCAAGGGTGGGCCGAGCCAGACAGTGCTGTCCCGAGAATGGGCCGAGCCAGACAGTGCTGTCCCGAGAACGGGCCGAGCCAGACAGTGCTGTCCCGAGGGTGGGCCGAGCTAGGCAGTGCTGTCCCGAGAATGGGCCGAGCCACGCAGTCCTGTCCAGAGGGTGGGCCGAGCCAGGCAGTGATGTCCCGAGGGTGGGCCGACATCACATCCGGTCTCGGCCCGCTGTCTGGACCGCAGCAACAAGAAATCTGCGCTGCATGCACAGGAGCAGGGGGACTTGGCCCGTCCGCACTCCGACATTGCACCGCGCTGCCCCAGCGCTCCAGATCACAAGGCCCCCTGTGCCGCAGGAGGTGGAGACGTCGCACACCAGCAGGATGACGTCGCAGACCAGTTCACCACCCCCAACAGTAGGTCACACTCCGCCTCGCCTGTAGGCCGTCTACTGTATGCAGGAGTCTGCGTGTGTTGATAAAGACACACACGCCCGGCACACCTGATTCTATGGGCAGCGCTCGTAACTCTCTCGGCGCCAAGTCGAAGCTGAGCAAGATTTGGTTGGACGGTGCAAATATAGCTAGCCTTGCGGGCTCGCTAAGACACTCTCCGAGCTAGCTACATGAACACAACATTGCACATCGCACGGTTTCGAAGGATGGGTACGCGATGCGGGTTTAGGTCTTGTGCTAATGTTACACACAGCAAGATCCCTGACGGAGGGGATCGATGGAGGCACTGAGGAGATCATGACTGGGAAGGGGTCCTGCATCGAACCCCCTCTGAGTGGAGCAAACACTCGGTACTCCGGGCGCCACGTTCTGCTCGGCTGGACATCACCCCGAGGTCGTAGCCACGGCCCCCGACCACTCACTGCGGGGAGCTTCCCGTCCAGACTGTGTCTGGACATCACTCCTGGGCTCGACCCACTGGGCCGAGCCGACGAGTCGTGTCCAGACACTGGGCCGAGCCCAGGAGTGCTGTCCAGACACTGGGCCGAGCCCAGGAGTGATGTCCAGACCCTGGGCCGAGCCAGGGAGTGGTGTCCAGACACTGGGCCGAGCCCAGGAGTGATGTCCAGACACTGGGCCGAGCCCAGGAGTGATGTCCAGACCCTGGGCCGAGCCAGGGAGTGGTGTCCAGACCCTGGGCCGAGCCCAGGAGTGATGTCCAGACCCTGGGCCGAGCCAGGGAGTGGTGTCCAGACACTGGGCCGAGCCCAGGAGTGATGTCCAGACACTGGGCCGAGCCCAGGAGTGATGTCCAGACCCTGGGCCGAGCCCAGGAGTGATGTCCAGACCCTGGGCCGAGCCAGGGAGTGGTGTCCAGACCCTGGGCCGAGCCAGGGAGTGGTGTCCAGACACTGGGCCGAGCCCAGGAGTGATGTCCAGACCCTGGGCCGAGCCAGGGAGTGGTGTCCAGACACTGGGCCGAGCCCAGGAGTGATGTCCAGACACTGGGCCGAGCCAGGGAGTGGTGTCCAGACACTGGGCCGAGCCCAGGAGTGATGTCCAGACACTGGGCCGAGCCCAGGAGTGATGTCCAGACCCTGGGCCGAGCCAGGGAGTGGTGTCCAGACACTGGGCCGAGCCCAGGAGTGATGTCCAGACACTGGGCCGAGCCAGGGAGTGGTGTCCAGACACTGGGCCGAGCCCAGGAGTGATGTCCAGACACTGGGCCGAGCCCAGGAGTGATGTCCAGACCCTGGGCCGAGCCAGGGAGTGGTGTCCAGACACTGGGCCGAGCCCAGGAGTGATGTCCAGACACTGGGCCGAGCCCAGGAGTGATGTCCAGACCCTGGGCCGAGCCAGGGAGTGGTGTCCAGACCCTGGGCCGAGCCCAGGAGTGATGTCCAGACCCTGGGCCGAGCCAGGGAGTGGTGTCCAGACACTGGGCCGAGCCCAGGAGTGATGTCCAGACCCTGGGCCGAGCCAGGGAGTGGTGTCCAGACACTGGGCCGAGCCCAGGAGTGATGTCCAGACCCTGGGCCGAGCCAGGGAGTGGTGTCCAGACACTGGGCCGAGCCCAGGAGTGATGTCCAGACACTGGGCCGAGCCAGGGAGTGGTGTCCAGACACTGGGCCGAGCCCAGGAGTGATGTCCAGACACTGGGCCGAGCCCAGGAGTGATGTCCAGACCCTGGGCCGAGCCAGGGAGTGGTGTCCAGACCCTGGGCCGAGCCCAGGAGTGATGTCCAGACCCTGGGCCGAGCCAGGGAGTGGTGTCCAGACACTGGGCCGAGCCCAGGAGTGATGTCCAGACCCTGGGCCTAGCCAGGGAGTGGTGTCCAGACACTGGGCCGAGCCCAGGAGTGATGTCCAGACCCTGGGCCGAGCCAGGGAGTGGTGTCCAGACACTGGGCCGAGCCCAGGAGTGATGTCCAGACACTGGGCCGAGCCAGGGAGTGGTGTCCAGACACTGGGCCGAGCCCAGGAGTGATGTCCAGACCCTGGGCCGAGCCAGGGAGTGGTGTCCAGACACTGGGCCGAGCCCAGGAGTGATGTCCAGACCCTGGGCCGAGCCAGGGAGTGGTGTCCAGACACTGGGCCGAGCCCAGGAGTGATGTCCAGACACTGGGCCGAGCCAGGGAGTGGTGTCCAGACACTGGGCCGAGCCCAGGAGTGATGTCCAGACCCTGGGCCGAGCCAGGGAGTGGTGTCCAGACCCTGGGCCGAGCCCAGGAGTGATGTCCAGACCCTGGGCCGAGCCCAGGAGTGATGTCCAGACCCTGGGCCGAGCCAGGGAGTGGTGTCCAGACCCTGGGCCGAGCCCAGGAGTGATGTCCAGACCCTGGGCCGAGCCAGGGAGTGGTGTCCAGACACTGGGCCGAGCCCAGGAGTGATGTCCAGACACTGGGCCGAGCCCAGGAGTGATGTCCAGACCCTGGGCCGAGCCAGGGAGTGGTGTCCAGACCCTGGGCCGAGCCCAGGAGTGATGTCCAGACCCTGGGCCGAGCCAGGGAGTGGTGTCCAGACCCTGGGCCGAGCCAGGGAGTGGTGTCCAGACACTGGGCCGAGCCCAGGAGTGATGTCCAGACCCTGGGCCGAGCCAGGGAGTGGTGTCCAGACACTGGGCCGAGCCCAGGAGTGATGTCCAGACACTGGGCCGAGCCCAGGAGTGATGTCCAGACCCTGGGCCGAGCCAGGGAGTGGTGTCCAGACACTGGGCCGAGCCCAGGAGTGATGTCCAGACCCTGGGCCGAGCCAGGGAGTGGTGTCCAGACCCTGGGCCGAGCCAGGGAGTGGTGTCCAGACACTGGGCCGAGCCCAGGAGTGATGTCCAGACCCTGGGCCGAGCCAGGGAGTGGTGTCCAGACACTGGGCCGAGCCCAGGAGTGATGTCCAGACACTGGGCCGAGCCAGGGAGTGGTGTCCAGACACTGGGCCGAGCCCAGGAGTGATGTCCAGACCCTGGGCCGAGCCAGGGAGTGGTGTCCAGACACTGGGCCGAGCCCAGGAGTGATGTCCAGACACTGGGCCGAGCCCAGGAGTGATGTCCAGACCCTGGGCCGAGCCAGGGAGTGGTGTCCAGACACTGGGCCGAGCCCAGGAGTGATGTCCAGACACTGGGCCGAGCCCAGGAGTGATGTCCAGACCCTGGGCCGAGCCAGGGAGTGGTGTCCAGACACTGGGCCGAGCCCAGGAGTGATGTCCAGACACTGGGCCGAGCCAGGGAGTGGTGTCCAGACACTGGGCCGAGCCCAGGAGTGATGTCCAGACCCTGGGCCGAGCCAGGGAGTGGTGTCCAGACACTGGGCCGAGCCCAGGAGTGATGTCCAGACCCTGGGCCGAGCCAGGGAGTGGTGTCCAGACACTGGGCCGAGCCCAGGAGTGATGTCCAGACACTGGGCCGAGCCAGGGAGTGGTGTCCAGACACTGGGCCGAGCCCAGGAGTGATGTCCAGACCCTGGGCCGAGCCAGGGAGTGGTGTCCAGACACTGGGCCGAGCCCAGGAGTGATGTCCAGACCCTGGGCCGAGCCAGGGAGTGGTGTCCAGACCCTGGGCCGAGCCCAGGAGTGATGTCCAGACCCTGGGCCGAGCCCAGGAGTGATGTCCAGACCCTGGGCCGAGCCAGGGAGTGGTGTCCAGACCCTGGGCCGAGCCCAGGAGTGATGTCCAGACCCTGGGCCGAGCCAGGGAGTGGTGTCCAGACACTGGGCCGAGCCCAGGAGTGATGTCCAGACACTGGGCCGAGCCCAGGAGTGATGTCCAGACCCTGGGCCGAGCCAGGGAGTGGTGTCCAGACCCTGGGCCGAGCCCAGGAGTGATGTCCAGACCCTGGGCCGAGCCAGGGAGTGGTGTCCAGACCCTGGGCCGAGCCAGGGAGTGGTGTCCAGACACTGGGCCGAGCCCAGGAGTGATGTCCAGACCCTGGGCCGAGCCAGGGAGTGGTGTCCAGACACTGGGCCGAGCCCAGGAGTGATGTCCAGACACTGGGCCGAGCCCAGGAGTGATGTCCAGACACTGGGCCGAGCCCAGGAGTGATGTCCAGACCCTGGGCCGAGCCAGGGAGTGGTGTCCAGACCCTGGGCCGAGCCCAGGAGTGATGTCCAGACCCTGGGCCGAGCCAGGGAGTGGTGTCCAGACACTGGGCCGAGCCCAGGAGTGATGTCCAGACCCTGGGCCGAGCCAGGGAGTGGTGTCCAGACACTGGGCCGAGCCCAGGAGTGATGTCCAGACACTGGGCCGAGCCAGGGAGTGGTGTCCAGACACTGGGCCGAGCCCAGGAGTGATGTCCAGACCCGGGGCCGAGCCCAGGAGTGCTGTCCACACTGGGCCGAGCCCAGGAGTGCTGTCCAGACACTGGGCCGAGCTCAGGAGTGCTGTCCAGTCCCTGGGCCGAGCCAGGGAGTGGTGTCCAGACACTGGGCCGAGCCCAGGAGTGCTGTCCAGACCCTGGGCCGAGCCCAGGAGTGCTGTCCAGACACTGGGCCGAGCCAGGGAGTGATGTCCAGTCCCTGGGCCGAGCCCAGGAGTGCTGTCCAGACACTGACGATGTCCTGCCTCATACCCGCCATGCCCGCAATGCACTTCCGGATCACATGGTTGTGGATTTTTAGCGCCTTCCGCATTCCCTCGAAAGACTTCTCCAAGCAGAGGGTCGAGGCCTGCACGTCTGTGACCACGAGTGTCGTGATCTTCGTCTCTGTGGAGTAGTCATCGAAGAGCAGCGCCTGCTGGCTGTCTTCGTTCAGCATCCTACGACTAGGCCGGCTATGGGCCGATCTCGCCCGTACTGGGCCGGACATGGGCCGATCTCGGCAGTACTGGGCCGGCTATGGGCCGATCTCGCCCGTACTGGGCCGGACATGGGCCGATCTCGCCCGTACTGGGCCGGCTATGGGCCGATCTCTCGCAGTGCTGGGCCGGCTATGGGCCGATCTCGCCCGTACTGGGCCGGCTATGGGCCGATCTCGCACGTACTGGGCCGGACATGGGCCGATCTCGGCCGTGCTGGGCCGGCTATGGGCCGATCTCGCCCGTAGTGGGCCGGCTATGGGCCGATCTCGGCAGTGCTGGGCCGGCTATGGGCCGATCTCGCCCGTACTGGGCCGGCTATGGGCCGATCTCGGCAGTGCTGGGCCGGCTATAGGCCGATCTCGCCCGTACTGGGCCGGCTATGGGCCGATCTCGCCCGTACTGGGCCGGCTATGGGCCGATCTCGCACGTACTGGGCCGGACATGGGCCGATCTCGGCAGTGCTGGGCCGGCTATGGGCCGATCTCGCCCGTACTGGGCCGGCTATGGGCCGATCTCGGCAGTACTGGGCCGGCTATGGGCCGATCTCGCCCGTACTGGGCCGGCTATGGGCCGATCTCGCACGTACTGGGCCGGACATGGGCCGATCTCGGCAGTGCTGGGCCGGCTATGGGCCGATCTCGCCCGTACTGGGCCGGCTATGGGCCGATCTCGGCAGTGCTGGGCCGGCTATAGGCCGATCTCGCCCGTACTGGGCCGGCTATGGGCCGATCTCGCCCGTACTGGGCCGGCTATGGGCCGATCTCGCACGTACTGGGCCGGACATGGGCCGATCTCGGCAGTGCTGGGCCGGCTATGGGCCGATCTCGCCCGTACTGGGCCGGCTATGGGCCGATCTCGCACGTACTGGGCCGGACATGGGCCGATCTCGGCAGTGCTGGGCCGGCTCTGGGCCGATCTCGCCCGTACTGGGCCGGACATGGGCCGATCTCGGCAGTGCTGGGCCGGCTATGGGCCGATCTCGCCCGTACTGGGCCGGCCATGGGCCGATCTCGGCAGTGCTGGGCCGGACATGGGCCGATCTCGGCAGTGCTGGGCCGGCTATGGGCCGATCTCGGCAGTGCTGGGCCGGCTATGGGCCGATCTCGCACGTACTGGGCCGGACATGGGCCGATCTCGGCAGTGCTGGGCCGGCTATGGGCCGATCTCGCCCGTACTGGGCCGGCTATGGGCCGATCTCGCACGTACTGGGCCGGACATGGGCCGATCTCGGCAGTGCTGGGCCGGCTATGGGCCGATCTCGCCCGTACTGGGCCGGCTATGGGCCGATCTCGGCAGTGCTGGGCCGGCTATGGGCCGATCTCGCCCGTACTGGGCCGGCTATGGGCCGATCTCGCACGTACTGGGCCGGACATGGGCCGATCTCGGCAGTGCTGGGCCGGCTCTGGGCCGATCTCGCCCGTACTGGGCCGGACATGGGCCGATCTCGGCAGTGCTGGGCCGGCTATGGGCCGATCTCGCCCGTACTGGGCCGGCCATGGGCCGATCTCGGCAGTGCTGGGCCGGCTATGGGCCGATCTCGGCAGTGCTGGGCCGGCTATGGGCCGATCTCGGCAGTGCTGAGCCGGCTATGGGCCGATCTCGCCCGTACTGAGCCGGCTATGGGCCGATCTCGCCCGTACTGGGCCGGCTATGGGCCGATCTCGGCAGTGCTGGGCCGGCTATGGGCCGATCTCGCACGTACTGGGCCGGACATGGGCCGATCTCGGCAGTGCTGGGCCGGCTCTGGGCCGATCTCGCCCGTACTGGGCCGGACATGGGCCGATCTCGGCAGTGCTGGGCCGGCTATGGGCCGATCTCGCCCGTACTGGGCCGGCCATGGGCCGATCTCGGCAGTGCTGGGCCGGACATGGGCCGATCTCGGCAGTGCTGGGCCGGCTATGGGCCGATCTCGGCAGTGCTGGGCCGGCTATGGGCCGATCTCGCACGTACTGGGCCGGACATGGGCCGATCTCGGCAGTGCTGGGCCGGCTATGGGCCGATCTCGCCCGTACTGGGCCGGCTATGGGCCGATCTCGCCCGTACTGGGCCGGCTATGGGCCGATCTCGGCAGTGCTGGGCCGGCTATGGGCCGATCTCGCACGTACTGGGCCGGACATGGGCCGATCTCGGCAGTGCTGGGCCGGCTATGGGCCGATCTCGCCCGTACTGGGCCGGGTCCAGGAGTGGTGTCCAGACCCTGGGCGGACCCAGGCTGTGGGTGGTGCATTTTGGTGCATTTTCCGTCGGTTTAGGTGAAAATTGTCGAATTTTGTCGAAATTTGACGACAGGTGACGAACAGCGAGAATCCCCGAAAAACCGGTTTTTAATTGATTTTTGGGGGGGGGGTCTTCGCTGACGAAGTTTTTGTCGAAGACCCCTGTCGTCGTCGTCAGAACACTGCCGTCTTCGGTGAAAAACCCCCTGAAACAGCCGTTTTCCTAATTATGTGACGAACGACGAAGTTTGTCGAAGTTTGTCGACCAGCGAAGACCCCCGCAGGCGACTATTATAGTGACTATAATAGTGGACAAGTCCACTATTATAGTCACTATAATAGTCGCACGTCACTATAATAGTGACTATTATAGTGGACATGCGACTATTATAGTGACTATAATAGTGACAAGTCCACTATAATAGTGACTATTATAGTGACATGGCGACTATTATAGTCACTATTATAGTGGACCTGCCACTATTATAGTCACTATAATAGTCGCAGGTCCACTATTATAGTGACTATTATAGTCGCCATGTCACTATATATAGTACTATTTTTTTCATGATCCCACCGTGTCCCAGCGCACCCCCCCCCCCCCCAGACCCAGACCCGCCCCTGCCCCGCTAATCCTGCCCCCATTCCTCGTATGTTTCGGTTGCACAAATACAATGCTCTGTGTATGTCAATTCCCCTTTTCTTTCGCGCAGGACGTCACTCTCCACAAAGTATCAAACAGTAGAGAAAGAGGCAGAGTTGAAGTGACACTTGACTTTGTACACACTACCACCACCACCGCCACCACCACCACCAGGCACACGGAGAGCCAGGGGCTGGTCTGGGCTTGGGGAGGGCAGCGGAGGGACGGGGGACACCCCCCACCCCACCCCGTCTTCCTCTCCCGCCGCCCCCCCATCCGATGCCCCACACCCCGCGCCGCCCCAACGAGACGCACCAGAGGCATGGGGCACCCGCCCTCCCCTCGCCTGCGCACAGCCACCCGGGCGGGGCGCGCCGGCGCCGGGCGCCGCTCCACGCCACCCCTCCCCCCTCACGCCCGGCAAGCCTCCCGTGCCCCCCCGCTGCCACAGCGGGTGCGGCGCTGCAGCAGCAACACCACCAACACCACTCATATGGGGCACCGCCACCTCCGGCTCCGCCGCCGCCGACCCCCCTCGCCCCTCCCCAGCGGTACCGCCCGCTGTGCGAGGCGCTCGGGAGGCCCTCACACCGGGGCTGCCTCGGCACGCCTGTGTTGGCGGCAGCTGCACCGCCCAACCCGCCTCCTTCGTGTTGGGACAGCCGGGAGGAGGACCACCAACCACCCCACGCACACCACAGCCGCCCCCAGGGGGTTGCCGTGGGGCAGCATGGAGGAAGGGAAGGCGGGGGAGCCAGCATGACGCCTGCCGCGGGTTTTGCAACGGGTTTTGCGCCGCTGGCGTTGCCGCTGCCTCCAAAGTTTGAAGCGGCGGAGGAGGCGGTTCCGGCGGCCGGGGGGGCCCTCCCCAGCCAGGACTACCACCCGGTGCTCGAACTCTCCCCTCTGAGCTCTGTGCTGGAGATGTCCCCACAGTCCTCCTCCGGCCGCCCCCCTTGGTGCGGCGCGGCTGCCGCCCCCCAGGCACGACAGGATGCGCTCCCCTCCATCCCCATGGGGGAACGGGAGGCACGCCCCCACCCAGGCAGACCCCCCGCAGGGGCGTTTGCGGGGTTCTGCCCTGTGGCACCCCCGCCCAGCCTCGCCGACAGCTGCCAGAGGGGCGGTGGGGCAGCGGGGGTGGTGGCGGCGGCGGTGGCGGCGCAGCCGCCGCCGCAAGCGGCTGTAGTCGATCCCCCTTCCGAAGTGGACAACCGGGCGCGGGAGGAGATGCTCATGCTGGAGGAGGAGGAGAAGGCCAGGCGGTGCTCCCTGCCGTCGGACTTCACGGATGGCACCTCGGTGGGGTGGGGTGTGGGGGTGGTGGTGCAGCAGCAGCAGCAGCAGCAGCAGCAGGCGGAGGGGGAGGGGGTGGAGGAGGAAGAGGAAGGGGGTATCGGCACGACGACGCATGCGTGGAACTGCACCCCCGAGCGGAGAGTGGAGAGCGTGCCGCCTGCCGGGCTTGCGTCGGATGCGGCGGCGGAACCGCGGTGGGACCGCCCCCACGCAAGGCAACCCCCCACTGCCTACCGCCCCCTGCGGCAGCTGTGCTCCGGCAGCGCGCCTGCAGGGGGTGCTGTGGGATGCCAGGGGCGTGCCGTCGTCCCGCCCTCCCCGCTGGGGGGTGGCGGCGGGGTGGTGGTGGTGCCGCAGGTGGTGGAGGGGGGGCGTGGTGTTGGCGGCGGCGGAGCCCCCGGCAGGCGGCGCCCGGCGTACACCACAACGCAGACCAGCATCACGCTGTCGCTGCCGAGGGTGGGGGCAGGCGGTGCGCAGCTCGCTGCTGCCGCCGCCGCCACCCCCCCGATCAGCCCCCGCAGCGCGGCAGCGCCGGGGGAGCTGCGCAGCGGCGGCGGCTGCGGCGAAGCCGCAGCCTCCCGCCCCCCGCTGTCGCCGAAGCTGACGCGGCAGGGCGGCGCACCCCCTGCAGCGCCTGCCACCCCCCAGCAGCAGCACCTTCTCCACCATCGCACCTCGCCCGGGCTGAGCGAGATCAGCCACCGCCAGAGCGCAGACGGCAGCGGCTTCGGCATGTGGAGCGACGCCCCCCACACACAGCAGGGCCACCATCAGCACCAGGGTGACGGGGATGCCGCCGCCCCACAACACACGCCCCCCGCATGGCCCGCCGCCGCGGCGCTGCGCGCCGCCGACCCGTGGCCCCCTCACTCCGATCCCGGCGGGGGTGTGGGGTGTTCTCCTTCCGCACCCCTTGCAACACAGCCCGCCGCCACCGCCGCCACCACCGCCGACCTGCCCTGGACCCCGCTCCCTGTGTCACCCCCCTGCGCCGCCGCCACCCCAACCGAGGTGGAGGCGGAGGCGGGGGAGGATGAGTGCGGGGCGCGCTGCACGCCGGGGCGGAGCCCCGGCACCCCGGCGCCTTCGCCGGAGGGGGCGGCTTGCGCTGCCACCGCCACCGCCACCACCGCCGCACCCCGCACACCGCCACCGCCGCACCAGCCCCTCTCTGCGCCTGCCGCATCCCTCGCTGAACCTTCCGGCTGCCCGGCGCTGCAGCAGCGCCGGCGGGGCGGAGCCCCGCCGGCGGCACCCACCTCCGACGGGTTCCATCTGCCAGAAATTCCACCAGAGCCACCTGCCCCTGAGGCTGCCTCGCCCCCGCCAAGCGGCTGTTCCCCCGCACCCCTGCTGTGGCGCACGGTGAGCTCTGCGGCAGCAGAGGACTTCCTCCTGCTGGGGTGTGTCGAGAGTGCCCAGCAGCAGCAGCAGCAGCAGCACCGGCACCCCTGCGGGAGCCCGGAGGGCTGGGGGGAGCCGGGCGGGTCGCCCGCGTCGTTCGAAGCTGGGAGGTTGCTGCCTGGGGGGTGCCGCGATGCGCCGCTGCTGACGCCGGATGACTGGGCGGGGGTGGGCGGCGCGGGGGCTGCTGCCCGCGTGTCGCGCAGCGCATCCGGCGGAGGGGCGTCCTCCGCTGCGACGGTGAGGCAGACGGAGAGGACGGAGCCCATGTCCCCCCGGGAGGGGGGATCGCTCCCTCATCGGCAGAAGCAGCAGGCACCCCACTGCTACAGCCCGGTGTGCAGCAGCAGCAGCGCTGCCGACCCCTGCTCCTCACCGACTCAATATGGCGCGGTGCTGCGCAGCTTCGCCGCGGTTTCCCCCGAGAGAGGTGGCGGGGGGGATGGGGGGGACGGGAGGGGAGCGCCTGCGGAGCTCATCGGGGTTTCGTCCTTCATCTCCAACTCGAGGGCGCCTGAGGGGCCAAACCGCCGCCGCCGGCACCACCGCCGCCGGGGGGATCCCCGCCAGATCGCGGTGGCGGCGGCACCGCCGCCTCCCCCGCTGCTGCACGCCCAGTCGGCAACCCTCATCTGCGCCAGGGGGCGGAGCTCCTCTGCCGGGTCTTCGCCGTGCCGAGGGTCTTCCAGCGATGGGGTGACACCCCGGAGGGGCGGTGGTGTGGTGGCATCGCCCCCTCCCCGCGCCACGCCAGCCCTGTTTGAGACGTCGTGCTGCATCGCGGTGGCGCGCGGGAGGTCCCGCCGCGGGGGGCGGGCGGTGGGGGCGGCGGACCCTGCCCCCACCACGCCCCGCCTGCCGGGCGCCTCCACCACCGCCTCTCTGGTTGAGGCTTCCACGCAGTGGTCCCCCGACGCTGCAGAGGCGCCGGCGGTGCCGGGCCCCGCGACCAACCTCGGCAGCTGCCCGACCACCCCCCGAGAAGGCGGTGCCGCGGCGTCCCGCCTCTCCCCCTCCTGGCCCCGCGGAGCTCCCACCACCGGGAGTGCCGCGGCGGCGACGCCGCCAGCGGGGCCTGCGTGGTCCCCCCTGCAGGTCCCGCTGCCTGCGGGCAGCGGCACACCCCACGCATCGCACCGCCCCGCCACGCCGTCCCCCCGAGCGGGGCGCCGGCATCACCGCCCCACCGCAGCCTCCCCCATATTATCCTACTTCCGTGCTGCGGTGGAGGCAGCTGCATCGGGCGAGACAACCACAGCGTTATTCCACGATCGAACCTTCGGCATCTCCCTCTCACCCCCTGTGTCACCCGCTGTGGAGCTCCTCACCCGCCCTGCAAAGGCTGTGGAGGGCATGCTGCTGCCCCCTGCGGCAGGGGCGGATGCGGAAGAAAAGGGGGGGGAAATCGAAGAGGAAGATCCCTGGCTGCAGGAGGGGGATGCCGTGCCGCAGCCGCTGTCATCCGGCACGCAGGCGTCGAGGTGGGAGATGCACCTCACGGCGGACCCATTCCCTCCGGTGAGCAGCAGGAGCGTTTCTTCCGTATCCTGCGGGATGGGCCTTTTGGAGACACCCCCAGGCAGCACGCGCCTGCGCCCCGCCGCACTCCCCCCCAGGGTGGCGGCGGCGGCGGCAGCCGCCGCGGCGGCGCCGCCACGCTCGCCTCCCCACGGGGTGGTGGGGCAGCAGGCGAAGCGGCGACGCGGGGGCCCGCCGCAGCCCCGCGCCCACCCCCCCGTGCACCAGTCGCAGCGCGGGGGGGTGGTATCGGGGATGGCGGGTGTCCCCCCCTCCGTCGGAAGCCCCGAGGTGGAGGGGCGTGCCGTGTCGCTGGACCTGCCGCTGCCCGGGGGGGAGCGGGGGGAGCGGGCGGCACTATGCGGCACCACCCCCGCCACCACACCCCTCCACCGGGGGGGGAGGGGGGTGGCGGCTTTGCGGCCCCAGCAGCAGCAGCAGCAGCAGCGTGGAGGTGGGGTGAGATCTGCCTCTGCAACAACTGCCTCGAAGCGCACCCCCCGCAGCAGGAGTGCCGGGTTGTCAGGCGTGAGGGTGAGAAGCAGCAGGCCGGGCGTGGCGGGGCACCCCCCCACGGCAGGCCACGCCACCACAGAGGATGCGTGGGAGAGGAGTGCGCAGATGATGCAGCTCCAGCAGCAGCAGCAGCGTGGAGGTGGGGTGAGATCTGCCTCTGCAACAACTGCCTCGAAGCGCACCCCCCGCAGCAGGAGTGCCGGGTTGTCAGGCGTGAGGGTGAGAAGCAGCAGGCCGGGCGTGGCGGGGCACCCCCCCACGGCAGGCCACGCCACCACAGAGGATGCGTGGGAGAGGAGTGCGCAGATGATGCAGCTCCAGCAGCAGCAGAGCCCAGCTCCGAGAGCGAGGGTCCCGGTTCCACAGAGGGTCTGCCCTGGGGAGGGTGGTGGTGGCGGTGGAGGGAGACGGAGGCAGGGCGGTGGTGGTGGGGTGCGGCCGGCGAAGCCGGCGCACCCTCCCCAGGGCCCTCCCCCATCCTCCGGCTCGGGTGAAGGAGGCGGAGGGTGGTCTCTGAAATCTGCGGCGGCGCAGGTGGTGTCTCCGAGGGGAGGTGGTGGGCGTGTGGGGGGGGGCGCGGTGGCGTCGGCGCCGCCCCCCGCGACCCCGCTGGACACTTCGTGCGACTACCTCACCCCATCCCCTGTGTCGCGGCGCAGGCAGGGGGTGGGGGTGGCGGTGGCGACCAGGGGTGTGTTAGGGGTCAGCGGTGCTGCAGGAGGTGGCAGCGCTGCATCGTGCCCCCCGGCAACGACAGGGCAGCTCCGGACAGCCCTGGGAGGGAAGAGGCGGGCTGGTGGTGTGTGAGGGGGGGGGGGGGGGACTTGCCTGCCGTGTGGGGGTACCCCCCCCACGGCAGGCCACGTCACTACAGACGGGGTGCAGTGCAAATATCCGAGGGTTTGAGGGGTAGTGGTGGCATGTGCAATGCGGTGTCAAGAAGCGGATGTAGATGAGGGGTGTGTGTGTGTGTGGGAGGAGAGGGGGGGGGGGTCTCTGTCGTGTGTGCGAGGCAGCAGGCCCATGATGTGTTGGCGGGGGCCAGCCCAGCCTCAGAGTTTCACCCTTTTGGATGAATGCGAAGGACATCACACGCAGAACGAACGGTCTCCTCCAGTTTTCTAGAGTCAGGACACACCCAACTGACTTCCAGTTGTCAAAAGCCACCGATGGCCTGTGTTTTGCCCGCATGTAGATTGGGCAAGGCAGCGTGTGTTGCCAAAACCTCCAGTTAGAACGGCCCGTGCCGTGTTTAGAGCAAGGCAGGGGGGAGAGCCCTGCGAGTTAGAGCCTGCCGATAAACCACTCCCCACCCCCCCACTCTGTCGCCCTCTCCCCCGCCCGAACGGCAATGCAACTCGGGGGTTTTAAGCACACTCGTGTGAGCGACAAGCGTCCCACCCCAGCTGCAACCAAACGTGCTCTATACACTAACCCCACCCTTCATCAGGCTCAGGGTGTGATCAGTTCAGGGTTTTGTGTGTAGAAGCGTCAACGCAACAAACAAAAGTAAATTCATCAGAGCGGTTGTGCCTGTGAAGTGATAGGGCGCTTTCTAATTCGCACACCGGACTGTCGTGAGAGGATCGAGCGGTGCATGTATTTTTAACCTGCTCGCACAAACAGCGAAAGAGCAGGGCACACACAACACCAGATTGTTTACTGCAACATGCGTTTGCCTTCTCTCCTGATTACCACGCGCTGTTCTTTTGAGCTTATCGCACCGATCTGACTCTGATGAACCACACACACGCAACATACAACACAACACTGCAGACAACCACCACGCGCCTGGTGAGGCACTGGGCGTCCTCTGCGGGTTATACCCGCAGCCCGCCGCCCCACCCCACCCCCCCTTGACGCCGGAACGGCATCATGTTCCGCCGGAGCGCAAAGGCTTTGTCGGGCGCTGCTTTTCAAAGCGGTGGGCAGGGGCAGTTTAAGAATGACCGTTTCCCCATTGAGGGGCCGACGGGGAATTCGGGGCGTCCTGACTATGCTGAGAAGTTCCGGAAGGGCTCGAGGAAGTCGATGCGCGTGAAGAGGCCGAAACCTGTGGTGCGCACTGCCACGCAGGTGTTGGAGATGGGGTATGAGGAGATGCACACGGCACTGCCCCACGAGTTCCCCGAGGACAATCAAAAGATGGATGCAGCTGCCCTGAGACAAGCAGCAATGGAAAGCACCCCGGTGGACCAACTCGTCCCCGTTGCCGATGAGGCGACCCGCCTGGCAATCCTCGAAAAGGCACGGGACGGGGATTACCCCGAAGGGATTGAGCTGGAAACCGACCCACACCGCCCACAGAGGCGTGTCTTCAGGACGTATCAAAACTTTGAGGTTGACCATTTCCCTGCAGCAGGCCAGGCGGATTTCCAAGCTGACAAGCTGTTCACAACGTACGCCGACCCTCAGGTTGAGAGGGAGTCTGGGGAGGTCCAGCTTACCATCCCGACGCAGGCGTCGGAGTGTCCCGGGCAGTACAGAATGAAGAGGTTCAAGTCGCACAAATTTTTTTGGGGAACCAATGGGTGGCACAACTACGGGCACCGCCCGATCTACGCACAGAGCCCGTCATCGTTTGCCGGATCGAACTACTGGAGCACACACAACCGCGACAGGTTTCAGTGGAAGGACCTCATGGCAACCACCTGGGACATGCTGCTCGACGAGCCGACAAACCCTCTCCTGCGTGCACCGCATGGGGCTTGGGAGAGCCTGCCCCTCGACGGCGAGACAATCGCGCCAGATGTGATGCGCGACAACGAGGCGATCGGGGCGAAGGTCACTGTTGTCGAAGACTTCGAGGGGGGGCAGCACGTCATCACCACACAGGCGAATTCAGACATGGATGTGCTCCCGGTATCCATCCTCCCCTCTCCTGGGAAGTGGTCCAAGCAGCTCGGCATGCCGATGGTGAAGACAATCGGGCCCATCCAGCACGAGCATGAGATGCACCTGCCGGAGAAGTTGCATCGTGCGGAGAAGCGCCTCCGTCTCTCACCCGACCCTGAGAGGGAAGGGCAGGGCATGCGCATCCTGTGTGTGGGGGACTCGCTCACGCTGGGGGCGAGCTACGGCACGGACGAGTACCTCCACACGAAGGGGCCATACAGCATGGCACAGGAGAGGGAGGAGAAGGAGCTGCACGAGTGGCCCTATGCAAAGCGCCTCCATGAGCTGACGAATGCCGAGATCGACATTGTGGCCAGGTTCCGTGACACGACGGAGGACATGCGTGACAGACTGTGGCGGACCGTCACTGCCGCGCACGGCCGGGGCGAGCCCTACGACCTTGTGGTGATCTGGGGTGGCATCTGGGATCTCTTCAACCCCGATGTGTCCGCGGATCAGGTTGCTCAGAACCTGATGAAGATGCACCACGTCTGCCACATGCACGGCATGAAGACGGTGTCCCTCGCACTCCCACAGACTCACGGGAGCATCTGGAAGATGATGGGCCCGCGCGTCGTTGACGTCAACGCGAAGATGGAGCAGTTCACACGGGATAGGCGGAAGGATATGGTGGGTGTGGATGTATTCAACTTGGTGGCCAACCGAGTCACCCCACTGGCAGTGGAGAGGCGTTCTACCGGGTCCCATGAGTACGCAGCTGCACGCAGAAAGGTTGGCCCTGTATTTAGGTCAGGGATGATCGAGTTCAGCCCCCTCGGGTACGACCGTGTTGGGGAGCTCGTCTTCAAAGAGCTGAAGCACCGCCCGGGTTTCCTACGCAAGGCTCTGCCCAACCGATTCTCTGGCACGCCGTGCGCTGACCCGCACCCCACGGAATATGCACTGAGAGAGATGCGCGAGGCACACTACGAGCACCACGCTTCCCGCAGGAGGGCGATGGCGACCCCCGACCTGTATGGGTCGACTGCAGAGGATCATATGTATGCATGTGGCTTGGTTGTGGCTGAATGGGGAGACTTTGGGGCGGGGGGGGTTCAGGGTTTTGGGTTTTGGGTGCCGCATCTCGAGATCACTTCCCTCCAACCACTCCTCAATTCCCCCACCATTGCAGGTCGAAGTTTAAGGATGAGAAGCATGAGCCTGATTATATCAGCGAAGACCAAAGGCAGCGGCACAATGTATGTCAGTTTTACAGAACCCCCAAGGCGGGTTGCTTTTTCCGTGCCTTGGCCATCAAATGCAACTGGTTGCATACGGTGGGCGTGCTGTACCCTCGGCTCCCAACATAACACTCCCCCGAAACAGATGGCCCGCGCACACGAGAGACGCATCGCGGTGTCGACACATTCTGCCCGGAGAAATCATCTGAAGACAGATCAGGCAACAATGAGCGTCGGCAAGCTCGAATATGTGACTGAACACCGGGTGTCAAAGATCTTGTAAGCCCTACTCAGATGGCGGTGGTATCAGCCTTCCGTCACAAACTCCGGTGAAAACAATCTTCTCAAGTCATTGCTGCGCACCGTGAGCCTTCGTTCTCACGGAAGCGGCATCGCGATGATGTTCCTGTTTTAGTTCTTGTTTGGTTTCTCTTCGCCGGGTTGACCGTACACCACGGCGTGATCTGCAGTTCGCGCCAGTTGCGGATATCCCGAAGCCGGACGTCGTATCCCGAAGGACCCCGATGGGACCCTAACAAGGATACCGCGTTGCCCTCTTGCTTGGCATGCAATGTATCCGTCAGGGCAAAGCCGCATTGCAGTGATACGTTGAATTGCGATATTCCCCTGCCCACTCTAGCCTGTGCTGCCTGCTGCCACTGACTACCTTGCGTCTTCAGGCTGCCGCATTCATCCCGAGCCCCAAGCCGCTCTGCCATGCCGCGAGCTGAATCACACGTAAAACTGTGCTCTGCAGGCTTGTTGTTTGTGGTGGGCAGTGAATGCCCACATCAGATCCGCCTATACGATAAACGGAGCGTGAGTGATTGCCGGCACTGTCTGCCGCCACTCCACACAGGCCTGGTGGTTTGCCACCCCAAAGGGGAGCCGGCGTACACAATCTTTGTTAGCTATAACCTGATCAGGTCACGGTAAAAAAGACTGTTGGCAGCACACATATGGACACCCATGCACGCACAGGTGCGCACAAACAAACCGGCAAACCCCTGCTCCTTTTCTTGCCTGCAAGAGACTGGAGTGACAAGGGGACCAATCGATGATACCGATTAATATTGTGAAGATAAATGTGTGCGCATCACCTCACCACGGCGTGTTCGACTGCTGCGTTGCCTCGGTGGTCTGCAGCATCTTTTAGACACGCCCGGTGAGCTGGAAGTGGCCCACATCAAGTGTGCCGAACCGAAAGCCCTTCGAAATAAAACTTGCCCGTGCGGCGGGGGAGGGAGGGGGTGGCTTGGGGGTGCTAGATACCTCCCTGCGCAGGGGCAGCCTCGCACCGCTGCTGCGGCTTAGGCAACCCCTGCCCCTCTCCTTGTCTTGTCGCAGTGCCGTCTGTGTCATTTTTCAGCGGCGGATGGTTTCTCCATGCGCTGCGTTGCAGTTTCAACCTGGCTTGCTCATGTGGGACCACGATTCCCGTCGCTTCTGAGATGCGGGAGGCGGAGGCGGGAGCGGTGAAGGTGCTTATCCCGTGCGTGTTAGAGGCTTTCGAGGGCACAGAGCGCAGTGCTGCAGAACGAACTTCCATACGAGCCCCTCCCCCCCCATCCTTATTATCACTGTACCTTTTCCAACACCCCCACCCCCCACCCCACCCCACCCCACCCCACCCCACCCTTCGGCTGCCCGCTCCTCTTCTGCCGCTCGTGCCCACAAACAAACCCCGGACTCTTTTTTTGCGTTGTCTGCCTATACCCCTGCCTCCACTCCACCACCCAGCCCACCCAGCCCTGCAGACAAAACGACCCGCCATGGCAGCGCAGGCCTTGGATGAGTCAGCAACCTATCAATGGAAGTCCCGGCGGATGGGGCTGGCCGTACGTGTCCCGCTGCACTTCGACCTGCTCGACGCCAACGAGGAACCCGAGGCCATTCTCATACCCGGGTGGGAAACGGCGGCAGTATTCTACGACAAGTGGGGTGAGTTCCCACCCTCTGACATGCACCACCAGGCCGACAGCCAGGTCATGGATGTGATGCCGCGCACCATCACCATTGCTGTGCAGCCGAACGACGCAGGCCTCGACGCACGGCAGTTCTGCAGGCGGACAATACATGGCATCCTCCATCACCAAAGCGTGGGTGAGATCGACGGCTCCACCAACCTCAGCAGCATCTCGGTTGGCGCGAAGGCGTCGCCATCGTTCACCATCGGAGGCCGCCCCACCTTCATGTTCTCCTACAGCTTCTCCCTGGCACACTGCGGGAAGGACTGGAGAGGCGACACCCTCATCGGCTGCGTCGACCACGCCACACAGCGCCTCGTCCTCATCTCCGTCGGATGCCGCTCCCCCGACATCTACCCCAGCCTGCCCCACTACGTCTCGGAGCTCCTCCTCACCCTGCTGGGGCCCCCCTCGGGCCTCACCTGCTGGCTCCCAGAGGAGGAGGCCCCGTCGGAATCGCAGGACAGGCAGTATGACGCCAGCGCCTCCCTGGCCAACGATAGGTGGCAGCGCGGCGAGGTGGTGTACCGCAATGCCGGCATCGCCTTTGCCTTCTCACTCCCGGCCTACGCCATGTCGCTGGCGCTGGGGAAGTCGCAGATCCAGGCTGCGCCTGCCACGGCGCTGTTTGCCCTGACCATAACTGTCAGGCTGCCCCCTGTGGGGGGCGGGGGAGAAGAAGTCGGCCTGCAGAGCTCTTCCCAGCCTGCAGAGATCCACCTCGGTATCGATGTGGAGGATGTGATCCGGGCGAGGGGCCCTCGGATTCTCTCGACAGCGGAGTATGGCATGCTCCGGATCAAGTCTGTGATGCAGGAGTTTACCAACACGAAGCCCTCTGGGACACCCCTGACGAACGTCGTGGGGGATCGGTGTGGCGTGTCGTACCTCTGGACAGGGAACCTCGCAGGTGCCATGTCCTCCCGCTTCTGCAAGGTGCTCTGCTGCGTGACCCTCAACTCCAGCAAGGGTTTTGTCGTGTCGTATTTCACCCGCACAGGGCAGGGCCTGTTTGATATGAACCTCCACGTCCTGCAGGACCTGCTGAAGGACATCTACTTCATTCCCGAGAGGGAGGCGGATGGGCTGTTCAGCGGGGAGGAGGCGACGACAGTCCGCCTGCAGACCAATGAAGACTTCTCCCAAGCCTTTGAAAAGGATGCGGGGAAGGCGAATCTGCTGCAGAGGTACGTCTTCCTCGCGAAGACGTCGACGGGGGGTGTGGTGCATGACCCGGCTTCGGGGAGGCATTTTTTCCCGAGCAACGAGGGGATCGTGCAGGATGACGATGGGACGGCGTCCGTCTCGCATATCGGAGCGGAGGGGCGGAGGGGGCGGAAGGCGAAGCGGGGTGCCGACCGGAGCGGCACCTCCTCCCTGGCTGGCAGCGATGCGGAGAGCGTGATCGACGTGTCGGACATCCCGAGGTTTGCAGAGCCTGAGCAGCCCCCAGGGCTGGAGGAGGAGAGGGGTGCGGCGGACCAGCCGTGCGACCCGTGTGAGGCGAGCCCGTCGGTGTCTGCTGCGGGGGAGGCGGAGGGTGGGCGTGGGGGGACACCCCCGGACAGCCCCGGTGCTCACAGCCGGCAGGTGAGCGTGATGGAGGGGGCGGACAGCCCGCGGCATTCGCTGAAGAGCGGCTCGTCGCCCCGTGATCTGGGTGAGGAGACTGTCCGCAGCAGCAACTCTCACGTCTCGTCGCCCTCGCATTCTAAGATGGGGGACAGCACCGTCATGTCGCTAGCGCAGATCTACGCGCGGAACTGCGGGCAGCGCGGGGCGAAGCCCAACTCGAGGCTTCTCGCGGTGCTCCCCGACACCGCCCAGGTCAGCGCGAGCGAGACGCTGGACCTTTCTCTGAACTACTTCGGGAGCTTCTTCGACACGGCCCTCTTCCTCTTCCGGTTCTTCCCCAGAGCCAAGGCGGTAATCCTGGAGGGCATGAGTCTGACCAACTCCGATGTGTCCCTCCTGGCGAACGCCTGCCCGCAGCTGCCCAACCTGGAGCTGCTGAGTCTCAGAGACAATCCTGACGTATCGCTCGCGGCGTCGAAGCCCCTGCTGCGCCTGGTGAAGACGACCCCGCAGCTGCGTGAGCTGCGCCTGGAGGGCACCTCACTGGGGAAAGATGTGGTGAGCCTGCTGCAGGCAGAGCTGGACTACAACATCGAATCCCGGCAAGACACGCCAGGTGAGGCGGAGGCGGGGGAGGTGGAGACGGCACAGCCGTGATGTGGGGGGGTGACGGGCAGGGTGCTTCCGCGCCGTGCCGGTTGGCCCATGTTGCCGGCTGTGTGTTGCCTGATGCCTTGCTTTTATTGTAACCGGGTGTGGGGAGGGCGGGTGGGGGTTCCGCTCGGTGTCGCGGATGCGGCGGAAGGGGGTCAGGGTGCTAACGGGGGTGTCTCAGCAGGCGGTGTGTGGGTGAGTGAGGGAGGGCCTACACTAAAGAACAGATGGACGTGTGTGTGTTGAACAGGATTCTGCGGAAAAGTTACTAACCTGCACGCGTCGGTTATTTACACGAATAGGTGTGGCAGGGTGGCTCCCGACAATGGATGATGCGGATGTTCCCAGGGATGGGACTGCGCCTCTGAGGCGGCTTGTGCCTTGCCTGCTGAAAGCTGGAGGTCACGTCAAATCGCGAGATAGGTCTCGGGAGAGTCGGACAAGTCGGTGCCAGGAGTCCGTATTTGATTGTGGTTTTGCGTAGGGTGTTGCAGTGTGGGTGAGTGTGACCGCAAACACATCACGCATCGCACATTACACATCACACACACGACACAACACACAGATTGCCAAGGATTGCCACAATGGTGATGAGGACGTTTGGTGTGCTGGCACTCGCTGCGGGTGCAGCCGCGTGGGGTGGGAGCGCTTCTCGTGCGGGTCCAACATCGCACAGGCATGCGACTACGAGAACCGGGGCCCGCAGGATGAGGCGGTGTCGCTGTTCTTCCAGTACGAGCCTGTGTCGGGGGAGGCGTCGGGCGGGTTCGCGTGCACCGGGGACGACGGGACGACGTACTGCAGCCGTGAGTGGCAGGCGGAGGCGAGCGGCAGCGCGGGGGACTGCTTCTTCTTCCTGGGGGCGGGGCAGCGCTTCTCGTGCCGCGGGCACGGGACGGTGAACCTGATCGACTCGCAGGCGGCGGCGCTGTCGGGGGCAGTGCTGTCGGGCGCGGCGTCGGCGGCGCTGCCATGCACGGGGACGCACGGCTGCACGTACCGCAACACGGCTGTGGTGGACGAGTGGGTGGCGCTGGCCTTCACGGGCGATGCGGGCGGGTCGCTGATGTGCACGGCGGCATCGCTGCAGGTGTGCGACTGGGCGGTGGCGGGGGGCAGCGGGGGGTCGTCGTGCAACTTCGTGCTGCCGGCAGGGGCGGAGCTGCGCTGCAACGGGACGGCGGACGTGACGTCGGCGCAGGCGCTGCGGCTGCGGACGGGCGTGCTGGCACAGGCGGCGCCGGTGGAGCTGGCGTGGAACTGCCCGAATGTGACGTACCCGTCGCCGAACCTGTGCGACTGCGTGTACAAGAACCCGCACGCGGTGGACCTGGTGGTGTCTGTGGGGGCGGCGGCGGTGACGGAGGAGTTCTCGTTCTTCCACTGCGGGTTCGGGCCCTCGAACGTGTGCGCGTGGGGGGCCAACCGGAACAACCAGGGCAACCGCGGCGGGTGCTACTTCGTGCTGCCGGCGGGGGCGGAGTTCACGTGCACGATGCAGTACGGGGCGGCTGGCTTCACCTACTCGCGCGCGCTGATGCTGAACACGACGCTGTTCCCTGCGCAGGCGGCAGGTGTCGCGGCGGTGGGCCCCGAGGCGCGTCTGTCGGTGTCGGGTGTGGACATGCGCGAGGAGGGCAGGCTGCGGGCGGCCTTTGCAGCGTGGAAGGAGGCGCACGGGCGGGTGTACGTGTCCGCAGCTGAGGAGGCGCGCCGGTTCGACAACTTCCGCGAGCACGTCGCGGTGGCCGGATTGAAGCCGCGGTACAACAGCCTGGCCGACCTGTCGCGCGCGGAGTTCGAGGCGATGTACAAGGGGTGCGGGCGGGATCAGCACGTGGTGGGGCCGGTGTGGCGCCCGGCGGCTGGCGTGTCTGTGCCCACGGATGTGGACTGGCGGCAGAAGAACGTTGTGACGCCTGTGAAGGATCAGGGCCAATGCGGAAGCTGCTGGACATTCAGGTGTGTGCGGGGTGTATTATACGCTTGTTTAAGCAAACTCATGTGTGTGCCTTCTTGCGAAAGGTCAGAGAACACATGTGCGTGTGTCTGCATATGTGTGAAGGGCGGGTTCATAAGGTGCGCACTCACAGCTCAGGTTGCCACGGGAGACCCCTCGTTTGATAGGGACATACTTCCACCAGTCCTCGTAGCGAGATACCTGCACGTCATTATTATTGTGTAGCCTCATGCAATGAAGGAGGAAATGGAACACGGAGAAAGCAGGTCATTCGAGTTTACGGCACGCGTAGTGCCGTAATTGCAGAGCCACATCTCACCTCATCACAGGTCGAGGTGTGTGCGTTTCACCACAACCTCTCCCCTCCCCATTCCCCCGTGTTGAGTGACATGTGTCGATAGTGTTCCATTTCACTGTGGTGACAGACACGACAATGAGAACCTGGCCTGGCTATGGACATGGATCGGGTGGCTATCCCGAAAGGGAACCAGCACAATCACACCACACCACACCACGCCACTCACAGCACGACCGGTGCCATCGAGAGCGCGTGGGCGATTGCCGGGCACCCGCTGGTGTCGCTGTCGGAGCAGAACCTGGTGAGCTGTGACAACCGGGACGGCAACGAGGGGTGCAACGGGGGGGTGGCCGTACAAGGCGATCGACTACGTGGCGCAGAGCGGGATCGCGACGGAGGCAAGCTACCCGTACACGAGCGGTGGCGGGGCGGTGGCTGCGTGCACGTCTGGGACGCGGGCGTCGGCGAACGTGACGGGTTACGCAAACGTGGCGCAGGACGAGGTGTCGATGGCGGCTTACGTGGCACAGGGCGGCCCGGTGTCGATCTGCGTGGACGCGATGACGCAGCTGTGGTGGACGTACACCGACGGGATCATGACGGGGTGCTGCAACCACGTGTGTGACCACGCGGTGCTGATTGTCGGGTACGGCGAGGACGCAGGGCGGAAGTACTGGCTGGTGAAGAACTCGTGGGGCACGCAGTGGGGCGAGGGCGGGTACGTCCGCCTGGAGCGCGGTACGAACCAGTGCGGCATCACGACGAACCCGGTGTTCGCGAAGGTTGGGCTGTGAGTGAGTGTGAGTGTGCTGACGTGCTGACCCTGTGTATCATGATCCTGCCCGCATGCCGCCGCACACCGGGGGTGCTGCTTGAAGAACTCCAGATGGGGGAAGGGATTATCGGCCCCACAGGGCGGGTGGGTGCTGCATGCGAGCAGGAAGAATGGAATCCAAAGAATCCAGGTACACGAAAAGAGAAAAGAACCAGGCCTTGCCCCTGTCTGGTTCGCTGTTTTGCTTTTGTTTATTTCCTCACGTGTGTCCTTCTGGGGCGGTGCGGCACGCCTGCACCGCCCCGCAGTGGCTGTGCCTCCGTTTGTGTGTGGCCATTGTATTCGTCGTGCGCTTGACAATCCGGTGTGTGGTACGGCCCGGGTGCTTTACCGGTCGGTGGGTTCGTGCAGCGCGTGTGAGCTGCTGTGGCTGACCACAGCCCCTGGTGCGGTGGCGAGGCGAGCCACCGTGGCGGGGATGATGTGGACCACGCAACAGCAGCACCACAGCTGCCGGCCACCTGCCGGTGACCCGCTGCCACACACAGGGTGTCGCAAATGTTTGTTGTTTCCTTGTCTATTTCTAGTCTATCTTGTCCTGCACCACCCAATCTGCGGGTGCTGCTGCTGTGCCACTGGCCTGTGAAGGTGAGCCAGGTGTGTCCACCACCTCTCTGCTGTCGAACAGGTGAACCACCTCTGCTCCACACTTCTGCGCCAAAGTAACCACCTATGCATTGCATCCCTATACCGTGCACCCCGTGTCCAACAGCGGTCTCACAATCGGACACTGCTGGTGCGGCGGCTGTACAGCCAGAATCGCTCTTTCGTGACAACGTGTGTCGGTGCGCAGGGCCAACGGCGGGGTAAGGAGCCGCGACGTGCCATGAGGTCTCTTGCAACATGTGCGAATGTGCTACTGTACCCCCCCTCCCCCGACCCGCCCCCTCCTCACCCCCTCCCCCACCTCTGGGTGTGGAGTTTCACGAACAAAACTGCAGGGGGTGCGCCACCACCCCCACCCCCCCCAAGCACGTGTCTCAACCTAAACCTCCCCATCACCCCCGCCAGGTCGGGTGGGCCTCTCCCCCGCCCCCCGTGACACACTCACGGCCCCCGCGCTCCCACCCACCCCCCCTCACTGCCTGAGGCACGGTCCACACATCTCTCTGTCCCTCCACCCCACCCCCACACCCCCTCCCCATGACACGGTGAGCCGGGGCGCCGTGCCGGCCCCCCTGTATCCCGTTTCCCTTTTTCTTTTTGTTGTGCGATCCTCGGGGTAGCCACCCCCCATCCCATCCCACATGGCCAGCCCCGGCACCATCAAATCGTCACTCCGCAGCAGCGTATCCAGCCCGAAGCGCGCTGTCGTGCTGATCGCCGCCTCCACCCAGAGCGCCCCTTCCTGCTTCGACCCCTACGCTGAGAAGGACGCCCACCGCATCGCGGCACTCCTCAGCTGTTATGGCTACCACGCGCGCCTCATCAGAGGCCCCGATGCGACCCGCCGCAGCTTCCTCGAGGCGCTGCGTGGCAGCAGCCACGGAGATGCCACCGCTTCCCCCACCGGGGATCACGGCGCCCCCCTCCTGGTAGTCGCCATCGCGCAGGGCCGCACCGACGACACCGGGACGCCCTGCCTCCTCCTGGAAGACGCGGTCCTCCGCGACCCCACCACGTGGCTCCCCCTCCCCCGCCTAGCCCAGTCCCTCCGCCGGGGCGGGGATCGGAGCGTCTGCTTCGCCATCCCCTTCCCCATGCAGCCGCACGCCCTGCAGGCAGCCCGCGCCGCAGCCCGGCTCACCCCACCGAACCCCCCGCGCGGGGAGCCCTATGGGACACTCCACGTCATCACCGGTTTGGCAGCGCATGCCGTCGCCACGCCTGCCTGGGCCTCCGCGGCGAAGCTTCCCTTCCTCCTGCTGATGTCGCTGCTGCAGGCGGAGGGGTCGGCGCCGCCTTCCCCGGAGTCGAGCCCGTCTCTCTCGCTCTCCGCGGTGGTGGCGGGGCTGGGTGGGGTCTGGCAGGCTCCCGACGCACCCCTCGCGTCAGGCGTGATGCGCGAAAGATTCTCCGGCCGTGCCGACGGGAGGCGCGGGGTTTGGTTCGGAGGAACCGACGGGGGTGGCTCCGGCGATGCAGCAGCCCCCTCCCCTTCGGGGAGCGGCAGCCCCAGCGGGTCTGCCTCGGCCTCCCTCCTGCTGCACTACGCTGTGGCGCTGCCCTCCACCGTGGGTCTATCCCCCGGGCAAGGTGAGGTGGTTGCATCCCTCGCCTCGCAGACAACCCACACGGCACACCTCGCGTCACTCAGGTCGCAGTGCGCCGCACGCCTCCGAGATGCCTCCTCCGCACAGCCCCTGCCCCCTCATGCAAACCGCAGCCAGCACCTCCTCGCAGCGCCGATCGTCGCGGGGAGGCCTGAAAAACCCTTTCACTGGGGGCTTGTCCTGAAGAAGCCCGGCGCCACTACCGTTCTTATCACACTCCTCCGCCACCACGGGCCTTCCTCCAAAGGAGGCCTGGAGCTGATCCGGGTCTGGGAATCCCCCGGGTCTGCCGGGGAGACGATTTGCCTTTGGTTTGCCTCCAAGAGAGGGGTGTTCGACAGCGTGTTGGGCCTCCCGTCGCCGCCTGCCCAGCAGGGTGGGGATGGAGGAGGTGCCGGGGGGTCGCTCCGGAGGGTCTCGGAGGAGAGGTTGGGTGACCCTGCGGATGCGGCCGCCGCGGCGCGGGAGGCGCAGCGGTGGGTTGTCTGCCCCTTCCTGGTCAGGGCTGCGAAGGTTGGGGTTCCGGATGTCTCGACGCTCTACTCCCTGGAGAGGTCGTTTCGCGGGGCGTTTCCCCCGCCTATCCCAAGCGAATCTGGGGAGATCCCCGTCGACCCCATCGCGCTTCTCGCCTCCCGGGCTGACATACCGCCCATCATGCAGAAGAACCCGCCGATAGATCACGTCTCCGAGTCACGCAGTCTAGTAAGATCCTTTGGCAGCTCCCCTCCTGGGAGGTCATCTCCATACTTCGGATCGGACATGCTTCCCCTCGGGAAGACAGCCTCAGCCCTGTCCAATCCCGATGCGTTTGGTGGGAGTGTCAGCGGAGGCATGTCGGTGAGTCCTCTTCCCCGGAGTCCTATCGGGGATGCTTCGAAGCTCGGCTCTGGGTTTCTCATCCACTGCCTGCAGGGGACGGGCTCGGAGAAGCTTGGGCATATGCTGGAGAGTGCGCAGACCGTCTCATCCGATGCGGGGAGTATCGATGCGAACCTCGAGTCTATCCTCAGAGGTGATGACCTGTTCAGCAGCAGCGCCACGGTGGTGCGCGATGTGACGCAGGCGGTGGAGCTCGAGGGGAGGAAGGGCGGGCTGCGGCAGCAGCAGCAGCGGAGGAATCGTATCTCGCTGGACAACACCACCACCACCACGACGGGGGGTGATTCGGATGGCAGCACGGTGGACAGCTCGGAAGGGCATCGCGGCGACTATTCAGGCGACGAGGATGCCAGCGGGGAGGAGGAGGTGAGCGGGAGCGGCAGCAGCGATGACGACGACGAGGATGACAACGACGACAGCCACGGCGCGCGCGCCCTCCAGAACGAGCTGCAGAAGCTGAGAGGGTCCAGCTCCTTCCTCTTCCACTGCGCTTCGTCGGAGAATGTCCTGCAGGGCCTACTCCGGAGGCAATCGGGGGATCTCATTCCAAACGACGGGAAGGGGACCACCACTGGACCCGCAATCCAGGGGCGGGGCTCCCTGGGGAACGCCTCCGCAGCAGAGGGTGGGGACGCTGGAGGTTCCGGGGACGGCCCGTTCACCGCCCGGCTCGCGATGCCTCAGTATGGAGAGAGGAACCCGGGGCTCGAATTCCTGAAGTTTGGGGACAAGATCACGCTGCTCTCCCGGGAGATGGAGGGGCTCCTCTCGATCCGCTGGCACGGGGACGGGTGCGACCCCACCCTGCAGACCAGCTTCGGGCAGAGCCGCACCCCGAAACACTTTGAAAACTGTGTCTTCTCCGTCGAACGCACCTCCGAGGCCACACTCCACCCCGGGGGCGATGCACCACCTGGATCCTCCTCACGCACCCACTCCGCCTCTGGCACTGTGCACGTCGCGTTTGGCAATGCAGTGCGCCTGCGGCATTCCGCTTCTGGGAGATACATCAGCTCCGTGCCTGTCCTGGCCAGCCCCACAGCAACCGAGCAGGACGCAGAGGAGCTCCTCATGGATTACGACGCGGCAGCAGGAGGGTTTGTGTGCTACGGGGTTCGTCTCCTGCGGGACACCGACCTGGCCCCAGCGAATCTGGAAGAGAACTGCCTGACCTTCCGCTTCGCAACTTCGTCGAAGCTGCGGACCGACGGGGAGAGGGTGAGGATCGGCGACGGGTGCCACGTCATCTCGCATGTCGGCAACTGCCTCCTCTCCGTCGGGATGGGGAGGCATATGCCCGCGAGTGGCAGGGCGGCGGAGGCTGCGGAGGCTAGCGCGAAGACCCTGCCATGCACAGCGGATGCCCCCACCCAGAAGAAGCCTGGACCTTCAGTCTATCTCATCCCTATCAAGTCGCACACCGATGCGCAGGGTGCGGAGGGGGCGGAGGGTCGTGGGATGGACACCTTCGCCAACACCAGGTGGGCTGTCGCTCCCTATTTCGTGCGGAAATCGGATGACCCGGAGCTGACCCCGCCCGCCCCGGCTGCGGCGGCGCACCAGGGGGAGCAGCAGAAGGCGCAGGGTCTGGACGGGGTCCCCGCGTTTCAATCCCACGAGAGGCAGCGGTATCTCGAGACGGGGAGGCCCGTGCTTCTGTTCCATAGGGAGCTGGAGGGGTTTCTGACGGCGCGGGGGGAGCTGACCCGAGCAGACCGCCCCTGGAAGGACGGGTCCTTTCTGGAGCGTCTCCCGGATAGAGCTGCGGATCAGGTGAACTGGTCGTTCTGGGGGGACGGGGAGCACGGGCAGAGGTTCCAGCTCTACTTCGACACATCCGGGTCAGCCTCGGGGAGGGACTCGGGGAACTGGTACCCCATGCGCGACTTCTCGCACTCCTCCAATGCGATGTGGATGCTGGAGGAGCTCGACCCGAGCCGTGGGGGCTACCTCCAGTGGGTCGCCTTCCGCAAGGCATACCGCATCAAACACATCGCGTCGGGCGGCTACCTCGTTGCGGCAGAGGAAGGGGGTGGGGAGTCCTCACATGCGCAGAAGGGCCACGCCTCCCACCACCACAACCTCGGGCCGCGGAATTCACAGCAGGGCCCTGATCTGGGTGCCCGGAGGGATTCGACGTGTGGCAGTGCGAAGGCGACTCTCTCCATCACGCTCAACCCGGATCGGCTCGACTCCATCGTGCTTCTCCACCCGGTCAACTCGGTGGCGGGAACCGCGGAGGACAAGGGGCTCCACACATCTTCCTACTGCAGGATCCAGTTCGCCCTGTCGCAGCTCTGGCTCCACTTCGCACAGGAGGATGGGGCGGGTGGCGGCGGCGGCGGCGGCAGCGGCACCCCCGCGCGCCGCTCCCCCCCGCCCAACGCCTCTGCGACCGACTCCTCCTCCGGGGAGGACTCCTTCCCCATCGGGTCGCCTCGGCAGCTCGGGGGAGGCGCGGGGGGCAGCTTCGCCAGCGTGACGGACGCGCTGCGGAACAGCCGCTCCTTCGACCGCCCCCCGGGGCCTGGGCGGAACAGCTCCAGCAGGCAGCTGGTGCGGCACAGCTCTGGGGCTGGGAAGTCGTTTCTCAGGCGGAACCACGTCCCCTACAGGCTGAACCGGACTGCGTCGCTGAGAGACCTGGCCCTCTCAGGCAGCGGAGAGGCTCTGATGCGGCAGAGCAGCGATCATGACCTCCGCCGCAGAGGCTCCGGCGGGGGGCGGCCCGGGCGGCAGGGCGGGGGTGCTGCTGACGCCGACGCTGCGAAGGGGGGGAGCGGGGGTGGCGGGCAGCAGGGTGGCGGGGCTGCGGTGAAGACGCAGTGGGAGCCGCGGCTGTGCGCCACGCCGCAGTATGAAGGCGTGTTTGCGATTCGGTTTGCGGCGTCGGATGAGTATGAGAGTTTGCTGACCCTCGCGGCGTTGAAGAGGGGGTTGAAGGATTCCGTTGCATATTGGCTGGCTACCCTGCAGGCCCGCGCGCACACCGAGGAGGAGGCGAATGAGCAGTCGAAGAAGCTTCTGGAGCAGAAGGCAAAGGCGGTGCCGAACTCCGAGCATATCCAGTCCATCCACGACTATGTCTCGGGGACGAGCCACGATGCAAACCTCGACAACGTGATGGAGACGGTGAAGCTGTTTGTCAAATTCTGCTTCCACGACGGCGGGTCCCGCCCCTCCTCGCAGGCGCCCAACTCTGCGAGGCAGGCGCGGGAAGCCGCAGCGCAGCACAGCCCCCGTACCCCGGGATCCCCGCGGAAATTCGAGGGGGACGACGCAAACAAACAGGGCTTCGACCCCTACGGCAACCACGGGAGCGTGAAGCTCGAGAGGCAGACAATGCTCTTCTCCCAGGAGGTGCACATGCTGATCCTGAAGGTGGTGCAGGTCCCCCTGGCCTACCGCGAGGTCATCCAGCAGCGCCTGCAGTTGCAGACCCAGCAGGGCGTGCAGATCCGGGAGGCAAAGTACGCCGTCTCCTCAGGGGGGTCGCAGAGCGCCTCGCCTGCCTCGTCGCCCAGCTCCTCCCGCAGGCAGTCGCCCCCCGGGAAGACGCTTCTCAACCAGTCGACGCTGCAGCAGCTCAGCCCTTTGGAGATGTTTGAGGAGAAGTATGCCCCGATATTCCGGCTCTGCTTCCACCTGCTGAAGCAGATGGTGCGGAAGTCGCAGCTCCTCTCGGGCTATCTGGAGCCCTTTATCCCCTTCATCGAGTCGATGCTGGAGCATAACTACCACGCGAATAAGACCCTCTGCGAGGTGTATTCCGGAAACACACGCCTCCTCCAGACCCTCACAAAGGAGCAGCTGAAAAGCTATGTCTTCCCGACACCCCACCTCGAGATTCTCTCAGCATCCTGCGTGACGGAGGATCCTAACACATCCGAGCTGATTGGAATCCCAAGGAATCAGGAGATCATCCTCGGTATTCTGGAGAGGAGCGACGTCGGCATCATATTCCCGACCCGGGGTCACAAAGGGGCTATATGGGTCCAGCCGCTCCTCGGGTGGAAGCACAGCGTGGCCCGCGATGGGAAGGCGCCCCTCCTCCTCGCCCAGGCGATGAACGACGCCTATGAAGAGATCCCCATGGCTGAGACGGACAAGGTCCCCTCCCCGCAGCACCGGCAGCCCCACCACCACAGGACTGCCTCGGGTGATGCCGGGTCGCTCTTCCCCCGGATCGTGCCGCATAATGCGCTCCGGAGGGACTCGCTCCCTTCACTCTGCTCCGGGGATCTCCTCGAGGTGACTGCGAAGGTGGATATAGCGCACGGCTCCTCTGCGGTGTTGCCGCAGGAGGGTGAGATGTGGTCCTCCGATAACGACGAGAATGAGCCAGCGTATTACGCCCTCCCGCTGGTTCCGCCTTCGCGGGGGAACAGCGCTGCGGGGTCTGTCGGGGTTTTTAAAAAGCTGCGGAAGAGGTCGAGCTTCACCGGGCTCTCCTCCCGCTCCACCGGGGACAAATCCCTCGAATCCTTCGAAGACGACGACGACGACGAGCCCTACCTCGACGAGGACATCAACTTCACCCCTGGAGCCTCCCGCCCCCCAGGGGCGTTCCCCCCCCCTCCCGCCAGGCAGCAGCGGCGGGGGCTGGCGCGAACCCTCGGTAGGCAAGACTCCCGACAGTCGATCGGATCAGAGGCGAGCAGCACATTTTTCACCCATGGGATGACCCCGTCTGGCAGAGGCGGGGCGGCGAGCGCCAAGAAGCCCAACCTGCTGGGGTGGGAGGGGTCGCAGGGGTCGCTGGGGAGGCCGCCCAATGGGGCGCATTCCAAGTCAAACCAGATGAAGAAGGATCGCGGCTGGGTCACTATATATGATTTTGTACACCTCTACTCTGATGTGGAGCCGGAGATTATTGCGCATTTTGTCGCGACGCTCACCCTGCTGGGGAACCTCTGCGTGGGGGCGGACTACGACATGCGGAAGAGGGTTTCGAAAAACGCGCCTTTCAAGGAGGCACTCATCGGGCTCCGGATGGACTTCACCTCGGCGCACTGCGACTCCATCAGGACAGCCTATGCGCGCATTGCAAAATACCTCTACGTCAGCTGCGGGGTTATCAACGTCAACACATTTGTCGAGCACCCTGCGGAAAACAGCACCAGCCTCACCTCAGCCTCCCGCCGCGATTCCACCACCCCATTCGAGGGAGGGCTTGGAGTGCCTGCCGCCAGTGGGGCTGTGCAGTACACGAGGCTCTCCTCCTGCATGTCGACCCTCAGCTCTGCCCTCCGTGTCGACCTGCCGCACCCCGGAGGAAGCGATTCCGAGGGGGTGGGTGGAGGATCGATGCAGAGGCACCGGCAGGCCTCCGTGCTGCTGGTTAGGGATATAAACAGGTCGGGCAGGCAGAAGGAGGTGTTGCTGAAGGGGGTGATTCTCCATTTCCTCTCCTCCAACACGCAGCTCATCACGGAGTGTTTGCGGCGGAATGAGCTGATTGTGAGCGTGCTGAAGCTGATGCGCGGGATGCTCCTCGCAAGCCACAAGCAGAACCACCGACTCCTCCACACCCGAGAGCACAAAGAGCTGATCAATGTCGTCGTCTCCATCCTCGACCCTTCAACCGATGTGTTGGGTATGCTGTCCGCGGCAAACCCGCCATATTCCTCCATGCCAGAAAGGGCTGCTGCCACGACTCCCGCGACAGCACCGGGGCTTCTCCGGAGGACGCATCGTTCAAACTCTGCGTTTCGGGGGTTGCTCAGCTCCACCCACACGTCAGGCATGGCGGCAACCGCGAAACAGTCGTTCTCTCTGGGGAGGAAGAGGCGCGGCAGCGTGACGGGCGCCGCAGGGCAGTCGATCTTCACCGCGAGCGACCTGACGCAGATGGTAGTGGAGACAAAGGTGGAGGCGTGCAAGGTTCTGATGACCCTCATGGAGATAGACAGGGAGAGGTTCCTCCACGCGATGTCCTCCGTTGCCCGCGAGGTCTCCCGGAAGAGGGAGTCCCGCCAGTCCATTGGTCTGGGCTCCCCCGCACCGGAGGACTCGCTGCGGTTCTCCCAGATCGACCTGAGCTTTGGGGCTGGCGTCTCCTTCGCCTCCCAATCCGCCGCCAGCGTCCTCACCGACACTGCGGCCGACCTCCACACCTCGCAGAACATCGACCTTCAAGCCTCTGGTGCTGACCTCTCGGTGAACGGGCATGTCGCCGGGTCCCCCAGGCAGGGTGGGTCACGCGCTGCCCAGTCACACCGCCCTTCCCACCCCACACTCTTCTGCGGCGGAAGCGATGAGCCGAATCAGGTCCCACCAGAAATGCTCCTCCAACGGATCCTCCTCGATGTAACGCTGTATGAAGACAACACAGTTCTCTATTCCACCGCTGTCGAGGCGCTGTTCCGGCTGATGGAGGAGGCGGATGCGAGCAGCGAGGAGGGTTTTGAGGCGGGGAAGAAAACCCCACGCGGCGTCGGCGGGTCGGCAGGGCGTGGGAGCGGCGGCGGGGGCACCGGGGTGGATCTGGCGCACCTCACGGATGCCGCGATTGAAAAGATGGCGGATTTTGTCTCCGACCACCTCATCCTCAAACCCATCGGGCCGAAGGCAGATAAATACGTCTATCTCAAAAGCCTCCTCCGGCACCTCAGGTCGTCCCCCGAGGGGGATGACCTGGGGGTTGCCATCCTCCGGACCTTCACAAAGGTGCTGAAGGGCTCCACCTGCTCTGCAACGGAGAGGACGCGGAAGGCGAGCCAGAGCCTTCTGAACTCCCTGGGCTTGACGACACTGATACCTCCGATGTTGGAGTCGCACCACCCCTCCGTTGTCCGGAGCGCGTTGGAGTGTGGTGTTGCCCTGCTGGACGGAGGGAACCGGAGGGTGCAGCTGACGCTCTACTCACACTTCCTCAAAAGGCAGGAGGAGACGCTCTTCAAATCCCTCGCCGACAGGATCCGGAACTGCATCCTGCTGATCGAGACTGTGGAGTCCGACCCCTACCTGATGGACTACTCTGAGTATGTCGAGACGCGGAGAGGGGATGACGCTCTGCCGCACCAGCCCCTCGGCGCCGCGGCGTCTCAGATGGATCTCGACGGGACGCTGAGCAACACCTTCAATGGGACATTCACGAAGCTCTCCCCGTCGTTCCCCGCGGAGGTGAAGGTGGCCCTCTCGATGCCCCCGGCAGCAAAGTCCGCACTCAACACCAAGGCGTGGAGGGGCGGGATTGGGGCCGGGGCCTCCGAATCCAGCGCCACGCTTCCGGCGTTCGAGCCGGTTTCGACTCAGCCTCTAGAGGAGCATCTCCCGAGCAAGTCTGACGCCCTGCCGTCGAAAGGCCGCCCCCAGGCGCCTGGGTCGCCCGCGCCGCTGGATGCCGGGGTGCTGCAGGCGGAGGGGGCTGGGCCTGCCGCACCTCCGCGCCGCAGCAACCGCGGCAGCCCCGCGGCGGACGCTCCAAAGGGGAAGCGGTCTGTCTTCGAAGGGAAGGCGCCTCCCGACCACCAGGGGCTGCGCACCAGCCTCAGCCAGAAGAGGGAGAAGAGGGCCGGCGCGCCGCAGCACCTCAGCCCGAAGCCTCCATCCGGGAGGAACACGCGTCTCGCCAGGTTCGCCTCGCCGCTGAAGCCTCCGACCGATTCGACTGATTCGCAGGGTTCTTCCACAGGGGAGGAGCGGGAGGATGAGCAGCAGCAGCAGCAGCGGGAAGCCGTGGCTGCGTCGACGTCTGGGAAGGGGAGCCTCAGCGGGTTTCTCGACTCCCTCACCTCGTCCCCCCGCGGGGCGGAGAAGGGGGGCAGCGGGAAGCGGTTTTTCGGATTCCTCGTCGACGCGAAGGATGTGTCAAGCGAGCACGACTCCTCCGAGGCTGCGGGGAGCCCTGCGGGACCCGCCGCATCCCCCAGGCAGCGGCAGGGGCGCGACGGGAGTGATGGGGACGGGGGCCCATCCCCCTCCGGGGCCAACCGGGATTTTGACGACCTCGACACCGACTCGGAGGAGAGCGACGCCCTCGGGCAGTATGCAGACAGCAGGGCCCTCCAGTGGTACCGCGGGACGCATCTCTTCCACGCCGAGGCTGTGATGCGCTACCTGCAGCTGCTCTGCATAGGGACATGCGCAGAGATGCAGCACTATCTGAGAGAGCAGCACGACAATGTGAATTCCTTCAACCTCGTCTCAGAGAGTTTACGCCTTCTGGAGCAGATCCTCCAGGTGGAGATAATCGATGGGTTCATCGGGGGGACGGTGCTGCAGTGCTTCAACACCCTCTCCGAGTTCTGCCACGGCCCGATCCCCGAGAACCAGTTCAGCCTGGTGGAGAACGGGATGTGCCTCGCGGTCAACGCGGTTTTCCTCAACGCGCAGCAGGGGGGGGTCGACCTTGCCCTCCTCCAAAGGCAGAAGCCAGAGCTGATCGAGCAGATCCGATCCGCAGCGATATCCGCGATGCTGGCTCTACTCGAGGGTGTCACCGGCAAGGCCCTCCCGTCAATCATGCTCGGTGTCGAGGGTCTCGACTTAGAGGCCCTCCGCGACACCCTGGACAACGTATGGCAGGTGAAGGAGGATGAAGATGTCCCCACAGAAGGCGCCCCTGTGAACAGCTCTGGGAAAGCCGACTACGCCCTGGAGTTGGGTTTCAACATCTTCATTCTCCTGAGGACACTGGAGGGGTACTATCCTTTGGAGCTGCGCGGGCTGCTCGACTCTCTGATGTCGACGGCATGCGGGCGGTATTTCTATGAGAGGACGGGGAGGATTGAGATCAGCAGAGGGGCACGCCTGGAGAGGGTTTACTTTCGGATCCCAGAGGTGTGCATCGCGCAGGGCCTCTCAGAGAGGAGCAAATACGACATCCTCTGGACGGTGAGGCGCAACACCGACACGGAGAGGGTGACTGACTTCATCGAGAAGGGCGACCTGCTGATCTACGAGATTGACTACAACAACAGGTGGTTTTCAGACCATGTGGCGAGCCGGATACAGACCTCTGCGGATCCCGGGGATTCGGGTGACGGGGCGTCACCCCCCTGGGGTGTGATTGCTGCCTTCCATGAGGCGTGCGCCTTCTGGTCCGACCCGGATGCGGTGTCCCGCCGGAGGTACCGCAAGATGTGCCGCAGATACGGCCCTGCCATGGAGATGTACACCGTGGCGGTTGCCGTGGTGACGAACCTCCTGGTGCTGATGAACGACGCATTCATGCACCCCGGCGAGGGGGAGGGCTCCGAGCAGGAGGGGATGGTGACGGAGGCGCTGCTGTCGGCAGCCCTCTCTGTGCTTTCGGTGGCGCAGTTCGTCCTGCTGTTCGTTGCGTGCAGCAGCTTCGTCGTGACGGAGGCGCCCACCATCGCCTACCGCAGGTTCCGCGCGAGGGAGCGGGAGAAGCTACTGCAGCTGCAGACCACAGGGGTCTACGGCGTGACGCAGTCAGGGCACCCCTCCCTCGCCCTCCATCCCACAGGCCAGGAGTACAGCCACACTGCTGCGGACGCCGTGCGGGGGGGTGGGCCTACCTCGCCTGCTGGTGCCTCCGCGACGCGCTCGCTCGCCACGGAGGAGGAGGCGACAGATTTCGACGACGGGAGCAGCGCTATGTCCAGCTCCGCCTTCTCCCCGCAGTCGATGTCATCCAGTGCCGCAGTGGGGCTAGCTGGGATGGGCCTGCTGGCGGGGCGCCGCCGCACGACGTTTGGAGCGAAGCGATCTGCGGCGCATCTGACGTCTCGGCTTGGCGAGCCGCGGCCCCCACAGGCAGCTGTCGACTCCAGCGACGACGAGTCGCCGAGGAATGCGATCCGCACTGCGGGGCACGGCGGCAGGTCCCGCGGCGATGCGGAGGCGTCATCCAGCGATGATTCGCACATCGCCACGCCGGTGCACATCCAATCGCACACGCTGTACAGCTCGCGCGAGGCGTTTCCCGTTGCGCTCGACAGTGTGGTGCTGCCGACGCGCCCCTCCCGGTGGGCCCGCGTGGCTGCGGTATTCACCGCCCTGAGGGCTGCAGTGGTGTGGATGTGCAGCGTCGTGTGGGCCCTGCTCCGCCTGCTGTGGCGCCTGGTGGCGCACCCCCGCAGCGTGGCTTCCGACTGCCTCCGGTTCTGCGGGGCGCTGCGCGGCAGGCTCGCCGCCCTCTCCGAGTTCACCAAAGGGGCGGAGGACCCGGCTTCAAGCCACTCCGCCGCAGTGGCGCAGGCCTGCCTCAGCACGTTCAGCTTCCACTACTTCGTGGTGATGCTGGTGTTCGCGGTGCTGGGCATCGTGGGGCACCCCCTCTTCCTCTCGGTGCATCTGATGAGCATCGCCCGGTCCTCCCACGTGCTGCACAACGTCATCCGCGCGGTGACGCAGAACGGGCGTGCCCTGCTGCTGACCTGCGTGCTGGGTGTGGTGGTTGTCTACCTCTTCAGCGTTGCGGCGTACATCCTCTTCCAAGACATGATTGTGACGAACAACGGGGAACGTGTGTGCGGGACCCTCCTGAGGTGCTTTGCCTACGCCCTCACCCACGGCGTGCGTAGCGATGGGGGCCTAGGGGATCACATGCTCGACCCGAGCCCCTCGTCCTCATCCTACACATATCAGATGGCGTTTGAGCTGCTGTTCTTCGTGCTGGTGATCGTCATCCTCCTTAACATCATCTTTGGTATCATCATCGACACCTTTGCGGAGCTCAGGGCGCGGAGGCAGGCGATCGAGGAGGACATCCGCAACAAGTGCTTCATCTGTGGGTTGAGCGCATCTGAGTTTGACAGGTATGCCGGAGAGCCTTCCTTGTGGTGGGGGATGTGCAGGGGTGGCGTTGTTTGTGAAGGGTTCTTTTGCTCAGAAGAGCAGGAAAATTTCTGGTTTGACACGTTGTGGGGGGGGTTTTTTTTGAGTGGGGTTTGTTTCGGGCATTCCATCCCCAGCCGCAGCGCGCTGCCCCCCCGCCCCGTCTTCCACGTTGCACCACTTCACACAGATATGCCGATGGGTTTAAGCATCACATCCGGCAGGACCACAACATGTGGCTGTACATCTTCTTCATCCACCACCTGCGGCTGAAAGAGGGTTCCCGTCTGACAGGGCAGGAGCTGTTTGTGACGAACCAGCTCTACGCAATGGACTTCTCCTTCTTCCCGCTGAGCCAGGCGCTGGCGCTGGAGCGCAAGGAGGCAAAGGAGGCCGACGCGGTGGACCAGTCGCAGAACAAAGACCTCATGCGCATGATATCCGATATTGACGGAAGGGTATGTACACCCCCTCCCCCTCCCCTCCCTCCTTTGTTACCCCGTGCATCTTTCCTGTGTCTATGCTTGGTGTGGGGCATGCCAAAATTGAGTCGGTTGACTCAGAACTGCAGAAAAACCGAACCCTCCGCGTGTGCCTCACAAAACGTGGCTGTAAAGTGCAACCCCCGTTCTGACACACATAGTGTTGCCACAGAGCAAACATGCCGCCCCACTTTTGAGGCGTGCTTTGTATGCTTTGTATGATTTGTAATGTATCTTGATGGCTGCATCCCACACCGCATCTCCACCACCTCCACCCCCTTGACAGATCTCCGAGGATATGGCGGTGACGATGAAGGAGACTTCAGAGATCCGCAACCAGCTGTCAGACCTGTCCCGCATCGTGAAGGGGATCTCCCGGTCGACACGGGGTATCCGGTCACCCCGGGCCAGGTCGAACCACCAGAATGTGCCGGGCGTCGCCTCCTTTGTGCTCGGATCGGGGAGAATGTGAGATGCTGTCACAGACACGCCCTCCCTCCCTCGAGGCTTCTTCGAGATGGTGCTCGGGTCGGCTGCACGCACTCAGGAGAGGGGCTGTGGTGCGGCTGTTCGCTGTTGGGCGGCCGAGAGAACTGCTTTTAGGAGGTCTGGCCCCTGAAAAGTCGGGGGTCCACCTACCATGAATCTGCCCCGTTAACGGGTAACCGGTATTACCGGGTATTACCGGAAACCCGGTAATCGGCCCCCATTACCGGGTATTACCGGGTCAAAAACGGGTATTACCGGGTAAAATCGGGGGTATTACCGGGTCCGGTAATACCCGTTTTCGTATTACCGGGGATTTTCAGTGGGGATTTCCTTGGGGTAGGGCTGCTTCACGGGGACGTCACAGTGAACCAATACACCCTGTTGACTGATTTTTTGGCAGCGCTCATGCTGGTGTGTCTGACGGCCCCAGAGAAAGATGTGCCTTCCCCCCAAAACACCCCCCACTCCCCAGGCCAACCACAGGACACAGGGCCGGTTGCAGCACGTCGCATGATTTCGGATGAACACCCCCCCCCCCCCCCTACCCCACCAGTACCTGCTTGTTCTTGATGTCACTTCCCCAAGCGCTTTGTCATATTTGACCCCCCCACCACCACCACCACCAGTACCTTCGCTTTCGACAAGAATGTCCCCCCCCCCCTCCGCGCACACACACACACACGTTCATATTTTATGTTTAGTGGAGGTCGCACCGAGCGAACTCTGATGCCTGCCTTCTCTGTCACACAAAGTGGGTTTGCTGACATTTTATGACCCCCCTCCAAGCTGCCACTCGAGGAAATATTTGGAGCAATATTTTAGCGTGGGGGCGAAACCAGACTTGACTGGTAGTGAGTGAAGACCCACCCACGCTCGGGGCCATAAACAAAAAGGAAAAAAGATATCTCACCCCCACCCACTCCCATTCTACCCCGTGATTAAACCAGATCGAGATCAATCACATCCGTCATCAGGTTTTCGCCAGAGGAAGCAAGGTTGCCCTCATCTCCGTCGTCGTCGTCGCTGCCTTCGTCATCGTCGTCGTCGTTCCCACATCCAGTGTGGGTTGGCAGAACGCCTTCCAGTGCGAGGCGAGCCCGCTGAAGACGCAGTGCTTCCTTCCGCTCCTGGTCCGCAAAGCGCCCTTCAATGTCACCGTTGGCACGGGTGAACAGGCGCTTGCAGAAAGTTTTCGGGGCAGTGCCCGCAGCAGTCAGCATACTCGACGCCACCGAGTAAATGCTGTCGACACCAGTCACTGAGGCAGGCATGGTTAGCAGGCAGGTGACAACCTGGGCGAGGTCTCCCAACTCTGAGGTGAGGTGGAAGTGCCAGAACGCTGATGCGGTAGGGAATTGGCAGAGGACGTCGAAGTCGAGCTGCTTGTATGTCGTCAGTTGTTGGAGCACGGGGTCCGTGAACAGCGCCGGAAACAACTCCTGCCACTTGGAGTCCGACGCTGCCATCACAGCCTCATCAACTGTCTCCGTTGCCACCGACTCAGGGTCGAAAATGGCAAGGTGCTCGAAAAGGTCTCGAGACTTGTAAGAGCTCCAGATCTGTTGGAGAAGCACCTTCTCTTCCGGGCCAGCGGCCCGGATTGCCTTCCTCACACGCAGATGAACTGCGTGTGCCTCGTTCATCCCCTTTGGCGGGTTTGATACCCACAGGAAGAACTCGCGCAGCGGCGCGAATCTCTCCTCCATGGCCCCCATCTCATCAAATGCCTTCGTGCGCTTTTCATCATTGCACAGGAGCACCGAAAGCTGCCGCAGTGATGCTGGTTTGTATGAGCGCGCCATCTCTGACTGGAGGAATGCGAGGAGGGTCTCGCGCCTACGGTATATGTGTGCGTTCACCTCAAACAACGCACACCACCGCGTCTGTGACGTCGTCTGCGGTGCCTCAGTCTTTTCCTCATCCACTTGTACGCTCCCTGTCTGTTCGTGGACCTCGCTCTTCGACCTCTCGGTGGCCACCCACTCCTTCCCCGCTACCAAAGGGTCTTCTGCGTCGGGGAAGTGCTTTGCGAGGCTTTCAACATCTGCACGCCCCGTCTCCACAAACTTCACAAGCAGCTCAATCTTGCTGAGCTTGTTGCACAGGCCCCGCAGCTCCTTCTGCGCATCCTTCTTGAAGTCAATCTGAAACTTGCGCCATCTGCGCCTCCGGGCGTTGACCCCGGCGAACATACACGAGAACAGGCTGCACACCTCGCAGTCCGCCGGGTAGCGCTCCTTGTAGAACCGCTTCGCCTCAGTCGCCAGGTGGTGGCCAAAGCACCAGACGACCGCCCTCTTCGCTTCCATCTGCGCGCAATAAGCTTGATTGACAGAGTAGCGGTCCAGCACGTAGAAGGCGACTTTTATCTGTAATTTTGCCACGACTTCATCCATCAGCTCCGACAGCCTCTGTGTGGTGTAACTGTCCCCGCTTGGCAGGGATCTGACGTCCGTTACAACTGTACCCTCCGGCAGATACGCGATCACAACCATGGTGGGCACATGCAGTTTCTTCAGCACCCCCCCGTCCACACCAAGCCCAACGAGGCCGGAATCCAGCCTCGCACGGAGAAGTGTCTCCATGTGGTGGCAGTGTGCATCCCGCCTCTGGTTGATACTGCGTGTGGATGATGCAACGCCCAGGTCGAAGTGCTTCGAGAGTGTCATGTCCAACAGCACCCTCTGGCTTGTCGTGAAGTCGCCGATCGTGCACACGTAGTCCAGGTCAGCCTGCGCTTCAAACTTGGAGGTCGCAGTGGGGCGGCTTTTGGCGGCAGGTGTGGCGGTGGCAGCAGGTGGGGGATGAGGCTTCTCCGCAAGCTCCGTCGCCCTTCTTTTGTGCGACTCACTTTTCTTCACATGGTTTCTGGCCGTCGAACTTTCCACGTGATCCAGGACCACCTTGCACGCCTCGCAGAACAGCACTGTATCGGCTTCCCTGAATCCTTCTTTCAGCTTTGTGTCTCGGTGCACTTTCTCCAACGCGCCGACCTTCTTCACCTCCAAGCAACCGACATCGAAGCCGTCCTTTGCTGCGGCCTCCTTGAGCTTTGTCAGACGCACCGCAGGCGTGACCAATCCGGTCTTTGTCGAACGGGCCTCCGCAAGCTTCTTCTGGATTTCCTTTGGTTTCGTTGGTGTGTCTGCATTAGCTGGCGTGTCTGTCTCGTCATCCTTTTTGTGGTTTCCCTTTTTTGGAGCGGCTTTCTGGGCAGCTTTCGAAGCGGGTTTAGTCGTTGATTTTTTTGCCGACTTCTTCGCTGACTTGGCGACGGGCTTGTCCGACTCACTGTCCCCGCTCTCGCTCTCGCTCCTATCGGCACCGTGTTTCCGCTTGAAGGTCTTCGCGAGCTGCTGGGATTGTGAGACCTGCTTCGCTCTCCCCATCGTGCTGTGAAGCCGAAAGGCTTCTCCTATCGGGTAGATGTTGTGGTCTGGGCGAAACTGGCTGAATTGCGGCATCGTTGGGCTTGGTATAAATATCGATGAGGCGGATGGGGGGGGGGGGGGGGGGCTGCATGTACACCATGGCTACCATGGTTGCGTCCTTGCCGGAGGGAACAGTTGCGACGGACGTCGAGGCCTGCTCAGCGGGGTTATAGCTCACAACACGCAGAGGCTGTTGGAGATGCTGGCACGTCGAAGGTAGGATTTTACGTACTGGACAGATTTTGTGACACGTGCATTTCCCCACTCTAAATAGCGCTGCTGCCTGGCTCCACCTCGCTACCCGCTGGGTTGCGAGGTATGTCGCCTTTTTCGTGCGTGTTTTCGCCCCCACTAAAATATTGCTCGATTTTTTCCCCGAGTGGTCATAAAGTCCAATGTCAGCAAATACACTGCATGTGGGGGGGGGGGGGGGGACATTCTTGTCGAAAGCGAAGGTACTGGTGGTGGTGGTGGTGGGGGGGTCAAATATGACGAAGGGCAAGCGCTGTCAAGAACGAGAAGGTCCAGGTGGGGTCAGGGAGGGGGGGAGGGGTGTTGTTCATCTGAAATGCGTCACACAGTGCTAAGGGGGAGGGGATCAATTCGCAAAATAAAGGGAAATTCCCATGGAAAATCCCCGGTAGCGCTACCGGGCTATAACCGGGTATTACCGGGTATTACCGGGCAAACGGGTATTACCGGACCCGGTAATACCCGTTTTTCGACCCGGTAATACCCGGTAATACCCGGTAGCCGTTAACGGGGCAGATTCATGAGTATAGTAGAAAGAAGGAAGCAATCTGAACCGAATTTGAAGTATGGCATTGTTACTGGTGGTGGTGGTAGTGATGGCCTTCTGCTCTGTGTCAAACTAGTGCAGTTTGCCACACCTGATTTTGTTGAGGGTGCTCACTTTGTCTTCGAGCGAAGGCGCACACACATGCCCCCCCACCCCCCGTCTTGTGTATATTTGGTTTGGCCCCAAAAAAAGTGGCGTCGTTTGCCCTCCCGATTCAGCGAATCCTTTTAATCGTGCTGGGTTGCGCTGTTCCTTCAATTGTGTTCAGGTCACATCACCGCGCCAGGGGGTGGCTAGAGCTTATACGGCAGGGAGGTGGCACACAACCATACACCATCATGAGGGGGTGGCTCCTGTATTCCTAAGAATAGCGCGTTAGACTTTCACGGACTCTGTCCCTGTTATTGCGGCCTTCAACAAAAAAACCCGGGCCGTCGTTTGCCTCACAATGTGTTCTCTCCGGTAAGCCAGGCATGCTGGCCTTTCTCAGTTCAGTCGGATGCCCCCCCCCGCCCTGCCCCGTGCGGCTCATACTGTTTGCGTGCGGCTGGCGTCGTCCCAAGCTTCCCTCGTTCGTCTCCACGACAGAGGGGGTGAATGCTGTCTCTCACTTCCAACACATCACACTTACCACCACCCTTGCCAGGCCGGCTACTGCCTGAGGATGCCGGGATCATGGCGGTCTGAGCCTGCGATGCCACCGCCACCGACAGTGACGAGCATGAAAGTGACGTCGACTGTTGTGCGCAACACCTGCATCCACGGGCTGCCTGCGAAGATGTGCGGCCCGTGCATGGGGGCGTCGCCCGTGGCAAACTCCTACGTGGAGGGGCCGCCGCATGCCGCCAACAGTGCCGATATGGTGGCGAGCCGTATCCAGCGCCAGCTGGAGTCGGGCGCGTCGGACGGGCTGCCGCCCTCGGAGGTGCAGCGCAGGGCGGAGAAGGCGCTCCGCGAGCTCGCGCCCCAGCCTGCCCGCGGGTACGAGCAGGAGCAGCGGCAGCAGTTCCGCCCAGAGATCTCTGACTCCGAGTCGGAGAGTAGCTCGGAACCCCCGCAGCCACCCCCGCAGCCGAAGCGCTACTGGGTGGCGCCTGTGCCGCCACCCGCACCGCCGCGCCCCCCAGTGTATGTCCCGGTGTCTGTGCCGCAGCCGCGTGCGATGAAGACCCCGAGTGAGCGCAGCCTGCGCGACGCATCGGTGCAGGTCATCCAGTGCGAGCATGCTGGTGTGCAGACATCCGAGGCCCCCACGCCGTCCCCAGCGCCGGCGGTGGCGCCGCCGCCTCCGACCCCACCACAGGTGTACTCGCCTGTGCCCACACCCTCAGAGAGTGTTGTTGTGACGCCGCAGCAGCCCCCGCCGCCGCCACCGCCGCAGCCATCCACACCTGTGGCGATGGTGCACCCGGAGAGGTCGGTGTTCCAGTCGCGGTCGCAGCCGGAGCCCCAGCATGTGCCGATCTCGCTGCCGCCCTCGCCCTACGTGGCGCAGACCCCCAAGAAGTGCGGGCATGCCGAGCGCGTGGCGAAGCGCCGTGCAGAGGCTGAGCGGGCGGAGCGTGAGGCTGCAGCGCAGCGTGCATCAGCTGCCGTCGCAGCAGCGGATGAGGCAGAGCGGCAGACAAGGCTGCGTGCTGCCAAGAAGGCGCAGGAGGACCAGGAGGCACTTCTGCAGCAGGCCAGCACGGAGCGCATGCTGGCGGAGCAGGCAGCCGTGTATGCAGTGTCGCAGCGTGAGGTGGCAGAGGCTGTGCTGCAGCAGATGCAGAACCGGCAGTCCGTCCAGGCGAGTGACCTGTCGGATGTTGTTGGCGCCGTGCAGCAGAGCGCGAACCTTGCGCATGTCGAACGTGTGGCTGCCGAAAAGGCTGCCGTGAATGCTGCTGCAAAGCGTGCCGAGCTGGAGAGTGCAGTCGTGCAGGCAGAGGATGCCCGGCAGCATGCTGACCGCAAGATGGCTGAGATGCAGCACAGCCACAGGCTGGCGCTGCACGGCATGGCGCAGGTTGCAGGGGCCACGGAGGCCGACCGGTATGCACATCACCACACAGCGCCGCACCACACCACACCACCAACAGGAAACGGGCGGAGCAGGCGATGCACCAGGCGGGCAACCTCGTCGACGCTGCGCTGAAGCTCCTGAGCTCACAGCAGGCACCCGCCCCGCCCGCTGCTACCCCGGCCCCCACGCCAGCCCCTGCCGCGCCGGCGAGCATCCACACACGCCACGTGTCCCCGAAGCGGAAGAAGGGGACGCCTGCTGCACAGTACCGTGGGGCACCGCCACCTGCACCTGCGGCACCAGCCCCTGCTGCTGCGAGGGCAGCGCCCCCTCCACAGCAGCAGTCTGTGCAGCCGCCTGCACAGATCTCCCAGGCCCCGCCCGCGCCTCCCTCTGCACGTCAGCAGCGCAGCTCTGCTCCCCCGAGCAACATGAACAACGAGGACGACGCTGCCAGCGCCGCGTCGAAGGCGTTCACCGCAGACCTTTCCGAGCAGTCCGACGGGCCGCAGCCTGTGCACGAGGCTGTGGCACACCCGAGTGTGACGACCAGCCTCCCCAGCCTGCACCCCTATGAGAACGACACAGGGAGGGACAGGCAGGCCCTGCAGTACCACGCACCCACCATAGAGACCTACGACCTGCCGAGCCATCAGGGCCACAGTGTCCTGTCAGGCCCGTCCACCTCACTCCCGACGATGATCGACTCCCAGGATGTGTCGTGCGATGCCCTGGACCCACACTGCAACATCCCGATCGCCACACGCGAGGTGACGAAGCCGCTGCTGCCGAAGCAACCTGCGAGTGCTGCCACCGGTGTCAGCGGGCACACAGGCAGGTCTGGGAGGGGTTCGCTGCTCGGCGCGACGTCACCAAAGAACACACCCATGCCGGGCCTGCTGTCATCCGACGTGATTGCGCGGCTGCCGCCCCAGATGCAGCAGCTGGTGCAGCAGGTGCAACTGGCGCTCTGCAGCATCCCCGACGGGCTGCCGCAGGAGGATGGCGCACCGCAGGTGCCGCGGAGCGAGGCATCTGCGCCCGCATCGCAGCAGCTGCAGCTGCAGCCCCAGCACCCTGCATCAGTGCCGCAGTCGCTGCCGCGCAGCGCGCATGGCAGTGCCCCGGGTGACGCCGTGGTGGATGCGCCCAGCCAGGCCAGCCTGAATGCCAACGACCTGCTGGCGGTGGTGTCAGCCGTGGCGACCCTGCAGGACAGCGGCGGCAACGTGCCCCAGCACCGCACGCAGGAGGCGGGCAGGGAGGAGTCGCCGCCGCCCGCCAACATGTGTGGGGACTCGCCGCCGATCAGCCCGTCGGCGGTGGAGATGTCGAGGCAGGCAATCGCGAACCACCAGCAGCAGCACCAGGAGCAGGTATGGCGAGATGGGGCTGGGGGGGGATGGTGCATTGCTGGGTGTCAGAGGTGGCGCCTGCCACCGAGTTCACATAGAGGGGGTGGGGGGGGGGGGTGGTGTGCCGGTCGTGATCCGACGAATATCTGGCCCGTCTCCCCACCCCCACCTCCCCTTCATGTGATGTGCAGACACGTAAACCCCCCCCCCCGCATAATATTAAATACCGTATACGTAAATATTATGGAACGTAAATATTATGGAACGGGCCCATTTTTGCCCGGTCCGTTCCATAATATTTACGTTCCAAAATATTTACAGGGCCAGTTGGGGACTCGGTGGTGAGGATGGCTTGGCTCAGGAATCGCGCGAAAAGTGCACGAGTAGGTCCCGTCAGGGACTCTGTATGCCGTCCGATCACCTGGTCCAAGTCCCCGAGTCGCAGAAAGCCCTGTAAATATTATGGAACGAAAAAAATCTGGAACGCCAACCCACCAGCGTTCCAAAATATTTACGTTCCATAATATTTACGTTCCATAATATTTACGTTCCAAAATATTTACGTATACGGTATAGAATATTTAATATTATGCGTATATTTAATATTATGAGTTATATTTAATATTATGAGTTTTGGGGGCCTATATTTAATATTATGAGTTCTGGGCGTTTTGCTATCAGGACTCACTTGCAAAAAACCGCTGGCGAACAACGGGTGCTGAAAATAGGATTTTTTCAGTCACCTACGTCATGTACAGACACTGTGCGTCCCCGGAGATGACCTCTTTTGGCCTACTAGCCGAAAAAAACGGCCAAAAAACGCCCAAAAACGCCCTATTTAATATTACGAGTTATTTAATATTATGCGTTATATTTAATATTATGCGTCATATTTAATATTATGCGCTATTTAATATTACGCGTTATTTACTGGGGGGGGGGCAAATACAAGCATACATGCTAATACAAGCATACATGCGAATACAAGCATATTTTGAAAATCCGGATTTATATAAAATTCTCAGGCTAATAGAAGCATATATGCTTCTATTAGCCTGGTAGAAAATATTGGGTATTTTTGGGGTTTTTGGGGGGTTTCCACCACAAAATTTCAATTTTTTCTACCAGGCTAATACAAGCATATATGCTTGTATTAGCCTGGTCAACAAAAATTGGGTTTTTAGTATGCTTGTATTCGCAGTATAGCCATTTATAATTTTTCCAGAAAGCCCCGCATTATGCGAGCTGGCACGCTTAATACAAGCATATATGCTTGTATTTGCCCCCCCCCAGTAACATTATACAGGCATGGTTTGACAGAATTCTGACAGAAAAATGCCCAGAATTTCCAGATTTTTAAAATCTGCAGAATCTGGGGGCCCTCGCTACCAGTCACGGCTCGTCACAGCTCGTCAGCCAGTGAGGGGAAGTGGGCCGTGGCTCACTTTTTCTCACTCAGTCACACTTGGTAGCGAAGGCCCCCTCTGAGAAATTCTGTAGAATTCTGCAGATTCTGAGAATTCTGACAGAATTCTGACAGATTCTGTCAGATTCTGGGGAATTCTGAGAATTCTGGGAGAATTCTGAGAATTCTGCCAGTGGCTTGTGGCCAACTAGCAGCAGCCTGGTATGACAGGGTGGTCATACACAGGCTATGTACAGGGCCGGCCTCGTCCTGGACCAGTCGTAGGCTTATGCTACTGTTGGTTCTCAGGACTGGCCACCACTGCGCGGGTCAAATTTTTGGAAAGGGGGCCTTGACCAAAGGCAAACAGTTTTTGAGTTCTTGCACCACTTCATCTCGGGACTACTCTGATTGGATTCCTCGGATTCGTCGACACACTGTTTCAGAACTGTGCACTTCTCCATCCACACCGGCATCGGGTCACCCGCTGAATGCCGTGAGGGCCGAAGCCCAGGGTCAGATTTCGGTACAAGGCGATTAACAGGTCGTTGAGAGGTTCGCAAGTTTAAATGTACCTACAAAAGCTTCATGTACCCGTGATAGGGATTTAGTCATTGCTATAGGTGAAGATCAGAGCCCAGGCGGGATGTAAGACAGGGTGTCGCAGATGCAACAATGTCTCCAGAGCCACTTTGTATGCCTTTGTTCGGGATGCCCCTTCACCTGTCGCGCTTAGGTTCCGTCCAAGTTCGCCGATTCCAGTGCTTCAAGAGAGCACACAGTTCCTTCCCAGTAGTCTTCATCCTCGGTTCCGAATCATCGCAGTCCCTCGAATCCATGGTGCAGAACTAAATTCTCGAAAGGTGGTCAATGTTTTGAAAGGGACCCGTGACCAGCGGAAATTGGAATTTTTGACCCAAACCTGCAAGTGTGGGGTAATCAGGCTGGGGAAAAAAACAACAAATCACAACAAATCACACCCGATCGTCAGCTGATTGAGGGTGTGATATGAGGGTTCTATCCAACAAGGATATCAAGGCGGCACTTTCAAAGTCCTGCCAAGGACAGCGCCACGTGGGTGTGTGCTTCTGATATATGTTATGTCATCATGTGAACCCTCCCCAGCGTGTGCCAACATCCCTGACACGCTCACGAAAAGCATGACACGGAGAAAACAGGTGCCGAAACAACCTGCCGAGCACACGGGTGGTGCCACGTTGATCCACGCAGCGATCTCCCATGACAGGAAGCCTTGTCGCCACGGCAGAGTCGCCGCAGACTGTAGGAGAGGTGTCGCCAGTCACCTTGAGGTTGCAGTGTGTCATCAGGCTAAGACCCGTGCCCTCTTCACCTCCCCTGTTAGGTTGCTCCCATATCGTTGCCTGCTTTGGGGCCTGAAGGACATAGGGGTCCAGCAGGCACTTGAGCATCGCAAGGCATGAGTGGCTGTTTCAAACTCCTGGTGCAAGCACCCGTCATGGTCTGGGGAAGCCCTCCCAGGTAGTTTAACGTCTTGCCCAGGACCTGGACACCCGATCACAACAGATCACAACAAATCACAAGGCAAATGTTGTGATTTGTTGTGATTTGTTGTGATTTGTTGTGATTTTTTGCGATTTGTTGCGGCCAGTTGTGATTTGTTGTGACTAGGTGTGACGTGGTGTGATTTGTTGTGACCAGTTGTGACGACTTGTGACCCTTTTGTGATGAGTTGTGATGAGGTGTGATCTGTTGTGATCTGTTGTGATCGCGATCCAAAATTTTAAATTTTTGAAATTTTGGATCGCGATCACAACAGATCACAACAGATCACACCTCATCACAACTCATCACAACTCATCACAAAAGGGTCACAAGTCGTCACAACTGGTCGCAACAAATCACAACTGGCCACAACAAATCGCAACAAATCGCAACAAATCACAACAAATCACAACAAATCGTCAGCTGATTGAGGGTGTGATATGAGGGTTCTATCCAACAAGGATATCAAGGCGGCACTTTCAAAGTCCTGCCAAGGACAGCGCCACGTGGGTGTGTGCTTCTGATATATGTTATGTCATCATGTGAACCCTCCCCAGCGTGTGCCAACATCCCTGACACGCTCACGAAAAGCATGACACGGAGAAAACAGGTGCCGAAACAACCTGCCGAGCACACGGGTGGTGCCACGTTGATCCACGCAGCGATCTCCCATGACAGGAAGCCTTGTCGCCACGGCAGAGTCGCCGCAGACTGTGGGAGAGGTGTCGCCAGTCACCTTGAGGTTGCAGTGTGTCATCAGGCTAAGACCCGTGCCCTCTTCACCTCCCCTGTTAGGTTGCTCCCATATCGTTGCCTGCTTTGGGGCCTGAAGGACATAGGGGTCCAGCAGGCACTTGAGCATCGCAAGGCATGAGTGGCTGTTTCAAACTCCTGGTGCAAGCACCCGTCATGGTCTGGGGAAGCCCTCCCAGGTAGTTTAACGTCTTGCCCAGGACAAGTTTTCGTATTGCAATTTGGGTTAGCGTGCTGGCATCGCAGCCTGGCCCCGAAGGACCATACCGTGAGGAACCGGGCCCGCTATCCTACTCTTGCTCTACGTGACACCACACGGTTTCGCTCTCCTCCTCGTTGCGCTGTAAAGGAGGGGGGACACACACACACTGGAAACCGGAGATTGCGCCTGCTGATACTGAACACAACAAATCACAACAAATCACAACATTTGGCGTTGTGATTTGTTGTGATCGGGTGTGATTCGTTGTGATTTGTTGTTTTTTCCCCCAGCCTGATTACCCCAAAGTGTACTGTTGTTTAACGTTGTCCAAAGCCCCTTGCGGTGTGACAGTATATTCGTTATGTGAATATCTGTCACATGGCTATGGCAACACAGACACAGGCAAGCTGGGGAGGCGTCGCGTCCGTCGAAAAGATCATTTCTGCACAACTACCGGCATCGCAGCTACGGTAGAAGTGACTGACCCTGTTCTTGTAATCTTGACGCTGGAAAATTCCATTCGGAAATACCAAACACATCCACTGAAAGTGGATGGAATGGGCGTCAAGACCGTGATTTTTGGGGGAGTGGACTGCCCTGTATCGTGAACCCGCTGAGGGTACAAAATACAGAACAGGGAGGCACAGGTGCAGCACAACACAGGCAGGCAGGCAGGAAACAATGGGTGCAGGTCAGACAAAATGTTCGGTGTCAATCGGCTTGGTTTGGTTTGTAGGGATGATGCGGAACACACAACCCGCACCCAACCTCCAGATTCAGCCACTGTACCCATTTTCAACCTCCAGCCTGACGTACAAGACGACCAGGCCGTGACGGACACTGTGTTGCCTAAAAGGCGTTGTTCTCACGGAGTATAGACGCAGTTCGTCCTCACACCTCAGCAAGATACTCACCCTAACTCACCTAAAAAGGGTGGGAAACAGCAAGGTTTGGTAAACATCGTTCTTCTCAGCAGGTTGGCACAATTCATCCACACACGTTGTTTCGCTTCCTAACGCATACATTGTCGTACCAGAGGGGGAAGCTCTTCAGTGCAGTCCCTCCGCATGTGTGGATTAACGGCCTCTGTGGTTAAAAATCACACAGTTTGTCTAGACATCGCTTCAAGAATTCCGTACACCATAATCACCGTGACTTCTGTTTAAGTGAGTAGCTGGCTAAGGGGGGTGTCGCTAGTCACCCGTCCCGAAGGACTGCTGCCCTTATCCTTTTTTGGGGGGATTTCCCTCGAAAAATACTACGAGAAACACTTGGCCTCGATGATGTGAGTGTTGCATTCAATGCCATTGAACGTTTAAAAGACAAGGCGTTGTGTGTGCGCCAAACCCGGATGAACAAACCTCACGTGGTTTGGCTGATGAAGCTTGGTGTGAATGTGCGCACAGTCATAACAACAAGGCAAGGTAGATTGTGTTTGTCACCCAAAGCGCTGCCAACTATCTTTTTCACTGTGGGGGTCTCTTCGCTACGGGATGGTCGTCAGTGCACCTCGGTGTATTTGCTGTTGAAATAGTGAAAACTGACGAAGATTGACGAAGAATAACGACCAGCGAAGACCCCCTTGTGACAACCTTCTTGTGTGTGGTTTTGTCCCCCAAAAAGAGAACTCGTCCAGCCAGTGGGTCGTAACAAGCGACACTCACATCTTCCCATTTTGTAAGTTCGGCGTAGCCAACTCAGGAAACTTTTCACTGTGCGGATCCTTGCGAACACTTCACACGCCCGGCAGGCTGGTGGGGTGTTCTGCGTTCGAAGAAGTTCGACTGTCGTTGCACCGTCACACCCCACTCACCCATCCCACCCCGCCACCAGAGATCACACTCCAGAAGATGGGTTGCCCCTTTGCGGTGGTTTGAATGGTGGTGTCGAAAGCGATTCGCGCAAGATACTGAACGACGCACAACACTTTTCACCCAGAAAAGGGGGGATTTGCCCTTCAATGAAAACCTGCCACACAGCCACTTAGGCCTTGCGATGCTCAAGTGCCGGTTGGACCCCTATGTCCTTCAGGCCCCAAAGCAGGCAACGATATGGGATCAACCTCACAGGGGTGAACAACAGGGTGAACAAGGCACGGGTTTTAGTCTGATGACACACTGCAACCTCAAGGTGACTGGCGACACCTCTCCTACAGTCTGCGGCACGCTGCCGTGGCGACAAGGCTTCCTGACATGGGAGATCGCTGCGTGGATCAACGTGGCACCACCCGTGTGCTCGGCAGGTTGTTTCGGCACCTGCTTTCTCCGTGTCATGCTTTTCGTGAGCGTGTCAGGGATGTTGGCACACGCTGGGGAGGGTTTCACATGATGACATAACGTACATCAGAAGCACACACCCACGTGGCGCTGTCCTTGGCAGGACTTTGAAGTGCCGCCTTGATATCCTTGTTGGATAGAACCCTCATATCACACCCTCACTCAGCTGACGAAAACCGACCCTCGGGGCCAGTCTGCGATACCAGCACGCGAACCCAAATTGCAATGCGAAAACCTGAGATTTCTGGCTGATTTGGCCATGTACCCAGGTCCTCAGGAGCTAGATATTCGCGGGCCCATTTTAGGGCAACGAATGGGCTCAAAATTCATAAATTCCTTTGAAAACGGGCCCAAATGACCAAAATAGGCCCCCCCCCCCCCCCCCCCCCCAAAAAAAAAAATTCGAAAAGGTCCCCCCCGCAGAATTTCTCAGAATTTTCCAGATTTCTCAGATTTTCCAGAATTTTCCAGATTTTCTCAGATTTTTCAGATTTTGGCATTCTGGCCCGGATTTTTTGCAGAAATATTTCGATGAGCCATTTTAGGGCTCAAAATGGGCTCAAAATTCAAAAATTCCTTTGAAAATGGGTCCAAATGTCCAAAATAGGCCCACCCCAAAAAAAATTCGAAAAGGTCCCCCCCACAGATTTTCCAGATTTCTGACAGAATTTCTCAGAATTTTCCAGATTTCTCAGATTTTCCAGAATTCTGAGAAATCTGGAAAAATCTGGAAAAATCTGGAAAAATCTGTCCAGAATCTGGCCAGATTTTTTCCAGAATTCTCAGATTTTTCCAGATTTCTCAGAATTTCCAGAATTCTGAAAATTCTGGAAAAATCTGTCCAGAATCTGGACAGATTTTCTCAGATTTTGAAAATTCTGAAAAATCTGAAATCCCCAGAATCTGCCAGAATCTGTGAAATTCTGGCAGAATTCTGTCAAACCATGTACAGGGGGGGGGTTTAGTAGTTTTTTTGCCACCACCACACCACCCCCACCCGCCCCCACACAGGATGAGGTGGAGAACCTTCTTGCGAACGCCCTGGAGCTTGTGCAGGCGGCAGAGCATGAGAAGAAGCTCGCAACGCGGAAGGCGACAGCACTCGAGATCCGTGCAAACCAGCTGCAGGCGAGGCTGGACGAGCTGGGGGCGGAGTACGCCGTGGGGAACCTCGATGCCGAGCTGCTGAGCGAGCTCCCGAGCGTCGACGAGCGGGTGCAGAAGCTGAGCAGCGTGGCGCCTCCGCAGCAGGCGCTGCCCATCACCTCTGCACCCCAGCAGCCGCAGCTGCACGCGCCCCCGCCTGTCATGCGGTCGGAGCCGAAGAGGCCGCAGAGGACACCCACTCCGCGAACACCCACACCCGTCAGCCACCCTGCGCCTATGCCACCCCAGCCTGTGATGCAGCACCACGTGCCTGCCCTGCAGCCCTCGCTCCCACGCATGCCTGTGCAGCAGGTTGCCCCTTCCCCAGCGCCGGTGGCGCCGGCAACGCCTACTGCTGGCAAGGAGAGGCGCAACATTAGCCCGAGCCGGCGCCCGCCCACAAGACCCAGGCAGCCATCTGGCCCTGGCATGCAGGCCCTCCCCTCCCGGCAGGCTCTGCAGTAGTGAGGTGTGGTGCGGTGTGAGGGGGAAGTAAGCCTTGTCACAGCCTGGCTGGTGGGTGTTCTGAGAGGGTTTCTCCACCCAAAATCAAGTAGAGGCGGGGCGGCGGGGTGTTGCCGTTGCCGTTGCCCCATTGTGCACGGGGTGTGTGTGTGTGTGTGTGTGTTTGGAATGATGTTCGCGTGTGTCGCGCCTTTTCGAATTATTGTGTAACCTTTTTGCTGTGTGGCGGGCCAGCTTTTTATTTAGAGATGGTGGGGTGATCGGGGGGGGTCCAACATCACCGCCGCTCACAAGTCCTCACAAGTCCTCACAACTTTTCGTCAGCTGATTGAGGGTGTGATATGAGGGTTCTATCCAACAAGGATATCAAGGCGGCACTTTCAAAGTCCTGCCAAGGACAGCGCCACGTGGGTGTGTGCTTCTGATATATGTTATGTCATCATGTGAACCCTCCCCAGCGTGTGCCAACATCCCTGACACGCTCACGAAAAGCATGACACGGAGAAAACAGGTGCCGAAACAACCTGCCGAGCACACGGGTAGTGCCACGTTGATCCACGCAGCGATCTCCCATGACAGGAAGCCTTGTCGCCACGGCAGAGTCGCCGCAGACTGTGGGAGAGGTGTCGCCAGTCACCTTGAGGTTGCAGTGTGTCATCAGGCTAAGACCCGTGCCCTCTTCACCTCCCCTGTTAGGTTGCTCCCATATCGTTGCCTGCTTTGGGGCCTGAAGGACATAGGGGTCCAGCAGGCACTTGAGCATCGCAAGGCATGAGTGGCTGTTTCAAACTCCTGGTGCAAGCACCCGTCATGGTCTGGGGAAGCCCTCCCAGGTAGTTTAACGTCTTGCCCAGGACAACTTTTCACAATTTTTCACAACTTTTCGTCAGCTGATTGAGGGTGTGATATGAGGGTTCTATCCAACAAGGATATCAAGGCGGCACTTTCAAAGTCCTGCCAAGGACAGCGCCACGTGGGTGTGTGCTTCTGATATATGTTATGTCATCATGTGAACCCTCCCCAGCGTGTGCCAACATCCCTGACACGCTCACGAAAAGCATGACACGGAGAAAACAGGTGCCGAAACAACCTGCCGAGCACACGGGTGGTGCCACGTTGATCCACGCAGCGATCTCCCATGACAGGAAGCCTTGTCGCCACGGCAGAGTCGCCGCAGACTGTGGGAGAGGTGTCGCCAGTCACCTTGAGGTTGCAGTGTGTCATCAGGCTAAGACCCGTGCCCTCTTCACCTCCCCTATTAGGTTGCTCCCATATCGTTGCCTGCTTTGGGGCCTGAAGGACATAGGGGTCCAGCAGGCACGTGAGCATCGCAAGGCATGAGTGGCTGTTTCAAACTCCTGGTGCAAGCACCCGTCATGGTCTGGGGAAGCCCTCCCAGGTAGTTTAACGTCTTGCCCAGGACAACTTTTCACAAGAAAAAACGCGAGAAAGTTGTGAAAAGTTGTGAGGACTTGTGAGGACTTGTTGTTTGAAAGTGCCGCCTTGATATCCTTGTTGGATAGAACCCTCATATCACACCCTCAATCAGCTGACGAAAAGTTGTGAAAAATTGTGAAAAGTTGGGCGGGCCCGGTTCCTCACGGTATGGTCCTTCGGGGCCAGGCTGCGATGCCAGCACGCTAACCCAAATTGCAATACGAAAAGTTGTCGTGGTAGGCTTCTGCAACATCACCGGCATGGCCCTCAACGTCAAGAAGACGGTGGCGATGGGGATCCCGAGGGGCTCGTCGGGTTTCAGGAGACAACACCCATACGTGGGACAGGTGCGTGTTCAGGACAACATCCTCCCGACTGAGACAGCGTCGAAGATCCTCGGTGCAAAGGCCTGCGTCTCTGACAAGGTGCAGGTGCGCCGCAACGACGCGCGACTCGAGAGCCATAAACCCCTGCTCATGCGACTTCCGACCTCTCCGCTGAGCACACGACAACGGGCGGAAATTGTGGCGTCTAATGTCGTGTCGAGCACGGTGTCGGGCGGAGCGTTTGCCCCTCTGTCGAAGACGGCGACGCAGCGTCTTCGAAGCCGTCTCACAACAGGCATCCTCGGCGTCAAGCACCCCTCCCGCAGTGTAGGCGCGATGCTCACCATCCTGCACAAGGCCCACCGTGTAGATCCGGCGATAGCCAACTCTTACCGGATCCTGTGCAATCTCTTCGACACGTGTGTGCGCATCCCACACATGGTGGACAGGATGAACCGAATCGCTGTGCTGTACGAGGAACACCCGACACTATCCTCTGCTGACGCCCTCGGCCCTGTGGGCATCGCGATCTCGGTCGCCCTCCCTGCTGCTGGACTAGAGTGGGGCGATGACATCCGTGACTGTGCCATCGGGGATATGTGTCTCGCTGGTGAACCACGGTCCTCCCGGAACCATGCGCTGCGCGACAATCTGCGGCGGCAGGGCTGGAAGGCGCTGGCGAAGCACCGTCCTTCCTTCTCGGGGATCGAAAACGGTGTGGACTACGACAGGACGAACGCGCTCCGCCTGGAGACGAAGGACGGGAACCTCTCGCGGGCGCTGACGGTGGTGCTTGCTGGTGGTGTCTTCTTCGCGACGCGATGGGGGCGCAACGGCGCCTACGTCTCTGGTGGCAGGCGTGCGACGACAGACGAGACGTCGGACTCCTCATCCCATGCCCCATCTCCCTCACCGGCTGCTGACGCGGCTATGGCAGGGGACGAAGAGGATGAAGAAGCTGAGGAAGAGGAGGAGTGCGAGTACGAAGAGGAGGAGGACGAGGAGCAGGAAGACGCCGATCTTCTTGGTTCTCAGGATTCCTTCGACTGGGATATCGTGTCCAATCCGGCGGCGGAAGAGGCAGACGTGCGGGACCCCAAGCTGTGTGTACACTGCGATGGTGCGGACAGTGACACGCCTGATCACCTTTGGTGGGCATGCAGTGCGTTTGACTCCGTCAGGTCTCAACCTCAGTTCGAACCCCTGCTGCAGCTGGACCGCTCAGAGTGGCCCCCGTGCCTTGCGAGATACGGCGTGGTGCCAGAGGGATTCCAGGTAGACGAGACCTTGCTGCACACGCTGATGGGGCGCATCGTGCTGAAGCGGTGGGAGCTCGAGGCGAAGATGCGGCGCTCTGGACCCCTCGTGCACCCCTGGACGGCTGCTCTCTCCTGGCCAGCAGAGACTTTTGACTTCGACGTATCCAGTATCCCAGAGAAGCCAGCAGCGCGGCTGTGGCCGTATAGCGCTGCGTCTCTCAGGGCGATACTTGCGTGGCTCGCAGCGCTCCAATGGACGAAGCAAGGCACGGTGTCGAACATCGAGCTCGCCCTTGACTTCGAGGTCTTCACAGGGAAGGCGTTACAGCCCTCGGAGCGCTCAGCACGAACCTCCAACCCCGCGATGGCCGAGCGTGGCAACCTCCTCTGGACGATGATGGGCTGCCTGAAGAGGCTATGCGACCAGCTAAGCCTTCCTACCCCGTGGCCTGCGCGACGCGAGGACCGGGTCGGCTCCCTCTGCTCGGTAGGCGCTGGAGAGGTCTGGGGCGGGATGACACCTCGGCCCGTGTTCGCAGGTGGGGCAGAGACGATCACGGCGTTAGAGGCGAGTGCAGAACAGGCATGTGCGGCCGCAGGCGTCGATGCAGACGGCAATATCGTGAGGTGGGGAACAAACGTGTTCCCAGACTACACTGGGATCCCCCGGACCACGCGAGCCTCACAATGGGATGGGCCACGCCCGCCCCCGCCGCGCAGCGCTATACCTGTACCAGTGCCGCGGTCGCTCGCGAGCACGTCTCTGGGCCCCCGGAAAGTGTGCAACGCGCATTCGAAACCGAAATGCGACGAGTGCGATACCGCCAAGCGGAATTACGCACTGACGATAGCTGCGTGTTGCCGCGTCCACCACCACCACGCGGACGGCCTGAAGGTGATGTGCTGTGAGACACACCACATGACGCGGTGCGGCACCTGCGCCAATGTGAAGACATGCTGCGCGGCCGGCCACCATGGGCGCGCCCCCAGGGTCGACCAAGTTGCGAGCACGGATGACGACAGCAGCAGCTGCGATGACGATTCTGACAGCGAGGGAGAGGAGGGCAGCTCTGGTGCCACTGAGCATGATGGAGACGACGCTGATGATGCGGGCTCCACCAGCGAGGAAGTCCCTCCCTCGTCTGTGATGGATAGCGACACGACGGCTGCGGCTGCGGTAAAACGCACCGCCATCGTTCTGGACGCCTCCGACGAGGACTCGATGGGGCAGGATGCCGTGAAACGCACCGCCATTTGTTTAGATCACTCTGACGAGGGCCCGTCCCTCTGGGGGGCTGGGATAGTGTGTGTGCGACAGCCAGAGTGGGACATGTGTGCGTCTCTTCTTCTTCTTTGGCCGGGCGTGATTGAGCATTTGGCTCTTCACTGCCCCGACGATCAGCCCAGTGAGGGCGAGTTGGGTTCTTCTGCGGAGTCATCTGCGCTGACCCCACGCGAATTTCCTGGTTTTCTTTTCTCGCCTTCCCCTCGAATGAATACCCCTGCTTCCCCCACCCCACGTCAGATGGATGCGGAGCACGTTACGCTTGATGCGGATGAATCGTCGGGCTCCCAGCCTGATGATGCTCGTCTCGCTCCACCAGCAGACACAGCACCGCTTCCGGCGCCCTCTCCGGCTCCGGAGCTCGTGCTGCACACAGACCTGCTGGACGGGCTACAGACCCCGCAGACGGGCTCGCCGCCCCTCCCAGAGAGCGCCACGCAACGGAGATCTCCGAGCCCTTACGTGGGGCGCCGCCTTCCTTTCTCTCCCTCTCTCCCCTCTGAGTCCTCGGTACCCCGCGCGCAGAAGCGGGTAGCACCCATACAGGAGACAGGCGCATCTGCCCTGGGGCAACGCTCCTTTAACAAGAGAAGAGTAGAACCTCAACCCCCCGTGTCCCCTGGTTCACCGATTTCAGCGTCAAGCCTTCGGCCTGACGAGGATAGTATCATGCCCCCATCAGAACTTGCTTCCCCCCTTCCTCTCTCGCCTGCACCTTCCCTTGTTGTGGATGACTCGCCGGGCTTTCAGCCCGTCGACACTCGGCTTAGTCCCCCATCAGACACTGTGTCACCCCCACCACCCTCTCCATGTCAGGAGCCCCTAGTGCCTTTAGACCCTGCAACCCCCTCTCTTCCCGACTGGCAGGCAGAAACGCCGTCTCACCAGGGGAGCGACACGCTCTCCCACGAGTGCACGTCGCCGAGCCCTTGCGTGGGGCGTCGACTTCCTTTCTCCCCTTCCTCCCCTTCTGAGTCCTCGGTTCCCCGCGCGCAGAAACGTGTAGCGCACATGCGGGAGGCAGACGAATCTGCCCTGGAGCGATGCTCGTTTCATAACAACAGAGCAGGTTTTCCTTCCTCCCGCACGATCATCAGCACAGCTAGATCAGGCGTGCCTTCCCCTTTCCCACGGGCCTCACAAGCCTTGCGCTTCTTGGAGCGCAAGACACGTGCTGTCCGTCCTTCTCGTTCACGTTTCCTCCAGAAGCGGGTGTTGTGTGCGGTTCCGAAGCGCACCCGCTGCATCCCCTCTCCCACCATCTTTCGTTCGGCGGCTATTCCGCGCTCTTTTCAACGCGTCGTCGCGAAGATTGCGCCTCAGTATCAGCAGGCGCAATCTCCGGTTTCCAGTGTGTGTGTGTCCCCCCTCCTTTACAGCGCAACGAGGAGGAGAGCGAAACCGTGTGGTGTCACGTAGAGCAAGAGTAGGATAGCGGGCCCGGTTCCTCACGGTATGGTCCTTCGGGGCCAGGCTGCGATGCCAGCACGCTAACCCAAATTGCAATACGAAAACTTGTCCTGGGCAAGACGTTAAACTACCTGGGAGGGCTTCCCCAGACCATGACGGGTGCTTGCACCAGGAGTTTGAAACAGCCACTCATGCCTTGCGATGCTCAAGTGCCTGCTGGACCCCTATGTCCTTCAGGCCCCAAAGCAGGCAACGATATGGGAGCAACCTAACAGGGGAGGTGAAGAGGGCACGGGTCTTAGCCTGATGACACACTGCAACCTCAAGGTGACTGGCGACACCTCTCCCACAGTCTGCGGCGACTCTGCCGTGGCGACAAGGCTTCCTGTCATGGGAGATCGCTGCGTGGATCAACGTGGCACCACCCGTGTGCTCGGCAGGTTGTTTCGGCACCTGTTTTCTCCGTGTCATGCTTTTCGTGAGCGTGTCAGGGATGTTGGCACACGCTGGGGAGGGTTCACATGATGACATAACATATATCAGAAGCACACACCCACGTGGCGCTGTCCTTGGCAGGACTTTGAAAGTGCCGCCTTGATATCCTTGTTGGATCGATATCTGGGCTTTTGGGTGGGGGGTGGTGGTGGTCTTGTCCGGGTGTGCGGATCACACAGCCCCTTGATTTCCTGCATATTCTCTGTGCTGTGCGGTGCGCTTTTTGAGACCCGGGAGGTAAAATCCGCCTCCCACAGATTACTGCCCACTTCCGCGAAGACTCTGCTCTGTGCCAAGCTGTTGCCTCACGCGTTGCCACCGGAAGAAGAAAAGAACCCCCTCTTTGTTTGCCAGGACACCCCGCTCCCTGTGCATCGTATATCGAATAATACCCCCCACTCCCGCCCTCCCATCGTGTGTGTCTGTATGAGTGTCATGCTGTTTTCATTTTTGTTGTATTCCTCCCCCATTCCCCGTCCCCCACACAGCCCCATCCCACCCTCCCCCCCACCCCGTTGTCACAAACACGCCACTTCGGGCAGCCGCTTCTTCTTTTTGTTGTATTCCTACCCCCTCTCTCTCTCGGCCCCTTTCCTTTTCTGTGCCACTGTCTGCTTCTGCCTGGGGGGGGGGGGGGGTGGTGAACCAGATCAAAATGTGGTGACGTGTGTCGTTAGCGGTGCCTTGCTGCAGCCAGGCCTCCCACAAAAAAAAGTACGCGCCGTATCGATGGTGGCGAATCTGCCCGTGGAGTCGGTGTGGCCTTTGCCTCTGTGCCGAGCTGTGCCAGTCGCTTTTCTGCACTTTCGAGAAGGCTTCCCCCCACCCCTACCCCTTGGAATTCACTCTCTGCCGCACTCCAGCCTCCCCCGGCAATAATCCACAAGCATGAGGGGCGACGTCAAACGAGCCTGTCTGCTTCTCATCTCTACTGTGATGTCCTAGATCTTTTGCGCGTGGGCTGACACAAGCCTGATGCAGAGGGGTGATGTGCCCCACTGTTGTGTTAGCCGCTCTTTTCATACCGTGGTCACCACACACACATACCCTGGGTTCGTGCGGGAGTGACACTGTTCAAAGGTAGTGCATCCCGCTGTTTTGAGGTGTTGTACTCCGCAGCGCAGCACACTGTCGCCCCGGTGTAAACTCCTTTTTGCATGCACACATCACCAGCACGGCGTGGGTGTATTCTCGCAAACGACGATCACCCCCCAAAACGCCTTCGGCCCCCACCCCCATTCTCCTTCCTTCAGAGTTGCACGCCACACAGCGTTTGGACAGACACATTTTTCTGCCAGGCAATCCCCCCTAGAGTCTTTATACTGCCTTGTTTTTGTACGCTATTCATGGGGCCCTCCCCTCACAGCACCAACTCCCGCTTCTTCTTCAGGGGCGTGTTGAGTGTGCAACACGAAAAAGGTAATTTAAGAAACATCACACGCGTTCTCCGCACTCTGGCCGTGCTGACAACACGTTTTTTTGTCACAAAAAAAAACAAGAAGTGAACAAACCCAAAACGGAAACCATACAGTGCCACTTTATCCCTCTGTGCCACACGTCCCTCCTGCACCTCCCTACAGCCCTGACCCTTTCTCCCCTTTCCCCTTGCCGTGCAATTGGGAGCTTCTCCTGTTCTCTGGCGTCCCGCCCCATGCCACACTACACTCCGAGGTAGACTTCGAATCTGCTTTGCTTTGTCCCGTGTGTGGTGCGCCGGCAGAGAACCACCGGGGCACGTTTCCAAAAGCTGCCTCCCCCCAACCTTGCCTGCCAGCAGACGGCAGCGAGGGGGAGCGGGGAGCGGGGAGGGGGTGATACGGGGATGCCATAAACTGTGTTGTAAACAGCTCCTCGTCGCCCCCTCCCTCCCCCCCCGATCGCCCCTATTGGCCCCGGCCCCCAAACCCCTCCCACCCCTCCTCGGGAGCTGCAAAGGCCTGGCCTGGCGTCAGGGCATTTTGCCTATGTCCTGTCGCCTCAACCATACGAGGCAGATACTGGTTCTGTGTCTCAACCCCACATCCTGCTGAAGCAAGTCCTCTCGCTTGATCTGCCTGTGCTGGCATTTGCACCCCGTGCCGCTGTGTGGTGAATCTTGTGTCAATTTGACCCGGCAAAACTCGCTGTTGCTGCCGCTTCAGGGCGGCAGTGAGAGTGTTGGGGGGCAGCGAGCTGGCATGGGGTAACAACATAGCAGCAGCCCGCGAGAGGCCATCGCGGGAGAACCAAAACCGCTCTATTTTAAAACGAAGGCCCACCCCCTGTCAGGCACACATCTTCAGCGGCATTGCGATTGTTGAAGGTAGTGGCCTCTACGTGCAGCCTCTCTACGTAGAGTGAGTGGGTGTCGGACAGCGGGCTCGGTTATCACGTTGTGGCCTCCAAGGGATACTCCTCGCGATGCCATCTCGCTAGCCCAACCCAAACCTACAATGCGCCTTGGTGTGTTTTGTGCTGAGAGTGCTGGGTCTTCAATACATTCCATGATCCTCGGCTTGTGCACTCTGGCGTGCTTCGTGAAAGGAACCCTTCCCCCCTCTGCTGGCACCCATCGTGTGTGCGCCAGTGGTGGGAGGGGAGGCAGGAAGCAAACTGCGCGTGCCCCCTCCCCAATACCGGGCCTCGCAGAATGGGGGGGAATACCCGTCTTTGCTCTAGATATTTAGCGCCGTGGGGAGGAGAGGGGGGGGGGGTATCAACGGAGAACGGGAGATGGGGTGTGGAAACCGGTTCTCTTGTGCGGCGAAAAGAGGATCCCCCTGCCCCTGCCCCCCAAACCCCCTGCCCCCCCACTCACGCATTGTAGCGGAGAGCAGCTGCGAGGATGCGCCACAGTGAAGTCACCCCTCTTGAGGGCTGCCATACGCGCATCACCCCCCGACTGTAGGGTCGGCGGTCCCCCGACATACGATGCACATTTGGGCGGCTGTGGAGGCTCAACTCAGTGCAACCCCACCCCACCCCACATCCCCCCGCAGGTGGAGGGCCACAGGGCCAGAGAGGTGCCACACGCAGAACCCGCCTTGCTAGGGGTGTTGTGTGTGCGTGCCGTGCCCCATGACATCGAATGTCACGAGCCCCTCGACGGAGCTGGCCGTGGGTGCGCGTGTGAGGGTCCTCCCCGATGCTGAGGCGGTGCAGGCGCTGTGCAGCAGCCTCGGCACATGGACACGCTCCAAGGCGAAGCGGTGCGGCACGGAGGCAGTCATAGCGGAGGTCGATCCAAACGACTGGAGCTGCAAGCTCCGCTTCCAGGACACGCGGTGCGCGTGGTACACCCATGCATGCCTGCAGCTTCTCGACAAGCCGACCCCCTCCACAAGCGGCGACAGCGCGACGGGGCGCAGCGCCAGCCCTGCCACCGTGGCGGACAGCCGCGCCGACAGCTGGGAGGTCCTGCCACAGGACGACACCACCCCCAAGGCTGCGTCGCACGCACACCCCGACATCAACACATCCTACTTCCCGCCGGGCGACGACCGCCCGCAGCAGGCCCCCCCAGCCGCCGAGATGTGCGAACCCACCACCCGGGCACCGCCGCCCACAGCAGCCGCACCCCCTCCGCCTGCTGCTGTCTCCGAAACCACTCCACCCGCTGCAGCGGCAGCAGCCGTGCCTGGCACGGGGTTGCCGCCCCCACAGGCACACCCGACTGAAGCTGCTGATGCGGCTGCTGCTGTGGCTGCTCCCCCCCCTGCCGTCGCCAGCAGCACCGCAGTGGAGGATGCTGCCGTCGCTGCGGCGGCGCAGCCGCCGCCCCCTCCAGCAGCCCCGACTGCCCCCCACGAGGAGGGGGCGGAGGCGGCGGAGGCAGCTGTGGCAGGCTCCCCAGATGCAGGCTCTGCAGCCGCTGCGTGTTGGGATGACGCCAGCTCCGACCTGTTCCGGAGCTCGGCCTGCTCCTCCCCTGCGGGTGGGGGTGCGTCGGATGCGGTGCAGTCGCCGGGGCCGCCCGCAGGCGATGCGGCGCAGCACCCCGACCCCGGCACAGCCGCAGCCGTGTCGCCCCCGCCTGCCCTGGGGGAGGGGGCTGGGGAGGCGCAGCAGCAGCAGGTGGCAGAGGAGGCGGGGTGGCCCCAGCAGCAGCAGGCTGGCGAGGCTGCGCAGGCTGGTGGTGGTGATCCGTTTGCCTCACACGCGGGGGAGGGGGAGGGGGTCCCCTCCCAGCAGGCGGAGGAGGGCGAGTGGCCCCAGCAGCATCATCCGGAGGAGCAGGAGGCCCCCCCCGCAGCCGACCCCATCGGCATCGCGCCGGATGGGGGCGACGGGGCGGTGGCGCCGCCGCCCCCGGAAGACGCCGCTCCCGACACCGCAGCAGCAGCACCGCCCCCAGTGGGGGAGGTGGTGGAGGCGGAGGAGGCGGCCCACCCAGAGGAAGACCCCCCCGTGGAGGGCGTGGGGCAGCAGGACCCGCAGCAGAGCCCCGGCGATGCAGCGGGGGCGGGGGCGGAGCCGGCGGGGGAGGGGGCAGGCCTCGTCACGGCAGGGTTCGACTTCTCCGAGGGCTCCCTCACGGAGCACGAGTCCCGGTGGTACTACTGGGATGGGCACTGCTACATCCTCCACCAGCCCGAGATCTACGGACACCCCGGCTACCGGAAGGACTACTGGTGGGACGAGGGGCTCCAGCAGTACCTTGGATACTTCGCCTACGCCCAGGACAGCACCGCACCCCCTGCCGACACCGCCACAGCCACGGCAGAGACAGACGCAGCCACAGCGGAAGAAGCATCCCCTCCGCTCCACGACGAGCCCGCCCCCACCCCCAGCCCCGGCGGAGCCGGGGCTGGGGAGGCGGGACCCGGTGGCAGCGATGGCGCGGCACCGGAGAGCCTGGGGCAGGAGGGGGAGGAGGAGGAGGAGGAGGAGGGGGGTGTGCGCCCCGATGTGGTCGACGGGGAGGAGCCCCGTCAGGTGCAGCAGCAGGAGGAGGAGGGGGAGGGGGAGGGGGAGTCTGCTGGTGCTGTGGAGGGTGGTGTGTGGGAGGCGGGGGCGGAGGAGGTGCAGCAGCAGCAGGCAGACGCAACGGCAGATGAGTGCGCAGTGCCGGAGCACGCGGAGGAGGAGGAGGGCGAGGGGGCAGCCGGGTGGGGTGCTGCAGAGGGGGCGGGCGTCGCCTCCCCGGATGCCACGGGGGCTGCCGCTGCGGAGGGTGGCGGCACGGAGGGCGGGGTGCAGGGCGTGGAGCCTGCTGGCGCTGAGGGCGGTGGCGGTGTAGGGGAGGCGCAGCCGGATGGGGCGTTGGCGGCGGAGGGTGGGTGGGAGCAGCGGCAGCAGGCTGATTGGCCCCAGCAGGCTGACGAGGCTGCGCAGCCCCACACAGAGGATCCTGATGGCGGTGGTGGTGGTGTTCACGACCCGTTTGCCTCACACGCTGAGGCTGATGTGGGGGGTGCGGCGGAGCAGGACGCCTCCCAGCAGCAGCAAGCAGCGGAGGCAGGCGAGTGGCCCCAGCAGCAGCAGCAGCAGGATCAGGGTCAGGAGGGTCCTGCCGGTGGCGACGACGCGTTTGCCGCGCACCCCCCTGCGGCTGATGCGGATGGCGCCATGCCCCCGGCAGAGCTGGCTGAGCAGGGGGCAGCCTGGGATGGCGGCGCGGCGGAGGGTTTTGAGGCTGATCACTCCCAGCAGCAGGCGGCAGAAGAGCCTGAGTGGCCCCAGCAGGCTGACGAGGCTGCGCAGCCCCACACAGAGGATCCTGATGGCGGTGGTGGTGGTGTTCACGACCCGTTTGCCTCACACGCCGAGGCTGATGCAGGGGATGCTGCGGAGCAGGACGCCTCCCAGCAGCAGCAGGCAGCAGCGGAGGAAGGCGAGTGGCCCCAGCAGCAGCAGCAGCAGGAGGCCTACCCAGAATGGGAAGCGGGGGGCGAGGCTGCCTACACACAGGAGGGGGGCATGCAGTATTACTGGAACGAGGAGCTCCAGCAGTGGGTGGGGTACTACCCGGAAGGGGTGGAGGCGGTGCCCTGGGATCCCCAACAACAGGATGCCACTCAGCAGCAGCAGCAGGATCCCCAGCAGCAGCCGCAGCAGGACGAGGGGTGCGGGCAGCCCGACGCCCCGCTGCCTCCGGCAGCGGAGGGCGTCGGCGCGCCGCCACCGGACCCCTTCGCCGCAGCTCCGTCGCAGACACCCCAGCAGGACGCCACCCTCCCGCCCCCGCCGCCTCCGGCGGCGGATCCACCGGCCCTGCCAGCAACTCCCGCTGCCGCCACCTCGGGGCTGCCCCCCCCACCACCGCCGCCCGCAGCCCCGCCTGCCGCCGACACCGCCCCGCCGCCGGCGGGGACATTCGCCCCACCTCCGCTGCCACTGCCGCAGCAGCAGCAGCAGGTTGCACCACCACCCCCGCCACCATCTGGCGGATTCCCCCCAGCGAATGCCCCGCAGAGCCCGCTGCCGCCGCTCCCGGTGTCGTCATTCCCCAGGTCGGGGTCTGTGGCGTCCGTCCCGGGTGTGGATGGGGCTGCCGGGGCTGCAAAGCAGGCGAGAGGGGCACCGCGCGGCGCAACCCCGCTGCCAACCCCGGGGACCCCTGTTGGCGACGAGTGGGTTGAGCTGACCGACGCCGCCACCGGGCAGACCTATTTCTACAACGGGGCGCAGGGGGTGTCGCTCTGGCAGAGGCCGGGGAGCCCGTCGTGCTCCACCCCTCCCCCGAGCACCGGGGGGGCCGCCCCGATGCCGAGGCGCATCTCACACCCCTGCATTTCGTTTGGCGCCGGAAAGCTCTACGTCGCCACCACGACGCGGAGGGAGTCAACAGCAGAGGTGGTTCCCTTCACAACCCTCTTCTCTGATTACGGCTCAGACTTTGGGCAGCAGGAGTGGTCCGTCCTCAGCAACCACCCCGGGGGGATGAGAGACGCCAAGCCGGAGGATGTCGCAGAGCACGTCGAGAGGCTCCCCTCCACACCGCTGCAGAGGGTTCTGGCGCATCTCGCAGTTCATCCATACTCCTGGAAGGAGCATCGTTGGGAGCCCTTCATCCAGGCCCTTTCAGAAGGCCTCATGCCTGATGATGTTAAAGCCCCCGCAGTGGGTCCGAAGCTCAACGTGGAGCTTCTGGATGATCCGACCCTTCCCGACTCCGAGAGGCTAAGGAGGGCTCTCGAGAGGGAGCAGGTGCAGTGCACCCGGGAGCGGAGCCTCGCGGTGACGCAGAAGAACCTCCTGTTCGACTCCCCGGCGGAGGCGATCGGCACGGCGACCCGGGGAGGGGAGTGGGGCATTGCCTGTGGGCTCGCCGTGTGCCACGGGGAGGGGGCTTGGAAGGAGGTTGTGCTGGCGCTGTCGAAGACGCTGAACCCGCAGAGCCCGCTGTTTCACTCGCTGCTGATCTCGCAGGAGATCAACCCGTTGGAGCTGATGAAGGAGTTCGAGCTGGAGTCGTGGCGGGGGATTTTGCTGGCCCTGCTGAAGACCCCGATGGGGCATTTCAGCAGCGAGGCGATACGGAGCTTGGCGGAGAGGCTGATGGCGACGGGTGTTGTGGATGCGGCGCACTTCTGCCTCCTCTGCATCGCGGCACGCCCCGAGGGGTTCGATTTCAAACCGGTTCTGCTCGGTGGCATGAACCAGAACCCGAGGTGCCGCACCGCCTTCATCAACCCGCAGACAATCTTCCAGACGGAGGTCCTGGAGTTTGTGAGGATGAGGACCAACAAGGGATTCTTCTTCGAACACCTCGCGACCTACAGGACAGCCCTCGCTTGCTATCTCCACGAGGCTGGCCTTTTCCGGCAGTGCCTTGCTGTGCTAGGCGGGCAGATCAAAGCAGTCCCCAATCTCACCGACGACCTCAAAGAGAGGTGCAAAGCCGAGCTCGAGGGTGAAAAGAGGAGCTGGATTGGCGGTGTCCTCGGCTGGGGTGGCGGTGGTGGCGGTGGGGGTGGCGGGCCCAAGCAGCGGAAGGATCCCAAGTCGGAGGCACCGAAGGAGCCGGCTGATAAGGGGAAGCGTGGGCCGGCTGGGGGTGCGGCAGAGCCGGGCAAAGGGGGTGTGCCTGCGGCACAGCCTGCAAAGAAGAAGGGGTGGTGGCCGTTTGCGCGGAACACCGAAGAGGATATTCCTCAGGTATGCACCGCTTCAGGTTGAGGGGGGGGTTTTTTTCTCTTCGAGAAGGGGGGCGGCACTGATGGATGCAATTCATTATCAATCTTGTTCGTTTGTTGCGGTGGGATTTCTGCGCATTGGTGACATTCCACACCCACATTCACACCCACCCCCCCTCTCTCTCTCTCTCTCTCTCTCTCTTTCACTCAGGCAATCCTCCCCAGCGCCAACGAGGAGTCCGATTTTGGCTACGACCCGTCCTCCGGGCAGTACTGGTTTAAGAACGGTGATCCGGAGGAGGACGCAGAGCGGCGGAAGCACGAGGAGGACGTGCGCAACGGGCCCCCCCTCCCCACCCCCAAGGCACCAACCGTGCCCCCTTCCCCTGTGGACGCAGGCGGTGCCGGGATGGGCGCCCCTCCGCCACCAGGCGCTATGCACAGGCCACCGCCACCTGGTGCGATGCACGGCGCACCCCCAATGGGCATGCCTCCTGCACAGATGGCCCGGGGCTACGTCGATGCATTCAACTCGTCATGACCTCCGCCGGGTTGTCCCTGCATCACCAGCAGGCTGCGGTGATGCAGGACACTGACACTCTCCGCAACTTGCTTTTGAGAGGGGGGGGGGGGCTGGAGGTGTCGTGGAGAAACTGTTTGCTCCCTCGAAAGGAAAAGAGAGGGGGGGTGGGCGCCACGTTGTGTTACTATTGGGCAGTGCCGCGGAAGGTTTTCAAGAGTTGCAAAGGAATCCAAAGAGATATCTCTCGCGATGATGCGGGAGGCAGAAAGGGATACATTATACCGGTGGCGGCATATGGGTGTATGGGAGTGTGATTAAAATGGAGTGACATGAATTAGCGTGGTTCATCGTCGTGTGGAGCTCCCATAGAAAATGGGTCTCGGGGTGCCCCAATGAGGCAAGAGACGGTGGTGGAAAGTTGCAGGGTACTCCGGGGGGGAGGGAAGAGGGGCGGTTCACTGGATATTTGGGCTTGCGGGGGGGATGACATGGAGAATGTTTGGTTTGTGAAACGAGCCATTGGGTTTCTAGGGGAGGTCCAGAGCGTGCTGAATACAAAGGATGCGCCCAGAAGGAATGGCGTAGATTCGGTGCAGATGCTGGGGGTCAAAAATTGCAGCAAGGCACAACAGCTTTCCAATTGGTTTGTTGGAGTGTGGTCACCGCAGAGAGAGGAAAATACACTTTTTTTGGTGAGAAGTTTGTTCTGGTCGCCTGGCCCCCTGGTGTGTACAAAACAAAACCCTCTTGCAGCCCCCCCACCCATCCCCACACCCTCCATTTTTTAGATCTGAACACTTTCCGCTTTCGCACGACGGGAACATCACAAAGAAAACACAAAGATGCCCCGTTTTTGCAAAGACACATGGCGCCCCGCGTGACCACTGCTTACCCACACGCGGCGCGCGTTTCGCACCTACGGAGATCTGCAACATGCAACACGCGGCTGTGATTTCAAAACTAGGACATTTTGAAATGCGCATGCACGTTGCCAAGAATTCAAAACAATACAAAAGTGCGCTCTCCCGGGTTGAAGGGGCGGTGCGCGCACACCTGCCTGCTGCGCAGTGACGGACGGTTTACAACAGAAACAGAAACAAAAAAGCGAAGCCCCTCTCTCTCTCCCTCTCTCCCCCTCTCTCTCTCTCTTGAGGGGCTGGCACCCCCGCTGCTCAGAACAAGAATACCACGAATGAACATAAATTAACAACGGGATGGGGTGGCGGTGGTGGCGGCCGTAGCGGGTTACGGGAGCTGCGGCGACGACTTGGCGTTTGGAAGTGTCGGCTGAGGCAACACCCACCCCCCCCCCCCCCCTCTCCCCACTCTCCCCCGCCCTGGCTAAGGTTGTGTGTGCCGCACCTGCATGCAGCTGTTTGACACGGGAGCCGAAGGGTTTGCCTGGGATGGGCGAGGATCTGACACGCCTTTCCACCACAGGGCCACAGGGTGCCCTTTCCCGCGACACCAGGGTTGGGTTGCAGGCCGGAACACCGCCATGCTGGCCTGGGTGAAAGATGCCTACCGACATGCGATCACTGGATGCGCAGATCATTCTGGAATGGACCGACTGAGGCGCCGCACGCTGATGCACACAGGTGTGGCCATCATTATTCTTGGCATATGTGTCGTCGCATCCGCCTTCGTGCGGTACGGCGAGATCCCTTTCGCGGCGCAGTGTCTGGTTTTCGCAATGTGCGTCGATGTGCTGACCGTCGTTCTGCTCGCCTCCCACCTGCAGTTCCGCTGCTCCGACGGGTTCACCTCTGGCTGGCTCCTGCTGCACTTCATCTTCATCGCCTTCGCAGACGTCGGGCTGTACGTCCACTACCTGGCATGCGGGTGGCCGGCCTTCCTCCTCCTGGTGCACCTCTCCTTGGTGCTCGAGGTGCAGTCGTGGCTCACGAACTCCCTAGTGGGCCTGACGGTCGGGTGGATGGGGCTGACCTGGGCTGAGCGCATGTCCCGATTCGGGCTCTACGACCTGCCCCTCCTGATACAGGAGAGAGAACGCCGCAGCCTCATATGGAGCTTCATGGACTGCGACAGTCCGCCGTGCCCCCCCGCAAGCAATTCCGCAGGGGTGCAGATAATGGTCGGCCTGTTCATATTCGTTGTTGACTTCTTGATCACACGCGCCTTTGCTATGCAGGCGCGTGCGGAGCAGTCTTCGATGGAGAAGACGATTGCGACTGTGCAAAGGGTTGCCGCTCTGCTGGCGAGCTACGACGTGGACACGGTGGACTGTATCCTCGAGCAGGGGAGGTCCCAGCTTCCCGAAGCCATGCACGGGGCCCTGCTCCGCCTGGCGAGGAACCTGCAGATCTACCGGCCCTACATCCCGAAGTCCTGCATTCATGTGCTGCAGGGCGATGAGGCGGCCTCAGATGCCCCAACATCACCCCAATCCGGGTCAAGGGCTGCCTCAACCGAGTCGAGCGATTTGAGCCGGTATGAGTCGATGCTTTCGGTGTCGGGTTACAAGCTGTACGTGGGGGAGGTGGCACGTCTGAGCCTGATGAATGTCAACATGGTGAATGCGACGCCTCTCATCGAACGGGATACAGAGCCGTTCTGCGTCGCCTTCACGAGTGTGCTGAGCCACACGGTGTCTGCAGTCGACGCTGCCTCGGGGATTGTGGATGTGTTCATCGGGGATCGCATCATGTCGTCCTTCAACGCGTCGCGGCGGTGCTCCGCTGATGCCGAGGCAGCGTGCGGTGCTGCGAAGAGCCTGATGTTCTCCCTCGGGAAGCAGTGTGCAGCGGTTGCCAACATCGGGATTACAACGGGGCGTGCGAAGTGTGGGGACATGGGCTGTTCGGAGCTGCGGCGATTCAGCATCATTGGGGAGCTTGTGAGCGAAGCGCATGCAGTGGAGCGGGCGGGACGCGCGTTGGGTGTCGGCATCCTGTGCTCCGCCAACACGTGGCAGAAGGCACACCGCCAACACGGTGTGCGCCAGATCCCACGAAACATGCAAATCTCGAAGAACTTACTGCCCCACACGAGCATGCGCCTGTGCCGCCTCTTCGAAGTGCTGCGGCTGGTCGGGAGGGCGACGGTTTCCAGTGCCGAGTGGATGTATGAGCTTGAAGCTGTTGAATGGACGGCATACAACGCAGCTGTTGAGATGTACCTGCAAGGGCAACCCTGTATGGCCGGTCTGCAGGGGAGGCAGGAGGAGCAGTTTATGGAGAACCGGCGGCAGTACGGGGATCCTGAACCCCTCTTTATATGCGTGTAAGGAATTGTCTGAGCACTTCACAGCATGCCAGTCGGGATCGCCGTTTGAGATATGATCCTTTTTTTTTGAGAGTTGTGCTCACAACGCAGGAAACTGTGCCCTTGCAAATCCTTGCAGTACATCACCACAGGCGCGTGTGATGTTGCGATCGACGAATGCCTTCGGCTCTCTCTTTATTTCTCTCTTTCAGATTTGCACTACAGGATACCAACAAACACCGGTGGGGTAAAAACATCGGTGGGGTACAAACCCACCTTAGCTCCCCAAAATTGTGAAATCCACCGGTGTTTACACCCTCCGGTGTTTTTACCCGTCGGTGTTGGTATACTGTAATTCACAGTATGTGTGGACCTGGGCACGTGTATCAATCCGTACACCAGCCATGTGACTTGGGACAAAGGGTCAAAGGCAACTGATATATCTGGCCGAAAAGAGTCATTCTGTTGAACCCACTCAGAACTGGAGGCTCCACACTGTGCCAAGCCGTGTCATTTTGCCACCTACTTTGCGAGTTGGGCTCTTACTTCCATTATTTGGGGTGATCGAAATCGCGTTTTTGACCCACACGCAACCGACACGGAACCTACACGGAACCTACACGGAACACCCCTTGCAGATTTTTCGGGAAATAGGGCGGGTTGTTTTCTAGGGAACATGTTCACTCTTGTGCTGTCATTCTACTGCTTCCAGTAACTCCCGCGCAGCACTGGGTTCCGACCTGATGTCGGAGCGATCCAGTTCAGCCCGGAAGGAACAGATGTTCACTACCGTGGCCTCCGGCGGCAGTGAGGCACCGCCCCCCTTCCTGTAGTGCTTGTCTACAGGGGACACCGCTAATTTTTGTCAAAGTTCGGCGATTTCCTCCTTTACGTAGGAGGGAATGCACCAACACACACCGTTATCGGTACCGTTGAAAACAAGCCGCCTTGTTGGCGTTGCCCAGCACTCGCACCATGTTCGCCACCCTCGCCCAGCGTCGCCCAAGTTGGCTTGTATTTGGTGGGGGTTGTAGTGTAGTTGGGCATTCCAACCCCTTCTGTCCTACCACTTCCCCTGGACCAGCCACAGCCAATCCAACCAATCAAGGTATGCCAATCGAGCCCACCAAACCGCGGCAGCACTGGTGGGCCTGGAGGCAGACGTCTTTAGACGCAACGCAACCCTGCAGGGTAGCGGTTTACTGCAGGATTTGGCCCACATGATGATCACGGGAGTGGTGGAGACAGGCACCCCATGGCGAAAATGACCCCACGACCCGCACAGATTCCAAACGTTCAAAAGAACGGGGTTTTTGGAAGATCCGTGAGGGGGTCCCGCTGGGTGGGTGGTGTGGGTCGGCGAGCTGCCTCCTCCAGTCACTTTTTGCTTGTCAGTGTCCGAGAAGCAAAAGTAGAGCCCAGTGCGCTGGCCAACAAGCAGCGCAGGTCATCAGGATACGCACACTTGTAGAAGGTTGAGCTCGGGTAGCGTGGGATACTGTGCAGTTGCAGTGAAAAACTGCAGCGAAAAAAACTCGAATTTTTTAGGTGGGGACCCCTACCACCCACACGGAACCCACACGGAACGTACACGGAACCTACACGGAACCCGGTTCTCGATCACCCCAAAATTATTGTATTTCTCTGACCGAAGGCACCCACTGATCCGACTGATGTTTTCACCATCAATGTATATCCGCATCATTTTCTGTTGCGGTTCGGCGTAGCCAACGCTCGTATTTGTTTTGCCACAACATGACTTCTGTCCGTTTTTTGCGCAAGACCCGCGTTTGACCTGTCTTCATCATTCGAGCACATATTGTATCCCTCCCCATCCCTGCACACTCCGACGCACCATGTCCGTCCACAAGAAAGAGATCGGCGGAGCCCTCAAGCTGTACCCCTCTTTGTCAGCGAGCTCGTGCGCTTCCAGGGTGCTAATGCCAACCAGGAAGCGCACCCTTTGACAGACACGGTTCGCCTTCCATCTGCAGATCTATACCCCGGCTGCACGGACATTACGCCTTATTTGAAGGTCGGCACTAGCTTTCGTCGGCACAAGGATCGTGGCAGCATTCGGTACCTAGCATGCATACAGGCACCGTTCATCCACACAAACAACGCACCTCCCAGATTTGATTCCCTTTCAACACTTCCTGTACTCCTAATTACATTTACTTATGCAGACCAGGCCCCCCGCTCCGCCTTCGGAGCAGCGATCTGCGTCTGCCCTGTGCCCGTTGTTTCCACAGCGGCCGGGGATACTCAACTGCAGCTCAACCCTGGAGACGTGCGCAATGCAGGTGATCAGTAGATGTCCATGCCCCCCTCCCCGACCTGCAGTGCATGCCGTCTTGAGTGAAGGGGATGACAGTCCACAGCCGGCACAACACAGGTCGGAGATCATCACTCACAGAGCACACTCAACGCGACCACCACACGAGTCACACCAACACTTGACATCACACACCCCACAGGAACAGGCCCCCCGACGGCTGGTTGCAGCTCGGGTGTGGGGCTGGGGCGGGGGGTGCGCGCGCGCGTGCATGTCAGGGGGGGTGCCGTCGCATCAGGAGCAGCCCCAAAAGATACGCGTTGTGGCCGGTGCCTCTGTGCTGTCCCACCCCTCGCACCCACACCACACACCCTCCCCCACCCCCTCTCTCGCACCCCGCCCACACAATGGACTTCCGCGCGCACTATGAGCGCATCGTGTCGCAGGGTGGCTCGCTGACGGGTTTCCTGCGGCGACGCCGCGAGCTCTTTCTCCTCTTCTGCTTCTTTGCGAGCGTGGCGGCTGCTCTCATCTATGCACCCCGCCTCGGCGAAGGCTCCTTTACCTTAGGGGGTTTAGCGATCCTTCTCGGGCTTGTGGGCAACCTCCTGGTTGTGGGAATCGGCCTCTGCGGGCTCACCTACACACCGGCGGTGTTCATCGGCTGGCTCGCGGTGCAGGTTGTTGCCGTCCTGATGATCGACATCAGCTTCTATGTGACAGACCTGCAGTCGGGGTGGCCCATATTCGTCCTCCTCGTCGACTTTGCCCTTGTCCTGCGCCTGGACAACCGTGTGGCTGGCGCCCTCGTCACCATCGGGGTGGTGTGGATGGTGGTGACCTGGGTTGAGAAGGAGAACCGCTTCGGGCTCTACGACCTGCCGCTGCTGCCCTCCCAGGAGCAGCGGCGGCAGCTCGTGATGAGCTTGATGGAGTGTGAGGCGCTGCCCTGCCCGCCTGCATCCAACACTGCGGTGTACCAGGGGTTTGGGATATTTGTGTTTTTGTTCGACTTCATCGCGACCCGTGGGTTCGCGCGGCAGGTGGACCGCGAGCAGGCAGCGATGAAGCGGACGGTGGAGACGGTGCAGGGCATCGCCATTCTGCTGGCGGACTACGATGTCGATAGGGTGGCTGAGATCCTCGCGCAGTGCGATGAGCAGCTTCCGGCGGCAATGCACGCCGCCCTGCAGTGCCTCGAGACCAACCTGCGCTCCTACCGGCCCTACCTCCCGAAGTCCTGCATTCAGATGCGTTCGCCGCCCGAGGCAGACACGCCGGGTGCTGCACCCAGTGCCCCCGGTGTGGGTGTGGAGGCGGCTGCGGGGCACGATGAGGACAGCAGCACAACGCAGAGCAGTGCGTCGCCTGCGGTGGAGCCGCTACGCCTGCAGGTGGTAAGTGTGGCGGCCACGCAGCGGCCCACTGCGCCGCAGTGGGGCATCTTGCGCGACATCCGCCTGTCTCTGATGGAAGTCAACGTCATCAGCTCTCTACAGAGGCTGGACAGAGACCTGGAGTTGTTTGCCGCCATCTTCGGAAATGTTCTGGAGGAGACGCTGCGTGCGGTCGAGAAAGGGCGTGGGATTGTGGATGTGTTCATCGGGGATCGCATCATGTCGTCCTTCAACGCGTCGCGGCGGTGCTCCGCTGATGCCGAGGCAGCGTGCGGTGCTGCGAAGAGCCTGATGTTCTCCCTCGGGAAGCAGTGTACAGCGGTTGCCAACATCGGAATTGCGTCGGGGCGTGCGAAGTGTGGGGACATGGGCTGTTCGGAGCTGCGGCGATTCAGTATCATTGGGGAGCTTGTGAGCGAAGCGCATGCAGTGGAGCGGGCGGGGCGCGCGTTGGGTGTCGGCATCCTGTGCTCCGCCAACACGTGGCAGAGTGCGCACCGCATGCATTCCTCCCGCCTGGTACCGAGGCTGCTGCGCATCACGGCGGCTTCCGAGTGTCTGTCCCCCGACCTGCAGTCCCCACTGCGCCGTGTCTTCGAGGTGCTGCTCGTCGTCGGCGAGAAGAAGATGGAATGGATGTATGAGTTTAAGGACCGTGACTGGAGTGACTACAATGAAGCAATCGAAGCCTTCATTGAGGGCAGGACACACAGAGAGCGGATGGAGGAATCAGTGCGCTTGCAGTACTCTGAGGCAGTCCAACGAATGGGGAGCCGCCAGCCCCTCGTCGTGCACGTGTAGCGCGTCGAGTGTACAGTGGCCATGTGATCATTGTTGGCCTTTTTCTGCCATCACGAGGGATGTGCTTATCGACAAGTCATTTGGCCCCGTGGCGTGTGTGTGTCTGTGCATTTGCACCAAGGTGGATGCTGAGGTGTGTTCCGCGCTGCAGTAAAACGTACGTGCATCGTGGTGACAACTTTCGAATTCGCTTGGGAGCTACGTGCCGCAGTTCAATACAGTCTGCTTATGGCACAGCGACCGTGTGTGCATGTATGGCATCAAGCCCCATGGCAGGTGGGGAAGGTTTGCGTGTGGTTTGTGTATTGTTTCGTATGATTCATTTTGCACTGCAGTTGTGGTGTGGCTCACTCTTGCGGTGTGTGGTGAAGGCCATCGACAGTGCTCTGTCAAGTGGCGTGAGTTGCTCCGCCGTATCGCTTTCACTGAGACATTTCTATGACTTTGCATCTGGTACTCATCTTTGACCCGGCTGATATTTTGACTCGTCCCTGCATTGCCACGCCTGTAAATATACTGGGTCGCAAAAATGGGGTGAACTCTATACTGTACACGACGCTCGTACAGTTATCCGACCGGTCGAAATCGGCATGTCTGATACTTTCCGACCAGTCCGTCGACCACTGGAAACCCGATCACACTACGGAATCCTGCCAATTTTCCAACATTCGTACGTGGAGGATCCGGTGTTTTTTTTCTGATATCACCGGTGCAGAAGAGAGGCTCTTCAAGATGTGGGGTGAGCTTCGTGCTCGCCTCCAGTCACCCCGGTGCACCCTGCGTCTTTGCTGACTGTGCCAGCAAGGACCGGCTCTCCACCTCCACCCAGAGCGAACACCGCCCAGGAAGTGCCCGAGCTGGTTGGTCATATCCTTTCCCAGCAGGTTGGAAGAGCCCTGGGTCTGTGCCTGTGTAGGATGGGAAGCTGCCAGGGTCCCGGCGATGGCGAGATGTGCGTGTCTGATCGAACCGCTGCTCCTTGCACCCTCCTTTCCACTTTGGAGTGCACAACCTCTGCAACCCCTTCCTGCTCCCCCCTCCCCCGGCTTTGGCACACAAACAACAGCACTATCTTTATTTTCATTGGGGTCTGCGTTCCAACAACACTCGCGTAACTAACGTATATTTATTTCTTTTGCTCGATTCGAGGGATCAGACGACAAGCTCGCTGGGGAGGATCAACACCCCAGCCTCGAGACACGTAAAATAACGTGCGCTCAGCGAAAAGCTGTCTTTGTTTGCAGTTCCTGGACGAGGGTGTTTTCAACTAATCCAGCGAAAGGGTAGGATTTCCGTATCCCGATGGGGGGCCTTTCTGTTCTGTGTCAAACTGTGCCAGTTGGCCTCCTCTTGCAAGAGGCGGCACACTGGGGGCTTCGCTCCGTGCAACGCAGACCAGTGAGTCATCTCTCAAAAGAGGGGGCAAGCTGGCACAGTTTGACACAGAGCGAATGCCCCCACTGGTCTGCCTTTCTGAACGAAGGCCCTCCGTGCCTCGAGTGTCGCTGGACCTGGGATGGCCAGCAAGACCCCGCGGAACAATGTGTGTTGAGTCGTCGCTCGATGCCCACATCCACAGGAAAGACAGGAGCAGTGGGCTGTGTTTGCGTCCTCAAGGATTAGCACGTCTCCCGTTTCAGCGCAGCCTCTGAATTGCCTCTCCATATCTCTCTTTCATGTGCGCTGAGTGACTGCGCAGCAAAGTGTTCCGCGTGGTACATCGCTTTACCCCCCCCCCCCCCCCTCTCCTCCTCTCCGCCCCCCCTCCCCTATCGAATCCTGCGCGAAGGTGATGCTCTTTAACCCTTAACCCTTTAAGTCCCAAGGCTATTTTGGGCCATTTTGGCCGATTTTTCTCCTTGGACACCAAGTTGCTTCAATTTTCGTTTTTCTGCCCGACCCTGGCCGTAAATGAACGCGTTTGACTGAAAGATTCCACGATGGCCATTTTTTGGCCCCGAAAAAAATGTCTCTTTTTTCGCACGGCCAACAAACAGTGAATTTGAGGGTGAAAAAATGGCAGATTTTCGAAAGCAAAAATTTTTGGGTGCCGGGGCTCCCCAAAAAGTCATCCGAAGATGGCGTTATTGGAAAGAACGAGTCAAATTGCATCGACGAAAAAAAAAGTTCGGCCAAAAAGACTGAGAATGAAGCCACTGAATGGGCAAGGCGGTTTTTGCCTATGTTCAGTGCCTATTTTCCCTTTGAAACCGTGGGAAAACACCCGAAAAGGGTTATTTCCTCAATCACTCGCAGGAAGTCTGTCTCAGACGGCTGCAAGGGCAACTGTTGTGCTTCGCAGCAGTGCTGAGCCAGAGAGAGTGTTCGCAGAGATGTCGCCCAGCGCTCGCTCTACTACCCCGGGATGTCGCCAGTGTCCGTCTACCCTCTCCTCTGAGTTCTCGACCAGATGTCGCCGCAGAGAGGACAGCACCCCGCGTCTCGTATTATTGCAGACTACTCGGTGCTGCAACTGCGCACGGAAGAGAGAAGCGCCTCGAATATGTTCTCCCCAAGTAGATCAGACACTCTTCTGGTTTAGCTTGGCTCAATCTGGGCACGGCCCAAGGCCAGGATAAGATATCACCCAGACCTGGGACCCCCGTGTATAAGCCCCCCCTCCCTTTCCCCCGTGCTTAAGTCCCCCCCTGGGGGTCTGGCAGGGGGGGGAACTTAAACACAGGTGGACCTAAACACGGGGTGGGCCGGTCTGGAGGGTCATCAAGTGGCCGCTAGGCCACCTGGTGCCCTCCAGGTGCTGTCAGAGTCGAAAAGGGGGGTGCCAAAAGTCCATCCGGACCAGAATCACCCCCCCTACGACGGAAGCGGAAGAGGTCTTCTTGGTCTCCACCGTGCCACCCCCGTGTTTAAGCCCCCCCTGCGTTTAGGTCCGCCCCCCCCCCCCCCGTGTTTAAGTCCCCCCGGCCGAAAATCGTCTCCAAGGGGGGGGACTTAAACACGGGGGGTCCCAGGTACATTTGACAGGCGAGGAATTCACAATCAGGCACTCCCTTGCCTTCAGTTGACACGTGCACCACATCGGGGTATATCTGGGCGGGTCTTGATTCCTTGGAAAGGTTCTCGAGTCCCCTTTACCAGATGGCCAGGGTCGGGCACAAAGACCCCCGGCAAAGTATGCCAGACCTTGTTGGGGTGTGCACAGAAAACCAAGGGCCCAGAATGCTGTTTTCACCCGAAAACCCGACCTGGGCCCAGATTCTCAGGGGTGACGGCGGGCAACCGACAGACAGATATCTCGTCGATTTTTGTTGTCTTGAAAAGAACTGTCCAAACCCTTTTCATGGTGCCCAGGGTTTGCCAAAAAGACAAAAATGCGTGCTAACAAAATGTGAACCGAAAGTGTAGGCGCAATATATTGCGCCTTGGGACTTAAAGGGTTAAGGGCCTAAAATAAAATGGTATAATCGGGAATTTTCTCATACCAATGCAAATTATTGTCGGCTACGCTGTTCTCAAAAAATATCATGACAATGAAAAGAACTGTCGAAGAACTGTTTACGAGTAGCAAAGTTTCAAAAATTGTCAAAAATTGGTTGCCTCTACTCTCAGAAGAGCTGGGAGGGTCGTGGGGAGGGGTTTTTTGGGGGGGGTTCGGGGAGGGGTGGGGGGCTGCGGGGCGGTGGGAGGGGTGCGACATCGTCCCCTGCAAACGCGAGGTTGCGGTGAACGGAGAGGAATCAGCCTCTCCCCATTGCGGCTCCAAACCCAGGGGTCGCGGTGAGGGTCTCTCGTGTCTGCTAGTATGCACGCATGCCACCTTTGTCACACAGCCCCATGCCAAGGAGATGACAAGGAACCGCTTCAGAAGCCTGGTGTCCAGGGAGAGATCCACCCCTCTTCTCGTCGCGTACTGGTTCGTATGCTGCACTATGTGTCCAGCAGATCATCTGTGACAAATCTGCCGAACAGTGCGAGGGGGCCCAGCGCACCTACAGACTCCAAGGTTGGCCCAGTTTTGTACCCACTGAAGTTGATGTTGCCCAGGCTCTCATCCGTCACTTCCCACTCCGGGTCCGACACCTCACCCTCCGAGTCTGACTTCGCGGAGAGATCACAGCAGAGGGCACTACCCCCGTCGCTGCTCTGATCGTCCATCGTTGCTCTGACCAATGCATGCTTGCAATCCTGCGCGTGAGACACGTGTCCGAGTGCTTCCAAAAATAGGGCAAAAAAGTATCCAAAAACAGGGTTGGGAGACACCCCCTGGACCCCCTGTAAACGAGTCACCTAAAAATCCGCCTTCGTGAGTAAGCGCAACGGAACTCATCTATTTTGGTCGATTTTTTTTGTGTAGCCTCATGCAATGAAGGAGGAAATGGAACACGGAGAAAGCAGGTCATTCGAGTTTACGGCACGCGTAGTGCCGTAATTGCAGAGCCACATCTCACCTCATCACAGGTCGAGGTGTGTGCGTTTCACCACAACCTCTCCCCTCCCCATTCCCCCGTGTTGAGTGACATGTGTCGATAGTGTTCCATTTTTTCTCGAGCAGATGTCCCCGTAGATTCCACGATCAAAAGAGTTCTTGGGATTTGTGACTTGTGCCAAAGGGGGCCTTCGCTACCAAGTGTGACTGAGTGAGAAAAAGTGAGCCACGGCCCACTTCCCCTCACTGGCTGACGAGCTGTGACGAGCCGTGACTGGTAGCGAGGGCCCCCAAAATTAAATTTTTTGAAAGTATATATACCGTATACGTAAATATTATGGAACGTAAATATTATGGAACGGGCCCATTTTTGCCCGGTCCGTTCCATAATATTTACAGGGCCAGTTGGGGACTCGGTGGTGAGGGTGGCTTGCCTCAGGAATCGCGCGAAAAGTGCACGAGTAGGTCCCGTCAGGGACTCTGTATGCCGTCCGATCACCTGGCCCAAGTCCCCGAGTCGCAGAAAGCCCTGTAAATATTATGGAACGAAAAAAATCTGGAACGCCAACCCACCAGCGTTCCAAAATATTTACGTTCCATAATATTTACGTTCCATAATATTTACGTTCCAAAATATTTACGTATACGGTATATACTTTAGGCCTTTAAGGGTTAAGCGGGAGGCTTTGTTTCCAGAATCCTCAAGAACGTTAAATGGGTGGGGGGGGGGGGGAATGCCCCCGCTCTAAAGCACAGAAAAGTGAGGCGCCTCACAATTCCGGTAACCCCGGCTGAACACAGTTGGGCACAGAGCAGGGGTACGCTCCTCCCCCCCCTCCCCCCTCTCCCCATCACCATCCCCACGACTCCGTGTTTCCATACTTCTATTTCACGACCCCATCCCTCTTATCACTTCTACATTCTACTCTTTACCCCTCTGAGTGTTTTTTCTTCTTAGCACATTCATGAAGCGGGGTCGTGTCGGTGTGCTTCCCGATGGCCCTTCTCCTTTCTGTGTTGCCCAGCGGTATCGTGTTTTTTTAATGTGTGGGAGTGTGAAAGAGAGCAGTATCATCAGGGCTCGCTCCGGTGCAAGTGCCAACTGACACTTTACTCAGGGGATAAGATAGGTCTGGTTTTCCGGTTTTCAAAACCAGGGTTTCCCGGTTTCCGGTTTTCTGGGGGAAAAAAAAAAGGCCGATCGGATTTTCGCCGGTTTTTGGGGAACCTTTGTGACAGTCAACCAGTGGGACCATTAGCCAAAAAAATATGGAAAGTGACCCCATCGTGATCCGCACGGAGCTCAAACAGTCAAAAGAAAGCAGAGAAGCGGAGAAACGGAGCCCAGCGGGACCCGGTGGGTGGTGATGTCCTCGTCATGCAGGTCTTCTCTGTTTGAAGTTTCGAGATACTCCGGTAGCTTGATCATTCCGACCGCACCGTACTCCTTCTGGGCGGCTTGCCGAGCGCATGCACTCAATCTCGTTGCGGTGCACACTGCCAAGGACCACCCTGTCATCCACGCAAGCTACGACCTTGTCTCGAGCACGTTTGCCTTGCTGGGGATGGCACATGCAAACTCCGATGTTTTCGGGAGTGCATGTCCGCTTTGGAGAGGATCGACGGATTCGGGTTCTGGCGGGACCGCGATTTGTGCAGTGTTGGAGACACCCGCTGGTGTTCGCATGAGCGCACGTTGTGCGCATCGTCTGACTGACTGCCTCAAGGGGGTGGTCATGCAACAAGCTCGACCATGAAGGTAGTTGCCCTTCGTGAGGCGTACCAGCAGAGCAGCACCCTCAGGGGGGTTTGTCCTGATGCGGGAGGTGATGCGAAGCCGCGCTCCGTCAGTACGTGGACGCATTGAAAGCTCAGTTCCGTCCCTTCGGGGAGCTGCGTGGAGCAACACGCCACTGCTGTTCGGCAGAGCCTGGTCCAGCCGTGTTGGGTGTGATTCTGAGAGGGTTTGCGCGGGTCGCGCGCGCCGAAGGCGCGCGCGAAAAATTTCAAAACCAGAAAAACCGGAAAACGGCGCCAGAAAAAAAGTCTATCTTATACCCTGTCTTTACTACACAAAAAAAAAAGGAAAATCTCGCCGTGTATATCATCCATCGAGAACGGCCTGACTATTATGTGAGGAGTGCATGCGGGGCCACTTCGGTGCCTTCAAAGTGATAGATGAAGGAGGCCTCCGGCATGCACAGCTGGGGTGAGGTCTCCCAATACACACCACCACCCGGTGTGTGTGCCACGCTCTCACTTTTTCTCACTCAGTCACATCTGGTAGCGAGGGCCCCCTTCCTGAGGAGATGCGGTGTCTCGTCACCGGTCTATCATCCAGGCGCCAGCTTTCTCACTGATGCAATGTAAAGTGATCGTCAGAGAGGGTACATCCGGTGGTCGCTCTGTGTAGTTTGCAGGTTCCCTCGATTCGAACCCCGTGGTGTTCTGCGTAGTTCCACCACCCCCCCAGTTCTGGCTCTGGGCAGTCAGGCTTCTGCTTCGGGGTGTTCGTGTCACCGCACCCCATGCCAATCCTATGGGGGTCTTCGCTACGGGGTGGTCGGCAGTGCATTTTGGTGCATTTCCTGTTGAATTGGCTGAAAAATGACGAAGTTTGTCGAAGTTTGTCGACCAGCGAAGACCCCCTATGTCATGCGGCACGGGGTGCCCTCGCCCCTCTGTGGCAGGGCTGTCGGCAGCCCGCCACACCTTATCAGGCTCACTTTTCTGCATCCCCAGAGCGATGCCCCCATGCTGACATCGCGCAGTTCGGTTCGTCATTTGTTTTATCTGACCCCCTCCCCACCCCCCTCAGACTCCCCCAGACCCAGCCGGTCCCGCCCTTCTGCAGCTCTGATGCTGAAAAGTGCTGTAGGTGCGTAATAACACTCCCTACCCCACGCTCTCGGCAGTCAGAGAGGGCCGATCGTGCTGTTTTTATTTGACAGAACTAATGCCTTGAGGTGCCCAGATGGCGGGTGCCTGCAGCGCTCTTCTACAGCCTCATAGAGGGTTGTAGGAGAGGTGCTGTGTGAGTTGTGGTGGCGGAGGCTGTGTGGGGTTGGTGGCGACTGGCACGCTTCTTTTCTTCTGTAGTAGTTACGAGCGACGAAGGAAATAGTATGACTGAAGCTTTAGGATTAGCACCTTCACACCACTTCACAAGGCCCCAACACAGCCTTGAGACACAAGTGTGGGCTCAACAATAAGTAGTCTGGAGCTGTTCTCACACAGTTGCCGGACAGGGTGTCTACACTGAAGCGGAAGGAGTACGATTTCTTGCTTAACCATCGTGAGTTTCGTAGTTCTGCCTGTTTTGCACCCCGGGTTTATTACGTGCCCGCGTCTCCGATGTGTGTGCACGCCTCCTGTCCTCATGAGCTTCCTCAGATGAGGGCATCTGTGGCGTGTCGCCGAGTTTAAGAAGAAGTCTCCAGGAGCCTGTTGTGGATGTGGATGAAACAAAATCAACCACAGCAACACCGCCCTATTGCAAGGTAACACGTGATATCCTCCCAAGCAAATCAATTTTGTGTCGTTGCATGATGAGCGTCAAACCTGGCGTGGGTCGTGCTGTTGTGATCCGACACAATGCCTTTCAAAAGTAATCAGCCCAGTTTTGGGTGTCTTTTGGCCCTGCGATATCTGTTCAGCCCACTTCAATGTGGGCAGAAAGTGTCGCGCGCAGTTTGTGTGCGCCATGCTCCTAACCCGCACTCACGAGATCAAAACTGTGAGTGTGGACAAATCCAACAGCCGAAAAAGTGCAAACGACGTGTGTATCACTTGTTTGGGACAAGTTGCGAGCGGCGAAGCAAAGTCAAGGATGCCGCAAAGAAACGGCCGAGCCTTCGGTGCGACTTGCCAACGCCTTCATGGCCTGTGTTCTCAATCAAAACGTACCATCCATCCCCGTCCCCTGAATGCAGTAGCTCACATATTGTCCGTTCCTGTATTTCTGGATTTCCCCACTACCGCCCTGCAGTACATCTGGGGGTGTCCTAGTTTTTTATTCGTTCCGATAGACGAAGCGTTGTGAGAGCCGCGAAATAAAGAACGAAATCGTATGACTGAAGGAGCGTCTTAGGAAATCGTAGGAACGCTTCGGTCAACATTTTCACTTCACAGGGCTTCAGCGCAATGCAACCCTTGGGGCACATAATGTGCGCTCAGCGAAGAGTAGTTTGGATCTGCTTCTGACAGTTACGCCCCCCACCTGATTTTGCCCAAAGTCCGCCGTTTCCGGGAAAAACACCGTTTTTACCACAAAACTGTACCAAGCACCAAGGGGGCAAGATCAAGTGGGTCAGCTGTTGCACAGGCGTCTTTCTATGGATTCGCATACTCGTGTGAGAGTGAACAGAAAGCCACATCACCACAGCCACAAGCAACCAACCTGTCTCTATTCACCAACTCCCCCTTTCATCAGGCACAAGTGCGAGCATCATTTCAGGAGTTGTGTGGAGAAGCGACAAGCCAGATTTTTTTGTACCATCATAATAAAGGATTGCCGGTTTCTTTTGCTTTGCTTGTGCAACCGACAGGATCACCCCCTTCTTTACCCCCACGGCATGTTCCTTGCTGAGGCACTGCTCGCACACAACCCTCCCATAGACGAGGTGCCTGGAGCCAAGGTTGTGTGCCAGCGGGAACATCTGAGGGACTCTTCCATTTCCTGCCTGACAAGAGCCCATTTCTTTGCCCACGTGGCATAACGTCACACGGGGCCCATCACAGCACAAACCCGGACGAAAAGGGAAAGGCCGCCCCCTCTCTCTATCAAACACTTGACAGCGTGCCGCCCACCACGTTGCTCGAGGGTGTTGTGAGGGCTGATTTGCCTTCACTCTCGACGATCACACCCCCCCCCCCCCCCCCCCCACCCCACCCCGTCTCCTGCTCCTCCTGGGAAAAGCCAAGTGGCTGACACCTTAAGTTCCTACTTTCCTACCCCTCCCCTGTCCGTCCAGAGCAGAGGTTCTGCATGCACCAGCGCTTGTGGGTGGGTGGGGGTGGGGCAGCGGATTGGATGTGTATGCATTGGGATCAGGTTGTACCGCCCCCCGCCCCACCCACCCCACCCCGCCCCTGGACGCTCTTTTGCCCAGTGTTCCGTTTAGCTCTCTCTGCACAGCTCGTGTACGGTGTCCCACGGCATGGTGGGCGGTGTGCAACACGGTGTATAACAGCGTGTCAGTTCTCGTCGTTAGTCTTTCGTGGACTTTCTGTACGATGCGGGTCTGCTAATCCAACGCAACGCTGTGAATACCAGTTGCATGTATTAGTTGTTGTCGGTTTGCCCGTCGGGTGGGGGGTGCAGATAAGTTGTTGCGGCGCGGAATCATGTGCTGAGGGTTTGTGGGCACCGAGCGTGGGAGTGGACACCGCATCACAGCACACCCGCCTTCGCACAGATATTGCCTTTCCGCAGCACACATACACATAGCACGATGCCTTTCGTCGGGACTGGTCTGTTTGCGGTGCTGCTCTCGAAGAAGCGGGCCGCGTGAGGGTGGCAGAAGCCGCGTGGTGGGTCGTGCATGCTTGCGACGGCAACGCTGCACGCCTGTGCCACGCGGATGGGTGTGGCGGGTGTGGCACACCAGCACCCAGTGCGCTGCAATGTGCGGTGCGCAGCACTGCCCAGCAATCCACTTCCGTCGTGCGTTTAGTTTCGGGGAAGGGAGGTGAGGAGGGGGCGGCGTGCAGCGTGGCAGTGTCGCAGTGCACAGCGCAGGTGCCACTGGATGGGCTGTGTGCAAGTGCATGTGCATGTCGTGCCGCAGCACCATCCGGCAGTGTGCTGCGCGGTGCCTGCCTGCCCTGCCTTTGGTGTGCCCCGTCCTATCTTCCCTTGTCTTGTCTCACCATCTTGCCTTGTCCTTGCCTTTCGGGCACAGCCGTGTGCCGCACGTGCCCCTGTTGCGGAGCACACCGTGGTGCCGGCACGAGCTGTGCCCTCCCGCACTTGCCCCACTGACACCGTGCCGCTTGCCTTGCCCCGTTCTGTGTGCAGCGGAGGGTGCCCAGAGTGCACGCACAGAGGAGGCACTGCCTGTGCAAGCACGGTGCCAGGCTGTGAGGGTGACTTGCAGCAATCCGTGCAGCACCATGGTTGACTTCACGTCTTGATTCGCACAGTTTTGGCCAACATGCTGTTCCGGGAATTGTGTTTCCTCAACCACCAAAACCCAAACCGGGTTTCTCCCCCCCCACCCCAACACACAGGAAATCCGAGGTCACACACACAAGACCACCCACGGCAGCTCCTGCCGCACCGCCCTGCTTTCATTCCCTACTGGAGCTGAAACAGGACTTGCACCACCCCACCCCACCCCACACCAGCAGTGTGCCGGGAGGTGTGCGCCATGCCTCCTTCACCGCCAGCTGCGCTGCTCCGCATCTCCGCCACCGAAGCCTCCAAACTGCTCGCCGGGCTGTGCCACGGCGCCCCCCCTGCCACCACCCCCAGGCCGATATCACCCGCCAACACCCCCCACACCACACCTCGCAAACTCTCATCAACCCTCGCCGCTCGGATCGCGTCGGAGGCGGGGCGCCTCGGCACCGCACCACCTCCCCCACCCTCACCCGCAACACCGACACCCCTGCCCGACACCACCACCGCCACCGCCACCCCACCGCCACAACCCCACCCGCCTGTCCCCCGCGCGGTGGTGCTGTCTGCCGTCGCATCGTTGGCTGTTTTGGATAACTCAGGGCCTGTTGGGGATTTGGTGCCTCTACTGGGGTGCATACATGGCAGCGAGTTGGCAGACCTGCTGAGGGCAGCGAAGTCGCGCCGCTGGTCTGCCGCTCTCCTCACCAGCATCGGGGGGGCCGCCGACATGTCCGCCACCGGGGCCCAAGACACCATCCTGGTGATCAAGCGCCTGCTGTCCATTTGGAGCCGCAACTCCGAGCTCCGCTCAGAGGCTGCGGGCCGGCTGCTGGATCTCGCCGAACGCCCGCAGGGCGGGCACACCCCCCCTCCCCGCGACGCCTCCCGCTACGTCATGCGCCTCCGCTGCCACACCGCGCTGATGCGCGTGATCCGCAGCCACACCGCAGCGCTGCCCTCCGCCACACTCCCCGACCTGGCAACCCTCTGCGCCGCCCACTCCCGAGCCCAGGTCCCCCTGACCCACGCCGTCGCCATCGCGCTGGAGGGCGTGCTCCCCACCACCCCTGCCCCCCGCCTGCCCGGGCTCGACGGCAGGGCGCGGGCAGACATCCTGCAGGCTGTCGGGGAGGGTGCGCGCTGCGCATCCCCCGACGATGCTGCGTTGAGTGAAAGGCTGGTGAGCCTCGCCGCGCGCCTCTGCAGCGGATCCTGCAGGTTCCGCGCTTCGGAGTTCACCCTCAGCGAAGCCGCCCTGGCGCTGTCCGGGGTGGTGGATGCGTGGCTGGCAGGGGAGGGTAGCGGCGCTGCACACCCCGATTTGCCCCGCCTCCGCAACGTCGCCTGCGACACCCTGCAGGAGGCGAGCCGCAAGCTGGCTGCGGAGACGGCATCTCCGGGCAGGGAGCCCACCACACCAGCATCGATCGCCCGCATCTGCGGATCCCTCCGCTCCCTGGCGTACCGAGGGGGGGCCACCACCGCCCCCTCCCTGTCAGCGCTGGGCATGCGGTTCGCCGGCCTTGCGGACTCCTTCTTCATCCATGCAGAGGCCTATCTCCTGCTGCACGTGCTGGGGAGCGGGTCGGGTGGGGGGTGGGGTGAGCCGCAGAGTGGCGGTGGCGGCGGCGGCGCCCCGTCGCTGAGGGTGGTGGCGCGGATTGGGGCTGCCCTCGGGGATCTGCGGAGGGGCGGGTTCCTGCTGCACAGGCGTGTGCTGGAGTGCGTCGTGGAGGGCGTGGTGAGGCCAGCCCCGAGGCGCGTGGGGGTGCAGCGGGTCGACGAGGCGGCGGCCCCCATCCCCAGCATGGACCTCCTGCTGGTGCTCTGGAGGGGGTCGCGTGTGATGGTGGGTGGGCTGCTCGAGAGGCAGCTGCGTGGGCTCATCGAGTATGTGGTGCGGAATGCGACTAGTATATCCCCGGGGTTTGCCCTGGGGGCGGTGCGGCTCGTGGCAGCCGAGACGCGGGAGGATGGGGATCCGGCACGGATCAAGCAGAGGCTGCTGCGGGGGATGATGCAGGGGGACTATATCGCGTCGATTCCGCATTCCGATGTGCGTGGGCTGCTGGGGTATGCGTCAGGGCTGAAGGTGCCCAGAGTGGAGCTGCTCGCAGCGGCGGCCCTGAGTGGGTCGAATTCGGGATCCGCCCAGGAGCTGGCCCAGCTGGCCCGCGGCCTCGTAGCCCCCAACCTCAACTACAACACAAAAGACCTCAAAGGCCACCCCCTCTTCGAATCAGCAGTGCGAAAACGGAAGGCGGGTTCCAAATGGTGATGTGTGTCGGCTGGTCTGTGGGGGCTGCAGGTCGCGGGGTCGTGTTGGGGGGGGGGGGGGAAGAACTGGCCACGCCTGATGGCGTCACTATGGGGGCTGCCCTGTGTGGTGCTCAGCCTTTCTCATATGTTGATGCGGCCAACTTTTGTTGCGTGTCTGGCATCAGAGCTGTTGTGCTCGGTGTGTTCTACACAGCCATACGCGACAGTGTGTCTCATCGGCTGTGCTCAGCAGCAGTTGCGGTTTCTACTCGCCCTGTCTGCCCTGTGTTAGTCGGTAGAGTTGGACGGCCAGTCCGTGCAATAAGAAGACAGTTGTGGGGGGGAAGCGGTGTATCCTTGTGGTGTTGCATGTCATGCTGGCAGTGGTGTGTGGGTGTGTTGTGCTTTGTTCCCCCTTGGAGTGCACCGTGCACACACAATGCCCCACAGGTAACATCCTTTGCAAGAAGGCAAGACAAGCAGACACACTTACACAGAAAGGGCAACAGGCAGCGGCGCGATGCGCACGTACGCGTGGCTTCTGGCCACCGCTGGGGCAGCAGCACTGCTGCCTGCGGCGGTGGGCGATGGGGCATGGGGCGAGCGCGTGGAGCAGGACCGTGGGCAGCAGGCCGGTGCGGACATCGGGCTGCGTGCGCTGCGGGCCGTGAGCCGTGGCGGGGCCGGGCGGCCTGCAAAGATGGTGTACGGGACGGAGATCTACACGACCTTCATGCAGGGGCTGGAGGCCGGGATGAACCTGGCCCCTCACGATGAGTGGGAGACGGTGGTCGACGAGAGCCTGGAGATCGACCCGCTGTTCACGTCGCAGGCGACGCTGGACGTCATCGTCTCGATCCTTGCGATGGTGGCGACGATCAGCGCGTCTGCGTCTGGGATCGGTGGCGGCGGGCTGCTGGTGCCGATCTACCTGCTGGTGATGGGGTGGCACGTGTCGAACGCGGTGCCGCTGTCGAACGCCACGATCTTCGGGAACGCCATCACGAACATCATCATCAACTTCCCGCTGCGCCACCCGACGGCGGACCGGCCGCTGGTGGACTTCGACCTGGCGCTGATCCTGATCCCCATGGAGCTGACGGGCAGCCTGGTGGGGGTGCTGCTGAACATCATGTTCCCGCAGTGGCTGACGCTGCTGTGCCTGCTGATCCTGCTGATGACCACGACGTACCGCACGTACCACAAGGGCCGTGCGACGTGGGACAAGGAGAACAAGGAGCGGGCGAAGGTGGCGCGCCAGGACGAGGCGGCGAAGGCGGCCGTGGGGGACGCGAAGCGTGTGTACCTGGAGGACGAGAACGGGACAGAGCTCGAGTTCGAGGTGGTGCACGGGGCAGACAAGGCGAGCACGACGGCGCGCGTGCTCGCATCCTTCGCCGTGAAGGGGGACATGCACGCCACCATCACCGACAAGGACGGGGAGCCGGTGCGCTTCGAGTTTGCGTGTGTGGACGCGGACGAGCACTACTCGGTGCGCTTCGTGGAGGTGGCGGAGGACCCTGCCGCCTGCGGGGTGGACTACTCGTTCTGCGCCATGTTCTCAGGACGCACCCCGTCGCAGTGCGACCACGCAAAGCTGATTGTGATGGAGACAGGTGCGGCCACCCCGAAGCGCCACCTCGGGAGGGGGCAGCCGATCGACACGTGGACGACAGAGATGGTGCTCTCGTTTGTGCAGACCTTCACGGACTCGTCTGACGCGCTGTGCCACGCGATGGAGGAGGCGATGGTGACCGGATCGGACCTGCTGATGTGGTCGACGAACGTGGACGTGGCACACAAGGACCTGGAGCGCCTGGGGGTGGTTATCTCGTCTGAGCGTGACATGATCCTGGCACACGTGTCGCAGCTGGCGGAAGAGGACTACATGCTGCTGGTGCACAACATGCAGGACCTGCCGTGGGGCAGCTGGAACCGGGCTGCCGAATGGCGGGATAGCGACGAGCAGGAGGGCGACCGTGACCTGGACGGGTGGCTGCCTGACGACCCGAACCACCCGAAGGTGTGTCAAGTGTAGTGTAGTGTAGTGAAGTGTAGTGTTACATTGTAGTGTAGTGGCATCACACATCACAATTCATCTCTGTTGCACCACCACCCTCACACCCTCACACCACACCACAGCACCGCACCGCAACATACGTGTCGAGCCAGGCTTACGTGAACATCTACAAGTGGGACACAGAGGACGTGGTGCGCTGGCTGAACAAGGTGACAGACTACAACCACGCGCTGAAGGAGGCTGTCCGCAAGAACGACATCAACGGGAACGCGCTGATGCAGCTGACGTCGGAGGACCTGAAGCAGCTGGGGGTGCCGCAGCTGGGCCCGCGGCTGGCGCTTCTGTCGCGCATCGCAGAGCTGGAGACGCTGTACAAGGAGCACGAGGCCATCGTGGTGTCGGAGCGCAAGATCCCGTACAGCACGACGGTGCTGGTGCTGTTCCTGTCGTGGCTGATGCTGCTGATCCTGGCGATCCTGAAGGGCGGCGGCAAGAGCGGCGGGCAGAGCCCTGTGGCGCAGTGGGAGGGCAAGTCGCAGGAGGACTTCTGCGGGTCTGCGACCTTCTGGGTGCTGTGGTGGATCGGCGTCCCGGTGCTGGTTGTGGTGACGTACATCTCCGGGAACTACCTGCTCGACAAGCACCAGCGCAAGGTGAAGACGCACTTCGCCTTCCACGAGGGCGACATCCGCTGGACGGAGCGCAGCGTGCGCCTGTACCCTGCCATCGTGATCATTGCTGGCGTGCTGGCGGGGCTGCTCGGTGTGGGCGGGGCGATGGTGACGGGCCCGCTGATGCTGGAGCTGGGAATGATGCCGCGCGTGTCCACCGCAACCTCGTCCTTCCTGATCATCTTCACCACAGGCGTGGCGGCCATCGCCTACATCTCCCTGGGCACGCTGAAGCTCGACTACGGCATCTGGTTTGCGCTGATGGGCGGCACCGGCGCAGCCCTCGGCCTCAACATCATCGGGATGCTGCTGAAGAAGTACAACAGGCAGTCCATGGTCATCTGGTCCCTCACCCTCGTCTTCATCCTGGCAGCCATCGGTACCACCGCCGCAGGCGTGATGCGCCTCTCCAAGGACATCAGCGAGGGCAACAGCCTGGGCCTGCGTGAGATCTGCGGGTGATGATTCCACGCCGCACGCTGCGAGGCACAGCTGCGACCCTTTCCCTGCCATCCCATCCCTTCGTCTGGTCTTGACCAGACTAATTTAAAGGCATCCGTGCCACACGCGCACACCCCACGACATGCCGCTAATCTCTTAATCCCAGGAAATACCCCCGCGACCCACCCCTCGCCTCCGAACCTTTTCGTCTCTTTCAGAACACAATCCGGGGCGGGGAGGAAGGGCCGCTTATGCTGTCAGGTGCCATGCCTCGGGTCCTGCAACTTACACTCAACAGCAAGTTTAACGTGTCTGTGGAGCCGGTTTCATCTGAGAGTGGTGCTGGTTATCGAAGCTTTTCTTGTATCTTTCATGAACCCTCCTTCCGATTTCCTCCTCCCTTGGGCCACAACTGGGCCTCACCCGACCCCGCCCCGGCTAGCTCGTACCGCTCTGCGAGACGCAGTGCAGCGCCGCGGCTAATTTGTTTTTCCCGCTTTCCCCTTCCCTTTTCCCCTTTTCCTTAATGCGGTGCGACGGGTGAGTGGGGGTGGGGTGGGGAAGCTTGCCTTTCCTTCCCACCACCACCGCCATCCCCGTATTTACCCGCTGTGCTGGCAAAGGGCTCGCGTGCGTCACTCGAGGCGCGCTGGACCCACAGCACCCTCGCCCTCCGCCCCCAATCCTGCCTCAGGCTGGATGGAGGCGTTTGGGGGTGGGGTGAGTGTTTTGTCTGGAGTTGATTTTTTTTAAGCGCATCCCGTGGAGCGCAAGGTTGAGACCCAGTGCCGCCCCCCGCCCCCCCCCCCCCCCCTCACTCCTCACGCCCACCCCACCATCACCCACCGCCTTGTCTTTCTGGTTTGGTATTGCCGGGGTGGTTTGTCGGTGGTAGGCACTGCTTTCCACCGAGATTTTTTTGTGTGGAAGCGTCAACGCATCAAACGAAGTATCAAACAGTACAGAAAGAGCGGCAGAGTTGAAGTGACACTTTGCTTTGCCTTTTCCCCGTGGGGGATCAGCAGTGTGTTGCATATCGAGTACAGGAGGGTGGTCTCGCCCGTTCATGACTGACACTGCCTGGTCGTTGATCACACATGCACACACGCAGCCATTTCACACAAGCCGTCAATCTAAAACAATGATGATGCGTGCGATCCTGCTGGTCGGTGCGGCAACTGCCGTGTGTGGTTACTCGTGCCCGAGCTCTGCGGCCTCCATGCACGCTTCGTGCGAGGTGACGGCGACTGTTAACGGGACGTGCGCGCAGGCGATGACGGAGGTGAAGAACAGGATCGCGGCGAACGTCAAGGGGACCTGGACTGACCCCCACAACGCCGGCAACTACACCGTCACGTCGACGGATGTTGACTCTGTGAACGGCAAGCGCATCACCGGCAAGCCCCCGCACTATGAGGACCACTTCACGATGAAGTTCGCCACGTCTGGCTCGTCGTGCGAGATCACGTCGTGCTCTGTGTCGCAGTCGGCTTCTTTCCTTGACTACTCGACGAACTACTGCAACGTGCACAACCTGTACTGCGGCAGCGCCAACGGCTGCAAGTTCCTTTCTTCCAACTTCGCGTACACCGAAGTTCGGCAAGTGCCGCCAGCACGAGACGAAGGACTGCATCGTCTAAACCCCGCCGGATCAGCCAACCATCCTAACGCGTTAACCAAGTTGCGCGTGCCACCGGTTGTCCTGCCGGCACACCGCCCCCCCCCTCGGCTCTGCCCCAACTATGTCCCAACCATGTCTCAGCTATGTCCAACCCCTCCTGGCGCCCTCTCGCGGCTTCCCCACAACAGCGACTGACGCAGGGCGGCACAGACGAGGGAAGCCCACCACCCCATGCCGTTGCCCCCCCTGACCCATGTTGGCTCCTCTTCTCCTGGGCAGACCCGCCACGAAGAAGAAACATTCAACCTGGCAAGGGGTGCCCCCCCCCCCCACCCCACCTCATCCTAACGCCCACGCACACACACCCCTCGCCGCGTTGCAAAGCGTGCCGAGGGGTGTGGTGTGGGTGTGTGAGGGAGGGGGGGGGTCTCCTGGTGTATCTCATTGACGGCATTGCCAGCCACCCCCCCCCTCTCCCCAACTTACTTCTTGTCTTTTTTAAAACCCAAATGGTGTTTCTTTTGCGTTGCCGCGCCCGATGTGCCAACAAGAGAACTCCCCCTAAACGGTCAGGGCTCGTTACGCACTCGGCGGCAAATGAAGAAATATTCCCGTGTGTGGGTGTGTGCCGAGGCAGGGAAACTGAGGATATTTTTTTTTGCTCGGGTTTTTTTCTGCCATGTGTTTGGATGAGGGCCGCGTCCTGGTGTCTCCTGTGCCAGGTTCCCCCCCACCCATGTCTCCCATCGTGATTTTTTTCCGGCTAACTCCAATGGAAAGAGATTATGGGGCGGGCCCTCTGCCACACCCCCAGCACCCCCAGCACCCCCAGCACCCATCCGAGTAACTCCTCTCCCCCTCCCTGCCTTACTCCAGTGTGTCCCTTGTGTGCCGTGTCGTGCCTTCATCGTACTGTTCATCGGGCCGCCCCCTTGCCTTGCTCGCAGCAAGGCGGTGGGGTTTGTGCCGCCAGCTCTCTTGCTGTTGCTTTTTTTCTGAAAAAAATAGCCCCGCCCCCCCCCCCCCTAGGGGGGGTCAAATGCCACCCTTTTACGTGGACAAACACGATTTTTCAAAAAACCGGCGCAGAGGCCCCAAAGCCCCCGTAAACCCTCCAAACCCCCCCAGATCGGTCCGGAAACCCATCGAACCCCACTTTTCCACCATTCCGGGCACCTCAGGTGCCCGAATTGGGGTACCTAAATTTTGTGCCACCGTTTGGTACCGGACAGTGCCACTGTGTGGGAGGTTGGAAAAGAAAATGCCCCAACACACCACATCTGAGGGTTGCAATGCATGTTGCTTGCCAACCACGTCATCCGGTGGGTGTCAGGCGCTATGTAGGTGGCATTAGCCAGGTCTTCGATGAGTTCTGGCTTGTATATGTACCTCCCTGCCACCATGCACCGGGAGGCTGCCTGTAGGTACGGAACAAGTCCAGATGGTCGTGTGATTCCTGTGCAGCAGTGCTCCACAACCGGGATGTGTTGACAACGACTGTTGCAACACGAGCTGTACATTCCGGGAACACACGAAGTGCGCTGTCGTGGTACCCATTGTGCCAGAATTGGTAGTTGCTGCGGTCTACTTTGCCTGGCCCAAGAGCACTGGTACTGAACGGTGCAATATGCGTGGCGAGGTGAATGCAACGGAAGGGCGCAAAGTCAATACAGCTCTCGGATGGCGGGTGGTGGTGCCACTAGTGTGTGACGTTCACTCGAGGATACAACGCATCACAATGAATCAGCAACCGTGGACCGAGTACAATACGCTCTCTGTGGCTGGTGTGGGGGACAAAGGCAGTGCCTGTGCCGCAGGCAGGGAGGTACATATACAAGCCAGAACACATCGAAGACCTGGCTCATGCCACCTACATAGCGCCTGACACCCACCGGATGACGTGGTTGGCAAGCAACATGCATTGCAACCCTCAGATGTGGTGTGTTGGGGCATTTTCTTTTCCAACCTCCCACACAGTGGCACTGTCCGGTACCAAACGGTGGCACAAAATTTAGGTACCCCAATTCGGGCACCTGAGGTGCCCGGAATGGTGGAAAAGTGGGGTTCGATGGGTTTCCGGACCGATCTGGGGGGGTTTGGAGGGTTTACGGGGGCTTTGGGGCCTCTGCGCCGGTTTTTTGAAAAATCGTGTTTGTCACCCCCATTTGACCCCCCCTACCCCCCCCCCCCCCCGCCCCCCTCCCCTCAAGTGACTACAAAAAGGACCAACATTGCGAGAGGGTGCTGGGAGACTTGCTTTTCCATTCACTCTCGACGGTCAAACCCCCCACCCCCCCCCTCAAGGCTGCTACCCCTCACATCGTTGCGGGTATTCTGGGCCAGATCCAACCGGGTTGGAGCTGGCCCTTCCCCGCGGGCTCCACAAGAAGGCTGTGCAGCAGCTATGTCGCTGCCGATGGTGCAACGTCCACCCTCCCCAACGCAACCCCGTCTCCCTTGAATACAGGCTTTGCGGGTTTGGGTTTCCCCACCCCCCACCCACCCACCCCTTGCATATTCTCTGGTTTGCAACCCACCACACCCTTCCGCAGATCAGACACAGGGGACAGGCGTAGTGGGGTGGGCGGGGGCACACATGGTGGAATCACGCAGGTTTTCCCCCATGTGACCAACATCACTGGAACAGACCAACCCCACCCCCCGTTTTCCCGACGGAGGCGCCATGGGTGCGCCCGAGACGGCAGGGGGGCACCCAAGCCTTGGGCAGCCGCCGCTGAGCGAGGTTTGGGAGAAGAGCGTGTCGGCCTTCGCCCAGATCTTTTCGAAGCAGAGGAAGGGCGGGGAGGGGGGGCAGCAGCAGCAGCCGCGGGATGCAGATTTTTCAGCCACCCCCGCCCCATCCAGAGGGGCCTCTCAGGCAGCCAGGGCCGTCGCGATGCAGGCTAGCATGTGGGTGACCCGCTCCAAAGTGAAGGCATCGAGGAAGCGTCTGAACGGCTTATGGGATGCAACCGCCGCAACACCCACCGATGGCAACAGCAGCTCTCTTCAGGCAGCGTCACGACCCGACCCCCCCTCATCCTCCGGCCAGCAGCCCAACCCCACGGCAGCTGGAATCGATCGGCTCTGGGGAGTGATCCCGCGGTGCAACCAGCCCATGGAGGAGCACATCGAGAAGCAGATTTTCGAGTGGGTCTGCTTCAAGATGTTGCGTCTGTTCGTTCCAACGGAGTCCGCCCCTTCGTATGCGCCTGCTGTGGAGGAGGAGTGGTCCTCCGTGCAAGGCGTGGAGAGGTTTTTCATGGGGCGAGCCGCCTTCACCTCAACCGTCACCGCATTCTTCGACTCGTGGTGCTCCAGCGTCGGGGCGGGGCAGCAGAAGTCGCTCCTCAAAACCCTCCGCGGCGACCTCGCCGACCACAGCGATTTTGTCTTCTCCGAGAAGCGAGCCGCTCTTAACTGGAAGGCCTGGGAGGCGTCAGGGGGGAACCCCAACCGAGACCTCTGCCCCTACGGCATTGCGAAGAGCCCGCTCAGCAGCCCCAGGGCCAACGGGGGGAGGCTATCTCTGATGGGGGACCTCGCTGCGTCGGGGAGATCTGGGACGCCGCACCGGCAGCAGCACCGGCAGCTGCTGCAGCAGCTGTCGTTTGCCCAGGTCAAGGATGAGCACTCCAGGGCAAGCTTCATCGGGGCCCTGGATGAGGCGAACACAACCGTGACGGAGAAGATACGGAAAACGATGCAGCGCGATGAGGAGGCAGCACGCAGGTCCGCAGTGCACTCCCGTGGGGGTGGCGCGCGCGCCGCAACGCCGGATGGGGGCAGGGCGCAGCAGGGCAGGGCATCGTCGCAGCACCGCAGGGCGGAGGTTCAGAAGATGGCAACGGAGTCCTCCATGTCTTCCCGGGCATCCGGGGCGCAGCATGCGCAGCACCAGGGGGGCCGCGCCGAGAGGCAGAAGCGTCTGTCGGTGGCGCTGGGTGCGGAGGAGGTGTCGCCCGGCTCCCCAGCTGACGATGCCCCCGGCAGCTGGTGCTCCTCTTCCGATATGTCGTCGCCGCGGAGCGGCGCGGGGGGGCGGCGGCTGTCCGGCAGGCCAGCCAAGGGGGGCTCCTCCCGCCCCTGCGTTGGCACGACGGAGAGCAGCCTCGACTTTCTGGGGACGGTGCTCCTCAGAGAGCCTCTGAGCGCCGCGGCGTTGCAGCAGCTGGAGGCAAACGCGCGCCCGACGCCCGCGCCGGATGCCGAGCAGCAGCCCCTGCAGGCGGAGGGGTCGGGCGAAGCGGTTGAGGGGTGTGGTGGCGGTGGAGGCGGCGGCGGGGGTGCGCCCGGCGTGCGGAGCTCGCCTTCGCAGGCCGTCACACTCGGCCTTCTCGGGGCTGGGGGGCAGTGGCCCCGCGGCAGCGCCCAGCAGGTGTCGTGCCTGCTGTCCAGCACGGGGGGCGAGCTCTTCGCAGACCCTCTCCCGGGGAAGCGGCGGGGACGGCAGCGGCAGCAGCCCCCGCCGCCTGTCCCCGCCACCGCAGGCCCCTCGGATGACGACCGCGGGTCGGTGTCTGGGTTTGGGTCCCCGACAAACGGGCCCGGTGGGCAGGGGGGGCCTGGCCTGGACAGCCTGCCCTCCCTGGGCAACCCAGGGTGCCTGCGTCCCTCGGGCATGATCGGCTTTGCGGCAGCCGCGAAGCTGAAGCAGAAGCTTGTCGCGGGTGGGAAGCGCCGCGCGCAGATCCGATCCCAAGTCGTGAGCATGGGTGTCGTCGACACGCCTGCCGGCGGGAACCCCCCCCCGCAGCGCCGCAGCCAGCCGGGGGCGGTGAAGCGTGCAAAGCGGAGGAACGGCGCCCTGAGGGGGATCGTCGGTCTCCTATCTGTCTCGCCAGGCCAGCCCTCCCGCAGCGTCGACCTGGGCAGCCGGCTGCGGGACCGGGCTAAGGAGGAACCGAAGGAGGCGCTGGGCGGTGGTGGCGATGGGCTCAGCGAGGCGCAGCTGGCGATGCAGCGGGAGGTGATGCGCACGGCGTTTCTGTCGAAGAAGGGTGGCGGCGCGGGGGGTGCGAAGGGTGGTTCGGCGGCGGAGGGCTGTGGCGGGGATCCCGAGGCCTGCGCGGCGGTGGGTGCGGTGGGGCGGTTTGTGCGTGCCGCGCGCAGCGCGGTGGCGCCCAGCGGGGGTGTGCTGCCGGGGCTTCCGGAGAATCCGGCGGTCAAGAATGCCTCCCTCCTCCAAGACACCAATAACACCTACGTCAAGAAACCCCTGAAGTGCTGCGGTGGCGCACCATTTCCCCTCGATGGCCATACACCTGGCCCTGACAAGGCGGTGAGCTTCTGCATGGAGTGACTGAGGATGTCTTTGGCGCAGGTGAAGGGGGTGGGGGGGTGTCGCAGCACCGTTCAGCCGCAGCCTCAGGGAGGCTGCGGGTCATCCGGGGGGCCTGTGTTCCGTTTGCTGTTTTGATGTGCGTTTGGCGCTTCTGCACGGCACCCCCCCACTCCCCATCCCGAAATGACGATCCCTTCTCATATTTTCTTTTGGAGCTGTGCTAACAACGCAGGAAACTTTGCTATGCAGATTCATGCAGGACACACCACACCCGCAGCAGGCGTGTGGGGGTGTTCTTGCGATCGACGAATACCCGCTGGTTCTTCTCTCCCCTTCCTGATTTGCAGACACAAAGTTTCACATTCTTGGGATGGGGTTTAGTGTCTTGATCACGTTTGGCTCCTTGATGTGTCGGTGTGGCTTTCTGCCCATATGACATAGATGGCAGAAAATTAATTTTTGTAATTTTTAATTTTTGCTATCCGAAAAGTTAAATTTTTGAAAAATTAATTTTAATTAATTTCCGGGGGGGCCCTCGCTACCAAGTGTGACTGAGTGAGAAAAAGTGAGAAGTCAGCCATGTTTGGCTGAAAACTGACGACTCGTGACTCACAGTGACTCGTAGCGAGGACCCCCCGGAATTAATTTTTCAAAAAATTAATTCCGGAAATTAATTGCAGTTAATCGCCCCTCCCCAGCTACGCAAGGTGAAAAGTGGGAAAAATCGGGCAGTTCGATAGGCCACGGTCCGGGATGCAGACAGGGGATGAGCTTGGCACAGCCTCTCAAATTCGAAATTTTCTCATGGTGTGCGAATGTGTTCAGAGTAACGGAAAATGCCCAAATTTTCGTGTATCGAAAGAGTTGGCGAGCAATTCGTCCTTCTGTTCAATTCGACCCAAAACTGCCACCAGCCATTTTCTAAGGGCTTCTGGGTGGGTTCTGCTGACCAGAAAAATCGCTGAAAGACATGGTTTCGCAGAATTCTGACAGAAAAATGCCCAGAATTTCCAGATTTTTAAATTCTGCAGAATCTGAGAAATTCTGTAGAATTCTGCAGATTCTGAGAATTCTGACAGAATTCTGCAGAATTCTGTCAGATTCTGGGGAATTCTGAGAATTCTGGGAGAATTCTGAGAATTCTGCCAGTGGGGCTTGTGGCCAACTAGCAGCAGCCTGGTATGACAGGGTAGTCATACACAGGCTATGTACAGGGTCGGCCTCGTCCTGGACCAGTCGTAGGCTTATGCTACTGTTGGTTCTCAGGACTGGCCACCACTGCGCGGGTCAAATTTTTGGAAAGGGGGCCTTGACCAAAGGCAAACAGTTTTTGAGTTCTTGCACCACTTCATCTCGGGACTACTCTGATTGGATTCCTCGGATTCGTCGACACACTGTTTCAGAACTGTGCACTTCTCCATCCACACCGGCATCGGGTCACCCGCTGAATGCCGTGAGGGCCGAAGCCCAGGGTCAGATTTCGGTACAAGGCGATTAACAGGTCGTTGAGAGGTTCGCAAGTTTAAATGTACCTACAAAAGCTTCATGTACCCATGATAGGGATTTAGTCATTGCTATAGGTGAAGATCAGAGCCCAGGCGGGATGTAAGACAGGGTGTCGCAGATGCAACAATATCTCCAGAGCCACTTTGTATGCCTTTGTTCGGGATGCCCCTTCACCTGTCGCGCTTAGGTTCCGTCCAAGTTCGCCGATTCCAGTGCTTCAAGAGAGCACACAGTTCCTTCCCAGTAGTCTTCATCCTCGGTTCCGAATCATCGCAGTCCCTCGAATCCATGGTGCAGAACTAAATTCTCGAAAGGTGGTCAATGTTTTGAAAGGGGCCCGTGACCAGCGGAAATTGGAATTTTTGACCCAAACCTGCAAGTGTACTGTTGTTTAACGTTGTCCAAAGCCCCTTGCGGTGTGACAGTACATTCGTTATGTGAATATCTGTCACATGGCTATGGCAACACAGACACAGGCAAGCTGGGGAGGCGTCGCGTCCGTCGAAAAAATCATTTCTGCACAACTACCGGCATCGCAGCTACGGTAGAAGTGACTGACCCTGTTCTTGTAATCTTGACGCTGGAAAATTTCATTCGGAAATACCAAACACATCCACTGAAAGTGGATGGAATGGGCGTCAAGACCGTGATTTTTGGGGGAGTGGACTGCCCTGTATCGTGAACCCGCTGAGGGTACAAAATACAGAACAGGGAGGCACAGGTGCAGCACAACACAGGCAGGCAGGCAGGAAACAATGGGTGCAGGTCAGACAAAATGTTCGGTGTCAATCGGCTTGGTTTGATTTGTAGGGATGATGCGGAACACACAACCCGCACCCAACCTCCAGATTCAGCCACTGTACCCATTTTCACCAGTTATATCCGCTCACTCAGAGCAAAACCGAAAAATACTACGAGAAACACTTGGCCTCGATGCTGTGAGTGTTGCATTGGACGTTTCAAAGACAAGTCGTTGTGTGTGCGCCAAACCCGGATGAACAAACCTCACGTGGTTTGGCTGATGAAGGTTGGTGTGAATGTGCGCACAGTCATAACAACAAGGCAAGGTAGATTGTGTTTGTCACCCAAAGCGCTGCCAACTATCTTTTTCACTGTGGGGGTCTTCGCTACCGGATGGTCGTCAGTGCATCTTGGTGTATTTGCTGTTGAAATAGTGAAAACTGACGAAGATTGACGAAGAATAACGACCAGCGAAGACCCCCTGTGACAACCTTCTTGTTGTGTGTGGTCTTGTCCCAAAAAGAGAACTCGTCCAGCCAGTGGGTCGTAACAAGCGACACTCACACCTTGCCATTTTGTAAGTTCGGCGTAGCCAACTCAGGAAACTTTTCACCGTGCGGATCCTTGCGAACACTTCACACGCCCGGCAGGTTGGTGGGGTGTTCTGTGTTCGAAGAAGTTCGACTGTCGTTGCACCGTCACACCCCACTCACCCATCCCACCCCGCCACCAGAGATCACACTCCAGAAGATGGGTTGTTCTTTTGCGGTGGTTTGATGGTGGTGTCGAAAGCAATTCGCGCAAGATACTGAACGACGCACAACACTTTTCACCCAGAAAAGGGGGGGTTTGGCCCTTCAATGAAAACCTGCCACACAGCCGCTCAGGCCTTGCGATGCTCAAGTGCCGGTTGGACCCCTATGTCCTTCAGGCCCCAAAGCAGGCAACGATATGGGATCAACCTCACAGGGGTGAACAACAGGGTGAACAAGGCACGGGTTTACACTGCAACCTCAAGGACTGGCGACACCTCTCCCACAGTCTGCGGCACTCTGCCGTGGCGACAAGGCTTCCTGTCACGGGAGATCGCTGCGTGGATCAACGTGGCACCACCCGTGTGCTCGGCAGGTTGTTTCGGCACCTGCTTTCTCCGTGTCATGCTTTTCGTGAGCGTGTCAGGGATTGTTGGCACACGCTGGGGAGGGTTTCACATGATGACATAACATACATCAGAAGCACACACCCACGTGGCGCTATCCTTGGCAGGACTTTGAAGTGCCGCCTTGATATCCTTGTTGGATAGAACCCTCATATCACACCCTCAATCAGCTGACGAAAACCTAGGAAAAAACGAGTGTAGGATAGCGGGCCCGGTTACTCACGGTATGGACCCTCGGGGCCAGGCTGCGATACCAGCACGCGAACCCAAATTGCAATACGAAAACCTGAGATTTCTGGCTGATTTGGCCATGTACCCAGGTCCTCAGCAGGAGCTAGATATTCGCGGTCCCATTTTAGGGCAACGAATGGGCTCAAAATTCATAAATTCCTTTGAAAACGGACCCAAATGTCCAAAATAGGCCCACCCCAAAAAAAATTTTCGAAAAGGTCCCCCCACAGAATTTCTCAGAATTTTCCAGATTTCTCAGATTTTCCAGAATTCCGACAGAATTCTCAGAATTTTCCAGATTTTCTCAGATTTTTCAGATTTTGGCATTCTGGCCCGGATTTTTGCAGAAATATTTCGATGAGCCATTTTAGGGCTCAAAATGGGCTCAAAATTCAAAAATTCCTTTGAAAATGGGTCCAAATGTCCAAAATAGGCCCACCCCAAAAAAAAATTTTGAAAAGGTCCCCCCCACAGATTTTCCAGAATTCTGACAGAATTTCTCAGAATTTTCCAGATTTCTCAGATTTTCCAGAATTCTGAGAAATCTGGAAAAATCTGGGAAAATCTGTCCAGAATCTGGCCAGATTTTTTCCAGAATTCTCAGATTTTTCCAGATTTCTCAGAATTTCCAGAATTCTGAAAAATCTGGAAAAATCTGTCCAGAATCTGGACAGATTTTCTCAGATTTTGAAAATTCTGAAAAATCTGGAATCCCCAGAATCTGCCAGAATCTGTGAAATTCTGGCAGAAATCTGTCAAACCATGGAAAGATGGCCAGAAACCCCCAAAAACCACCCAGAAATGGCCAGAAATCGGTGTTTGGTCACATTTTTCACCCAGGAACACGTTTTTGGGCCTCTGTGAAAATTTCGATTTTTTGACATTTTTCGCGATTTTCTACAACTACTCGCCCACACAAAAATCATTTTTTAGCAGGGAAATGCACAAAATCAACGAATTGGGCCGTTTTAACCCCTTTCGTGCACTTTTTGGTCCCAGAAGGGGGTATCTGGGGTGTTGGGGTCCCCCTACGACTTGTCCGTTTTTGTGTTCAAAGGGCCAAAAATGGCCAATTTTCCAAAGGGGGCCTTCGCTACCAAGTGTGACTGAGTGAGAAAAAGTGAGCCACGGCCCACTTCCCCTCACTGGCTGACGAGCTGTGACGAGCCGTGACTGGTAGCGAGGGCCCCCAAAATTAACTTTTTAATTTCCAAAAATTAAAAATTAATTTTCGATTATTCGCCGGAACAGCAAAATTAATCAAAATTACTCCGAAAATTAAAAAGTTAACTTTTCAAGCGGAAATTAATTTTCGGGAAGATGGCAATTAAAAATTACAAAAATTAATTTCCTGCCATCTATGATATGAGTATGCGAGAACCCTGATTCAATCCGTTATTGTTGTGTGCCTGTTGTTGCAAGGCACCACGATAGGCTAGGCACTTCCGTGCCGTTCCCCCCTTTGCCTTGTCTGCCATCGGGCTGCTGGGTAGCTGATGCGGTGCCTGGGGTTGTCTGTGTTTTCACACAGCCACCCCCAGCTGCCCCAACTGAGCGATGCCTCTCCGCTTGGAATGACAGTTTCGCTGTCAGTATCTCTTTAGTTCTGCGTTGACGCCTTGTGTGAAGGTGAGTGGGTGCAGAGCACGGTGAGTGGGTGAGTCCAGACAGCGCCACTTTCCTCCTACACGAGTGTGTCTATTCAATAAGTTCACATCTTGTTTCATCACGCAAGCCAAATAACCACCGTGAGACCGGCAGTGGAGGGCAATCAGAGCATGTGTTCTCGGTGTGGTTCGCACGACAGCAAAAAAAAGCTCCGTTCACATGCGCTGGGGTGGGGGGGTCGGGGGAAGGGGTTTCGTGCCCCGCGGGAGGTGCCAGGTCCTGGGCACGACCTTAAACTACCTAAAGGTCCTGGGCCCGCGGGGGAAGGGGCTTCGTGCCCCGCGGGAGGTGCCAGGTCCTGGGCACGACCTTAAACTACCTAAGACCTAGGGAAGTCGTAAAACTCAACCCCACACCCCGAGGGCTCCCCCAGGCTGGTCCGCCTGGGCAACGGGGTCCCAGTGCATAGCACGGAGCACTGGGACAAAAGAGGGTCCGCCTTTTTCCGTCAACTCTGACATGGGGAGGGACAGCTGGAGCCACTGGCGGGGTGCTGTGTTGACTTCAGGGGGCTCCCAACGTGCTTCGGCACACCGGGTTCTTGGCCTGCGGCGGCATGGTAGTCGGTCAGAGAGGCCAGCGCTTGGTCGGGGACTACTCAGAGAGGGCGTGTGCGGACTTCAGGGGGCTCCCAACGTGCATCTGCACACCGGGTTCTTGGCCTGCGGACGTAGATTGCCTAAAGGGTTTAGAAACCGGCCGAGCCCGTGGGGGTGACGAACGTACTGCCGGCCCGGGATTGTCAAGGTTCTTTCCCCAGATGGCTCACCAGTACCACCAAACCACACGGAGAGCAAAACCGCCGGGGAGGGGGTGGGGGAAGGTGGGAAGGGCGGCATGCCGAACTACAGCAAGGATGGCCAACAATGCGATCACTGCAAACAAGGCATGGGACACAAGAGGGAAAAAAAAAAGTCCTGGGTAAGACGTTAAACTGCCTGGGGGGGCCGTCCCCGGACCATGACGGGTGCCTGCACCAGGAGTCTAGCACGGCCGTGGTCCGGAGCATGACCTAAAACGGCTTGGGTACCGAGGCTCCCCAGACCAGGAAGGGTGGAGACACCTGGAGTCTAAATAGTCACACCACGTCAGGCCAGACCTTCGCATTGCACTCCGCGAAGACTGCCACACAGCCGCGGGGCAGGTGTGCAGCCTGTGGATGACCTCGTACAGAGAAGACTGTAAGGGACGACAGCCCCGCCGAGGCGATACAGCGCCAGACGCGGCCCGAGTTTCTGGAGACCGACTGGGGAACTGGAACGTCTTCAGGATAAGCGCCTCACAGAGGACTGATCCTCACCTGTGTGAACTGAGAACCCCCAGCCCCAAGATGCTGGTGTGGAGCGGGTGCCTCGACCTCTTTTCGGGTTCTTTATTTCTTTATTTCCTTTTGGATGCGTCCACCAAAGAAAACGTGGCCACCCACTCGCAGAGGCTCCCGAAAGCTCCAGCATCAGCTAGCGGTTCATAGTGTAGATCGGTGTCTCCAGAAGGGGATGTCCGGTCGCAGAAGAAAAACGACGAAGACAACCACACAGGCCGCAAAAAAAAAAAGGGGGTGCTCCCTGGGTTGATGTGTGATGCACACTGCAGTGTGTGCACCCGTGTGACATACTCGTTGTTGCCCAAACCAGGTTCAGCCCCTCCCCACCCACCCCCCCTCAACCCCCCTCTCTTCATCTCCCCTTTCAGCGAGTGAATGAACCAAACAGGCAGGGCATCATTGCCCCCTCTGCCCTCCTCCGCACTCAAGACAAGTGAGCCGCTGCCATGCCGACCCCCCACCCTCTCAGCCTTTGCCAGGCGATACGCCGCGGTTGCTGCCACTTCTTCTCCTCTGTTGGTTAGCATCCGGGGGTGTGTTTCAACAGTGTTCAGATCTCATGGGCTCAAATGGGGTGTTTTTTATTTGGCACCCCGCCAAATGACATCCAACCCATGGGGCGTCCTGGGTATACACTATTACGCACACGACTTTCGCGCGGAAAGTGTCATTCAGCTCTGCCAAACGTGCTCTACACACCACCCCCTTCATCAGGCAAGTGGGTTCGTAAGTGTGTGTGGAAGCGTCAACGCATCAAACGAAGTATCATACAGTAGAGAGAGAGCGGCAGAGTTGAAGTGACACTTTCCTATCTACGTTACAGCCTCCCTCCCTCCCTCCCTTCCCCCGCCTCGGGACGAGCTGTGTGCCACGCTGATCCCCCTCCTCTACCTGCAGGTTCGTACCCCAACCACTCCAAGGCACCAACCCTACGATGATGGCAATGCCCCAGGTCAACGCGGCGGCGCCCTGCCAGGCCGCCCCTGCAGCCGGTGTGCGCGCGAAGCACGACAAGTGGGACACGCTCATGGCACGCGCGACACAGCTCGCCGACACCTACGACCCTCTTCAGGCGGAGGCACAGATGAAGGCTGCCGCTGCCCTGCGCGTGGCATGGGAAGAGCGCCACGCTGAGGTGTCGGCTGCCTCCGCCTCTGCGGGCGTGCTGCTCGAGGTTGCCCACAGCAGGACCAAGCAGCTGCGCGACCTGGTCGAGGCGGAGGAGGCACAGTCCGCCACACTGCAGCAGCACGTCGCGATGCAGCACCAGGCAGGCGAGACAGCACCCCACACCGTCGACGCCGCCTGCCGCATCCTGGAGGCACAGCAGACTGCGGAGGAGCAGGACCTCCAGGGGCATGTCCAGCGCATCGCCGCCTCCGCCGCACAGACAAACCCACTCTACTCCAACTGGACCGGCGGCGGCGGCGGCGGCGGCGACGACGACGACAACCGCCTGTCAGAGCTCCGCCAGCGCGCCACCTTCCTGCAGGAGGTCACCCACCTCGACCCGGTCGCGGTGGTGGGCAGGCTGCACTGCGGCACACTCCGTCTGCCTGGCGCCGAGGGCCTCGCCATGCAGCTCCGCGTGCTGGAGCAGCTGGCATCCGACGTGGCGGAGCTGGAGGTGGCATCACAGGCCCCGGGCTATGCAGCGGAGTACCCCGACCGCAACACGCAGCTGCAGCGCCTCAGCCAGGCTGTGGACCGCGCCGTGCTGAAGGGGGCAAGGGTGGAGCGCCGCGAGGCCCTCGCAGATGAGGCCCTCTCGGCTCGCGTGAAGGAGGGCGTCCTGAAGGAAACAGTCGAGATGTCGGGCCGCATGGCGCAGCAGCTGCAGCAGGCCACCGACACTCGCGCCGAGGCGCTCGCCAAACGCGAGGCAGCCACGCAGCAGGTCGAGGCGCAGACCTCCCGCGTGCGGAGCTTGGAGGAGGAGCTGCGCGCCTTCGAGAAGCAGGGTGATGCCCTCGCCAGGCGGAGTGCGGCTGCCGCCGCCCAGGCGGCAGAGCGTCAGGAGGTGGCCTCAGAGCTGCTGGGCAGGGCGGGGACCACAGAGTCCCAGGCTGCCGCGCTGCGTGAGGAGGAGAAGCAGGCGTGCCGCCAGGATGCGGAGGCCCTGCAGGCGCTGGGGCAGACCCGGCGTGAGGCGGAGGCTGCCCTGCTGCAGGATGAGGTGCGGCAGCGGGATCTGGTTGCGGAGAACCTGCCTGTGCGTGCCGCGAAGCTGGAGGAGCTTCTGAGGGCAGTAGAGAGGGTTCAGCAGGCGCAGGTCGAGCAGCAGGTGTCGGGGTGTTACACAGCGATGGAGTATCCGCCCAGCGTCGAGGCGGAGCTGGAGAAGCTGCGGGGCGGGGCGGCGGAGAGTGTGCAGGCGGAGAAGATGAGGCAGGAGGTGGCAGGGATGCGCCCCACGCTGCAGAGGTACCTCGACACGGCGCTGGAGAGGCGTCTGGTGGCGGCGGAGGCCCTCATGCAGCATCTGACTGCGAAGATCGCAAACTTCCACGCCGCTTCGGAGGAGAGGCAGGAGAAGTGCCGCAGCCTCGAGGAGCAGCTGCAGGCGATGCAGCAGGTGCCTGTGGCTGGGAACTGATGGCATGTCTGCCGCCGGAAAAAAAATGAGTCTCACAAAAACAAACGGCGCGGAGGGGTGGGGAAATCGCACACTGCGAATCACAAAGGGAAACGGCAAAGGCAACTGGCGCAAAAAAAAGTTATGGCAAAAAAAAGGTGGAAACGGGGGGGAGGGGGGAGGGGGGTGCAATCCGGCACCTCCTTCGGTTACCTCTCCCTCTTTCTCTGCGCCGTCTCTCAGCCATTTCCGTTCCCTGTGTGTGGGTGTGGGGGCAGTGGGGGCCAGTAGAGGCACCACCCACAGTTCGCTCGGTGCGACCTACACTATACACTATACTCAATAGACTAACGTGTGGGTGTTGTGCCTCGATCCCTCTCTCTTTCTGAGGCTCTCTCCCTCTCCCCTCCTTCAAGCGCCGGCTTTCTTGTCCTTGATGTATTGCACGGCGCGGTTCTCCGGGGGGCCCGAGGTGTGGCGTGCACTCCAGCAAGTCGGAACGAGTCAGTTGACTCGGCTCTTCCCCCGACTAGCCGGCTGGTCGGGATCTGCCTTACCGGACCCCCGGATACCGCGTCGTGTGCGAGGGGGGTAGGGCATGGTGGTGGGCGGTGGTGGGGTGGTTGGGCTGGCGTGTGTGCGGGGGGGGGGGGGGGGTGTTCGAAGAACGCCTCACCCGTTGCCCTCTCTGCGCCCACCACCACCACCACCACCACCCCGCCTCCACCTCCCTTCCCCCTTCGCCTTCTCAGTATGATTCCCTCGGCAGGCCAGCATAAACCTCTCAGGCTGGAGCATCGTTGGGGGCTCGGGCGGGAGCGGGGGCAGGGGGGCAATTACCTCCTCATCGTGCCCTCCCCTCGCCTCACCTCCTGTGCGTTCAGTGCCGATGTTAGAGCAAAGGAAAGTGATGCTGGCCTCCCCCCATCCTTCCGCACCGCCCTTCCCCCCCACACTGCGCCGCCCGATCCTCATCCCGAAATCCCTTGACAGCTGTTGTTTTTTTTTCAGCCAGGCACAGGCTGTATCCTGACACCAAAATCTGGTTTTTCCGGTGGCGAAAAAATTTTCTCGACCCTCGATTTTGCCAGAATTTTTTTTTACCCCTCAATTTTTTTCCGGCGTCCTTCGGGCGCCGAAACCTCAACCCGCTCGGTCAGTCATGCCCTGCCCCGCCCTTCTGGAACCTCCGCCCTAACGCGTACTTGCCGTTGCCAAACTGCCCGAACGAGGTCTTCCTCTGCATTATTTTGTCCGTCTGGATGACCTGAATGTCATCAAATGAAGCCCGCAGCGGAAACTGAGAGGCCGGACTCCAAATATCCTCGCATACTTGAGGACATCATCGAGCAAGTCTTGCGGGGAAGTGTAAACCATAAACAACCAAAGTGTACGTGACTGTTAGCAACTTCTTGACGGAACTGGCAAAGCATAGTCTTCAACGTCGTCCACTGCGCAACCAGAGCGTCCTCCTGTGCCTGCCTTTGACACAGTCGTGAACTCCAAAAGAGGACACAAATTTCGCTGTCGATGTATCGACCAGCTTGGCCTGCTGTGCGTTCGGGGCTTTGAGAAATAGTTGAAAAGAAATCTGACCTCCAGGGAAACTCGGACTTTTTTTCCCCCCAGCCAAAAATCCCGTGGCGAAAATATTTTTTTTTGCCAAGCTGATTTCCAGAAATATTTTTTTTGGGAGAAAAAAATTTTTTTCGCCACGGGGGATATCCACTGGCCAGGCACTGCCGCCTCTCCCCTGACACCCTTGCTTTTGGCCACGACCTGGTTTCCCATTTCCCACCCCCTCCACCCTTCCAGCAGGCACAGCAGGAGCAACACAACACACACAGCCGCCCCACTGGGAATGCACAGACAGTGATGCGACAAGGGAGGGCTATGTGGCGGCTGTTCGGACCTGTCCCCGATGTGGGAGCGCGGTGTGAGCGGATCCTTTTCTACGTCTCCCTCGCCTTCTTCTGGGAGCTGTACGACCTGTCGCTGTCGATGAGCGCGCTGGCCCACATCGCGCAAGAGTTCCACATCGAGCGCAGTAAGCTCGCCTACGCCACCAGCTTCATTAGGTTCGGAGCCTTCCCTGCCCTTCTCTGCGCCCCGCTTGCCGACCGCTTCGGCCGGCGCATCGTATTCCTCGTCTCAGTTGCAGGCATCAGCATATTCACCTGCGCCACAGCCTTCAGCCAGGGCGTGAACAGCTATGTCGCATGCCAGATGGCCTGCCGCTGCTTCGTCGAGCTGTGCAGCTCCACAGGCTTCGTCATCGTGACGGAGGAATTCCCCGCAGAGCACCGCGGCTGGGGCATGGGCATCCTGGGCGCCACAGGGGCGCTGGGGTTCGGCATGGGTGCTGCGCTCTTCGCAGGCGTCAACGCTCTGCCGTATCAATGGCGGTTTCTCTACTTCATTGGGATCGCGCCTGTGCTGCTGCTGCCCACGCTGCTCCATGAGATCCCGGAAACAGAGCGTTTCCGCAAGATGCAGGTGCAGTCATCGCAGCCCCCGCAGGGCACCGTGCTGAGCCTCCTCGCCTCGCACACACGCAGGGTCATGTCGGTTGCCCTCGCATGCATGTGCTTCTCCGCAGGGAACACAGGCGTGTTCCAATTCTCCGGATTCTACATGCTGGGTGTCAAGATGTGGAAGCCCTGGCAGCTCAGCGCGCTCGTCATCAGCTCCGGCAGCCTGGGGGTGTTTGGGAATGTGCTGGTGGGGAGGCTGGGCGACACCAACGGGCGGAAGCCCATCGCCTGCACCCTCTCCATCATCTATCCGATATTCGCCTTCATATTCTACCACTCCGACGGCGTGATGCTCGCCGTGTCGTGGGCGGTGCTGACGCTGTGCTCCGTCGTGATGAACGTGCTGACGCGCACCCTCAGCACAGAGGTCTTCCCTACAGAGGCCCGCAGCACGGCAGGCGGGTTGGTGTCGGGGTCAAATGCGCTGGGCAGCGTGGTAGGCCTGACCCTGATTGGCAGGGGGACACAGGACCACACGCTCCCAGAAGTGGTATGCAGGGGTGTTCCTCCTCTGAGGTGTTGTGGTGTTGGGTTGGGGCAGGGTTATTCGAACCCCTTTAGTGTGTGTCGTGCTGGCATGTGAAGGTCGAGATGAAACTTCCTTTCGTATATTTTTTCTTTTTGCTTCGAGGAATGCCAGCTCTCTCCAGACAAGGGGCCGCACCACTCACCACCCCACCACCCCACCACCCCTCCCCCAATGCCCTGCAACAACAGGTCAGCGCCGTGTCGCTTTTCGCCATCGCCACAGGGTTCATGTTGCTGTTCCTTCCGGAGACGAGCGGGAAGGATCTCGAGTCCCTCAACGAGGAGCACCATTCGGGCTATGCTGTGGGTGTCGAGGGGGCGGAGCAGACAACGTACATCTGAAGCAATCCCGTTGCGCTGTGCCCATGTGAGTGTTGTGTGTGCAGGAGGGTGTCACGCCGTTGCCGCCAAGCGTGGGCACATCACTAGCCCCATCCTACGAGCAGGATGCGATGTGTGGAGCAATCACCGCACCCCAACAAAAAGCTAAGAACGAATAACCTGCGGGCTCCTGTGGGCGTGATTTCTACTCCTTGGGGCCTTGTCCCTCTCTGTGTGTCACTGTGTGCCAAAGTGTGACGTTACGATTGGTTTGTGAGGCCACCCATCTCACTTTTCGTTGGCAATGGCGGATTCGCGGGCTGGCATCGAACGGAGGTCACGAAAAAGACCGTTGCACGAAAACCAGCACGCGCCACTTTCGCCTTTGGGGGAAACCACAGAAACCTTCCGGAGGGCTGGCATTTGGTGGTCAGATTTCGCTGCTGTGCTGTGGCAAGAGCTGGTTGCACCCTGATTGTGTCCAGAGCAACAGCTGGTTGCATCCTGAGCGTGCCATAATTAAGTACACCCTGGCCAAGGTTGGCCGGGATTCTTCGGAGCTAAAGAGAGGGTATCGCTTGCACGGCAGGGGCTGTGTATAATATTATAGAGCATGTTTGGTTGCAGATGTGCCGCTGCTCGTTCTCCGGCTCTCTCACACAAAGCGTGGTTTAAAAAAAATGGAGAAACATAACAATGGACGCGAATTATGGCGACACATCATCTCACACTGGAAATCAGCGAAGATACGTCTCGAAGGCAATGCACCCAACTCGGACTCGCCACATCGGCGGGCCTTAGACGAGTGTGGTTTGCAGGAATCCCCCCCAGGCCCTGGGGTAAGGATTTTTGGTAGTTCACGGATTTCCTCCGGGGGGGGGCAGGCCTGTCGCTAACTTTTCGATTTTGGAGATTTGGTGGGTTGACGCTCCTGTTTTGGGGGGGGGGGGGGCATTGTTGTTAGCCCCCATTTAAAACTTTACGTTTTAAATGGGGGTCCTCGCTACGAGTCACTGTGAGTCACGAGTCGTCAGTTTTCAGCCAAACATGGCTGACTTCTCACTTTTTCTCACTCAGTCACACTTGGTAGCGAGGGCCCCCAATGTTTTAAATGTTTTAAATTAAAACGCGTTTTAAATTAATTTAAAACGGAGTTTAAAACGGGGGTTAAAACAGGGCGTTTCTGTGGTGTTTTCACACCAAAAAAAAAAATTCGGCCAAAATTTTTTTCCATGCCCCCTGAGGCCCCCCAGCTCATATTCTGGGTGATTATTCCTGCATTCCTGTCACAGCGGACACATTATTGGTGGAAAATAGGTGGCACTGACGTTGTGGTGAGGGTTGCATCAATCGCACCGGCATCAGTTGGCACACCCCCTCCGTTGTTCTCAGGAATAATGCAGTTTGACATCAGCATATTTCTGGAGTGTCGAATCTTCATCTTGCATCACTCGATGTGCACCCTTTTGAGCTGAATCCATGATACAAAGTCGCAGGTTGAAGGCCGGATCACCATGATGGGGATGGCAATGGACCCAGCGAACTCCACCAGCTCCTTCGACAGTCCTGGAAGCACCTTCTGGAAAAGTTGCACAGTTCCAGTTGCCACCTGGAGCCTACCTTTGGCCTGCCCCTCTTTGAGAGGAGCATATCTGTATTCCCTTTACTCTCCTATGGACGCCCGACTTCTCTGATCGAGAGAAGCCTACAAAAGGCGTAACCATCCTCGTCATGTATTCTTTGCCTCCAACTTTCACTTTTGCAGAACGGATCCCGATGAACTCCAAACAGGAAGTGCAGCCAGCTTCATCACGGCTGTGTTCAACAAGACAGCCAGGTGATGTTGTTGCTGTCAGAACGATGGTTGCAGCACTCGGCTGCGCCCCACCTGGGGTTGCTCTGGCTGTTGCCAAGCTAGTGTTTGGGACAATTATTGATCACCTAGCCATTCTCTCGGCACCCTAATGATCGTGGGTAGGCAGCAGGAACCTGCACTCTGGGGGGACGTCATCGATGAGTTTCTTTGAAGAAAGCCGGCGGCTACCGCTGGAGTTAAGGTCCGAAGGGGTCAGTACCACGGGCGCCACACCGCTCGTGTTGGGCATCGGGTTTCGGTGAAGGCGGGGGCGCTGAGAAAGCGACATGTACGTAACAAGCAATGATCAACCATACACCAGCAAGTCAAACAGGCACCACCGTTGGATCGTTCGTGCACCCGAGTCTGTACTGTACCATCCTGAATCTTTTCTGGGTGATTGTCAACGATGAGGGCATGAGCTTGCGTCAGGGTGAGCAGAGGAACGGGTTGAGGCCAGGGTGAATGGAGGGTGAAAAGTAGCCCACTTCACCAGGAGGCGAATTTTTGCAGAAAGCCCTGCCACACAGCTGTGTTTGCCTGATCATGCTCAAAAGGCCTGCAATAGGCTATTTCACACAGGGAATTTGTTCACCCATTTGGGACCCCCAGGGAGCCTCAAAATTGGATTTTTTTGCCGAAGATGGCCTCAGATGGCCCAAAACGATCAATTTTGGGTTCCAGAAAAAAAAATCGAAAAGTCTCCCCCTATATTTTGCAGGGTTTTTTGCCGTTTTAAACCCCGTTTTAAATAATTTAAAACGGCGTTTTAAACTTTAAAACGTTTAAAACGTTTAAAACGTTTAAAATGTTTAAAACTCGGTTTCTAACAACACTGGGGGGGTATCAGGGGGGAAAACACTAGGGGTCAATTTTTCTCGCGCGCGCTTCGCGCGCGCTCGTGTTGTTGCCAAATTTTCTCATCGGTGGACCACGAGGTGGGCACGGTGTGAGGCGCTGGGTTCCTTCCGTGGTTCCTCTCCCGCTCGCGCCGTCGGGTGCCGGAGGAAACTAAAAAATGGCTTTCGGGACCATGATTTCGACGCTGCCCCCTGATATGTCACGGCCGTCAAAGCGCAAGGACTTGGTTACTAGACGGGCACGCGAGATGGGGGGTCTGGGGGGCAGGGCCCCCCAGCCGCCGGAGGCCACGGTAGTGAGCATCTGTTCACTGTGGGCGTACAGATTCTGTGTGAGTTGGCTGCGTCCTCCTGAGGCTACTGGAGTGGGTGGATTCCCTGACCCGGTGGGAATCGAATGACTTGAGTACGAGACATACGCCACAGGGGGGTCTGGGGGGCGGAGCCCCCCAGCCGCCGGAGGCCACGGTAGTGAGCATCTGTTCCTGCAAAACCATACTCTCTTCGACGTCGACCCAGTGAAAGTGGGTTGACGCTTGGTCGACGCTTGGTGAGCGTCGACCCAGTGTAACCGGGCCAACGCTAGGTTAGCGTCGACCCAGTGTAATAAATGGGTTGACGCTTGGTCCAGGCTTGAATGGCAACCCAGTTCCACTAGGTCGACGCTCCAAGCCTCGACCAAGCGTCAACCCAGTCCACTGGGTCGACGCTTTTTTATGGGGGGGGAAACCCAAAATCACTGGGTCGACGGTCGACGCTTACACGGTGGGATCTTGTAAATTTTACATGTATAACTACAAGTATAATACATGTATTATACATGTATAATACTTGCATGTCAACTATTATACATGTATAATACATGTATATGCCTGAAATATACATGTAAAATACATGTATATCAAGTAAAAATACATGTATAATACTTGCATGTCAACTATTATACATGCATTTTTACTTGATATACATGTATTTTACATGTATATTTCAGGCATTTACATGTATTTTACATGTATAATACTTGTCATGCAAGTATTATACATGTAAAATACTTGCATGACAAGTAAAATGCTTGCATGCAAGTAAAATACATGTATTTTACTTGCATGCAAGTATTTTACTTGTCATGCAAGTATTATACATGTATTTTACTTGTCATGCAAGTATTTTACATGTATAATACTTGCATGACAAGTATTATACATGTAAAATACATGTAAATGCCTGAAATATACATGTAAAATACATGTATATCAAGTAAAAATGCATGTATAATAGTTGACATGCAAGTATTATACATGTATTTTTACTTGATATACATGTATTTTACATGTATATTTCAGGCATATACATGTATTATACATGTATAATAGTTGACATGCAAGTATTATACATGTATAATACATGTATATACTTGTAGGTATACATGTATAATTTACAAGATCCCACCGTGTAGCGACATGCCTGGGGGGGGGGGGGGTAGGGGGGGGGGGGGGGGGGGGGGGGGGGGGGCTCCCCGCGGGCTGAGGTCAGGCTGGCGACCCAGGTTTTCAGGGTGACACCAGGATTTCCTCGAAATTTTGGGTGACCCCCACCCCCTGGTCGGGCACCCTACCAGGGGGGGGGGGTCACGAGGGGGGGTATGGGGGGGGGTACCCCCCCTACCCGACCCCCCTCCCGACTCGGGATGGGGGGGGGGGTCAGGAGGTGGTACTTTCACCCAATTGATGTTCCCCAGTAATAGGTGTAAATGGGCACCCCATGGCCAAAATGACCCCATCGCGATCCGCACAGATTCCAAACGTTCAAAAGAACGGGTTTTTGGAAAATCCGAGGGGGGGGTCCCGCTGGGTGGGTAGGTGGGGTGTAGTGGACTGGCTGCCTCCCAGCCACCTTCTCCCACGACCAGTCCCTGAACCAGACCCGTGTTTCATGGGTGATACTTGGCTCACACACCATCAAAGTGACCCCACTGTGATCCGCACAAATTCCAAACGTTCAAAAGAAAGGGGTTTTGGAATACCCGAGGAGGGGGTCCCGCTGGGTGGGGTGGGGTGTCATGGTGTGTGTCACCCAGTCACCCTTCACCCATAACCAGCCCCTGAACCAGACCGCTTTTTCATGGGTGAAGCTGGGCACCTAGACCCACAGTGTGACCCCACTACGATCCGCAAAAGTTTCAAACGTTCAAAAGAACGGGGTTTTGGAACACTCGTGGAGGGGGTCCCGCTGGGTGGGTGGGCTGGCTGACTCTCGGCCCCCCTCTCGGCCGTGTGGCTACCTCAGTCACTTTCTCTTCGGACCAGCCCCTGAACCAGAGTCACATTTCATGGACGATGTTTGTCACATAGACCTATAAAATGACCCACTACGATCCGCAAAAGTTTCAAACGTTCAAAAGAACGGGGTTTTGGAACACCTGAGGAGGGGGTCCCGCTGGGTGGGTGGCTGGGTGGGGTGGCATGGTGTGTTACTCCCAGTCACCTTCACCCATGACCAGCCCCTGAACCAGAGCCACATTTCATGGACAAAGCTTGTCACCTAGACCTACAAAGTGACCCCACTACGATGCGCACAGATTCCAAATATTCAAAAGAACGGGGTTTCGGAACACCCGAGGAGGGGGTCCCGCTGGGTGGGTGGGCTGGCTGACTCTCGGCCTCCCATCACAGTCTCCTATGACCAGCCCCTGAACTAGATCTACATTTCATGGGTGAAGCTTGGCACCTAGACCCACAGTGTGACCCCACTACGATCCGCACAGAGCCCAAAGAGTGCAATGGAAGGGGTCAATCGCGATTCCGCGAGTCGAAGCTTCCGCACTTTTGGGTCACTTTCAGGTGATGTCAGGTCCCTGGAGTGACTGCAGATAGCCCATTTTTAGGGTGGGAGCCCTACTCGTACGTCACCCAGATTCAGCCCAAACCCGTGCACCCAGGGTGCACGGTCGCCGGGAGCGCGCGGGCACCCGGAAACAGGTCGCATTTGCGCGCGCTGCCTGCACCCTGCACGCCAGCCCCCCCCCCCCCCCCCCCCCCCCCCCCCCCCCCCCCGACGTTCACGACCCCCCAGAAAATTACCCCAGCCCCTGCTCCCCCCCCCCCTAGGGGGGGTCAAATGCCACCCTTTTACGTGGACAAACACGATTTTTCAAAAAACCGGCGCAGAGGCCCCAAAGCCCCCGTAAACCCTCCAAACCCCCCCAGATCGGTCCGGAAACCCATCGAACCCCACTTTTCCACCATTCCGGGCACCTCAGGTGCCCGAATTGGGGTACCTAAATTTTGTGCCACCGTTTGGTACCGGACAGTGCCACTG